>CM077504.1:34703066-35303066 GCA_039654745.1 Houttuynia cordata
GGGGCATAAGTCCAGTCTTTTGGGTCGTTGGATTCTAATATAACAGTGTTCCATAATATGAGAGGCAGATACATGCTTATTTGGAGTGCCATCGGATGTTAAGCCAAATGAGATCGATCTCATTTACACTTTTCCCTATATATATATATATATATATTGATTGATTGATTTTTCTACTTTTTTACTCGCAATCGCACGAGACTCAGTATAGTCTAGTGGTAACGAGGTCGAACCCAAAGGACTTGGACTGATTCAACTTAATTCTAATGAAAGATTTGATTTTTTATGAAACTAGTTATAACAGAATGAAAAGTTCTAATTTAACAAAGCAATGAAACTTATGTGAAAATAATATGATGAGAAATATACTAAGACTTCGAATCCACCCAAACCAAATAGCTATCATCTCCGTTAAACCCGTACAATTCCAAGTGATCAATTACCCGTGCCCCTCTCGAAGTCACGAATAATCGTAATGTGTGCAGCCCTCTCGAACATGCAACTAAACAATTAAATCTAACTTAATTAATCTCCCTATCTCGAGCAAAGACCAATCATAAAAATGCAATTTTTATTCAAATAACACCTTGGAATTCGCTAAGATCTCTCGAACATTAACAAACCCTTAACTAACAATTACTCTACCCTCTCTCGAGCAACAGAATAATCATAGCAAATTATTAAGCATATGGAATAAAAATCACAACTTTAGAATTGCAAATAAGTATTGAGAGTCAAACAATCAGCAGGGCTTCATCTAATCTTAGTACAATGAAATTTAGCTAGACATGAAAATAAGGGAAGAAAAAGCCTGATTCATCGTCGGATTATCGAAAGCACTGTTCACCAAAGTACTGTAGTACTGTTCACTATTCATCATCTTCTCCGGCGAACTCGCGTACTGTAGCAGTTGCAAATCAGTACTGTAGCAACTTCAAATCCGACCCAAAATCACTGCTTTCTCCCGGCGTTCGACTCCTCCTCCTTCCTTCTCTTCTTCCGGCCAAAGTCCCGACGGAATCCGGCCAAAATCCCGACGAGAAAGACTGTATTTTTCCTCTGGTTTTCTTTTGCCGGTCACTCTGTTTTTTCGCTCTTTCTGTCCGGCGGCCCTCTTGCTCGAGTTTCTCTTTTGTCTGGGTTTTTATAGCCTTCGTCATTTCCTAATCAAAGAATCAGCCCTAATTTATCCCAAATCGAAAAGCTTCCAAATCGAGCACGCCGGTTTTTTTTAATTTTTCTTCCGTTTCAAATTGGGACACCCACCGCCGCCGTCTACTCCTTTGCCGTCTTCTCCGTCGCCGTCCAGCCTTCAGGTGACCGCCGTCGATCGTCGTCTCAGCCCAGCCCCGCCGTAGTCATCGCCCGTGGCCACCGGAAAGCTCTGCCGCCTGCTGTCTTCCTCAGTCGAGCCCAGATCCTCTGCCCACTCGCCGACAGAGCTCGAGCTCTGCAATCTTCGCCACCTCGTCCAGCTCCGGCGCCGTCGTCGTCATCGAGACCAGCCGCCTCCGCCGCAAGACCCGTCGTCCGCCGCCCCAGGCTTTTCCGGCGGGATTTATCAAGAACAGAGACAGGCGAAGCCCGAGCGCCCGAGCTTCGGCTCGGGCCGGGTTTTTTTTATTTTAACTGAACCGGCACTGAACCAGCCGGTTCAGCGCTCTTTTCTTTTCTTTTTTTTTTCTTTTTCTTCTTTAAAACCCGTCGTCATAATCTCAGCCGCCGGATATAATCTGAACGGATCTTCTCTTTAATTGTGTCTCTTTTGCGCGCGATATTTCAAATGATCATAACTTTTTGCTCCGAACTCCGAATTGCGAACAGTCAGTGGCGTTGGAAAGCTGACTTCGTGTACTTTAACATGAAGCTTAAATCAGTTCCATCAGAGATATGCAATCGAAGTTGTAAATATTCAATCATTAGAGTCGCGTTTTATCCCATTTCTGCGTTTTGCTCTCGTTTCCTACAAAAACCAAAAACTATATTAAAATAGCAATAATTCTAAACAAACACTAGCAGAAACATAAGTTTAAGAGATAATAAAATACATATTTCATGTACAGATCATATATATATATATATATATATGTAGTCCAGTCTACATAAAACTTGGCTCATGTAGCTTACATGAGCCAAGTCCTCTTGAGTCGTCAAAATTTGATCTGATGGCGGGTGTAAATTAGTGGCTAGGCTCCGTCTGAATCACCACCCAACCCTTGTAGCTGTCAGATCAAAATTCGACCGCTTGATATTACTTGGGCTTGTACAAGTTGAATGAGATAAGTCTCATTTAAACTCTCTCTCTCTCTCTCTCTCTCTATATATATATATATATATAGGGAAAAGTTTAAATGAAATCGCTCTCATATAGCTTATATGAGGCAAATTCCATTCATAGCCATTGGATCTTGATATATATGATAAAAGTTTAAATGAGACTGGTCTCATGCCGCTTGTTTATGCCTGAGTAATCTGGAGTCGTCCGAGCTTGATTTGATGGCACCAGCTTAGAAATAGTTCTAATAGGTGAAAATTGATACATAACTAGCACACAAGCATAGAAATAGTATGTTAGGATTGTGATGATGGGTGAGGAGGAGAGTTACATTTTTTGAGAGATAGGAAGGTTGCTTGCCTTCGCCGGCCAGAAGATCAACTGGGACGATCTCGTAGGTCAAGTTCTTTTCATACAGACAAGCTTGAACGCATCCAGTACATGTGGACATGGGTAGACCAGACAACTTGATCCTCAATTCCTTCTCTTTTACAGCAAAAAACTGAAAAACTAAGCGTGTATGAGTGGAAAGTAAAGGAGCATCAAGATATTTATTGATTCCCTATGTGCGAATCTTCTCTTAACAAGTGCAACCGAGGGCTATGTTTGGTTCATCCATCAAACTCCCAAGTTCCAATTGAAAAAATGTATGACCCAGTCCCCTTTTCAGGCGGTTTTCCAGGCTTTGGGGGGTCCACTAGTTTTATTGGTTTTGATTCATGGGCCCTTGCCCCAATCCCTAAAAACAGCCTGAAAAGACGACCGTTGTATTGTTATTTGCATACCTTGTTGCTATTGTGAAATCGAAAACTTACAACAAATATGAAACATGAATTTGAATTAATATCAAGTCAAGCATTTCGTCCTTCCCACGGGTGCTTCGCTTAGGATCTCTTGGACGCCTCTCCTAGGTTGGGTAAAGGTGGAGGAGGGGGCCAAGGATCCTTAGACAAGGGAAGTGGCATGCAAGCCAATAACAAAGTCGTGATTGGGGAAGGGGATAGGAGCAAAGGGTAGTTAATATGAAGGCTGAAGTAGGTGTCAGGAATGTTGATTGGCTCCTTTGTATTGATGACCAGGACATCAAAAAAGCGGGGCAAGAATGTATGGCCATGATAATTGTGACGACCGTAAATTTTATAGTATTTTCTTGGCTCAACGGTATGCATTTATTTAAATTTTCGAAAATCTTTTGAAAATTCAATTCCCGCCGGAATCGATCGAACGCCGTAAAATTTGTGATTTTTTTTGAATTGATCTTAATCGGAGATTTTATTGGATTATATGATTCATGGTTGGCGTGACATGTTGGTTTGGCTTCATTTGACCTAAGAATATTGGATAGGTATTTGTATGAAGTTTGTGTTATTTTTGGGAATAGAATTAATTTGAGATTAAGCAAAAATTATGAATTAGATATTTCTTAAGTGGGTTAGTAGTGATTAATGGAAATTCTAAAAGAGAAACCCAAACCCAAACCCAAACCCATTTGTGCTTGGGTCGGGTTAGCCTTAGTGGAGGTAGTTGGAGGTTGTCACAAATGCCATGCAATTGACCCATTTAATTCTTTCTTTGAGAACCCAAGAGTCATCTTGAAAGTGGTAAAATCTGGAATTTTCTACTAAATCTAAGCCATTGGATTAAGGAGTGATCAATGGTGGAGAATGGTTCAAAAAGTCTATAAATAGGCTAGTAGGGGGGTGGTTTTGTTTAGTGCTCAAAGCCTTGAGCATCTCTCTCTCTCTCTCTCTCTCTCTCTCTCTCTCTCTCTCTCTCATTATCCGGCCGGTGGCAACCTTACTCCGGCGGTGGTCCGTGGTGGTCCAAGCAAGGTCGACCGGCGTGGTGTTGGTGCGGCATTGTCGGAATCAAGAGTGCTCGAAAAGTCTCGGTATTTACAACCAAGTAGGATGCCTTTTTCCCATTACACTTCTTTTTGATAAAATGATTTGTTGAATGTTGATGCCTTGATGTTAAGTACTCATTTCTGGAATTTGTATTGCCGATCCTAGAATTGATATTCCCTCTTGTTTCATGACTCTATTGTATTTCAACTCAATCATTTCTACGTATGTTAACCAATGAAAAGTTGGATTTGGATTTTTATGTTAAATCTTGATCGCATGTGATAATGCTATTTGTATATCCATGCTCACTCTCTTGAGTAAAGATTTGATCTTTAGGCACTTTGGTATTTCCGTATTTCGTGTTCTATATGTATTATCATAGCTATTACTACTTGTATAATATCAACTAAATGGGTAATTGTATAATGAATGATAACTATAAGATTATCCCTTGTAAGATCTTGTCTCTGAGATTTCAGTTCGTTTTATTGTCAGCGTGTTTTGAGATCTAATGTTGTCCGGGTTTATATGATAGTATCACTTAAATAATGAGATAAGAAAGTGTTGTAGTAATCGGGTAGTAAAGATTTCGAAAAGTGGAATCATAAACTGAGATTTTGGAACTATAAAGGCACTGTAAAAATCTTAAGAAAGACTAGATTAATGTATAAAAAAGACTAATAAGGAGTTACTACACTTTATACATTAGTAAATTATGTATGACATAGAATACTTGGTCTCGGCCAGGAGCAATCCTGCGCAGGCAGACTTCAGTAGAAAAATGATAACTAATTATACAGTAATCAGAAAATTAAGTTCTTTATCAATCTGGAAACTAGACATCAGAGGATATCTAAGATAAAAATTTCATAGATTAAATCAAATTTTTCAGAACGTAGTGACCTGATAAAGAGAGCTGTTCTGTTTTGGACAGAACACAGTTTCTGACTTTAAATGGCTTAAAATCATAATAAACCTAAGAAGCTTGAGAATAATTGATAATGAAGAATCTAATCAAGTCTAATATGATTTTATAAGACTCTAAGAACAGTAACCTTAAGGTCTTAGAGCCAAATAAGGTGTCTTATAATATTAGTCCCTTTGTTCTTCTCTTGGTCCATTTATGACTCAAGAGTAATCGAAGCTTGAATTCTAAGTCTCTGACGTGGTCTACCTGAAACGCGTCATTCTAAGTCGGGAATTATCAATTCTAGGGCTAGGTACAACTTTGTTGATAGTGAACTTGAACTTTTGGAAAATCATGTGGTGTGTCTCTTTTTAGTCGGGTCTCACTTGAGTTCCCAGACTAATTCATAATTTGATTTGGATTATGCTTTTCACTCCTATGAAGAGTCGGAACTTTAGAAAGTCTTGTTCTAAGCCTTTTGACAATAGGGCTAGTTGAATTGTTTCTCCGCTAAGTAGCATTTAAAGCTCTTAGTCGGAATCATAGTATGCTCACAAGCCATTGCTAGATCTTGCGAGATCTCCGATTTATTGAACCTCTGTAGTTCAGCCGATGACGGCAACCGCGTGCGCTTAGATTGTATGACATTACGGAAGGTCTGCAATCTCCGCCCATTGTGCCCGTAAGCACCGATGGGGCCAGCATCCCTAGACGCATGGCAAGGTTCCTCTGAAGAACCTCTAGGATGTTCTGGTATTGATGAAGATTTGAGAGCAGAAATTGTACTTTGACACTTTGGTTGTCCAATGCTTATTATCTTACCTTCACTACTTTATGAAGTCTTTGTAGTATCTTTGACCTTAATGCGTCTTGAATGGCAGTTGGTTCCAGGTAAGTGATCTTAGTCCTTGTTGAACCTGAGTCTGTTAAACCATTCATCTTTGGAGTCTTCTCTTATTTTTCCAGTGTGAGTTTTCTGTATCCTACTGGGTATTTCCTATGGAATACTCACGCATCCTCTGATGCAGGATTTAAGTGGAGCAGAAGTGATGATTTCCAGCGGCATGGTTTGATGTTGGAGCTTAGAAGACTCGTCTCTTATGTTTTGCTATATTTTGACATTTGAACTTGCGGCCTGCGTGCCATTTGTTTTATGTTAAACTCTGTTTGTGGTTGTTAAGACATTTTCAGATATTGTAATAGATATTTAGATTTCCTTTCCGTTATTCTACTTTTTGTAAGAAAATGTTATTTAAGTCATGACGATCCTGCAAGTCCCATAATATTTAAATGGGATAAGCGTAGACTCGAGTATTCGGTCCGTCCCAGGTTTCCTACCCTATAACCGTCATTGGATTGACGCTTCCGCGTAAATTGGGTCTTGGAAATTTGGGGCGTGACAATAATAGAGGCAATTTTGGTGAACTTAATATGAGAACTAAAGTGGGCAATGGCACACCACTTGCAGTGGATTATCGAAGCGTCTTTTTTAAAGGTGGATTTGCTGTGCTTAGGGACATGGGGACTGTGATTTGGATTGCTTCTGTTGGTGTGGGTGTTGTCATTAGGGGTGGAGCTAACTGAACAGCTGATGGTCCACGTGCTTGGTCTGATGGCGGTAGTGGACATGTTGATGGCAGTGGAGATCGTGGTTGATGTGAAGAAACAACACCATGTTGGACATCGTATTCCATGGATGCAGCAACTTGTCGACTAGAACGCAATGTCTCTATCATCTTATCAAAGTGGTTGTAAGAGGTCTTTTTCAATTCATGTAAACTGTGTTGCATAGTATGAAGTGTATCCAGAATACCCTCTAATCGACAGTGAATCTCCTCATCGGACTCCAACATGTTAGCTACATGAGATGTAGGCAGTTATTGAATGAGAGTGGTACCTCTTGAATTGTGGAGACCAGTTCGGGGCCTTGTTAGAGAGGCATGAGTGGGCTGAAAGTACTCAAAACACTCATCACGCATGCTGCACTGGTATGTCCTCCTGTGGGGACGATTAGACCTTGCCACCGTATAACGAGAGTGGTCGTCTGGTTCAGACTAGAGCTGTGAAGGTTTACAGTACCTTTCTTGTTCAATTGCGAAGGGAGAATTGTAATCAACTCTAGCTCGGCGGCTTCTGGAACTATCCCAGCAGTACTCCATGTCTGATCAGCAATCCAATGAAGAAGCACCAACACCAAAACAAGTGGTCATGGACGGCCAGAAGAGGTGAGTCGTGCTAGTGAAAGTGTAACGAGAAGACAAGCTTGGATGTTGATTGGAGGCTCTTCCAACCAGTAATCACAGGCAGTGACTCGTTGTGAAGAATAGAAAGCAAGATACTGCTAAGATCCCCCCTTGTAGCAAGCAGCAAAATGAAACAATGACGTTGGACGGCGGAAAGCTCTTGGAAGAAACGAAAACTGATGAAGTACTGGGCTGGTCTATTAAATAAGGACCTCAGTAAGACTGGTTCGGTTCGGTTGGAACTAAGGACCGGTCTGAGTGTACCAGTCTGGTCACTAGCTGGAACAAAGGAAGTGGACCAAATGCAACTTTCTTATTGTAGCTTGTCATTGCAAAGTTGTAGGACCGCAACGGAAAGAGGGATCGTCTCCAGCCTGGATGGGATCTTCTTCAGCTGATTGGGGTTGCCGGATCTGGTAGTATTCTGATGTGTGCGATGATGCGCCGAGATTTCAGGAATGGCGAAAATGGCACTGTTGTAGGCCAGCGGCCGGATAGAGATGTTGATGGCGACGCAACTGGTTGGATGTCATCGTCGATAGTAGAACGCCGGATGCAGAAGCACCGGATTGGCCTGACAGAAGCGTCAGATGACATTCTGGTCGGAGGGGACTGCGGGAGGAGCTTGGTGACGAGGTTGCCAGAGAAATCCAGAAGAGGGCGGTGTGAGGCTATGGTGATGGCGAGCAACGATGACGGTGTTGCGATGGCGATGGAAAATCCCCAGGAAAGGTCCCAACTTTGGCCGTCGCAAGTTGACTACGAGGTCTGATCTGACCAGAACGCCGGAGAAGATGACTGCACCAGCGATGGATGGGCTCGGCAGTCAAAGTAGAGATGTTGATGGCGAAATCAGATGTCCGGCCTTCACCGACGATGGATGGATGGTCACTGCTTCCGGGCTCACACAGCCTAAAGAAAACGCCGCTCTTTTCTTTTTCTGAATCTTTTCCCAATTTTTTCTTTGGTTTGTTGGATCCTTTGATGGGGAACGACAGGTCGTGATGGAGGGGACGATGAGTGTCCAGTGGTCGCCGATGAGGATGAAGTGGCAACGCCGGTAGCAAGCTCAGTTGGCCGTGACCAACGCTGAAGGCCAACGACGATCAACAGACGGTGGTAGCAGTGATCCGTTGTCCAAAGTGTGGAATTTGGGAAGCAACGGGGCGAAATCAATGGTAGCGGATTTGCTGTGCTCTGATACTAAATGATGGAGTGGCTATGTGAGGAGTGGATTACCGACAAAAAAGAGCAAAAAGGAGAAGAAAAAGGGGGGCCATAGCCAAGCAAGGGGGAGCCAAAGCTCGAGTAGGATGGCCAAAGGCCAAGAAGACGAACGGGAACAACCATTCAATTCATCTTTAAAACTGCTGAAAAGACCAAACTAAGTGTAATATATTTATTATAAATAAAATACTCAAATAATGCTTATTAACTTCTTATTCTGCATCAAAACCACACCATACTCAATCGCATGTATCTAAATATCAAAAGACTTTCCATGTAAATAAGTTCAAAATAGCAAACAATCCGGAGGTCTTACAAAGCAAACTCTTATTAGAAACTGAAGAACACTAAGAAGCTAGCACAAAACTCGCTTTATTCACCGAAACGAAACTATGAAGCTCATAAGATGGCACATTTCATTTCTCCAATTAATGGGCCATCATGCCGGCGGCGACCTTCTTGAAGGCGGGCCTGGAGGAGATGTCCTCCCACCAGGCCTTGACGTGGGGGCGAGAGGTGATGAGGGAGGCCTTGGGGGTGCTCATGAGGTAGAAGGTGTAGGGGAGGTGGTGGAGGTCGGCCAGACTGAAGAAGTCTCCAGCCAGGTACTTGCTCTTGGAGAGCCTCTCCTCGTACACGTCCAAGACCTTCTCCAGCTTAGCGGTGTCCTTGGCGATCACCTCCTCGTCGGCGGTCATCCCGAACATGGGCTTGATGGCTATCTCGAAGACAATGGAGGAGATGGGTGGGTTGTAGTTCTGGGACTCTACCTCTACCCACACGTTCACAAGCGCTGCCTCCTTGAGGTCATTGTGCCTCAACAGGTCTGTTCCCTGATCCTGGTACTTGGTCGCTAGGTACCTGTTGATAGCCCGCGATTCTGTCCATTTCCAAATATCACCGAATCAATCAAGCCATCCACATTAAAAAAAGGACCACAAAGTAAAAAAACAAAAGAAAAACCAACCACCTCGATTATTATTACTACCTAAACAAAACGAATTACCAATCAATATCGATTTAAATAGAATGAGTGGCAAGTGAATATAATTATGAAGATAAACCAAGCTCCAAGGGGAGCTGTATCTCATATTCAAAGAAATAAAGAGGTGCACATGAACATGCCACAGTGGGAGTGGTTGGTTAGGTAGGGAAGTCACAATCCACTAATGTATAAGTTAGTAAATTATTACTTTTATAGTGGGGGTTGAATCTTCTTATCATCGTCAGGAAGGATATATGGAGTAAGGATTTTGTATCATTTTAATTTCGATAAAAGTCGAAAGCGATATATAACCCATGCCGCCGAGGATAAGGCGTATGACATGATGATGATAATTAAGGAACGACCCAAAGAGGAGATGGTCCCACAAGTGAGGGGAAACGCAAGTGGAAGTGCTAATTAGATAGCTCTATTGGATTTTTCAACAAGAAGACGTGATCTTGGTAGCAATTTAAGCAAGGCAGCAATAATTGCGTTTTTAGTTGAACTCAACAATCAATGAAGTACCACCCGAGGGTGGCTCATGCTCACGGTGAGCACACACTTTCGGCAAGGCTAGTGGCGGAAGTAGTGGAGATCACTAGATCCTGTTTTCATTTAGATCCCAGAAGTGGGAACCTCGCTTGTGTGGCTCACCAAAAGTTGACATTCGTGAGGTTAAAGCAAAACAGGATAGTCAGATGATTCGATCGGCTCGTGATCTTTCTCAGATCAGACGATCCGATGAGGATCAGCTCCCCAAAGTGATCTAAATTCAAAAGCACTGAGGTAAAACTGGTACGTATTTGAACAGATCGCATGCAGTTCACAAACAGAAATGAAAATCCGGGGGCCGATTTAATATCAATGTAATCATACGTACCGAACAAGGTAAGGTCCTCGTCAATGAGAGCCGGGATCTGACCGAATGGCTATAAATGACAACAAAATCAATATCAGACAATCATAGAGGATGAAATCAAACAGGGAACAGAAATTGGAGGAGGAGGGAAGAGCAAGTACGTTTTTGGTGGCGAGGTATTCAGGGCTCTTGTGCTCGCCGGTCTGGAGGTTGACGGGGACGATCTCGACCTCAACTTCCTTCTCGTAGGCGCAGGACAGCACCCTGGCGGTGCAGGTGGACTTGGAAAACCCGTGCAACTTCAACGCCATTTCTCCTTTTTGAATTACTGATTTGAACTTCTCGACTAAACTTGCTCACTCCACTGCCTCTCTCTCTGTTTATGTGTTGTGTGATGCTTCAAGAACCATGGGAGGGGATGGCTTTAAATAGGCTAGTCTCTCAGCTCGCCATATTTGACCGATGCTTTTATTTTTTCTGAAATTGGAATGAGACTTTGGACATCTAATATTGAATAATAGTTCACCCCAGGATATGATGCGTATGAACATGTAGTAAATTAAGACTTGTTCCACATTGTCTAGAATTTTCCAGGAGCATCTATTACTCGAGACGCGGAATATGTTTAACTTACTACTAGTTGTTCATGGACGTCCTCTTTTCCTAGTAGCTTCGTGGGGGACCAGACTCTGAGAAGCCCATCCGGTATTCGTGCCGGTAACACGCTAACAATTTAGGACGACTTGGAAATGTCTTAAGCTGTACGCGGCTCTATCACATATCACATAAAAAGAGAGACATTTGACAATTCTTTTCCGTCCGAAAAGGTAAGTGCAGTGGGGAGAATTGACTTTTTTACACTAAAACGAGGCTCCATGACCGCAAGTGGGAAAAGGCCTCTAATTATACCTGCATTTGCCGGACACAGGAAAAAGGAAAATATACCTTAGACGGTGGGACTACTTTTTTTGGTAAATACGTACTGGCAGAATATTTGCCAATTTATCAATTTGATCTATTGTTATCACTATTGATATGTGTCCGGCAACTTTGACATGTCAATCCATAAATCCTGCAACAATTGCTGATCTCCCTCTCTAAAGAGAGATTCAGACCATTGATTTCCTTTTCTCACCGTGTTCGTTTTAGAGTAGAGCAGAAGAAATTAATGACGAAGCATAATAATTAGTAGGGGGAAAGCCGCCCCCACATTTGAGATCAATAATTGAGTAGCTCCCCTCCAAAAACAAACAAATATACACAGGAGTAATTAAGTCATGACATCATTTGCCATCGCATCCGCATGGTGATGCCAAAAGAAGAAGAAATAATCACATCCGCATGGGCTATCACCACTTTGATGCTTTAACGAACATAGTCATGGTCACGGCCTCAGCCCCCGCCAGCAGTGCCTTCCAACCCGCTGCTTCTAGAGTGAGCTTGTCGACGCAAAATAAATAAATTAATAAACAAAATAGTCTCTTATCTTATCCATCATACAATGTTCAAAGATAATACTCCAAGATGAGATGTCTTATACGAAAGCGTTGGGTCGCCAACTTGCGATCACGAAGATGAGCATGTCGACACCGTTGAACACTTCAACTTCACGGCGAATGTAGGCCTTGAGAATCTATATATTGATTATTGAACACGTATTTGTCTTTTTCATTGAGAAAGAACCAAGTACTGGTGCAGGAGCCGAGAACTTGTCCACTGTCCAACCCTAGCCTCTACATGTTCAAAATCAACTTTGCACTTTAGAGTTGCATTTATATTTTAGGAACGTCTATCTATATAAGTCAAAATCGAGAGCAAATGAAGAATTAGTCTCTTTTGAGAAAAACATAATTCAACTGTTAATGTGGGACTGAGGAAGGATTTTATTTTTTCTTTATATAAGAGGAAGAATTTTTTGAGGAAACATGACCGCCAGGATAGCCTAGGCAGCAAATTACCCTTGGCGCTTGCGGCTAGGGCAACCACAACGCAACATAGATTTTCTCCGATTCATGTTTATTACATTGGGCTTCTCTCAGTCATTTAGCGACTAATCTGTTTAACTGTGCTTACGTAACCGTGCTTGTCAGTTTAACGGAAGAAGCTATACCAAAAGCATCTGAAGAAAAAGAGAGCTGAACCAATGACCACCGTCCACTCCCTATAGGTGCTAAACCATCCAAAAGCTGAACTCAACCCTCCCAAACAGAGCTTAATAATGCTCACTATTTAAGTAGCTCTATCACGGCATGGAGATAAATATAATGGCTGCATATTAGGTTCGATCTGGAAAAACATCTCATTGTCAATTTAGTTAGGCTATACAGAGTGGGTTACAGCCAATCTGTAGAAGTAGTCACCCAAAGTAGTATTTCTAATTTGACTATAGAGAATTACCATGAAAAACATGGAAGAGTGGATCTGGTCGCAGGTTACCACCCATAGGCGTATGCTAAGAGGCTCTTTGGGGTTTTTCCATATTACCTGGCTAATGAACTCAGATTGCTATATTATCTGACTTTTCCGGGCTCATCTCATATGACCTGGTTTTTGTACTTAATTTACCCATTTTGCCCTCCTTAACCTTAAGCTCCTGGTTTTAAGTTTTACACTTCACCGAATTATATCTCTTTCATTTTTAGTTCATTTTTGCATTTTTTCTTCTTCTTTGTTTTTTATGTTCTTTCTAATTTTGATATCTTATCGAAAAATTACTACAAAATCTACAATAAATAACATGTTATAGCTCAACATCTTTATGATATCACAATTATAAGAAAAGCTGGCTTGTAATGCTCAGTGGGTTGAGAGATCGGTCTTTTGGGATCAGGAGCCGCCTTGCTTGGGATCTTTCGACTGTGTAATTCGCTGTTAGTTTATAGCATTATTGAAATAATAATAATTTGTCTATAGAGAGTGGATCCAGATAGCTAATTGCTTGCAAGGTGCAGTCCTCACTGCAACACTTACATCACATGCTACATTATTTGTTCCCTCAATTATGCATGTGCTTTTATCACATCAGACACAGCAATTCGCGTGTACATGTATTCAGAGTCCTCACGACCATGATAGAAATACTACAAAACAATTTCAGAAAATTGCTTTCTATGTAGAAAATCAGAAAATAAATTGCACACTGCGTGTTAAATTATTTGCATATATATACATACAATAGTATATACATAAGTCAAGCCAAAGTAGTTGCATTTGGCGAAGGCTTATCTCTATGTACAGCTTATTTAATTCAAACCATGTATTGAAAGAATTTTACCATGTATAAGCCCAAATCCATCCAAGCCAACTATTCCAGCACTTAGAATGTTCCTTCAGGCTTCAGAAAATTGTAAAATTCCAACTGGGTCATCTCTCCCCCCGTCATTGGGTCATACTGGCACCTATAAAAGCTGCAAAACCAACAAATTACCATGAAACCTTCAATTAGTTGCACAGATAAATGGAAAAACATCCACCTAAATCTACATACCTTCCGTCCATGCCTAATATAACAATGGTGTTCTTCTCGTGTCCAAATGCAACAATGTATTGAAAGCCTTCATGCAAACGAAATTGGGCCACAGACCACTCAGAACTGAAATACTTCGGAAGGACCCCTACCAAGCAGAAACAGGCATGTGAGAAAGATTGCAAATTCATCATGAACATATGACATGGGTAGCATTTAAGTGCGAGTGTTTTAGTAAAGAACGCTTTGGAAGCCAGAAACAGTCAACGGAATAATTTTATTGACTACCACCAGATTTGTATCACAATGCCACACAGCATTCAGAGAGTGTACATCATTAACCAAACACATTAAAACAAGACTCTGTAAACACTTTGAAGCACATCTTTTAGTCCAATAGTTACCACTGCAAATATCAATTCTTCCAAGTTTCATAAATCACAGTCCACGAGTTGTTACCTTTAATGAAAGAAAGAGATGAATTGCTTGATGATAGAGCACTGCCAGTATCAGATGCCGTGCAGGGCTGCTCGATTCCTGGCAATCCAGAGCTGATCTTCAGACCAAAAACGTGGACTGTTCCCTTGTCACTTGAAACAGCAAGCCATTGTGCATTCAAAGAAAATGCTAAGCTGTAGATCTCCGCTCTATCAGCACCCCTTCGGACCTGTTTTGATGACAGGTGTTTCATTAAAGGTGACAAAGAAGCAGGCAAATCATGTTTAATTTTCGGTATAATGTAGATTTCTAACATTGTAAGAGTGAATTAAAGCCTCACTATACTTAAAAAGTAACACTACACAATCCGAAGCACAGCAAGAACTCTATCAAAATGAATAGCTTGAAAAGCTCTCAACAGTATTTTTCTCAAATAAAAAAAACAAAGCTCTTCGTAGAGCTAAGAAAAAAAATACTCCCTCTAGTCACTTTTAATAGATACAGTTTTTTTCAAATACACTAAAAATTTAGTTCATTTGAAAAAAACTGTATCTATTAAAAGTGACCGGAGGGAGTAAATAAATTACAGATGTCAAGTGAAGCACCAAATCAGAGTTGACACAAATGTTCTCAATGCACATACTGTGTGTATAGCAAGATAACTCAACACTCACTTGCCCCGTAGCAGTTAAAATCATAAATATGACTCTCTAATCATCATAAACTATTATATTGCTGCATATATGCTAAACCATACGCAAATGGGGGCCACTTTGTCCAATTTTAGAAACCATATAACTGGAATGTATAATGACGGAAAATTGAGGATATTAAAAATTGGTTATAGCAATCAACAAGAAGAATCCTTCAATGCAGCTATAGGGAAGACCTAGGGATCGTAATGAAATATAAACGACAATTCTATATCCACAAACAAGACTCCACTAATCATAAAAGGGATCTAAGTTGCTTTCTGTTTTGCAATTTTCTTCCGAAACTACTTAAACAATCAAACTGCTACACCAGAGTAGGTCTACAATGGAGGAAGAAGAAGGTCAATATCTAAGCTAAACTATTCATTAACATTGCTATTCATAACCTGGAGAGTATGTAAAAAGCCATAAAATTTGGCATCGAGCTTTTTCGACATCTAAGTGAAGAACTAACTGAGAAACCAAACAATTATATGAACCTACCATGAATGAAACATACATCCTAAATATATTGAAGCAAGCACTTAGACTACAGACACTAATGGGAACAGCAGAAAGCAAATTCCAAACTCTAGTGAGTTGCTAAGCATCGCATATACCAGCAATTTACAATAACCAGAAAGTACAAGGCAGACAAACAGATAGATATAGCCGTATGTACCTCTTGAAGTAGGATACCATCCAAGGTATTGAAAATTCTAACCAGCGTGCCCTTGGTACTGGCTGTAGCTAGCAGCTTTCCGTCCTGCGTGAGGACGAAACACGCGATCCTGGAATCATGGGCCATTATGAACTTGGTCCTCTTCAACCCGTAGTGCTCTATCCGGACCTGCCCCTTCTGGAGGCCTGGGCATACCAGCACAAGGGACGACGAAACCTGCGAGACGGCGCAGAGGCCCTTGGGGTTAGCAATAGTCTCAATCTGATGCAGCAGCTTCAGATCAACGAAGTTGTAGACGAAGATCTTCTGCTCAAGGACGACGATGATGCGGTCCCTCCGGAGGCGGACGGCGCGCACTTCAGATCGAAACGAGAGCTCGCCAATGCAGCGGCTCTGGTGATCGTCCCAAATCATGACCTTGTTGAGCAGGTACTGCGGAGTGGGTCCCCCGCCGACCAGAGCGAGGATGTTGCACCGGAAGAGCATCTCAACAACGCCGATGCCCCCGCCAGGAGCGCCGGAGCTGAGGTCGAAGTCGCGGCGGAAGATCTCGCGGAAAGGATCGCAATTATAGACGCGGAAGCCTCGGTCGGTGCCAGTGGCGAAGCAGCCATGGTCCTGGTTGAAGGAGAGGTGGAGGAGGGAGGGGAGGGAATCGGAGTCGGAGTCGGGGCTAGGCTTTTCGGGGGAATCGCCGAGAGGGGAGGTGCCGATGGGAGGGGGGACGGGAAAATTGCAGAGCAAGGATTCGTCGGAGGGGTCGAGCTGGGCGGCGTCGAAGAGGAAGCTGGCGGGGTCGGAGTCGGAGCAGGAGAGGGGAGGTGGGGAGGCCGGCATGGAGAGGGCCGAGGCCATCATCATCATTAGACAGGCCGAATTCAAATTTGGCAAGCTTTGATTTAAGGGGAGTTGGTGGTGGTGGGCGGGAATGGCGGGGGTTCAGGGAGATGGAAGCAAGACTATTCTCTTTTCTTTTCTTTTTTTTTTTTGTATTTCTTACAGATAATACATAACTAGGCTCCTTGTATTCGTTTATCAAAAAAAAAAAAAGAAGAATACAAATAGGTTATCTATACAAATACAGGTTTGCATTCACCGCAAATGCGTAGAAAAGCTAACAACTTTTTTTTTCCCCTAAAATCTAAAGACTTTTTCGAAGGAAAAAAAATGACCCCAACTTTGGAAACTGGAAGCTCTTCCTTCACCACCGTGGTTGCTGCTAGATATATCAATCTTCCTTGATAAATGTCGAAATGTGAAAAAAAAAGCACATACAACTATGTAAAAGTTTTTTTAAAATTCAAAACTATGTAAAAGCTTTTTAATCTGATTTTTTTGGTTATTTTGGCAACATTTTGAATCTTTTTTTTTGGCATAAACATTTTGAATCTGAATCTGCAAAAAAATTAATAAACACTGAAAGCACCAAAAAAAGAAGGTTTTCAATGCTTTACAATTTTATTCAATGATTTGTTCACATTGTTTAAAAGTTTTATCCATTTGCTATTATACTTGATAGTTTTGTCTGCCTTCTATAAATATTCTTCACGGTTTTGAATTGTGCATTGTTCTTATTTCGACTTTGTTCAGCATCTCCGTAAAAATTTACTAGTGTTTGTTGTACTTGCATAAAATTTGTAATTGTATTTGTTCGCACCAATTCATACCCAGTCAAAGGTTTCCTCGGTGTATTGTACTTGGTGCATGCCGCATCACTCATCCTGTACATATTTTACAAGTTTGTTTAACAATCCTAGAGTGAAGATGGGTTACTCAATACGGTGAGAGTTTTTTCAGCGCTTAGTGCTCTGTACCCATTTCAACATTTTGAGTTTTTTCTGCGTTACCTGTCCAATGAGCCACGAATTTCAGATTACCTAGATTTCAGACGGAATGCCATATCCACTGAGTACCGAAAATGCCCTCCTACCCACATGAAAAGTTATGCTCCAACAACCACGACTATTCACCCTTGCGACTGTCCAGCAATGAATCTGGTGTAATGGCCGCCCATTAGAAGGAGATGCAAGAAGGAGCAGGGGACAATTGGCTTAGCAGTGGAGAGAAGGAAGGAGCGGCAGAGAGAAAGAAGGCACAACAGTGTTGCCTGACATTGTGTCGCTGATCGTTTTTCTCTGCTTCGTGTCGTTGGCGTCATTATGCTACTATTGCAATTTGACATACTAGGGTTTTACGACAAGAGAAAGTGAAGCGAATTCATCGAATGGTTTTGTTGCCAGATAAACTAGCAATCAACCCTGAAAAGTTTATTCCTTTATCCGGTAAGCTTCAAATCCTTTTGAATTTTGGATTTAATTATTAAAAAAATTGGATTGCAATCTAGGGTTGAGTCATGTTTTGAAGACACACGACTCCATCAGAACACTAATATTGTTGTTGTGTATTAAAACACACGATGTATGTATAGGTCATGTTACTAAACATATGATAATAGATAATTAACTAAACTAGTCGTGTGTTTTGTTATTTGATTGGGGAGTTATCGTGTTTATGTATATAGATTATTGTTAAAGTATGGCTTTTAGTCTACAGAAATGTTGTTAAGTAAGCTGTTATTACAACTATTCTACAATAGATAGATCAATGGATGAGAGCAAGAAGGAGAGCATAAAAGATGAGAAGAATTATAAGGAAAAGGAGCCGCAAAAAGCTGCAATAATTAAAATGAAATATGGACCACGACCATGTGTGAAGACGCATTGTCTTTCCGTTAATATAGTGTATTGGATTAATTAACTATATGAATGTTTAGGTTGTGTTTATAGATACATGACAATGTAATCATCTTGTTCACGAGTACACGATCAATGCATTTCTTCAATACTTTATAAAAACACAACTTTCTTCGAGCCCAATACTTGTTAATAAAAAATAACAAGAATTTTAATTTGTCGCACCACTTTCGCAATGTAATAGAGCTGATCTGAGCGTGCAAAATCACTCCATGCTGCCGAACTTCTTCTTTGGACTGAAGGTTGTCTCCGCCATATGGGAGCAAGTATGACTTCATCGCCAAGCCTCTGCCTGTGAAAGGTATGCAACCGGGAACCTCCTGTTAACAGTTCCCAGGGTGAAGGGTTTAAGAAACGGACATGAGGGGTATTTTGGATATTCTAGGTCCAATTTCCAGGTGATGTGGGATTCCGATAGAATGTCCAAGTAATTTGGAATTCCTGGTTCATTTGCCAAGTAAATATGGTAAAAGCTCCAACATTGTTGGTGCTTTGTACATACGTTGACGTTTTTTAAGCCCTTTATCCCTATTTGGAGTGTTATTTGATTCTTTTAGCATTGTTTGATATATCAATTTAGGTCAGTTTCCAAGGTATTTTCAGTGCTTTGTATCTATTTTAGTGATATTTCTCAGTGCTGAGTGCATATTTCGACAATGTTCTCCAATTTTTTTGGGCATCCATCAAGAATGTTCTCCATGATATAACGAACATTGTCTTTTTTCGGAAGTGCAGTAAAGAACCACAAATAAGTATATTGACATCGCCAATTACGTGATGAGATGTCCATATCGAGACATTCATGTACTTGTAGCCCCCAAAAAAGAGAAAAACATTCATGTACTTAGCCCCCAATTCCATTAAATATGCATTACAATATCAATAATATGAAGCTGCAAGTAATTGATAGCATGGTGCGTCACTACACGATTCACTGGATCATTCCTACAGTAGAATCTCTCTTCCCCCCTCCTCTCTTATTTTTTTCTTCAGTAAAAGAACACAACAAATAGAACATTAAAAGACAGAAACAAAAAATCATATGTGAGCAACTTATAGGGATGTGATTCAACCCGGGAAATAATCATATATCAGTTTTTTGACTTGGAGGAGCCCCCGCAAGCCAGCCCCAAACACCTCCAGATCCCTGTCTCTGTTTAGAATTTAAGGCTGCTTGTTCAGATGCAGCTTTTTGTCGCTGCAGCAGTTCAAGTTCCTTTTTTAAAGACTCCATTGACTGTAGTTTCTGTCTCAGCTCGGCAACATCAACCTGTTTAGAACAACGAAGTACGTCATATTCTGTAACTAAAAGATCTATGCCAAAAGAACTCCATAGATGAGGTAAAACATAATAACTTTGGGTCGGAGGGAGTCTAAGTGTAAAACATGGCTTCTAACCTTATTTTTATCTTTGCTTAGTATATTGCTCCTTGTAAGTTCTTTCTTTGTTTGTATACCATGTCACATATTCAATAAAATTACTTACCCAAAAGAACTAAAGTCCAATGGCCCATAGATGAAACTTCGCTAAGTTATTATTCCTTTCCATTGCATCCAAGCTCAGTTACATTGATAAATATGATCTATTCTAAGACAACCTAGGACAGTTGAACTAACCCTCTCTTCAGAGCAGACAGCTCGTAACAATTCAAAACATCTGAATAGCATGAAATTGGTGATGTGACCCAAGAATAGTCGCAGACGAAATGACTTCTTTGCAATCTGAAAAAATGACTTCTTTGCAATCTGAAGTGTCATACCTCAAGTTTAAAACACCTAGACTGCTCAGCAGCAAGCTGACCTCGAACGGATTGAAGCTCCTGTAGAATTGTATCCAATTTTGATGTCAAAAGAGCAAGCATGCTATCGTTTATCTATCTATAGAAGAACAATAGCAAGCACATACAAATATTTATCTAGAATCATCTAAGTTGAATTTGTATTGTATGGTTTAAACTCCTTTCAAACAATAGATTATCCTAAGGTCAAGAATCAGGACAGAAGAGATGTAAATAAAAAGAAAAAGAGAACGACAAAATGCAGCATCAAGATTTATCTTCTGCAATTTAGGCAATGATACACTAAGCAGATAACCATTAATTTGTCACACAATGGAATATGTCGGCAAAGTTCATGAGAGTAAATAACTGTAAAAAGATATGCAATCTGGGCATCACCCTGCCTTCTGTTCATATATGTTGGACGAAAACATAATCTTTTAAGATAATAGATTGCTTTAGTACGAAACATTAAAAGATACTAGATCCTCTGTCCGACCCACATTAATAGTCCTATTTTTTCAAAATGATCTAAAATTCACTTCACTTTTTAAAACCAAATGGGATGGAAGGGGTATATTCTTTCACATGTTAGTGAAGGTAAGAAAGCATACATCTATTATGCAGTAAAAATACAATTTATCGTTACAACTTCACTTACTTCAGTAAGGTCAGTATTCCGTGTCTCAGCTTCTGCTAGCTCCTGCTTCAGCTGGAGAGACTGCATCTGCTCCTTGGCTAGTGCTGCTTCCAGGTTTTCTTTATCTGCTTTAAGTGAAACAATAGTCCATTCACCAGTCTCCTCATGTTTAATGTTCTGCAATGGGACAATTCAATTTGAATCTTGAGATCTCATATGGCACATGATAGTACTTGTCACAATAATGTTCACATTTTGCAGCTTCATTGATTACAATGTGAAAATCACCTTCGCTGCTGATTCAATATTGTCCATAGCAATTTCCCTTATTTTTCCGTCCTGTCCTGTTCCAATCTCAGATTCCATATCCCCGGTAGCATTCGTTGTTGGAAGCAATGGGGCAACACTGTCAGCAGCAGGTTTTTCCATTATCTTTGACTGTAAGGTTGATTTGTGGCTTGGTTTCATAACATGAACCTGAAGTTATGAACACTATTACATGAAAAAGCTTTGTTCCAAAAATATTCTGAAAGCTACATCATATTGCTACAAATACTTGCACCTGACCGACATGGATTACGATACATAAGCAATTTTTAAGGGAAAAAAAAAGAACGTAAAATTCACTGCAATTATAAGATGGAATTTACCTCATTGCTATATCGCCCATTATATCCTCCAAAAGCCACTAGTATATCTTTACCATTATAAGAGCTCACAACCAAACTCAAACCCTGCTTGGTGACCAAATAGGCAAAAACCGAGTAGCAAAATTCATCAGAGAAGTTCAAATGTTGTGATTATTCAGGATTGATCACAATGGTGTGAGAGGCAATACTTAAGATGGAAGCTAGACAAGACAATTTAGCATGCTCACTATGTGCAAAAAGTCCTCTCGGTTTCATTCAATTTACAAAGACAAAAGTTAATCAGCTGTAAAGACAATCCACCAACAAGCCTTTGAGATCATAGATAAACATAAACTACCTGAGTGGTTAAGATATCATGTTTGTGCACATAATTTTGAATGGAAACTATTTAAGATTGAGGGCAACAGCCACCACATGCCTGTTTAATATATTACGGCCAAGGTTTTTAAAACCGGACAGGCCATCGACCCAGAAATTTGGCCGGTCCGGTTGGACCGCGGTCAAACTGCAGGTCAAACCAGTTTGACCCAGGATAGATGTTAGGAGAGAATACTATTGATGTCCACCTCATATATATATATATATATATATATATATATATATATATATAATAAATATATATATTATGCATAATAAGCATAAAAAAGTCAAGTAGTCCGGTGGTTAAAGCGTTGGGAATGATGGTTGTCAGTCTAGTTTTGAATCTTGGTAAAAACAAGTCTTTTTTATGGTTTCCCATTGAAACTCCGAACCGGACCAGTCCGGTTTGTCAGTTTAGCGAGTCAACTGGCCGGTTTTTTTTTCTGAACCGGCCGGGGTCAACTGACCGGAGCTAACCGCCCTGACCGAACCGATCTATCTACTGGTTCCAGTTTTCCGCAGTCGGACCAGCCGGTCCGGTCCGGTTTTAAAAACCATGATTACAGCTAAAGAGTGGAGAAACAAAACAATGTACAAGTAAAAATCCCCATATTGCCAAACTTTTTTTTTCTAACAAGACATGCACAGGTCCTTAGTACTCGACTGTTAGGGGTGGGGCAACCGGCCCCTTAGAGCACCGCATCCCGCCCCAATTCCCTCTGGTATGTATAAGGCCCACGATCATATGCAATGAGTAAATAGGGATATCATCCCAGATGGATGGCCAACAGAGTGGGGAGCGAACTCAGAATCTTCGCTTTAGGAAGAGTGTCCTGGCCATCTCACCAACACCCCATTGCTTATATCGCCAAACTTAACATGTCTTTCATATATTTAAAGCATTTGGCCTCTTTTCCAACAAAAAGGAACATACCTCACTAGCAACAGGCACACGCCCTTTGACAGTAGTCACAACTGACCATACCAGTGTAGACATGTTAAGTACTACAGTTTCAGATACCCCTGTAAGAACCAGAATTGACACCTAGTTAATGTGATGAATCAAACCAATAAGCAGATGAAAGTATCAAAATTAACTACCAGTCACTTATCTAAAAAATCAAGTAGCAGTCTTGCCTTTCAATTTAAACAGGAAACAGATTCATCATTTTGATACCGAGATACTCACTCCGTTCCAAAATACTATGTACATTTGGAAATATTCATTGTTCCAAAATACTATGTATATTTTGCCAAATTACGTGACTTTCTCTTTCCAAAATTGGAGGAGACTTGGAAGAATTGACTTGAATTTGGCTTGTGAACGAGCATACGAGTTGGACGGGATATAGGGAGAAGAATTCATGTGACTTCCTTGTGGGCTTCATGGTTCAATAAAAATGAGAAATTTCTCAAATGTACGCAGTATTTTGGAACGGAGGGAGTATAATTTTTACGTTCAGACTTAAAAAATTTACAGACATATTTACCACTTTTGTTATTCCCCCCTCCAACGATAAACCAGTTTTCTCCTATTGTCACACCAGCATGTCCTGCACGTGGTAAAGGTATGTCACCCTGTTGTGTTGGTCTTGACCATTCCATCTGCCACACATATCTTATTACTCAAAGGTTCTGAAAGCAGTAATCAATCTCACAAATGAATTTAGAAAGAAGCTACTAACTTACAGTTTGCAAATCAAGAACATGGAGATCATTGAAGCATGTGGCATGTGAACCTCCACCAAATATCAAAAGGTATCGGTCAGCATGTACTGCAGCAGCATGGTCAGATCTTGGAGAAGGAGGCACCCCACTAGATATAAGTGGCAGGAAGCAAGCAAATTAGCATAATAAATATTGGAAATCAATAAATGCACTAACTTCAACACAGAGGAACATTTCAAGTCATTTAAGAAATAAGTACAAGGTCATCTCAGAAAGTCATAATCATAATCATAATCAAGTAGCACTTTTTCCCAACTATTTGGGTCGGCAACATGGATCTTACTCCTCCATTCAAGCCTGTTTTGGACTACCTTTTTTGCAAGAGATAGTAAAGTCAAATCCTCCTTTATTAACTCCATCCAAGTTCTCTTAGGTCTCCCTCTCCCTCTTTTGGCATCATTTACATGCATCACTTCTAACCTTCTCCAGAGAAATCTATTGGTCTTCTTTACATATGCCCGTACCAACGCAACCTACATTCTCTCAACTTCTCACCTAAAGGAGCTACCTCTAAGCTCTCACGAATATATTCATTTCTAATCCTATATCTCCTAGTTATCCCACTTATCTATATGACTTCTCTTTGGTGCCCAGCACTCCGCTCTATAGAGTATTGCAGGCCATGGTTGTCCTATAGAACTTGCCTTTAAGTTTTTTTGGGACACGTCTATCACACAACACTCCCGAGGCTTCCCTCCACTTCACCCATCCCGCATTTATCCTATGCACTACATCACTATCAATATCTCTTTCTTTATGGATAATGGATCACAAGTAACGGAATTGATCACACCTTGGCACTTCTTGCCTATCTATTTCAACTAAGGCTCTACCTATAGTTCTACCTTCCTTGAAATTATATTTCATGCACTATGTCTTAGTCCTACTTATTTTAAACCCTTTTAATTCTAGAGCCTCCCTCCATAATTCTAATTTCATATTCAAACCTACTTTACTCTCATCAATTAAAACTACATCATCTGAAAAAAAACATACACCAAGGTACACCATCTTGTAAATGTCTAGTAAGCTCATCCATAACTAAAACGAAAAGATAAGGACTTAAGGTTGACCCTTGATGAAGACCCACAATAACCGGAAACTCCTCAGTTTTCCCCCAATAGTTCGTACACTAGTCACAACCCCCTCATACATATCCTTCATGATATCTATGTAACCTATTATGACTCCCTTCTTCTTCAAAACGCAACGAATGAGCTCTTTTGGCACTCTGTCATAGGCTTTTTCCAAATCTATGAAGGTTATATAGAAGTCTTGTTTTCTATCTCTATACCTCTCTACTAACTATTGTAACAAAAATCTAAGTTCTGTTGATGACCTCTCCGACATAAAACAAAATTGATTCTATGTTATTTTAGTTACTTTTCACAAATGTCATTCTATTACTCTCTCCCATAATTTCATTGTATGTCCCATAACTTTTATACCTCTATAGTTTGTACAACTTTGGATGTCCCATTTATTTTTATACAAGGGTACGAGGCCTCTTAGACTTCCAAATCTAATTAAACAAGCAAGTCAACCAAGTTAAGCCAACACCTCCTAGTGCCTTTCATACTTCAATAGGAATTCCATCGGGCCCTAGAGTTTTGCCTTTCTTCATCTTCCTTAGCGCAGTTCCTACCTCCTCTATGGAGAATCTCCTAAAATAAGTTATCTCTTTAACGCGACTAGACTCAAAATCCATCCCACTACTATAATTTTCATTCAATAAATGCTCAAAATATTCATGCCATCTCTCCCTAATTTCTTCATATTTTACTAAACCATTTGATCTTCACTTTTAATGCACCTAACTTGCTCTAAGTCCATACTTCTCTTATCTCTTAACTTAGCTATCTTATATATGTCCCTCTCCCCCTCCTTCGTCCCTAGCCTATTATATAAATCATCAAACGCCTTACTTAGCTTCACTTACTATCTTTTTAACCTCTCTCTTAACTAAAAATTGCCTACTTAGAGTCATCAATTTAGTTGTTCATAAAAAGTCACAGTTTCAAAGTGCATAGCACTTACACAGTATCAATGTCATCCCATGTCATGGTTTCCAAGTCAAGAATGTGAAGGTCATTCAGAAGGGATCTCTTAGCATCTTGACCGCCAAACATAACTAAACTCGTCCCAACAAGTGTCACTGATTGACCCCCACGTGATACCTGAAATGGAAGGCAAAACTGAGGGCAAAAAAGAAACGCCATAAAACAGAACATACAATCACCCATGAGCAAGATATACAAAACTAATCATCGTCCCCATCCCCAGTTCATTTGGCTCCAAATATACAATGCATTTATCACGGAAATAACTCAATTTAAATACATCATATCGCATGCATAAAAAAGCAAATTATTGACACAGAAAAGATCTTATTTATTGACAATGCATTATGCATATGAATTCGCACTTTAAATACAGGACACTTTTTAACAACCAATTTTTTTAAGTTGGTAATTTTCTAGTTGGTAATTTTCTAAGGGGTGCGATGTTTGTGACATGGAGTTGTAACAAAAGTGGCGGTTACTTGTTTGAATTTACATACTACTTTTCTATCAAAACAGAAAAGCAAATAGCAAGACATTAATCAATAAAAATGAAGCACGGATATACATACTGGCGCTTTCCCATATGTCTTAAAATTTGACCAGGTACATGTGCGAGGATCAAATTCCTTTACTGCAGTGGAGAACAATAACCATAAGGAAGTAAATTAGGAGTGATCTATTATAGTTTAGCAGAAATACAAAGTCCGAACAATTTTTACCAGTAACAGTTTCAGAAGAATCTTTTGTGTGGCCGGCGACAGAAAGAAGCTTATTTTCCCAGGATACCTACACACAAGAAAAGACAATAAATAGGCAAAAAAGAAATTTTAACATATGCGTAGACTTGCAAGTCCTAGCAATGAATCTGATAGTGAAAGTTAATAGCCCAACAATTACCAAGGAATGACCAGCACAAGGAGCCAGCAACTTAGGATTTGTTGATTCATGAGACTCAGCAGCCACTTTAGCATCCACCTTGGACCACGTTAAGGTTTTAAAATCTAGGACCTATAACATCCGAAATGAGTTATAATATCAGCACTTTGCCTTATAGGTTTGACTGAGCATCACTACGTAATAAAAAAATTTAAAAATCTAATTACTAGCAAGATTATCCAACTATTATCTACAGCTTGACCAAGTAGAATTCTGTCAGGAAATTATATAGGCTTGGTGATAGCGGACAGCAAGCTTTCAGAAGGGAAATTTAGTGGTAGAAACGAGGAAGAAGATGAAAAATAAAAGGTTAAAACCTTGAAATCCATCAAGGATTTCCGCCGGTATCCACCGAAAGGAGGACTACCGGAATCCACCGACAGTTGTAGTCAGAATCCACTGATTACAGCAAGCTCTCTCTCAGAACACACGTAGGTTTTTTCTCCAAATCATAAGCTAATCTGCCATTAATCACTTAGGCCTTTTTATAGGCTTTACATAAAAGTCCTAATTTGGGAACCACTTACTAAACAAGATAAGCCTTAACTTGGAAGAGAAATCTCCTAGAATCTAAATAAAATAAATCCCAAATCTTCTTTAATAGAATCAATCCTAATAGAAATCTTACTTAAATAAAACTATTCTGAAAATCCTAATGGGGCCCACTATGGCTCCGCGTCACTTGGTCAATGGTATTGGTTAATGGAATAGCTTCTGATAAACAGCACAGAATACATTTGATGAACTGCAACTATACATAATTAATGGTTTACAATTATTTTGATAGTGCACAGACAAGATTAAGGGAAAAAATAAACCATAGAACTTAGATTATTGTTTCAAGTATATTTCATTTGTACACAACGCCGATGGTGTAGAAACAAACCTGAAGATCACTAAGATAACGACCATTGTGGTTTCCACCAAAAACATACATTTTGTCGTGAATTACTGCTGCTCCATGCTGCAACCATTGGCAAAGCTCAAGATGCAAAGGATTCACAAAGCATAAACAAGCATTTTGTTGTAAGGAAAAAAAACAAGACTAAAGCCGTATAGTTCAAGTAAGCCACCTCATAACGGGCTTTAGGTGATTGGCCTGATACTGAAGGTGCTACCCATTGACCATATAATCCAACAGAACCCAAGCCCTCCAAAATAACATCTTTATCTTGGGTCTCTAAACTTCCATTTTCTGCCGAGATAATCTTCGATTCCAGATACGTATTCCCATTTGGAGTAACAGACTGCAGCTTTACGGTCTGCATCAATAAAACACAGACCTATTATGCTTAGGATTGGATGATACAGAGCTTCAACAACAGTTAATTGGTCAAAAACATTATTTAAGTGATTTTAGCAGTGAAACCTACGTGCTTCAATCCTTATACACAACATGCTTACATGTACTCATGAGCTCATCAACACATGATCTCAACAAGATTGCACTCACCTTAACATTAATCGACTAATGTGCCTATTTGTCTGTACTCGCAAACGTACAAACATAAAAATAAGATCCTTCAGCTCTCACAGGTGAAATGAAAATTATAAGCATTCAGCCAGTAAATATGCCAAAACTAACCTGCTTCAACAGCTGACAAAGGTCTTTAAGGATTAAAAGAAAAAGAAAAATCAAGACTTGCCCCAAAAAAAATGAATATCATTAGCTATTAGCAACTCACATTCATTTCCACATCAACAACAGGATCGTCAGCAACTTCTGGCATCCTTGAATACCAAGCTGGATCTTCTTCCTGACAGAGTGGTGAAACACAGCATAGTAAGAGAGAGAAAGACATTGTATTGTCTAAATTTCTAAATTAAGACAGCCACAAAGAGAAAACGACCCACCTCTAAGATTTTCACAAAAAGGCGCATTGCTTCTGTTGAAGCCATATTCCCAAGTCCATGCCAACTGTTAATGAACAGTAGTAAGGAATAATAAAAGCATCCCAGTGCACTATCTTTTCTTTCTAAAATTCACTATATTTTAGCCGCCTTTGATTAGTTCTTTCTCACTACTATCATTTGGATTATGCAAGAAAGTAAACAACAAAGCTGCTTAATATAATCAAGCATCCCACTGACATAGCTTTAGTAGCTAGCTCTCCGACTTTGTGGAACCAGGAGAGAGTTTTTCCCCTTTAATGTAACGATTGGAGTTAGTTGCTCGTAGGATTTCTTTTTTCCTCAGGAAGTTGTTAGAATGATACTTGTCTGAGAAGGTGATCACAAGGGCAAAGGCTACGGAAAAGAACCAGGATAGGTACCCAATTGCTTAGAAAAATCACGTTTGTCGTGCAGAAATATGCACAATACACTTTTAGCCTTATATAAGTTAATGAAACAAAACCTTAGGTGGCGTCCAACTGGAAACGATAACAGAAACATAGGTTGTTTGGAGTAATTTTTATAAGCATATAAAAAAAGAGACTTTGAAAAAGGTGCCTGATGATTTGGAAAAAGAATTTGATGACAGCAGAACACGTGCCACTAATTCAAGAGGATTATAAAAAGTAAATGAGCATTATTTCACTGTATAGTGCCACTTTCTGAGGAGGGTATAAGCTTTTTTTCCTCCTTTGCATGCAGGTAATATAGAATTGCCAAATACTGCTAATAGTAGGAACTAGTAATGAGTAAAGAATTTGACTGGTTTTAGCATGCAGTGACAATCATTTAATATGTCACAGACTGGTTTACATGCTTTCTACCTTAAAGTTCAACAGCTAACAAAACAATATATGTATACTCCTTTTTGTTAAACCTCCAAATTCCAAAATCCATGTATTTATTTAGAATGCTCCATTAGTAAATAAAGTAATGTAAACCAAAAGAAAAATAAATCTAGATATAATTAGAATAAAAGAGTATGCTGATGTATGTTTCACCTCGTCCATTTACTGTGCTCCACAGGATTCCAAGCACGAGGTTTAGGGATGGTACAGGGCCCTACTGTCGCCTGCAACCACATAAACCAATCAACATAATTGCAATTATGAAGGAAAAAGATGATACACGATCTCTTGTTGGCAATCTCATGACATATTTTTTTATTACTAGAGGGCCTAACAGGTGGAATGTGCTAGAGGAGAATGCTAATGGATATAGGTGAAGTATGACTTTCCCATCCATGATAAAAAAAGATGCTATTTCGACAATAATATAATGAGGCAAAACATTTGCCATACTCGGATAATACAAGACATAATCATCATGTTATACAGATACCAAATCAAATTTAACTCATGTTTTGCAGGGTGCAGGGGTAAAAAATTGAAAGCAAAATAGTTGGATAGCTAATCTTGGGAAGTCAACCTTCAGATGATTGGATTATGGGGGCAAAAGTAAAACTACTACATGGCCGATGATGATGATGACAATGATATGGAGGAGGAGAGGCTTTTATCTAAAGACAGCTTGCATAGTAATGCAAGACTGAGTAATTATTGTTAGTCCCTCACAGAGGATGAATTTGATGGCATGATAGGATGCCTAAAAAGGTTCTACTTATTAACTACTTGCAGATACTTTTGTTAAAAAAATGGAAGTTTAGCTTCTCCTATCTGTAGCATTTGTGTACAAATAAGAACTCTGCACAATTTCCAGCAGCTGGATTCAGTATATCAGATTATGGCCTCGAACCAAAGTGAGTATGACATTGAGTTTGTCGGAAATTTGAACAGTAAAAGTGTAGTCAAATTCACATAAAATGGACTTCACTATCCATCCTGGGACCTTCAGATCATGTAATTATATGCTAATCCCACCAGCCCAATCAATGCGAGCAGTATCCCCACACATTTTATTATTTATTCCTCAGTAAGTCCTCAATAATTCACCGTCATAAAATGTAAAAGGGTGTTTACATAACAGAACCAATGGCCTCAAAAAAATTCCGAAAACTATGCCCGTCTATTCATCTAATGAAGCGTCCTGATAACTATAACTAGATTTACATTAGAAAGCCAGCTTCTTTTCTCAAATCTAACAGCTTTCTAATCCCAGATCTGCTCGGAATTAAGCAAAACGAATGGGAAATTTTACCCAAATTGTATCCTTCGTCGATGTGTATATACTGAAGAACACGGGTAGGGAATGAAAACAATCAGATCTATACAAAATTCAAGAATTTCGATCTTACCTGCTGGTACAATCCGTAAAGCAGGAGGGCGACATCATTCTGGAATTTGGAAATCGCGCCGGAGCCGGAAGATCCGGGCGACTCGCCGAACCCGGCGTAGGATGCCGCGGCATAGAATCGCTCGGGGTAGGCGAGGCCGGAGCTTGCTCTAGCCATATGGGGATTCGGAGAGCCTAGAGAAATGCTAGGAGGAGGAGAAGCTCAATACAAATCAGTGAGCAATCAGCCTCTGTCCCAGATCAACGACGAAGAAGATCTCCGCCGCTCCGGTTACTCGTGTTGTCTTTCCCGGGCATTCCAATGGCACGCGCGAATCGCTGTCTTCGAGCCACTCGGATTTGGTTCTTAGATCCTCCCTCCGTTCAAAATTACCTGTCTGCATTAGAAAACAGAACTAAAATCTGTAAAAAAATTAGGGAAATTTATATAATAGGGTATAAAAAAAAAATTTAAAATGACTCACTATAGAAAATAATTGCAAAAGAGGGTATCTGACAAGCCACGCAGGCGCCAGCGCCGCTGGCCGCTGGCGCCTGCATGGCATTTTTTTTTCACAATGGAACCGACGCCTCTCACCTATTACCACTCTCGGTCATATCCTCCTCCGGATGAAATCTACAATTTTTCACCTGATAACACTTAAACAGTCTAAAAACATACAAAAAAACACATACACAAAAACACATCCACAAACATATACAAAAACACATCCACAAACATACACAAAATATATATAAAAATATACATAAACATATTACACAACTTTAACTATTACAAAGTTATACAAAGTATTACAAATGTTTAATCAATTACAAGTGTTTAATCAATTCTCCTCAACCTATTCCTACCCCGTCCTCGTGCTCGAACTGGAATTTCCTCAGGATCAACGTCAGGCATAGCATCTGAAGAAGAAGGTGCCTGACGTAGAGCACGGAGTGCACGCTGTCGCCGGGTATATACTTTTGAAGAAAGGGGCCTCTCAACTTGATCGACCGAGGCGTCTGGAACAACTAGTGATAGGGTAAAACCCGTCGTGTCAGCTGATGATGTCACAACGTCTGGTGAAGCTGATAAAGGATCTGGAACAACCTCCATTACTGGAATCTCAGTCATAACGGGCCGAAGCAATGGCAAACTCGTAAGAACATGACCAGAGATATCGTGTATCGTCTGACATGCCGCTACATAGCTATCATATGATCGGTCTACCAAAGCACTATAAGACTGAGCGTGCACTTGTCTCACACAAGTAAGCTACAAAGGAACAAGAAGAATATATGTTATCTACTCATACAATGGTGAATTAAATCAAAGATGAAGTCGGAGATACTAACCAACGCCAGCTCAGTGTCGCCCCTCGGTTGATATAACATCTCCGCCTCATGCACAGGTGGCATGATAAGTCTCCTCGTGATCCTCAAGTACCATCTCATATATGCATTATCTGCATCTCGCTCCGTCATTGCAGGCTCCCCTTGAACGAGAGTGGTCGTCCGGTCATCCCATCTAGTAATATAGGCCGCATGATGCGACCTCCAATCAAAACTCCCTCGGCCTCGACGCGAAGATCGTTCAATGAACTCTACACCAAGAGGGGGGAAAATCTGCTCAAATCCGAACTGCAACATAACCCGATCTGGAACATGCATCTCCACAATATCTACACATATCAGTGGCGTCCTAGATAGCCACACATGCACTCCATCCGTACATACTCCTGGTAACTGCGCTAACACATGATCATAATATGGCTGCCATGTTACCTACACAACATTTGAAAATAGTATTCGTGTCACTTCTATTTACATTCGTTATATTCATAACATGTACATTACGAATGACTAATACCTGGCCGGATCGCTGATAGTCTAGTTCAGATCTATACATCAACAGGACACTGTGATGATTTACAGTTTTTTTCTTTCTAGCATTCCACCTAACATAAAGAAGATGAAAAATACATTAGTTGAAATCCCAATAGAAGATCACAAAATAACTTAAATAGAAAACACATACCGAACTCCTAACGGAGATAAACCATCTAGTGGAGTGCTTTGAATGTTTGGACGGCCAATATGCAATCTCTCCCACGACCATAGCTGTTTAACACATACACAACATGAATCAAATGTTATAATTGAAATAAACATTTTCAGCATTAATCAGATTATTGATGATTTACCTGAAATGTTTGCGTCTCCCTCCGCCATCTCTCAACTAGGGCAGTGATGAGAGCCCTATCAATCCTGATATACTGTAACCGTGTAAAGTGGCCAAAACCTGCCATCTCTATGTACGGCAACATGCGCGGATCAACTATCCAATGGCGCACGTTTTGCCAGTGCTCGGTGCATTCAATGCATTCGGGATCCTATACACATGAAAAGTACTTACAATTAGAAAAGTAGTTAAATTTCTGCAATATCCAAAACTAATGAGATAATGATGTTTGCACATACCTCTCCGTTCCATATGCCATCGAATCTGTGCGAGCTCTGCTCTGTGAGGACGGAGGGATCAATCGGTCCTGGGTCCATAATATCTACAAAGAAACCAACAATTAATTGTAACTTCAAAGAATGTATAAACCAACCTACTTTAAATATATATACCATTGTAAGAACATGTACCAATCCGCTGAAGGTGTGTTTTGGCATTGACGCCTATTATGTCCAAGTTGGTTATATTTCCCACAATGGTAGTGTGATCGACCATCTGTCGTCATGCCCGCACTATCCATCGCATTACGTATTCTCCTAGTGCGTGGACGACCGGGTTTTCGTGTCACTCTTGGGGGCTTCACCACATACATAGGTGACTTTTCCTCCCAAGATCGTCGATCAGGAGGAGGAAAGAATTCGACTGCATACACCGATCTATATGCATCAGATGTATACCAATGTCCAACTAAATCGCCGATGGGTCGCCTTCGCTTCGAATGGACAACAAGTAGATGACGACATGGATGTTTGTACACCTGAGGATAATTGCAAGAACATGTATGATCGGTGTCATCCACCACATATTTCCTACCACGCATTGTTCTCACTTCATATATGTGAGAATTGATTTGGTCAACAAACATGCTACCAATCAGACGCGTTTGTTCTTTAATCTTCCACTCAATAGTAGGGGTGTATGGGGTTGTCATGACCAATCCGGCCGAATGTCGCTTCACAAAGAATTTGACGATCCGGTAGAATGTGGCTGACACTAAGGCTTGCACGGGTAATGATCGAGCCCCTTTTAACACGCTGTTTAGACTTTCAGCCATATTTGTTGTGGTCATACCAAATCTTGTAAAACCATCGTGAGCAAGAGACCACAATTGAGGTGATAATCCACCTTCCTCACTGAGTAGCCATTTTGCTTCTCGACTTTCTGCACCGATAAGTTTCATCTTCTCATCAAACTCGTCTATGGTAAGCACAGTTGCAGCTTCCCCTATCAAACTCGTCAATACATCATTTTTAAACTTCTTATGATAGTTTGCCTTTATGTGTTGCATACAATATCGGTGACAAAAATGCGGGTGCGGAAACACCTCTGGCACAGCTTTTTGCAACCCTTTATGTCGATCAGATATGATAGTGATACAGATCCTATCAAGGACAACATGCTCCTTCAACATACGTAAGAACCATCTCCAATTAGGGTAATCCTCACCCGAAACAAGGCCAAATGCAAGAGGAAACAAACCCTTGTGCCCGTCGTTAGCAGTCGCCGCCAAAAGGGCTCCTCCATACTTACCAGATAGGAAAGTAGCATCAACACTTATGACTGGGAGACAATGTTTAAAACCCTTAATACAAGGCCCAAATGCCCAAAACGCCTTCTCAAACCGTCGAGATGTAGCATCTTCCATTGGGGTCGTCACCAACCTACAAATGGTTCCCGGATTGGCATTAACTATTGCCTCCAAGTACATTGGCAACAATCGATATGACTCAACCCAATCACCATACACTGCTTTGATGGCCATATTCCTTGCCCTCCATGCTTTTGTATATGAAATATCCACGTGAAACGTCTCCTTAATCCTCTCTTGAATAACCACTGGTGGGATATCCACTTCCGCTCTAATAGAGGGTAATATATGCCGACAAACAAAGGCCACAGTACATTGTCTATGACCAGTGTCTAGCTGAGCATTTCTACAAGTGTGTTCCCCACCATACGTCTTCACTTTAAAATGATTCATCCCCTTCTTCAATGATGCATGTACTCTCCATGGGTAGGCAAGGTATTGACATTTTGCAGTGTACTGTGTCGGACTTGTACGCAACACTTTATATCGAACATCATGCGCTATTGAAAACTCCCTCAATGCGTGTACAAATTCATCTTTAGTAGGGAATATTTGCCCCACATATATGGCTTCCTCATGATATGTCTCCTCATGCAAACCCCGATTAATTGCCCCATCTATTTCCTCATCGGCTAGTCGCGCCCATGGGGGCTCCTCATCATATGGCAACTCTTCCTCAAAATCATCTAAGTTATCCGTAGCAATTGCGATGTCTACTAATTCATCTCCCTCATTATCAACCATCTCTTGCACACTATCCTCTCCTCGTACATCTTCAACATTAATAACCGGTGAATTTGGCATTTGCTCATCATTTTCCCCATCCTCTTCCTTATTCTCCCCTTCGTCTTCGTCATCATTCATATTTCCCTCTTGCATACCACTTGAACCAGTGTGAAAATAAGGGTTATCAAATGATATTTGTGTGCCAAACCATTCACCACCTCGTGCCATGCCAATATTCATCGCTTCATGAGCATAAGATGTGTGCCTACATTATACATTATAAACAATTCATGATACCGTAAGTTTAATGGTATTCAATACAGGTTTTAAATAAACTTACCTCAAACTATGCGAAATTTGGGGTTCGTTGCACGCTAGTGATATAGACAAATCTTCTTCATTATCTTCCACACGCCTTCCTCTAGGGTGTCCACTCGACCTATTTCTGCGAGCACTCCTACTTCCGCCTTCACCATCATTTACAAACCTAGGCATGCGCGCCTCTTTTTCGATGCATAGCTCGAAGCTAAGCACATGAGGCGCAAAATAGAACATTTGTTGCATGGAATTGTCATCGTCAATTGGTATTAGGGTAGTCCTTCCTCCGTAAACAGGCATCTTGTACTTCATACAAATTTTCCACAATCTTTGGTCCCATCCCAGTTTGTTTTCCACTTGCATCTCTAGTTCCTCGTAAGTACTTGGCTTATTAATAAACAATCCTACACTTTCACCGCCTTCGTATTCACCTCTATCAATTCCGCCACCATACATTAAGACAAACGGAACCATTTCTCCCGCCATCTCTTCTCACAAAACTTTTAAGAAAGAAACACTATCAAATATTACACAAATACAATATACTTAATTTCATACGATGCATCTACATTCATACGTATTTCTAACATATATTAAAAATATATATTACCTATAAAGACGCGCGCGACGGGGTGAGGAGGTGGCCGGGGCGAGGAGGTGAGCCGATCAATGGCCGGGGCGAGGACGGGGAGGCGGAGCTGGCTGAGACGGTGCCGATGACGTGACGGTGCCCGAGACGGTGGCGGTGAGGCGACGAAGGTGGTGGAGTCGAGGGGCGACGGTGGCCGGCGGCGAGGGGCGACGGTGGCCGCCTAGGAGCTGGCCGGATGCGAGTGGCCACGGTGGCCGGGCCGTAGAAGGACGCTGGCCAGAGGCGAGCGCGGGGAGGCGGAGGAAACGTCGGGCCGAGCGCGGAGAGGCGAAGGACGCTGGCCGGGGCGACGGTCACCGCCTAGGAGCTGGCCGGAGGCGAGGGGCGACGGTGTCCGGGCCGTAGAAGGACGCTTGCCGGAGGCGAGCGCGGGGAGGCGGAGGAAACGCCGGGGCGAGCGCGGAGAGGCGAACGAGGCTGGCCGGGGCGACGGTCACCGCCTAGGAGCTGGCCGGAGGCAAGGGGCGACGGTGGCGGGGCCGTAGAAGGACTCTGGCCGGAGGCGATCGCGGGGAGGCGGAGGAAACGCCGGAGGAAAACCAGTCTTTCGGGCTCGGTGCGGCCGAGCCCGAGCCCGAGCCCGAGCCCTAAAAGGTAAATCGAAGGCGTCGGTTCAACCGACGCTTTTAAAAAGCCTACGAAAAAAATGTAAAGGGCAATAAAGGCGTCGGTTCAACCGACGCCTTTCACGTTTACGTTTCTGCGAAAGGTGTCGGTTGAACCGACGTCTTTCGGGTCAGTTTAAAAAAAAAAATGCCACGCAGGCGCCAGCGGCCGCGCTGGCGCCTACGTGGCTTGTCAGATACCCTCTTTTGCAATTATTTTCTACAGTGAGTCATTTTTAAATTTTTTTTTTATACCCTATTATATAAATTCCCCAAAAAATTATAATGCGGACACGTAATTTGACGGAGGAAGTAGTAGATACGCATTTTAATTTTTACAAGGTTATTCTTGGTAAATTTTATGAGACTCTTTGGCACCCTACATTTTCTCAGTAACACCCAATTTTTTAGGTTCTGTGTTGTACGCTTATTTTTAGTAATACCCCCATTCATGCTCCCTAAAACCCAAATAACCTTCCCTCTTCCTCACATGTGAATCTCCTCTCCTGCTCCTCCCCCTTCGTACTTGCATCCCTACCACCTCTTCCTCATCTACGAGATCCCCATTTAAGCAATGGATTTATTAAACATATCCAATTTAGAAACGTTAGAAGGAGAGGATCTCCACCTTAAATCATTTCAACTTGAAAGTAATGAATAAAAGTACTCCCTTCATGAACTTGTAATTCATATATGAGAGAGTATGAGTTTTTGTTATGTTGTCGATCGATGGATCTACGAATGGATTCATCGTAATAGAAAGGGGGAAAACACTAAACTATACAAAATAACTAAACTTCATTCCTCATTCTTTTTACATGGGAGATATATCCCTCACAATTTATAGGCATGATGCCATTTCTAAGTAAAGCAAGGAAACCCAAACTAGGAATTATTAGAAACTAGGAATCTACGTTTAATAAAAATATTACTTTAATGGAACCCTAACAACTAATTAAGAAGTCTTGATAATCTAGTGGTCCGGAAGGCGAGACCCCAACCCTACGCGGGTCATATCGATTAACCTGCACTGAAAACCTAAAGCCAATAGTTTTAGTGCTTAAAGCAAGATGCCAAACTGCCCTATGACAAGCATGGACAGCATGCCCTTGACCGAATGAGATGTTATTTTTAGCTATGAAAATTTGAAGTAATTTTGTATTAAAAGAAAACAATTTTCTATTAAATTTATTTTCATTAATTATAATTCTAATAGTTGTGCAGGAAATTTATCTTAAGGGTCAATGGGGGTAGTTCTTTTCTATAATATACTCCTATGTTGGTGTATTTATTTATATATTTAATTTTATATTCCTTTATGGGTGGAAAGTGGAGGGTCTAATTACAGAAGGTGAGTATACCCAAGACTAAGAGTGCAGTGGGCCTTTGGTCCTCCTCCATGGCCCGAACCATTTAGGAAGAGTCTCATTATTTGGATGACCCCGGCCACTACCCGGCGCCGCTGCGCCAAACCGCCGCCTCCATCGTGGCGCGCGTGCGCAACAGCGCAGAGCAGCGAGGGGAAGCGAGAATCCCATCAAGACTCAAAGAGAAAAAGTCCAGCGTCCTACTGGCGACTAACGACGACGACGAAGTTCCTCGCCGACAACAGGCGAAGACTCTCGACGCCGCCGCCTCCTGCGATTCGTCTTCTCCAGAGTTCGATCCCTATTACCCGCCGTCTCTCATAATCACTTTCCTATCAACTGTCGCCGGCGATGGTTTCTTGGAAGACCTAGAGGTCCAGGTCGAGAGGTGCTTGCTTTGATACTGCCACTCTGATATCTTTCTCATTAAGCTATACTTTTTCTTGTTTCAATACAAAATATGTGCATAATTGGCTGTCTCAACTGAGCTCGAATATTTGGAGATGGAAGATTCACGAGCGAAGCTTTTTTTTGTTTCTTCTTTTTGCCCTTGTCGTGTTTATTCCCTGCGGTATGTTGATGATTCTGCATTGCACAAGCAATGCAATTTCGTTTACTTATTTATTTATTCGTTGGTTTGTTTATTTTGATTGCTAATTTTATGGTCTGCACGGAATTTGACAGAATTGGAATATGTTAGTCTCTTGGATGTCAGTTTTGAGGAGTTACTTGATGAAAATTTGCTTGTTTGTTGCGGTGTTCACCGGTTACAGAGATGGAATTTCAAAGGACAAACAATTTTGACGACGGCGCGGGGATTCCAGAGGATCTACGGTGTAAGCGGTCTGATGGGAAGCAGTGGAGGTGCAGTGCCCTGTCCATGCCGGATAAAACAGTGTGTGAGAAGCATTACATTCAGGCTAAGAAGAGGGCGGCAAATTCTGCCATGAGAGCTAACATGAAGAAAGCTTGGAGGAAACCAAAAGATGATACAGACGTGTATATGGATGATACCCCAAATGATGACATGGAGTTGCCGTTCGAGACTGGTAGTGGTGTCGACTTTTCCTCTTCCGTGCCACTTAAGAGGCACAAGGACAGGGCTTCTAAGAGCCGACCCTCATATTCGCCTGATATAGTTGCTGCAAAAGGCCTGGGTATACACAATCTTGAGAACTCAGGGGATGGTTTACTTGGAGATACCACATATGGAGATGAGAGCAAATCCAAATTTACTCATAAGACTTCATCATCTGCAACAGATATTTTTAAGAATAATATGCAGAGGGGCTTCAATGGTGTTGCTCATGGGGTAATCTTAATGTCGAATATCACATAATATCCTGTATGTTGTGTTTTAGAGGCTTATTGTAAGCAAAGATCACGTGCATTACAGGACTTATCAGGCAGGAGTACAGATTCTTCTGAAGGAGCTGTTGGGAGGACTTGCCATCAGTGCCGGATAAATGGAAGAGAGACATTGGTTTGGTGCCGAAGATGTAATAGGAAAGGCTATTGTGGTGTATGCATTTCCAAATGGTATGTCTGTGCCTGTTTTGAGCTGTTTTTTGTGTGAATGAAAATCAGTTTTTTTATGGATTCTATTTATACCCTTTTCTCAGGTATCCTGATATTCCACCAGAAGAAATTCGGAAGGCCTGCCCAGCATGCTGTGGAGCCTGTAGTTGCAAAGCCTGCTTCCGTCCTGACAGTCTGATTAAAGTACTTTTTCAATTTACTATATCCTGTGACATTCGCTTTCTTTTATCTTGCCCATATTCATTCAATTGAGGCTTTTGCAGACCAGGATACGGGAAATAGCTCCGAGGGTCAAGCTGCAGTATCTCCACTACCTTTTATCTCTTGTTCTTCCTGTACTAAGGGGGGTTCATCAGGAACAATCCTCTGAACTCGACTTGGAATCCAGACTTCACGGTAAGAGCAGCTAGAAAATCTTTCCACCTTTTGCCGCTTTTTGGCAATTATATAAGGAGTTATTAAGAGTTTCAAATATCTGAGTTGTTACCAGGACCTAGAACAGATCTTCCAAGGACAAGGTTGAACCCAGATGAGCAGATGTGCTGGTATCTTTCCGACAAATAGTTAGTTGGCTTCTATACTAGTTTTTACCTGTTTTGTTGTGTCTTATCAATTTGGTTGATGGTCTCTTCAGTGACTGCTGCAAAGTACCAATTATTGATTATCATCGGCACTGTCCAAGTTGCTTATATGATCTATGCCTCACATGTTGTCGTGTCTTGAGGCAAGCTCATTTGCCTGGAGTGGGAGCAGAACTAGAAGATAGTCGGAGTGTTGAGAAGAGTCAAGGTGAAGATTGTCCCACAAGTGCACAAAAATCATCCAATACTTTGGCTCAGTCTGGTCTGTTCAATGTACTAAGTATATCTCCGGACTGGAAAGCTAATAGTGATGGAAGTATCCCATGCCCCCCAAAGGAATCTGGGGGGTGTGGCTGCCAATCATTAACTCTTAGGCGAATCTATAAAATGAATTGGGTTGCAAAGTTGGTAAAAAATGCGGAGGAAATGGTTAATGGTTGTAAAGTCAATGATATGAATGAACCACAAGCATGCTTTTCTTGCTCAGGCGCAATGAATTTTGAGTCCTCTGGATCTCGTGGTTCTAATTTGATTGAAGCTTCCCGTAGAAATGACAGCGATGACAACTTCTTGTATTGTCCAGCACCCAAAGATATTAAATGTGATCATATTGGCCATTTTCAAAAGCACTGGCGCAAAGGTGAGCCTATCATTGTTAAGAGTATGGCTGATTTTGTATCGACTAAAAGTTGGGAGCCTACAGTACTGTGGAGTGGCATTCAGGATGCGACAGAGGACAGTCTGAGCAAAGATAACAATATTGTAAAGGCCATTGATTGCTTTGACTGGTCAGAGGTACAATTTAATTGCTGTTGTGCATGAATACAAGGTGATTTTATTGATGTGCAACTTAAAATAGGTGTTAGGTAGAAAAAGCAACGTAGCACAATATGGTATATATCTGGCTTGGTATGTTAATGTGAACGAGTTGACAATTTTTTTTATTTACCAAATAGTTTAGAAAATAATAGATGGCATTTTCTAATTGTGTGTAGTGGTAGATTTTAGTGAGAAGCAGATACACAATTATTGGAATTGGAAATAAAAAAGTGCAAAAAAGAAACACCAGACATGAAGTAAGGAGGGGAATGAGGGAAAATAGTTGGAGCTAATTTGTGCTTGTGCGAAGATGATATAATGATGTCATGGACACCTGTGGAGTTGAAGCTTAATATGTAGGAGTGGAATGTTTGAAAAGGTTGTATATGGAGTTGGAAATAGAGTTGTTCAAATGAAGAGATGCTTACCGCAAAGCAGTTTTGCATATTGGATTGCATGTAAGCAACCTTGCACAATACTGATTAGGTTTATACTTGATGGTTTAAGACAGAACTTAGGTTTAGTTTGAGTCCTGGAATTTCATGATGTTTATGAAATGGTGACATAGAGTTGTGGATGCTGGTAGTTGGGGGAACACTACATGAATTACATCCCTAGATTTGGCTGACAAGGGTAGGCTGGCCAATGTTCATATTTTTGCGAAAGGTGGATAAGTGTTGGAGACATGTGAAAATGATCATCATCCATAGCTAAAAAATTTGTCAGAGTATTGCTCGTTTTTGTCTTTCTTTTATTCACTGAATTAGACAGTTGAGGACTCTTGTGGCATTGTTTGTATCCCAACTTTGTCATTTACAGCTTATGCTAATGCCTTTCAGGTGTTTTATTTGTGCCCTTCGTCAAGGCGCACGATAAAAATGCTTTTTTAATAGTATTAAGTTTGCATAAAAGAAGAGCGGAAAACTGTATGCATCTAACAAAACAGAACTTCGATTTTTCCCCACCCAGATGCCCTGCTATGTATATTTTATGTGCTCGTCTTTTGCTGGTTGGTGAGTTTTTATTTCTGACAGGTTGAAATTGAAGTAACCCATTTCATTAAAGGCTATTTAGAAGGACGCTTTTGTCAGGACGATCAGAAAGAATTATTAATTCTGAAGGATTGGCCTTTCCCCAATGCTATTGAAGAATTCTTATATTACCAGAGACCTGATTTCATTAGTAGATTGCCATTGCTCGAGTATATTCATCCCAAGTGGGGTTTTCTTAACCTTGCGGCCAAATTGCCTCATGAATCCTTACAGCCTGATATGGGCCTCAAACTTATCATGGCTTATGGGATGTCGAAAGAGCTCAATCGAGGCAACTCTGTGATACATCTGCGCACTAGTATGGGTGATGTGGTGAGTGAATGGATATTCTTTTTTCATGTTGCAGTCCATACCTGGATCTGTTGTGATTTTGTTGTTTTATGCTTAGAACTTCTCATTGCAGGTACGAGCTTTTGTAGCCTCTGCTCCTTTTTCTCTTTCATATAATTTCAGAGTTTCGTATAAACATTTTTTGTATGGTAACATATATTTAATGTGTTGTGCTGCTGACCTAGTCCCTAAGCGGCTAAATTGGCCACATCAGCTTCAACGGCTCGTTTTGGATATTCAGTAAAATTCAACTTTAACTGAGTACCCAAGATTTGGGTAGTCGGCTTGGGTAGCCAAATGACACCCCAAAAAAATGAGTACCCAAAGCTTGAGTACTTACACATATTTTTGTTTGTATTTTAAAAAAGAATAAATATTGAAAAAGAACAAAATTTGACCACTCGGCTGGAGTGAGTACTCAAATCAGTATGTGGGTACTCAAATCTGAATTTGAGTGTTATAAAAAAAACTGAATTTGAGTACTCAAAATTTGACATATTTTATTGCTAAAATGCTGTTTTTTTGCAATATGTTGACGTACTTATTGCTCTTTCTTTTCATTTTTGGAATTTGTAAGATGTTATTTCAGTTTTAAAGTTGCCACGTTCACCATCAATTTAAATTTTTAACATGCACGTATCCATATGCATTTGCAGGTTTACTTGATGATGCACACTGCAGAAGTTAAATGTGAAGGTTTGAGAGAAGCTATGAATGTAGATTCGCATGAAAAATGCGGAAGTCCAGTTGAAAAAAAGATTTTCAGGGATGGAGATAAGATAGAACCCCAAGCAAATTTGGATAATGGTGGCAGATTAGCAGATATAGCATCTGATGAACCTAATGAAACGATCAGATACAGGCTAGAATTGAATAACAAGCTAGATGAGGTCATGGAAGGCCAAACTTCTTGTGAAAATATAATAACTTCAGATGAAGAGAAAGGGGTAAATCAAGCCCTTCCAGACAACTGTGATGAAGGAAGTGATTCAGGTACAAAGCATGCAGGGGTACTTTGGGATGTTTTCAGACGACAGGATGTTCCGAAAGTAAATGAATATCTGAGGAATCATTGGCAGGAATTTGAGTTTTCATCCATGCTGTCAATTGATTCATTGGTAAGATTACTGTTCTCTTCTTGCTCTTGTTTTGACGTAAACTAGTTGGAAAGCTTGTTGAGTTGAAGGATTTATGCGATTGCTGGTGTTTCTTATCTTAGGGACCTCATCCTGCATTTGAAAAGTTCGTTTTTTTAAGTAGAGCTCATATAAGAAGGTTGAAGGAGGAGTTTGGTAAGAGAACGCACTTTCTTGTTTTCTTCTTATTGAAGTTGGTTATCTTGTGCCGGGAAATTTCTAGGAGTTCTCAGTAGCCACAATACATATTAATCACTGAGTGAGACCGCTTAAGGTACCAGTTAGGATCTATGATCAGGAGCAGGTTGTGGGTTTTCAGATGAGAAGAAAGAGCAGAGGACGTTATCAAATTTTGCTATTAAGGAAAGGATTGAAGGACACTACTTGAAGTGTGAATATGGCCTAAAATAGACCAGAAAGACAAGTGGAATTAATGTGACCAACTCAAAAAAACAGTCGTGCTTTAATAAACCTAGACATCAGGTTGATATTGGTTATTGATGATCCACTTTTCAACTAGGACGAGTGGAATCTTTTTGTATGTGGATCATTTTTGCTTCCACTTCATCATGTTTTTCTGTTTGTACTCTCTTTCCTTCTATAAACTTTTTTATGGTTGAAATTGAATTCATTAACTAAAGAAGGAGTTTGTGTCCTGTTAGTGAGTGCTAAAGGCAAAACATTAGAAAAGACGGAGAATCTATACATGAGCTTTATGTGGAAATGGATTATAATAGGCTAATGTGTCATCAACCCATTGTATGGGCCGGTGTTGATTATCATAAGTCTAATTTTTAATTAATTGTTTTGATAGCTTGATCACTTTTTTTTTATGGGTAGCTTGATAATTATCTTCAAGAATGTAATTTTTATTATCTGATGGTAACATTTTTGGTCAGACATAGAACCATGGACATTTGAACAACATATTCACGAAGCTGTTTTAATCCCTGCTGGATGCTCCTTTCAAGCAAGATATTTGCAGGTGAGGGTGGGTCCCTAAAATGAAATTATCAGCTAGGAAGTTTTTAATAGAAATCATGTTTTACAAAAAGATTACTAGATCCTTCAATGTTCATGTTGCTTAGATTAACTGTTTTGTTGACTTCGTTCAGTCTTCAATTCAACTGGCTTTTGATTTCTTGACTCCTGAAAGCTTGGGGGATTCTATGCGCTTGGCGCAAGATATTCGGTGTCTGCCAAATGATCATGAAGCTAAACTTCAGATGCTGGAGGTGTGGAAGTTCACACTTTGTCAGCTTTGCCCATTCTACTTTGTGGTTCTTTTTAGCAAAATTTTGTGTGTATGTGCTGTAGGTGGGAAAGATGTCACTATATGCAGCCAGTTCGGCTATTAGAGAAATACAGAAATTAACACTTGATTCAAAGTAAGGAAACCACTATGCCTTTTGCCCTATGCATATGTCACTTTGTAAGTTGATAAGATACTTTCAGGCATATAGGAGTAAAACTTACTCTACTTTCTCATGGATAGCAGAGTGAGCTCAGAACTTGGAGCTGAAGATAGAAATTTGACCGCACTGGTATCTGAGAATATCGAGAACATGGGGAAACGGAATCAAATACCTTGCGTCTGAATCAGTCAAGTCCCTCGTGTTTGTGCAGCAGTATTTATAGATCGGTTTCCCTTAAGCTTCTAAAGCAACTCCTTTTGTTTTCAGGAGGTGCCTCTCCCTATGATGTTCGTCATTGTATTTATTTTTCATATAGGTTATAGGTAATTCAGCAAAAATTATAGCATGTAGGGTTGTTCTCATGTCGGCTACTGCTCCTTGAAGTTGGAAACAGTTCCAGCTTCCAACATCATGCCATTTTTGATCTGCCCTTCCTCGTCCCTCGCCATGGTGGGATTTGGTAGGGGCATGAAAAAATTGAAATATTCACCTGGATATTTTACTTCCACTGTAGTATTCAGGTTTTTTTCACTCGGACCGAAATGGCCCCTAAATTGACCGAAGTTAAAAATAAAGTTCCGGTGGTAAGGTGGTGGGTCCCACTATTTTTTTTTGAGTTACTTCAAACAACGTCCACCCATTCACGGCTTTGTTCTTTTAGCTCCACTCACTCCTGGAATTCAACTTCCACAACAAAATTATTACTATTAATTTATTATTCGGCGACCCTAAATAACGGGAATAAAGTGTATGATGATGATGAATAGAGTTTGCACACCATACCCATCACTCGTTGCGGGGAAAAATTATACAGGTCAAGGTGCAGGTGACGATGTCACCAAACATGTTCATCAAGTAACTTGTGATCAAGAATACTTACAGATGTTTGAACATCAATAGCACTCACTGGAGAATTTATGTTGTGTTCTGTTCATGTGAAAGTAATGCCATGGAGTGAGTTGGCGAAAGAAGCAGACCAATACGTGCCAAGCGAGTATTCAGTTGACTTGGGCAATCAATTCCTAGGCCCATAGAGCGAAGCTGGGATAGTCGACAATGGAGACATTTTTATGTATTTTCTTTACCAATCTATGTTTGCTGGTTAAGTAATAATGGAAGATGAAGAAGGCTGGCTCAGATTAGAGAAAGGTTACTTCATATATATATATGTTGGGACGCGAGCATACTAGTAGGAATTTTGTTTTCCAAGCCATCTTGGATGAAACGTGCAGTTTTCATTTCTTAATACTTTTAACATATGGGAATGTTTGTATAAAAAAAACATATGGGAATGAGCTAAAGTAAGCATTACTGATTTATGTGACAAAATCTTTATTTGATCTGATGATCCGATCTGTTGATCCAATGTCTACCTGCTCACTAACCAGTCACCACTCTTTGTGGCATAAAAGGCTAGTATTTAAAATCTAAATGCTTGCATTTGCCGAATGACCAGAAATGAGTTCTTCAGCATTCATTAGGCATAGATTTAAGAATTCCATTTTGAGATGACTGTGTTAAGAACCTTTTTATAAAATGACTTAAATCTCCAATTCACTACAAAAAAGTTTAAGAACGAACATTTATCATTTTCTCATGTGCTTTTTCAATTCAATATACATAAAAAACTTATCGCCCTCAGTCGCTCAAAGTTAAGAACGCAATCAATCCACATAACAAAGATTTACAAATACCACATCAAGGTTAAACACAGTTAGCTTGGGATTTAATGTGAACTAAACCATTAAACATTTATCAGTAGATTGTATTTGAGCTCGATCACAAAAGGTAACCATTTTCAAGCACAAAATATGACTCGCGAAAACCAAAATTTTCATTTTTCTAACCACTCGAAAAGCTCAGAAAAACACGACCCAACCTTCATTCCCGTTTCTAAGAAATTCGCATTAACTTTAACTAAATTGGGATATGATAATTTAGTGTAAGTTACTAAAAATACAGCAGCGTAAATAAATTGATCCGTCGATCAGATAATTGTAGTCTGCTTTGCGAGTCGACATGTTGGAACTTTCCAGTTTCCATTAAAGCTTATCATCACACCAACGGCAAGAGAAACGAATGAAAAAGAAACGGAAAAGCAAACGAATTTTTCAATTAGAGCGCAAGAAAGAGGCTCAGAAGGATCCATTGGGTTTCTCTAATCACAAGGAAAGAACATTCTTAGACTCAGAAAATAGGTAGTTTCATGCATCACAGCCCCCTTCAAGAACAATCGCTACAAATCTTTCCAGAAATTGCAAAAGATGGAAAGCTAAACACCAAAAGATACGCAGAAATAAAACGGATCCAGAGATTGGCCGCGATCGCCCCTTGGTCTGCCAGGGTATAGGGTTTTATAGAGAGCATTGTGTTAGGGTTTTCAACGGAATCTGGAGGTAGGCTTGTCGCGATCGTTGCTAAAAGAGATAATGGGCCCAATCATGTTTATAATGGGCCTTTGGTAAGGACTCCGTCCTTTTTGGTGGGAGCCCATTCCTTCTTCTTTCAACGTTCAGACAGCACAAGCGAGGTCTCCAAAGTCCAAACAGGCATTGTTCACAAGAAACATTCTGGGAGAGAGATATCCTGAAAGCTGATGATATAATTCCACTTGATGCAAAAAGGAATTAATGGAACCTTTTTTTTAATGACTGTTTCTGCTTCATTATAACTCTTGAACTACACCCGAGAAAGGCAAGAATTAGTTTGTTTACACCTGTTTTGCTTTTACATGACACTGAGATAATAACAATTTATCATAAGCAGTCTATTGATTTCAGGTTCATGTGATTGAACAAACAAGTATGAACTTTGCCTTTGCGGCTTTGATGAATTCCTTGTCAAGTCCTTGTGCGCATTTTTACTTGGGTTTGAGATATCATCACCAGAACTGTCGGGCCTGAAACCTGTCAAGGAGCTTGATGTGTAACAAAATCATTCGAGATCATCCCGAGTGATGCACGTCTGCCTGTAATACAAGAGCTGCTGGATACAATTTTAGGCGTGAATGAGTCTCAGCTGTATACAGAGACAAACGCAATTATGTGTTGATGACAACAGCCTGTGGACTTGTCGCGATTCAGGAGCTTGAACTGTATTAGTAATGAACTACATTGCCCGATATTCAAGCCACTAACCAGATTCATGACCTTTTTGTGTCAAAAATTCAGGTGGATGCACAGGATCAAGCAGATCCAGCAATGGTAACGTTTCAGATTGAATCTGTGGTTCGCTTAAATCTGCATCTGTGTTCCTATTGCATTCTTTTATAGCATCCACCTTTGGATCAAGGTTATCAGCTTCAATATTGCAAGCATCTAAACTTTGCTTAGAAACCCTGCCATTTCTTCGGGCTCGAGACCTAGCAGGCCTGTGAACTAGGTAGTCCTGAGAAATTATCTTTGTGCCTCTTGCCCTCCTTTTTGGACTGAAGAACCCATTAGCTAGAGCTTCCAATGCTCTAGTGGTCAATGGCCGGTTTCTAGTGCTCTGTCTTCTAGCAATAGCAACAGGCTCATCCAAATTAACCAGACCAGTCGATGTTTGCATTGCCTCGTAGTCACTAGTTTGTCTATTCACCTCAGAAAGAACTGAAGCTTCTTCAGTTTTCAATTCCTTCTGGATGTCATCCACTTCTAACATGAATGGGATGCCAGTTTCAAAATCAATCGGCACATGTGGAAGGTTCAGATCAAATAAATTATTCGATTCATGCCTGTCATGCTTCGATTCTGTCCCACTTGAGACACATTCACCACTGTCAACTGGACTATCCTTATCTGAGGAGCCAGAGGACGTTATTTGCTGATAATCGGCTGCTTGAACAGCCACAGTATCACTTGCTTCCGGAAAGTCGGACATAGAACAGGAATTCAAGTCCTTTCCCTCGCGGACTGCCAAAGAATTATTACTGCTGCATTGACCTCTGTCTGACTTGCCACATGCATTTATCCTCTGCCGTTTTGTAAGGGGGGCTAAGTAGTTTGGTCCTGAAACCTTTATGCTGTCATCTAATAGGCAATTTATGCGTTCATCATGCATCATTCGATCTTGAAATTCAGCTGGATTGGAGATGCCCACGGACGTCTGATCAATCTCCATGTCAAGATCAATCTCCATGTTATTCTTTAATTTCTTCGTATCAAAAGTAGTCTCAAAAGACCCTTCTCGATCGTTAGGGTCCATCATCATCCCATTCACATTCCCATCCGAGCTATCACTATCTGTTTTTCTTGATGAACTTGTAAGGCTCCCAGCATTTCTGCTCTCAACAGGCAAATTACGTAGTTTTCTCAGCTTTCCTGGTCCTTCACCCTGAGCCATGCTTGTATCCACTACAGTAAACCTCATAAGTTCTTGGTTGGGATTGGTCACTCTTGGTCGAAGATAACAAGGTCGCTGATGATCAAGTGAGCCTATCTGTACCAATTTGGCATCCGAGTTCCACCCAGACTGATCCTTTGCTCCTCTGTCTCCATTAACAACCTCCAGTTCTAGCTCAAGAAGCTTTGGGTCTGAGGCGACCGTGCTTAGTACATCAGCCACTGAATCGAAATAATGTTTGCCCTTCACAAGCTTCCTTCGAGAGAACTTCTTAATTCCGGGAACAAGGAATACTAAAGAATGCTTTGAATTGACATAAACTTGATCTTTAGGCTGCTCAGAGTGCCATCCTCTTGCCAGAAGGCGAGGCCAAACAGCCTCCCAAAATAGATCATTTGACCGAGCTTTACTTAGTCGGAAGTCTCCAGTCAGAAGCTGGATTATGTCGGCGGATGACAAAGAAGAACAGGCCTTCCCAGAAGGTATTTCTGGACGAGCAGAGATCGCATGATTCATTTTCGAGGGTTCTGTTACAAGCATTCTTGTGAGATCACGCTTCCCCTTACCAAGACCAATGGCTTCCACCAGAGTGGACAATCCAACATAAGTCTTTAAAGAGGTGGCATATTCTTCAAGAGAGAGCTTTCCCTCGTTATATGTTGTAGAAACCTGCCATAATTCCGAAATTACATAAAAAGAAAAGGACAAATTGCTTTGGCGATATTTGGACGGTACTGTATATTTTTTTGATATACTAGAGACAGTAATATCAGTACTTACCAGCATGAACAGCCAAATAATAATGGTATTTAGAAAATGTTCAAAATATGATTATTTCATCAACAAACAAAAATACAAAAGCTACTCTGAAACATACACCTATTTCCAGATAGAAAGCATATAATCTCTACAGTGGCATCTTGCCACTGTGTTCAAATGGATGCTATACGTTAGCTTAGACTATGATAAGGAAAAGTAAAATCCATGTCACTAAACCATATTTGTGGGAAAAGATAATGACGACGAAAACAATACAGCTTTTTTCGGTCATTCCACTGTGTGTCAATTTACTTCCTCACTATCGTAGATCAGCAGATTAATACAGTGAATAACATCAAGTGGAAGATAAAAATTCAACTGGAACCAAAGGAGTCACAAGTTTCATGTAATATGATATTCCAAAGGACAACCATATGGGAGTTAAGAAGCGGCATAACTGAGAAAACCCTTTCCTGAATAATGCAATGTTACCTTTTAGGGCCACAAAAAATGATCAATCTAAACCAGATTGACAATACTTTGTTCTAAATATGAATTGTATACCTTTTACTAAATCAATTAATCCACAATTCTGACAAAAAAATTATCTATTGCTTTGTCAATGATAGTAGTAGTATCAGAAGGCATGCCCTCACATGCTGAAGGAGTATGTCTTGTGCTTTTCAAAAAATCCCCAATAACTAACTCGCAAACTTAAGGTATATATTAGCATCAATGTGTGCTTCAAAATGCCGAGACAGTTGAGTTACAGAGTCTGCAATTTTTGGAGAACACTGTTGCCAACAGTTTCTTCAAAATAGTCGGTACTAATGCATGCAATGTTTTATTTTGACTCTAATAAATGAACTAATTATCACATTGTAAATAATAAGCTCATCAGAAGCTTATAGTTTATTCTAATTGTTTGGTTCACATTGTAATATGATTTAACTCACACGACAAAATGATCTATATAATCTCAATAAAGTTACCTAGAAGTCTGTAGAATGGGAACTTCAAATAAATTAGAGTGTATCCTTTTGTTGTCATTCAAATTGGAAAAACTTAAAAGTTGCATGATTCTTGCTATAAAGAACAAACCTCCATCAAAGAGTTCCCGAGCTCTGACGAAATGTGTGGCAACAGACGTGATAAAAGCTCCTGCTGCCTCCATCCTAAAAAAATTCGTTGTCCATGCACATATCTCCTACTCCTTCTCTTTCGACACTCACACCATTTCCGATGCTTATCAGACTTATAGAATTTTCCATAATAATAGGAAAGTATGTCCCCCATTCTTTTATATTCGACAAATCTTCTGATTTGTGTAAAATTTTTTCCAAAAATGTATAGACCCAGGAGAAAATATTCTTGTTCAATCGCACTCCAAGGTTCACCAGACGTTCCAGGCAGTGGATGGACATCTCGGCTCTCAAAACTTGGTTCTTCTTTGCATTTTCTTAAAGTTGATGGAAAAATCAAGACCTTATCCTTTTGGTCTCTGAGCAAACTCTCTTCATTGTCAGCAGGATTTGTCTGCATTTCTTTTATGTTTTGAGGGCGTAAATAACAAACCGAATCTTCTCTACTAGTGCCAATAGGAATTTTCATGCCATTATGCTTAAAGTTATCTGCCACACGGATCCACAAAATTGGAATGGGCAAACCCATTTGCACATGATAGTCAGGATCAATAGAACTCTCCTCATTTGAACATTGTGCGGATTCACCACTGCAGAAACTTGTTGCTATAGGAAGCACATTTACTTGAAATTCTTTTCCTATTCGTGGTGGCACCTGGATATCTCCGAGGATGTCATTTATATCAGGAGATGTTGGAGAAGAGAATGCTTCAGCAGACAGATCATGGGCTGATTCTTCATCCCGGATCTCGACTTCTTCAGTTAAGAACTGTTACATAGAAAATAATCACAAGGCAGTGAGTGCATCCTGATGCAACAACAAATATATTGTGCATTTACATTAGAATGAAAGTCACTACATGCTTATCAACTCACGCAAGCCTAGAACGATCAAGGAAGCTACAGAGGCTAGTGACTTATGCATTCCTAATGTGGATATAGATAATCAATATAGGAAATATATGAGTCAAACTCAACTGACTTATCTTCTAAATAGCCATTATAACCAAACTCGAGGCAAAGAATAATCAAAGGTTAGATTAAACTGTTAATCCCACTAGCAAGAGTGCTCAATACTTCATTAATGACAACTGAGGACAAGTACGAATTTTTACGCACAAAACGATCATAAGGCAATTTCAGTACGTTTTCCATAATAAACAAGACGGTGTGAGGAACAAATAACAAGAGAAAATCAAATTCCGGAAGGATCCAGCAACAAGCATCGAGTTCACAACCCAGTTGATTAACCTCTACCTTCCACATAATCAAGAAGATAACGACACCATCCCACTAAGAAATGAAACGAGATCACACACACATAACGAGAAATCCAAAGTGAGCCAGTAAAGCACTATATTTCCTTGACTACAGTCAATCACAACCAAGTCAATACAAGCAGCAACAAAGCCGTGGAAAGAGAAACCCATGTAATGGAAGATGCAACATGCGAAGCGGGAGAAAGGAAGCGAAGTCTGACCTCCATTGGAGAGAGCTAGGACGTCCAAAGGCACGTAAGACCCAGATGAGGAAATGGGCCGCCTTAACCGCCGCTGTATACAAGATTGACCTTGATTGTTAGCTGGAGGATGTCAAATAACAGAAAGCATAGACACACACCCATTCGACACAAAGGTGAAGGAGAAGAAGCAAGTAAGCCCAGAGTCATACCTTTGGTGCTCAAAAGCAGGGAGTTTGGTCGCGGTTACATGACAAACAGGGAAGTCGAGAGCGAGCGAACGACGCAGCGAGACCCGAAGAACGAGAGAAAGCGCACAAAAAGAAAGAAAAAAAAAATGAGAAGACGAAAATATGCGCTTGTTGCTTGCTGGGCGAAATTTAAAGATGGGGATTTATGTTATAGAGTCCAGTTTACATCGACTTGTTATGCTGCTGGTCTTTGTACAAACTTTTTGGTCTTTTCCCTCCTTCTTTCTTCCTTTTTTAATTAAGTTTTTTCAATTATGTTACAACTTACAAGTTACAACCCAAAGCGCCCACAAGCTTAGTTGTTTTTCTACTACGAGTATTTGTTTTTGCATTATTTATAAGGTGGTGTGCCAACAATGCCCATTCATCCATGTGAGATAAATAAACTTTTAAATTCTAATAAAAAATATAACAGTAAACTTTTTAAATTCTAATAAAAATAAAATATAATAATTTTATGTAATGTTGCTTAAATTTTCGACGAGTTGCGTTAATATGGGGTGCATGCTTGTAGGCATGAGCCGGGGAGGGTACACGGGTGGGCAGGTGCGTGTAACATGTTTTGTTTTAGCCATTGGATCTTAATTAAAGATGGCGGCATAACTTTTCTCCTTCATCAACCAATGGGGGGGTCTTGGTAAAGGCCAGAACGCACTTGACAAAGCAAAGATATTGATAATATTCTGTTTTACCTGGTGTGTGCTATTCTAAGAGGCCGAATGCCCTACCCTTTCTAGTCAGTCCTAGGGACGCAAACACCCCTCATCATAAAAATTGAAAGAAAAAACTTGTCATTTTCTATTTTCTTTGCAGGTAATGTTGATACCTTTCATAAATGGAGTTTTCTTATCGTTCCTAAATCCTAACGCAAAAGAAAGTAGTATTTAACGTGACTTTTTTTCTTTACTACCTAAAGAAAGGCGGCAAGGATCGAACTTTGTTGATGAGGGGCATGAATGTAAATAGTTCCAACAATCAGACGGTTTTTCTGTGCTCAGAATTTAAAAGGCAGTAATTTCCAGTTCTATTCATTTTGGAGTCTGGGATTAATTAAAAGTCTATTCTGCCTTGTAACAAAAAAAGAAAAGTCTAATCTGCCTTGCGGACAAAACTCCTTCTATATTGGGCTTCAATTGGGGTTGCTCTAAAATTCAGACATCAAATACCTCTCTCTCTCTCTCCCAATAATTAACGTTATCTTTACTAGGAAAAGTGTCTGAGCATATTGTCAGTAAATACTCAATATCACTATTGTTAGAATAGGCAGAATATGTAATTTATTAAATGCAAATAAGCCAAATACGCATTAGTGTTCGATTGATGACACTGGATATTGCTTTACCGCCACAAAAAGTCTGTCTTTAAATTTCAGATTAAACTGCATCGTGACACATGTGTGAAGAGGTGCGAAGGATGGACAGGACGAAAAGGGCCTGACCCCTCTTCTTTATACCTGCAGATGCACGCATCCGTGTAACATACGACGAGGGATGCAACCTTTGTACGTAGTAGTAGTAGTAGTAGTAGTAGGTGACTCAGGTCAATGCATTCCCAAACTGGATCTGACTCATTCGGGACTCCTAGACCGATGGGGCAACATACTTCTGAAAGACTTTTCGTAGACGAACACCATGCACATATATTTTTGTGAGCTAGTCTTTGACATTATTGTCAAACCAAAGGGGGGCCTCTTGCTGCTGCTGTCGTGATCAATAATAAAATACACATGAGTGGCTCCGAAAATGATTTATTTTTCAGTACATTAATGAGGGCCATCCGCCCTATCATTCGTTACTCCAACTTTGGAGACGGCCTATCACATTGAGCCATGTACGTAAGATCCACACTGATCGAGATCATTGCCTATTTGACTAGAAATACAGAGCTCATAAGTCTCATGTTTAGAGAAGAGGACCCATAGGTGGTGCAGGAAAGTCTTGCCAGTAGAGGCCCGATCGAGCCGGGGAGACGTTCTATCTTGTAAGGGGTCGCCAAGCAACACAGGAGTTATGACAGGGCAAAGGCAGAGAAGGGGAGACAGCAGGTAGGCTGGATGCAGATTGTTGTCCACTTCTATCTTTCAATATGGGCACAAAACTTATCGCCCAAAAGAGACGAGAACGTATATGGCTGATGATGTTTCCCATGGTGGTGGGACCGTGAAGGATGGGCAAGGACATTTGATGACAAAACTTGATGTGTTGGTCCTTATTTCCCTAGCCCATTATACAACTGGTTAACACTGAGCCAAATTTATATGATTGACCTAACTTATGCACCCCCACACCACATACACATACTAGATGTCACCAGTCCGGAATTCCACCCCAGATGCTCCCCTTCTTCCATCACAAGAAGAAATCGAACAAGAACACCACCACTTGCATGTGAACAATAGATAGCATACCAACACAATACTTGCCTATTTCTAACAACATTTTGATAAGATCGTACATAAAAACTTCATACATCCTCTTCCCATTGTCCTTTATGGGCCTGAAAACAGACAGGTGTTGCTCCATATGATGGGCTGCGGACCAAAGTTTTAGTTTATTCCGAAAAAGTTAAAAACGGCCGGCCCGGTAACTGACCTCCTTACGTTGTACGAAATTTCCCATATAATGACGAAAATATCCCTAGCGTAGTCCAGAAGACTGCGAGCTCGAACAGTGGTGAGTGATGGTGCCAAAATAAAGCCAGTAGACTCCGAGTCTTCGCCTTGCGTGTCTTCACTGCTCCGGTGGTGGATTAGCTCCGATCAGGTGTTGGACGGCCGGCCATCCGAGGACTGTACGACGTCACCATGGCCACCGGACGTGGGCTCATCCAATTGGAGGAAGGCTGGGACTTCCTGCAAAAGGGCATCGTCAAGCTCACTCGCATCGTCGAAGGCCATCCCGAGGAGGAGTTCTCCGCTGCCGATTACATGATGCTTTTCACGTATCAATCTCGTCCCTCGATTTCTACTTGTTGTTGAACACTGCTTCCCCTTTTGATTTTAGTCTCTCTTTTACTTCTGATAGGGTCTTTGGTTTGGTATTTTTTGTGGCCGAGAATTCCGGCGTCGCGTTGTTTAGCAAATTAGACACTCGTTAGTTGTTCAATTAGATGTGTTCTTCGAAATTTTCTGGATTTTATTCTTGTGGTGTTTGTTGAAATTCAGTGTTTATTCTTTGCTTGATTTTTTTGGATAATTATTTTTGGCTTGCTTCCCAGAACTGTCTACAACATGTGCACGCAGAAGCCTCCTCATGACTATACACAGCACCTGTATGATCGGTATGCCGTTACAATCAAGGACTACCTTCTAGTCAAGGTTGGGATTTCTTTTAATTTTGTATGCATTTCGTAGGTTCTGTTAATTTAACATTATTTATTTGTACTAGCAGGGATATTGGTATGTGTAGAGATTCGTTCTTCTTAGCTCTGTGTAGAGATTTTTTTTTTCTTAGCTTTGTATTAGTTGTAAATCTTGTAGTTAAATATGATGTAACTTATTCTCATAATTATAACGCGGACAATTGCTATAGTGCTTTGCATGGGTTGTGAACTGCAATGCAGCTTTTCTTCCTGTTCTGTCATTTTGAATGGAACGCTCATGTCAAATGTATTTCCCTCACTTGTTTGCGGCTCGATGTGGGTGATTATATTTCAAGTGCCAGCTTCGACTGGATTGTTACCAGAATTGATGTTTATCTTGTGTTTTTGCATTAAAATTAACCGACATTGATAGTGCGTAGAGTTTACATCAGTTCATATCTTTGTTTACTGCAACTCTGTTCAGTCTCACACCTGTGTATTTGCAGTGTCCTGTTAACCTCTGTATACATTACGGTCTTATTCTGTATTCTGTACTATGTTTATGTATACAATTTTTTTATTGTTATTTATTTTGTATTTTACTCTTTAACAGGTGTTACCCTCTTTAAGGGAGAAGTGTGGCGAAGTTCTGCTAGAAGAGTTTGTTAAAAGCTGGTTTAATCACAAAGTTTTGGTCAATAGGCTTTCAGAAATTTTCCATTACATTGACCGCTACTTTATTAGTAGGAAAGGACTTCCAAGCCTTAAGGAGGCAGGTTTAACAATTTACAGGGATCTGGTAATAATCTACTTATATTAGTACTGTATGTATGTATGGCTACTTTATTTCACTGTGGAAGGAGTACACCAATCAGTTCATATGGGTCTTCATTTGTAACTTTTCCATATTTGTTATTCATGAGGTTCAGGTTTACCTTGAGATAAAGGATCGAGTCAGAGATACTGCATTATGCATGGTAAGTGTTCAATGGGCCATAAACTTTTCTTTATATCTGTCCTCCTTTTTTATCATATATTGGTTAATTGTATTTCTTCAATATCATTTTTTTCATTACCTTGTGCTGATTGGTTTGATTCTGATTACCTTTTAAATCTTGTTATCGCAACTTCAGTAGAATTGCTGAGGTTCTTTTAGAAAATTTACTAAAGACCAATAGCTCCTACAATTTATTTTATTCTATGCATGGTTAGTTTAGATGCGGAGTAAATATTCTTGTTTAGGAAAATGGATTTGAATAGAAAAAGAATTGGTGTAAATATAATGAGTTATATTCAGGGAAAGTAATGAAGCTAAAAGAAATTCAGTGCTGTGAAGAAGGATAAGATTAACTATTATTTAGAAAAATGTACATGGTCATCATTATTTAATTGGTAGCCCTCTTGATTAGTTTACTGGCCTGGAAAAGTATATTGTTTACGAAAATTTGAAAAGCTGTTTTTCTTATCAGATTTTTTCATGCAAGGAAAATAGGATGATGGCTGAAGTTGCTATATGAATGCTTTGGAAAAAATTAGTTTAACTATATGTGCTAATACATTCATTTATTACCCTAAGCCTGAAATGTTTTAGTCCCTTTGGTGAATGCTTTAGATTAACAACGAACGCACTGGAGAGCAGATCAATCGGCAACTTGTAAAGAATGCGGTGGATGTGTTTTTGGAGATTGGAAATGGATCAACAGCATTTTACGAAAATGACTTTGAAGCCCCTTTTCTTGATAATACGGTTACCTATTACACTCAGAAGGCCATAAACTGGATCATGGTTGACTCCTGTGTGGGTAACATGCAGATGCTAGAGGTAGTTTCCACTTTATACTTTTTTGCATTGCAACATATGAATCATATTGCATGAGGTAAAGAAAATGATAGTGTTTGTAATACAATTGCCAGGTTGGTGACTGTTTGAAGGAGAAAGACTGGGTCATGATTGACTCTGCACAGTCTATGCATAAGGTTGATTATCTTAAATATCTATCATATATGGTTGGAAAGTGTTAATTGTGGTTATACCGGGGGGAATGATTTTAGTTTGGTTTCTGTGGATGAAAAACAGGTTGAGGACTGCTTAAAACATGAGACAGAGTATGTCTTATTCTACGTGCATAGCAGCACAGAGATGAAATTGCTAGAGGTGCGCAAAATTTTCTTCATTGAAAACATGTAATTATCATAGTGTGTTAATTGAGTTATTTATTTCTGAATTTGGATTTGTACAAATGACAGAAAGTGCATACTGCATTGCTGTCTGTGCGAGGCCAAGATGCTGGCTAGGTGAAAAAGGCCATTGGGTTGAATGTGTTGACGTGCTATAACATTAAAATGTCTACTGATGAGTGCCTGGTGGTGGTTTTTTTTTACCTGTTAGAACTTTGGTTTGACTAGATCTAGTTATTCAGTAAAATTTGTATAAAGATTAGAGTGGGCTTTGAACAGACAATACGATTGCACTTTACATGCTTCGTGGTTAGCTTATGTAAATATTAACGACTAGTCATGATATGCATCTTTGATACTGTGAAAAGGAAAAACGCGGTCCCTGAAACTCTTGTGTAGTTTTAATTCCCGTAATTGATTGTTTGATACTCCCTCCGTTCTAATATAAGAGCTCCATAGGGAAAAACTGCGTGTCCCAAATTTACCTGCTACATTTGGCGCAATTAAGTGTCTGGGTACTTGAAAAAAACCTTACAAAGTATCGATATTCTAATTTTTGTTCTAATAATTGTTGTTCTATTAGACTGTCAATAAAAGTCAACATTTCTTACAATGTGTATTAAATTTGGACGGAGGGAGTATCTTACTTATCTTGATGCTATCACGGTTTTTTTCTCTCATTGCTTTTTTTTTCTGTTGATATCTTTCTCTCGTTGTTCTCAAGAGTTCTAACTTTTTATCACCTAATATTTGTATTTTTTTGCTATTGTTCAATATGTCAATTCTACCCTGGTCCTGTTTTTGTTGCAACTATTTTTTTTAGGGCGAGCCTGTAAATTTGAGTAGTTCGTAGGGGTAGCTTCAGGAACTCGAGTGCATTAATATGAGCATTAGTGGAATTTAGGACGGAGGGAGTATTAAATTATGTGAGACGGATGCCATGCCCCTGAGTCGTTAATGTGCACGCCGTTTATTTTTCCTTCATGTCCATGCTGTTTTAAGGGTAAATTTGGCAGAAAAGAAAGCTCAATTAAACTTAATTGTCTAATTAATCGTGCTTGCCTTTTAAGTTCTATTGATATTGATATAGATAAAGGTGGAGGCATCCGTTTCTACATTTGCCTCTTGGGTTGTGCCATCTTTATATCAAATTATAGTTTACTAGTTGCAAATCACGTGTGAAATTCAGTTATAGTAAAATTAATAACTGAAGTTTATGTATATAAAAAAAAGTAACTAAAGTTTATAAAGAAATACATGTGCAATTCCTAGTCAAAGAAAAATATGATTGTATGGGTTTGGTCATGGGTATATAACAATTATCAACTGTCGCGATGTTAAAGGGCCATTTCTGTTAATGACAAAAGTTCAGGGTTCATACTTCACACATCGATCGAGATCCAACAGTCTTCAGTAATCCATAAAAGGTGGGTCGGTGGTGCTTCAGCTGGTTAGTGGATTATCCCAAAAATCCATAATCAGCTGGATGGAGCCAATCCCCTATACTAATGCAGACCATGGCATCCAAATCCAACGGCTTGTGGCACTCACCGGTGCGTGTAAGCTGGCGTGCATATGAATCGGACTTTCCAAAAAGACCTTAGAAAAATTATTTTTGGGAATACCCAGGACTTCAATCGGCACCTTTTTTTGGAAAAAAATAGCCTCAATTACATTAAACTTCTTTTAATAAGGTGATCTGCCTTATACGCCCTACACTGTAACATCCATGTTTTTTTCCCTATCTAGTTGAAACACGACGGATAGGAAAAAAAACACATGGATAGAAAATCCAGTGTAGATATTTGCGCCCAAACGGCTTTTGTGTTGTCGGTTGCTAGCCGAGCCCCACACAAAACAAACAAATATTAAGTTAATCGGCCCCTGTATTAATTAGTGTTGGCCCAATTATAAAAAAGTGAAAAATCGAGAGAAATTTGTGGAATAATAAGACTTTGATGATCTGGAACTCCAAGTTCACATAAAAATCCCACCTTTTCCCAATCTCCCGTCTCCCCCAAATACTCCTTAAAATCCTAATCGCTCTCTCGCTCTTCCATTTCCATATCCGATTCTACGGCAGCGTCCCTCATCTTTGTCCTCGATTCCACTCTTCGAACCTGCTGGGGTTTGCTCGATTCTTCCAGATTCAGGTATAGCCTTTGATCTTCATCTCTCGATTTGTCTCGAATGCATTGTCGAGTTTAGGGATTTTGACCTGCGGCTTGGCTGGAATCTGGTTGACTTCTTCGGGGAATAGAGTTCAGGGGATTACGGAAGTCGAGATTTTGTTTGGAGCCTTTGTTTCACTGGCTTTCAGGAAACCATTTCTTTGTCTAATACTACTGTTTTTGTTTTGCTGACTTAGGCGCTTGATTGTTGAGTGGGATTCTCAGTCAAGATGAATGATCGAAGAATTATCGAATTGGATGAGGGATGGCGATACATGCAGAAAGGTATCGTCAAGCTGAAGAATATTTTGGAAGGTCTCCCGGAACCACAGTTCAGCTCGGAGGAATACATGATGCTTTACACGTAACCTTTATCAGCTGCATTATTTTTTATGGCTTTTGGTGCAAATGCGCAATGGAGTTGAATTTACTGAATTTCTGTTTTGTTTTGTTTTTCCCCTTAACCACCGTATTAGAACTATATACAACATGTGCACTCAGAAACCACCCCACGACTACTCGCAGAACCTTTATGAAAAGTATCAGGAGGCATTTGATGAGTACATACGATCTACGGTAAGCAAATATGGTCATTTTAGGTTCAGTGGAGCGTTTCTTTCTTTGGGGTTTACAAGTAATAACTTTGTATTTTTCTTCTTTCTTCACTTTAATTTAACCATTCCACCATAAAATTCTGCAAATATAACCTTGAATTTGTTCCTAATGCTTCCTGCATTTATAATGTTTCAAGTTGAGTCTTACTCGTGTACTTTTTACTATTTTTCTATTGTTATCAATGAAATTGGAATTATGTACTTTTTGACTCTCTGCTAGCATTATCCAGATCCAGTGCTTATACTTGTTTTTTTTTTAAATTATTCAGGTGTTGCCATCTTTGAGGGAGAAGCATGATGAGTTCATGCTTAGGGAACTTGTGAAGAGATGGGTAAACCATAAGGTCATGGTTAGATGGTTATCTCGATTCTTTCATTATCTCGATCGCTACTTCATTGCACGGAGGTCGCTTTCCCCACTTAATGATGTTGGTCTGACACGTTTTCGTGAACTGGTATAAATACCTTTTTTTATTAAGTTGGATGTTTTGCGTGGCCTTTTTGTGGCACCACATTCATTATTTTCTTATATATTGCTTTTTGTGTGTGGTTTGATGTTTGAATTGTATAATGCGAGAAGTTTCTTTGTTACATTCATTACATTGTGATTTATGAACATTTCAGGTTTATAATGAGATCAATGGGAAGGTTAGAGATGCAGTCATAACATTGGTACGATGAAGGCTAGTAAACATTATGATTTGTTTCAGTTCATTCAACCGTTTGTCATCTATTAATATGCATATACATGTAAGCAGATTGACCAAGAGCGTGAGGGGGAGCAAATTGATCGAGCATTGTTAAAGAATGTTTTGGGTATTTTTGTTGAGATTGGCATGGGGAGTATGGATAACTATGAAAAAGATTTTGAAGCGGCCATGCTGGATGACACGGGTGCCTATTATAAGCGCAAAGCTTCAAACTGGATTGTGGAGGATTCTTGTCCTGATTACATGCTTAAGGTGATGTTTGCCTTGGGCTATTAGGCTATATTGTTTCATTTTTACCAGTCTGGTGACCAAGTATCTGAGGTGACATTTGCCTTTATCTAACTTTCAGTCTGAGGAATGTTTGAAACGTGAGAAGGATAGGGTTGCTCATTACTTACATTTGAGCAGTGAACAGAAATTATTAGAGGTTTGTGGTTTAACTGAAAGAACTTGCGATGAACATTCAATATGGGTGTTTAACTCTGCTTGTTACTTGCCATGTAGAAAGTACAAGATGAGTTGCTGACTGTGTACGCAAACCAATTGTTAGAGAAAGAGCAATCTGGATGTCATTCCCTACTCAGAGATGATAAGGTAGGGTTAGCTGCATTTGCGGTTAAGATTTGGGAGTTGGATAATTTTACAAATTTTCTCATGCTATAGGTGGATGATCTGTCACGTATGTATAGATTGTTTTCAAAAATACCTCGAGGACTGGACCCTGTTGCACAAATTTTTAAACAGGTTCTACTTCCTGCTTTGTATTCCAGCACACTTCTAATGAACTCTTATTTTTGTACCCATTAAATGAACACAATTATTCATGTCCCTGTTTGGACTTGTGATGCAGCATGTTACAGATGAAGGTACAGCCTTTGTCAAACAAGCAGAAGATGCAGCAAGTAACAAGAAAGTGAGTGCTTTCCAGAGTTTAGACAATGCCCGTGTTTTAGCTCATGTCCATTTTTATACGTTTGAATATTTTATATGTTATCTTTTGTTAAGTTTTTTAATAGCTAATCTTGAAATCCTCCTCACTACTTAGTTGGAAAAGGCAACATTTCATTTAAAATTGGCAATGTTAACGTCTTCCACATCTGCAGGCTGAAAAAAGAGACACTGTTGGTTTGCAAGAACAGGTAAAGTTTGTACATAGTTTTACTTGCATATTTTGAGGAGATGAACATGATTGTGAATCTCCTTCTTTTCTGAGTTCACAGGTTTTTGTTCGAAAAGTTATTGAACTGCATGATAAGTACATGGCTTATGTCAATGACTGCTTCATGAATCACTCACTTTTCCACAAGGTTTGTATTTGTATTTCTGTGTGCATTCTTCTACTGTTTTTGTTTCTGGGATACCAGGCTTGCTGTCCCTGGGGTTTTCTCCCTGTTTGTTGGGTGTTTCAGGGGAAAAAAAGTTAAGGGAGTATATATATTGGTTATCTGATGTTTAGTTTTTAATCCCATTGGTGTTCTCTATTTTCTTGCAGGCCCTTAAAGAAGCATTTGAGGTATTCTGCAATAAGGGTGTTTCTGGCAGCTCAAGTGCAGAACTTCTAGCTACATTTTGTGATAATATTCTTAAGAAGGGTGGCAGCGAGAAATTAAGTGATGAAGCAATTGAGGAAACTTTGGAAAAAGTATTCGTATATTTTTATTACTCTTGATTGATTGTCTGTTATGATTTTTTCGCATCATAGCTCATGCTCATAGTACATATTTTCACTTTGTTGACCTCGATATTTTGTAGGTAGTAAGATTGCTCGCATATATCAGTGATAAGGACCTGTTCAGTGAGTTCTACAGGTAATATGCCGTCCTTCTGTACTATTTCCTGTTGGTTATTGATCTCTTCTTGGTTAATCATCCTTGTGTTTTTCTGCTACTCATCTTTAGGAAGAAACTTGCTCGGCGTCTTCTCTTTGATCGAAGTGCCAATGATGACCATGAGAGGAGTATTTTAACAAAGCTGAAGCAGCAATGTGGTGGACAATTTACTTCGAAAATGGAAGGGATGGTGAGTTGATATGCTGTGGTGAAGCGATAAGTGGAACAATCATTTTTTATATGGATGTATAATATTTCTTCTTCATTGAGCTTCTGATTGTCTCATGTTGTATCTTTTAGGTAACTGATTTGACATTAGCGAGGGAGAACCAGAACTCATTTGAGGAGTACCTGAATAGTACTACCAGTGGAAATCCCGGGATTGACCTTACTGTGACTGTCCTAACAACTGGCTTTTGGCCAAGCTACAAATCTCATGATTTGAACCTACCAGCTGAAATGGTAAAACAGATGTCCCTCTCCCTCCACACACACACCCCCCCCTTTCTCTCTCTCTCTCTCTCTCTCTTCTCACATTCTTAAATTTACAGGTTAAGTGCGTTGAGGTGTTCAAGGAGTTCTATCAAACCAAGACCAAACACAGGAAGCTAACTTGGATATACTCGCTGGGTACCTGCAATATAATTGGCAAGTTTGAACAAAAGCCAATCGAGTTGATAGTAACAACTTATCAGGTAAACTGAAGCATTTGCCCAATGTTGATACTATTTCTCAATGACCGATACCATTTCTCTTTTTTTTTGCCTTTCTTTTTGGCATCTTTTTTTTTTTTTTTTGGGGGGGGGGGGGGGGGGGGGGGGGTCGCTCTAGTCTCTGCTTTTGTAGTGCGGGCTTTATCTTATACTTTTTTTCTGTTTCAGGCCTGTCTGTTGCTTCTCTTTAATACATCTGACAGATTGAGCTACTCAGAGATCGTATCTCAGTTGAATTTGAGTGATGATGATGTGGTTAGGTTACTCCATTCCCTATCATGTGCAAAATACAAAATCCTTAACAAAGAGCCGAGCACCAAGAATATCTCCCACACTGACACTTTCATGTTCAATTCAAAGTTTACCGATAAAATGAGAAGGATCAAGGTAAACCTCTTTTCATGTTAAAAGAAAATCCAATGACGTGTTCTTTATACAGCTCTTGGTCCTGACCCTTCATTGTCTATACTGATGCAGATTCCTCTTCCACCTGTGGATGAGAAGAAAAAGGTAATAGAAGATGTTGACAAAGATCGAAGATATGCCATTGATGCTTCAATTGTTCGAATAATGAAGAGCCGAAAAGTCCTTGGGCATCAGCAGTTAGTAATGGAATGTGTGGAGCAGCTTGGCCGCATGTTCAAGGTCTGTTCTAGCATTGGATTCATTCTTGTTGAACGTGTATGACAGTGGTTGCTAAAATCCAGAATGGTTTGCATTGAATGTAACGCAAACCATGGAGCGACCTTTGTCCCCCTAATAATTCTGTTTCTGTTTGCAGCCTGATTTTAAGGCAATCAAGAAGAGGATTGAAGATTTGATTACCAGAGACTATTTGGAGAGAGATAAAGAGAATCCAAACATTTTCAGGTACTTGGCGTGATTCAGATGATTCAGCCCCATAATGCTTCTTGCTCTGTTGCTCCAGGAGCCTTTTGCGTGTATAGACACATGATAAATGCTGATGGGAGCTTGCATGTCGAAGGGATTATGAAGTCATAACAAATCGGAAAGAAGCAATCTTGTAAAGTCATTAATAATAATTATTAGGTTGTCAGTTGCATCCTTGAGGCAATGCTATAAGTTAATGTGATCTTTCGCAGGGAAGATAAAAATTACGCATGAACTGTTCTTTACCGTAGATTAAAAATCTGGGATTGCATCAATTTGTCATGTTAATATTGCCAGTTCTACTTTCTTTCTTCGAATCTTGAATGTTGCTTTCTCCATATATATGAAGTTATATTGATGTTCAAAAGGAATGCAGTTTGTGTGCCCCTCAAAAATGGAATGCAGTGCAGAAGAAGCGGCCATGAGCCCCAGCCATTTAGGGTAGTGCTTACATATGCAGTGCTGTCTTTACCAAATGTAACAAAGCAATCATATGCTAAGATGCTTCTTGTTCGATGGTTTCCGAGTGTACACAGTTTTTTATAGATGGGGCATTTTTGAGTCGCACAGGCTGAGGTGACTTAACCTTGCCCTCAGGTTATTTTTTGGGGGTAGGTAACTTTGCCCTGAGGTTCGACTGCTGGTGGTGCAGAAGCGCTAGATCACATGACAAGTCTAAGTTAAGCGTAAGGCAACTTAATCAACCCCAGCGTTTAACCGGCATCCTCGAGTTTTTCATGGTATACATAATTGACGGTTAAATGAAAGTTTGAAGGAATACAATGAAGAAGATGATTTTTTTTTATTAGAGATGGAGCTTAAATGAAATTTTATCTACTACTATGATGTGACAAAACCTTCAATTATATGTACCTTACAAGGTACGAATGCATTAAGTAAACAATGCATATAATTAATTATCTTTCGAAAAATAGGTATAAAAATTTGTGCACCTGTTTTGTCAGTCCATTTATTTTGTAATTATTATACTGGGGTCATTTTCTAAAAATAGCTCAATAGTCTCCTAATTTCCAAGTGTTTTTGACTAATTTTATTGAAAGGTTACTAATTTCCAAATGAATTCCACTTAGTTACTAAAAATACATATTAATGGACAACAAAATAGGTAATGGTTAAACCAACTAGACAACGGTTAATAGAACGGTAATGTAATAGGTTCTACCATTTAGTGATGAAACAACTATTATTAAAAGTTTCGAAACAAAATAATAGTGCATATAAAATTTAGGGATTTTTGACCCACTGGCTGTCCGCAGCATCTGTGGCCAGGCTAGTCGTGAACCGCGGTGGCTACAACCAGAAGCCACAGCTAGGGTTGTGGACCACCATCTAACTTTTTTTTACCTATAAAACTAAATCTGGCAGATGTATTTATATCCCAAAATACAGAACTCATGTCATTATTGGACTATTTTGAAACACCTTAAATTGACTAAAAAAATAAATACTGTACATGTCAAAGGATCGGTACAATTCAGTCTACAAAAACTACACAATGATCCAAGGGCAGAGATCTTCGAGTCCCTAGTACTTACACCGCCTCCAGCACCTGTCGATATATACATGTAGTGAACCAATGACCAAAAGTCTACGACAGAATTGCTTAATTTTCTGTCAATATTGGGTAACTATTTTTCTTTATGTAAAGGTTATTTTTCTATAATACGTGGAATGGGTGCCAGAGTATAATAGCCGATCTTCTATATACATGGGGAAGTCATATTAACTGGCATCCCTGAAAAGCAGATCAAGTTCTGCTCTATAAAGTTGAGGGCATATTCATGTGCCAGCCGACATTTGCAGTCAATGCCAATTCAAAGAAACATATGCATCCCTGGAAACCAGTTCAAATTTAAGTAACTTTGGTAGGTATTTCGAATGCATAGCAAAGACACAAGTCAACGTGTGTGTGTGAGAGAGAGAGAGAGTTTTACTTTCTTCCCACCTGCAAAATCCGCTTCCAGGAGAAAATTTCAAATCAAAGACGTCAGCAGAAGACTTATATTGCCAAAATTTTACATCTTCTCACATAAGATTGATGATGATGTACCTGTTGTCAAATCCAAAAATAAATTGTTAACATGATGGTGAAATGTTGATGGAAACAAAATATAAACTGAATTTACCTAGTGGTACAGATAAAAAAGTTAAATGACTAAGGCCATTGAAGTCAGGTTTCCTATGAAGCAAAATTTCTGTATCATGTTGAAGGCTTCCTTTGCATGCCTTCCAAATTCCAGCAGAAAAACAACATTCTATTCACAGAAAAGCAGCTATATGACAATATCTGCAAGCAAAAATATAAACAAAAAATTAATCAGAGATATAGATGCTACATATAAAAGGTAAAATGAACGCACACAAAAATTTGAAGTCGCATACCGAAGCGAGCCACTCTGGCAGTTCTGGTGACCTATTTGTGTAGCTTCAAGAATAGTCACAACTGCAACAAGCTTATTTTTTATGATTTTGTTTTCTCCGCAAAACAATTTCAAAAAACAGAACTATATCAGCATCCTCATGCCATCTGCCTCATATGAGTCTAACAATCTTCTGTCCTCGCATCTGTTGGGCTTGTAACTTGATAAATGGCATGCAAAGCACCAGCTTGATTTCCAAGAACACCTTGTGCAGAGGGAAGCCACAACTTATGGGCAGTGATAACCCTACAGCAGATTCCTACACATTTCCATACACAGCTGATGTGTATGGAAATGAGTGGGTGAACTGATATGGGGTATGGAAAATGTGTAGGAATCTGCTGTACAAATATCGTTTCCCCACAACTTATTTAGTGCTAATTTATTTGGTGCTCCACTCAGTCTGTTCCTTGACGGTTTAGCATCCAGAATCAAACCCCTTGACAAAATTCGAACGAAGTTGTAGGCCTACGGATAACTTTACATATTGCAAGCTTATATTTCCAGCTTTTCTTTCTATATAATTTTTACAAATTTGCACCGAAAGAAACCGACCCCTCACACTCTGTTCTTAAAAGAAGAATTGATAAGGAATTGACAGCAGTCTGCATTTCCTTTCCTCCACATTTGACATAACCTCTTTTTGTATGTATGTTCAATGTGGGTTTGCGATATACCTTGTATATATAGTGTTCAACGGTTGATTGACTCCATAGCAACACGTACAAGATGAAGCATACCGTCAACATCATGGACATTGAATTCGAGCACTCTTTGCACAGAAGAGATGCGCTCATTTCCATGTTTTGAATTTTCTAAACTCGTATTGGCAGCAGCAAAGGCATTCTGCGATCTCCTCAATGCCTCCATTGCAGAATTAATATCTTGTGCCTAAAAGGAAATACAAGTAAAATTTATAAACATCTTTAGAGAAAGATCTTGGGAATTGACACCAATACAAAACCACAAAACCTGCCTCAAAACCTCAATACCCATTTTGGGTCAAAGCGTTTAACTAAAATTTTACAGATATTAGCAAGCCTTGAGCAATATACTTACAAAATTCAAAAGTCTAACAAAGTTCGGGCGATTACGAGCAACAACTACATGGTTGCCAGCAATTTGAGAACCGAGTGCTTTTGCAGTTCCAGCTTTGTCCACTATAGCCTGATTATTTACATTGTCAACATCGGAAGCAGATGATGATGGTGACTCACCTGAAACAAATTCACAGACATAGTTTGGTCAAACCTACAACTAGTTGAGTATTTGCATGCTCATTAGTCACTAGAAATGAAGATTCTACTGTATTCTATGAAAACAAAATTTGAACAAAGTATTGTATTGAGACGGCCATGCAGACAATTGACTCATTATAATAAAAGATCAAACCTGGAGGAGCCATATGTAAAGCTGCTTGAAGATCTTGCCTATCTTTACATGCACTAAAATTCTTGAAGTATACAACCCTCATATATGCTAATTCCATACATTTGTAGGCAAGGCAAGCAGCAGCCATATCTTTCTGTCTCTCATACTCGTGAGCACAATACCTTTACAAATTAGGGGAATAAGTTGCTTAAAGCTCTGAAGAGGATGACAATAGCAATGAAAAGCAAAACTTGATATCCATGGAACAAGAAAAAAAGTTGCACAAGCTTACTCGCAAAGTTTAGCAGTATCACAATAAACTTGCATAGACTGTGTGATCTCCCCATGTTTGGCACTTTCAGCATGCACATGCTCCAAGAGTGAGGCCCCATACAAAAATTTCAAGGCTGCTTGAAAATATAAGGTAACACTTTCAACCTCTTGACCAGCATTCTGCAAAACCATAACAAAGTGATTATCTCAAAAAGAGAAAAGAAAATTTTCCTTCAAGACAAAGCTATGATTGGTAATATTATAATCTGAATTGTAAACCTTTATCCTATGATTGATAATATTAAAAAATTTGAATTGTAAACCTTTATCCGATCAGCAGTATGCTTTAAATCTTTTGCTTCTTTAATAGCATTTGAAGCAAGCTGAGGATGGTCCTTTCGGACTGGACTGGGAACATCAAATTCCCTTCCAGCAATGCCATTGGAAATAGGATGCCTTGGAACATTCATATGGATTGCATTGTGAGTCTCAGCCTTCTTCTGATGCTTTTGCGATTCCAATGCATCACAAATGGAAGCATCTGCATCCAACCTACTACTTTTGCTAGGAGTAGGAACTCCCCGGTGGAGGGGCTGACTCTGAATTTCCTGCTTATTTCCAGGAAGCACAGATTTTACTCTCCCCGATCCCTTTTCTGCTCTATCTGTTCTTTCATAAGCTGATCTTTCTTCTCCCTGAGGCATTACCTGGCTACTTTGCATATTTGGTTTCCCATTTTTACCACTATCAGTCTGATGCTTAGTCAGAGGTAGGGAAGCAACCACATCCGAATTTTCACCAATTTTGAGACAATTATCCTTTCTACTTTCACTCAGCAATTTTGCACTGGAACCTTTCTTGACCACGCAGTTTGAATTGCTCTTAACAGTCTTCCTCAAATCTTCAAGACATGGTGACAAGTCGTGAGATTCAATATCAGCTCCATACCTACAAGGATCATCACCTTTAAAAAGCTCCCCCTGATCGCTAGAAGAATCAGAGACCTTACCTTTACCATCACCAATCTGGTTCTTGTCTCTGAAATGAGAAATGGAACCTTTAGCCGATTTGGATTCAGCAGCCCAATTATCACAGCCATTGTTGCTTGGCTGGTCCAAATTATCTTGATGGCTGCAATCTCTATTCTTGTTATGCGAGTCCCTCACAGAAAAGTTGGTTGAAGCATAAGTACTCGTCATAGGCCAATCGTTCACCACATTAACATTTCCTTGCTCGGGAGGAAAAGTGTCAGATTCGATGCCACTAGATCTCTTTGATGGCAGCTCATCCTTTGACCTTCTCCCAGAGATTTGACTAGAATATTTACTGCCTTGATACTCATCATAATGTCCCTGCACATTATCAAGTGCCAAAGATTCTGCAGCCCCCTTTGTTCCTTGTGATGTACAGTTACGCATGACAGGAAACTCTTCCTCCTTTTTTACTTTACCTAATGGATCAAATCCACCATCTTCACCATCTGAAAAAGATGTATTTGCCACATCGTCTTTCCTGAGGGGAACTCTCCTACTACCTGTAAGCTTGTCAGAAACAAAAACTCGCAAAGGAGATGAAGAGACTGATTCTACAGGAGAACCCTTTACTTCTTGAAGATTAGCTTTACTCTTTCTAGACCCTGAAACCTTTGACGAGCTTGAAGTGGCTGGCATGGAAGATTCAGTCTTATAGCCCAATTCTTTCCTTAGGGAATCAGTACAATCAAAATTTCGCTTATCCATTTCCAAAGTGTCAATTAGGGAGTGTCTCTCACCAGCTAGTAGGATTTTGGTTACCCGCCCTTTATTGTCAGCCTGATCTACCTTATTTTTCTTTCCTTCAGATTTTGACATCTTTACCTTCTTTTCTTTTGTTCGCTCACTTCCACTCATTTCCTCTTTTATAAAGACCTCATTTGCAATGTTGTAATTTACATCTGGCAGAGGTTCCAGATACACTTGACTTTCCTGCCACTCCTTAACTTTCCTCTTCTTTGCTGGATTTGATTTGTGCATATCAGATGGCTCAAAATGAATGTTACACTCATCCTCAAATGCTTCGACATTTGGCTTCTTGCCTGAAGATGATAAAATGCCTTTTGTATTACCCTTCAAATCCTTAGCGCTATGCTTTTGCAAGTTTTTTCTAGTTGATTTTGATAGCAGACCATTACCCATAAGTGACTTTCCACTTAATTCAGGCCCAGATTGCCAATCATCAACAGAACATTGTGATCCTTCCATCTTGATCTTCTTGGAAGTTCTAAACCAATCAGGATCACTTTCTTTCTTGCTCTTATTTTTCGATTGCCTTCCCTTTTGTTCAATGTGATCACCTGCATTCATTTTTACCCAGGTGAATTCCAAATGAAAATTACATGTATTTCTTTTTAAAATAAACTACCTTATCTGGGGGGTCTGGCAAGGATCCCAACAAGTTTATTAGTATAAGTAAAATTACAAAAGATGGGTGGGATGTTAGCGCATTACCTTCATCAACAGATTGCTCCACAAGCTTGTGATCCTCTTTCAGTTTCTGCTTAGATTTTTCTGCATTTGTGTCAGTTGATTTGCCTTTAACCTCGACGCTAGGTCCATTCGCCAAATTGGATTCCATTGAAGTCAAATTAACATCATTTATACTCTTGCTTTTGACTGTGGTTTGCTGGTTCTTTTTTATTGAGTTTGATAGGTGTGTCAGAGTAGAGCGGCTAGCAGCATTTGCAGAGTCTTTAGATGACGGGTGTTTTTTCTTTTTGCCACTTGCTCCCAAATTTATATTTGGTTCATGATTTTGGTGGTGAACCTGCAAATTACCCAATGCAGCTCCTGACGTAGTTCCCCCCTCTTGCTGATTTGGGAGATTGTGATTTTCAGGTAGGGGCATTTGATATAATGCATTAAGAGCCTTGGTGGTCTCCTCTTCGCTAATAGAGCACTTATTCATCCCAGGCCTGGATAAAAATGAAAAGATAGTCAGCTTCTTAGAAAAATGGTCATGCGTCTAGATTGCTTTAAATAGAAATGAGGAGTACATATAATGATTTCAGCATTTTTTATTGCAAAGATTCCTCAAGAGTAAATAAAGTATATGACGGTCATCATTCACGAGAAGCAGGCTGCCAAAGCCACAAACCATTTGGTTTGTAATGTCATGAGTATATAATCACACCGTAATCCTAACACAGAAGTAACCTATGGCATGCATATTAACTACTACACACTGACACATCTCACACTAGGCGAAGTGTCCTTCCTGTTCCACAATATAGATTGGAAATGTGGAAAGATCAGGTTCAGTAATGTAGCAGTAGCATATAGACTTTTCAAATGCATGGGGCCCTAATAAAAATCTTAAATCATAACAATAGTCAGTATTCAGAAGAGACGACCTGACACAAGTTTTCTATTAACATATAAGCATTAGCTTATGGAGTTCAATATATCTTAAGAAATGCATGATACAAATCAAGATGTCTGGAATACTAATTTTGGAATTTGATAAATGAACCTGCAACAAAAATATATAAGCAAACCCTATTCATTTTCTGCTACCTATTTTCTTCATCACAAAAATTAAAAAGTTGCAACTTAGAACATACAGCCAGGTAAGCATGCTGCAGTGCCACTTCTTTGGGAGGAGGTCAGGATCCCATTCATAGGGCAAGAGACGCCACCTCTGACACCGGTCACAGCAAACCCAATGTTCTTCTATCACAACTGGAGCTGCTATTGGTAAAGAGCCAGCCTCTGAATTTGGTGCATTTCCACATACCACCTCATCTGTGGGACGCTTAGCATGAGCCTCTGATGCTGATAGATTTGTGAGTTTTTTACTATTGGATTTATCCTTTGATTTCTCGGCACTATCCTCGACCTTTGGGTCTTTTGGTTTAATCGCAGAGGTTGTATCAACTAAATCCGCTCTATACTCAACCCCTTCACATCTCAAATCTCCAAAATAATCTTGGTTACTTTCTCCGCTAAGCTTGCTCAATTCTTTTTGATGTTTTGTTTGACTCCTCTTACTTTCAGGGACATTATCTTTTGCTTGGACTCCTTTCTTCCTTTCCTTTGATGGCATAGTAGGAACAGGCTTTAAACCTTCTTGTGGAGGTTCCACACTTGGTGTGCCACATGATTGGCTTCCTTTTGTCTTGATTTTGCCATGAACGAGCTGTTCTTTACCTTGTGCAATCGTTACTGCATCTTGTGGTGCTTTCTTCCTAAGAGGTTCACCCGATACAGCACTCAGGTCTTTCCTGCCCTTAATCACATCTGCATCTGCTGGTAACAAATCAGAAAATTTTCCATCTATCCTCTGGTCTACCAAGGAATCCTTATGACTACCAGTCCTTCTCCCTTCCCAAGCCCTATCCCCTGTGCTCTCTTTGGAATTCGCCTTTCCTTTTAATGGCAGAAGATCATCATTTTTAGATGGGACACGAGGAGGAATTAAGTCAAGCTGGTCATCCTTCTCATCCATTGAAGAATATTCCTTCGACATCTCTATGTATGTATCCTTGGGAACATCTCTTAGCATGCCACCATTTGATCTTTCTATCACATATTTTGACTTGGAGAGGATTGGCAGTTTTAGAGCATTAGAAACAAGTTCTTTACCTTCTGGAGTCTCAATGTCTATATTCACCTTTAAAAGAGAAGCAATGTCATTTTTGTTAGCTTCCCTCACTTTCTTCTCTCCAGGCCTTTTGTTATCCCCTCTTAGAGACTGAAACTCAACAGAAGGCAGAACAGAGACATCACGTCTACGTTTTCGACCTGTTCCAGGAGTGTTCTCCTTTAACAATAGATTTTCTTTTTCTGGCAAGTATAGCAGACTTTCATGAAGCGGAGAAAGAAAATGTCCTCCGGAAATAGGAAAAGTCGTCATTATCTGCTTTCAGAACACATGAGAAACACACAATTAAAACTACAACTTACATAACTATCAGTTGCTGAAGCAGAGATAAAATTCACCTGAATAATGGCCATAGGAGACTCCCTCAGGCGCAACACTAAGACTGGGAGACAAATCAGCGCTTCCATCATGGCTATCCTCCATTGACGAAGAAGGAGATATATCAAGGCCAAGACCACTGTATATAGCAGCGTTCTTCTTGGCCAATGCATTGTCAGGCACCATTTTCAATCGGACCTTCATAGTCTTCTGATCACTGACTAGAGGAGGCTTACTCAAAAATTCGTTCTTAGGGGAGTTTTCTCCAATACCTGGTGCATTAGTTATGCCTCTGTCCCTCTTCATTAAGTTGTCTTCTTGAGACGGGGCCAGACCAGATTGCACAATTGTGGGGACAAGGGGACAGACCTTCGGGAGTGGGGGCTCACTAGCAAGCACAGTGTTTTGTAGGCGTCCATTCTGCATGAATGAATCATCTATAGGCTTAAAAAGCTATGATTGTACACCTATTTTTTGCATTTTTATAGCAATAAAGCCATAAAAAATAAATGAACAATGGTTATCATTTCATAAAGTCACTTTTTTCATGTTTGGCATTTTAAAGGCTACCTCCAAGGACAGGTTGGTGGGAGATCTCTGTGTAATGGAGTTCTGTGGCTGTTGTGGAGACCTAGGACGAGACAAAATGGAAGGAGAACGCTGGTATGATGGTAGAAAGGATCCATAGCCACCATATTTTGCACCTGACGTGAACATCAAGTCCTTAGTACAAGGAATGAAATTTAGCTTGATACCTTGTCAAAGATCCACGTACCTAAATTTTCTGCAGAAACACCACCTTCGAAATCCTTCTGAAAATGCCCCCACACACTTCTTGAAGCTTATCATCCTGATAGCATTGCATAGTACACAAATAAGGCTCAATAAAGCATCAAAGCCAATGCAAGAATGTGTCAGACTGTCAGCAAAGTCCAGAAGTGCCAAAAACACTATATACTGCCTAATATGTGTCCGCCCAAATGTCTCTGTGTCATATGAAACCTTACACAACTCTTAAGCACTATGACTAAAGTCAATATCTTGCACTTCTACGTGCAACAATATGTTAAAAAAAATTTACAGCAAAGTTCTTTCCAGAAATTCAGAGACAGTTCCAAAGAGGCATTCCTAAAAATTGCAAGATCTTTAGATTTCACAATCCCAAGTGATAAAATGAAACCTGAAACTTGCTACAAAATTTAACTGCCGAATCAATAAGATACAGCCGCAAGATGATGATATGTCTATTTTACATCGTGGGGTGGGTGCTTAAAACAAAATAAAATCTCTCCAGAACAAGGCTAAGTAACAGGCAATCCGCTGATAGTTGTATACTATAGTCAGAATTACATACAGACAGCTTCCCATCCTTTACGCATTAAAAGCCAGCCGGAATCAGCTAGGCAATCGAATGAACAGCTGTTACAGATGCAAATGCAGCTCTAAACCATTTACCAAACTCTACCGAATGCATAAAGTGCATCGCCTACAGTTCCTTCATGTTATAACTAAGTTCCACCAATTTGCGCCGAAGCAGACGCTTTCTTAGTATTTCAAACACGTTTAATTACCAAATGCCAGCTAAAATTGAGAATAGAAATCCCAGAGACAATCCAGGGTAAAGAGGGAGTTGCAGTTGACAGCTTACGAGGTAAGAGAAATCGGTATCGGGGTCGACGCGGGCTTCGTCGTCGTGGTAATAGGAAGCCTCGCCCTCCTCGAGCTCGGCGTCGTCCATCTCGCCAACCCCGGCGCCAAACCCTAGAGCTGGCTCCCTTCGCCCATCCCTACTCCCCACCGAGAGCATCAAAACCGCCCACAGCTCTCCGCACCGCCACCAAAACCCTCAGATCATCACCCCCCTCAAACCTCCACCATCCATCGTCGGTCACATTGAAAAGACTCCCAAATCATCATCCAACCTCAAATCCCCGCGGCAAAACACAACAAACTAAAAAATTCCCCCCGATCGCCCCAAATTGCAAATTCCGGCCGGCGATCGAGTACCAAATCAACAACGAAAGCTGTAAAATCTCCTCAACAAAAAAAGGAACTTATTAAATTAAAAGAACAGAGTCTGGGAGATCGGCAGAAGCGATCGGGAGGAAGAGGAGGAGTGGAAATTGGATAGAAGAGACTTGCGTCTATTCTGAGGTTGCGGAGAGATGTCGGGAAGACGTTTGAGTCGGCGAGCCGAGAGGGAGACAGAGAGAGAGAGATCTACCCAGACACAGCCGGAGGAGAGAGAGCGAAATTTGGGTGTTTTTTTAAGTAATTTTTGCCTTTCACGGCTAAAAAAATATTAACGAAATTCCATTCCTGTCTCCGCCATTCGTCGTCGACACTACCCATCCCCCCCCCCCCCCCCCCCCAACTCGTAAACGAGCTGGACTCTTGCCAAAATTAAGGGGCTGTTTGGATAGTGAAAGAGTCATGAATGTGAAATCAAATTCAGGTGAAAAAATTCATTGGCTTTCATGATGAATGTGAAATTCGTTTGGATAGTGAAATTTTTAAGATGAATATAATTGGTCATGTGTTTGGATAGTGAATGTGATACAGTAAGTAATTTTTTACATTTTGACCATTTTACCCCTGCATGACCTCTTTTCTACACTCCGTTCCGACATTAGTAATACCATATAATTTTTCAAAATGGATTAATTTTAGTTTAATTTGGAAAACTAAATCTTGGTACAAATTTGGGATGGAGGGAATACTGTTCATAAATCATGATGAGGGCATAATTGTATTTTCGTAGATGAATTGAATTCACTTTCAGGTGAAAGTCCTCATGAGGACTTTCACCTGAAAGTGCTATTTCACCCTGAATTTGTTCTTTCAGGTGAATTTTTCAATTCACCTGAAATTCATCACACAAACCTATTTCACACTCTTTCACCTGAAAGAGGGCTGAATTGACAGTGAATTCAGCCCTCTTTCACTATCCAAACAGCCCCTAAATAAAAAAACGAGTTTTATTGAGCTGGTTAAAATTTTTATTTTTTTTTGTTTTGATGTGGGGGGGATCTGTAATGGGTTTGGCCGTGAAAGGCGTGATTAAAAGCAAAACATCCAGATGGGATATTTTGCTATACTGTATCTATGTTTTTTTTACATCAGACGTATTTTCAGTTGGATATATAAAATACCTGAATGCTACAGTATAGTAAAAACATCTAAGGGGCCGTTTGGGACGTGATTAAAAGCAAAACATCTAGATGGGATGTTTTGCTACACTGTAGCATCTGGATATTTTTATATATCCAGCTGAAACACCTCAGGACGTGTTTCAGCCTGGATATAAAAATCCACCTGGATGCTACAGTTTTTATCCAGAATCCAGTCTGGATGTTTTGCAATAATCACGCCCCCAAACGGCCCATAAATAGCATCTATATTTTTTTTTACATCCAGATGTACGTCCTCATCTGGATGTAAAAAAAAATATAGATGCTACAGTGGATGCCTAAAATCTATTGCAGATGTTTTGCAATAATCACGCCCCAAACGGATAAGAGATGGATAAAAGTTACTGTTCATTGGATAAAAGTGGTAAAATTTTTGAAGAAATGACCAAGTGTGAATAATGTCAGTCAAACCCACTCGGTGGACGGATAAGAGATGGATCACAGTGAATTTTGCAGCAAAGGTCCCACTGGTCAACTGTAAATTTGGATTTTTGTCCTCTGATTTTAAGCTTTTTCTAATTTTCAGAAATGAGCATAGTAAAATTAGAAAACTGGGGAATCCCCGAAGTTGGGGGTTCCGGAACCGGGTTGGGACTTGGGGGCCTGTAGTGAAAAGTGCCTCGTCAGTCGTCTCCGCTTGTCGTCTAATGTTTGTGTGACAGGACAGGAGAGCGATGAAATAACGGCGGTGCCTCTCTGCTTCGTTCGTTTTGTGGTGATTGGACAGATGGACGGAAACCATAGCTGGATTGGATGCACTTGGTGGCTTGGTGCTCTACTAATATCAAGCACGTGACTGACGCACACACGGATTGCGCATCTGGATGGAGTCTGTGGCCTGTGACGGCCAACTTTGACCCGACTCATCTCCGGTTCTCTCTTGAGCTGCTTATGATGAGCATTTACGGTTTACCGTTTAAACAACAAATTACCTTAACAGCACAGAGAGAGTACCTTTTATTAGAAGAACAAAACATAGAGTCCTGATAGGGCGACGAAGCACATACTTTTCAAGAAGAGTCCTGCTAGTATGCGACACGGCTCACATGTGTTTTATGTCGCGTGCGGCAGAACTTGGATGATCTGATGGTGCATGTTAATACAGGGGGATAGACGGATTTTTGTTGCCTGCCCACCCCCCTACTCCCTAGTTGTACTTGTGCCATGGGATCTCTATCCGTGGATGTGCAGCACTCTGTCCACGCCGAAGTGCGTGAGTCACATATTTACGTTTCCCTGCTAAAACTATCTGTTGGGTAAGTTTTAAAAAAGAGACATATATAAGGTATTAACGACGAAAATGCTGAAGGGTAATTGAGCCGCAACGGAAGCGAATTTAGGATTTGAATCCGGTTGATGTGGGTTCTCAAATTTGGGGGTTTTCCTTAAATCAACAAATAAAGCTCAAAGATTATGAAATTAGAAACACCAACCTTCGGCCTTTGTGCCTACGAATCACTCCACAGATTTGATTATGTCCGAGAACACCAAATCCTTCACCGATCGAGTGTAGAACAATGTGAAAAGCTATATTCCTCGAATTAGCTTTTTCACCCAACAAATCAAGGTCACCAAAATCCTTCTTCTTGTAACCAAAAGTCGCCCTTTTCGTATGGTATCGAGGGCGTCCCCTCTCTTCCCCTTAATAAGGCATAAATCCGTTACAAATCATGCCAATTTCGGTTTCCCGAAATTGCTCAACAGATTTTCCAAGATGGTGACTCATATTTGACAATTCCATTTTGGTCGTACCAAAACGGCTAATTCCAAATATGTGATTTCCGGATCGGTGATGATTACAGTGTCTCTTCCAATTTAGTGTGGACCGGGCCCACGGAAGCCTAACTACTCCACATGCCTACACGCGCACGAGAGAGCCGACTCCTCTCAATCAAGACAAGTAAAATGGGACAAATAACCCATATTTACTTACATCCCCCACTATGGGTTCTTTGTTCATATTTGCGATCCACAGTGACTCGTGCACTAGTCCTGTCGTAATCCAATACTATGAACATGTTTTACAAATAGATCCGTCGTTAAGGCCTTCGTTAACGGATCAGCTAACATCTCAACCGTAGGAAGATGACTCACTGTCAACTTTCCCCGTTGTAGCATGTCAAACACATAAAAGTAATACACCTCTATGTGCTTAGCTCTAGAACTGATCTCCCCATTACGGAGTGTCGACACAGTTGCCAAATTATCACAATAAATTTGGACAGGAGCATCAGTCCACTGTTCTAGCTGTAACCCAGCTAGAAACTCTTTAATCCAAACTGCCTCGGAAGCTGCTAAACTGCATGCAACAAACTCAGCTTCCATCGTGGACTTAGTAACGCATTTCTGCTTCTTACTAGCCCATGCTACGGCGCCGCCACCAAGCATAAAAACATAACCGGCAGTGGATTTCCTGTCATCCTTACACCCGGCATAGTCTGAATCACTATAGCCTTCCAATGACAGGTTCTCAGCCTGATATGTGAGTTTCATATCCTTGGTACCCAGCAAGTATCTGAACACCCGCTTTATAGCTTGCCAGTGTTGCATACCTGGGTTAGCCTGATATCGACTCACAAGGCTTACTACAAAAGCCAAATCAGGTCGAGTGCAGTTCATGGCATACATCAAGCTGCCAATAGCCTGCGCATATGGCACAGATTGCATCTTCAGACGTTCCTCGTCTGATGCAGGTGCCATTCTTTCGGACAAAACTGTCCCTTTATAGATGGGCGAATCAATGGTCTTCCAACCAATCACGTCAAAGCGTTTCAATACACTCTCAATGTACGATTCTTGAGATATACTTAGCCTCCTCGCTTTTCTATCTCTCTCAATCTTCATCCCGAGGATGTAAGATGCTTCACCCATATCTTTCATTTCAAATTGGGTCTTGAGCCATTCTTTAAGACTGAGAATCATACTAGTGTCATTCCCCATTAATAATATGTCATCTACATATAGTGACAATATCATAAATCTACTCCCATCTCTAAAGGAGTATACACAATGGTCATAGTCATTGGCCACAAAGCCATATTCACTTATCACCTTGTGAAAAGTGAAATACCATTGTCTTGGCGATTGTTTCAGTCCATACAATGATTTAATAAGCTTGCACACTTTAGTTTCCTCTCCGGAAACAACAAACCCCTCGGGTTGTTCCATGTAAATCTCCTCCTCTAAATCACCATTTAGGAAGGCAGTCTTTACATCCATCTGGTGCAACTCTAAATCTAAGTATGACACAATTGCCAACAAACATCGGATCGAGATGAACCTGGACACTGGAGAATAAGTCTCCTTGAAGTCTATGCCCTCTACTTGTGTGAAACCTTTCGCCACAAGTCTAGCTTTGTACTTCTCTATTGATCCATCAGCTTTGAGCTTCTTCTTGAAGATCCATTTACACCCAATGGGTTTCCGTTCATCTGGTAAGTCAACAATCTCCCAGACTTTGTTCTTCAAGATTGAATCCATTTCCTCTTGAACAGCCTTCTGCCATTCCTTGGAATCTGGACTACACATCGCCTGCTCAAATGTGACTGGATCACTAAGTACAGGTTCATCTATCGATATCTCATCTTCACCAAGCATGGCATAGTAATCCTTCAACAAAATTGAAGGTCTACGCTCTCTTGATGCTCGAGTTTCAACATCCTCATTGGATGTGTTACCTATCACTTGTTCATTACTAGTGACAGTAACTTTCTCTTTCTCAATTTCAAAGAGTTCCACTTTCTGACTAGGAGTTTGTAGGTCTATATCTTCCTCAAGAAAATAAGCATCTCTAGACTCTATAACCCCCACTGTCCCATCATCATGGTGTACTACAAATCGATACCCTTTCGAATGGTCACAATAACCTATAAAATTACATTTTATGGTCTTGGGATCCAACTTAGTTCTTAGTTGATCAGGCACCCTGACATGGGCCTTTGACCCCCACACTCTCAAGTTCGAAAAGTTTGGACGTCTTCCCGTCCATAACTCATATGGGGTCAATTTGATCGACTTAGAAGGTATCCGATTTAGTACATAGACAGCGGTGTCTAGTGCTTCACCCCAAAACTGCGTTCCTAGTTCAGAGTGGTTTAACATGGACCTTACCATGTCCATCAATGTCCTATTACGTCTTTCAGTGACTCCATTCTGCTGAGGGGTATACGGTAAAGTATACTGATGCACTATTCCTTGGTTTGTACAATAGTCCTTGAACAAATCAGATGTGTACTCACCACCTCTGTCTGTTCTCAAAACTTTAATCTTCCGTCCTAATTGGTTCTCAACCTCAGCCTTAAATTCCTTGAATTTTTCTAAGGCATCGGACTTTCTCGATAACAAGTACACAAAACCATATCTTGAATAGTCATCTATATATGTAATAAAATACATCATACCCCTTTGAGTCTTGACGTTTATAGGCCCACAAATATCTGAGTGAATGACCTCTAAAAGATCAATTGCTCGTTGTCCTTTCGGAAAGGGTAGCCTAGTCATTTTGCCAGATAGGCAATCCTCACACGTGCGCAAATTATCACTTATTCTAGGTAGTAACCCACTACCCGACATTCGGTGTAATTTTGTCGCATTCACATGACAAAGGCGTAAATGCCACAACAATGCATTATCAACAGTAACGCAAGCAACATACTCAGAATCAATCATTTCATTATTAGCAAAATCATTGGATACATCAAGTTTGAATAAACCATCAACTAAAGAAGCAGTAAATAAAATATTATTCTTCTGCCCCACAGTTCCCTTGCCACCCTTGAACCTGACTTCAAATCCCTTTTGTGTCAGAAGAGGGATTGAAATCAGATTCCTACGAATAGTAGGTGCATACAAGACATCTGTGAGGACCAGGGTGTTTCCTCCTAAGAGAGGAACACGAACAGAGCCAATCCCCAGCACGTCACAATAGGTGTTATTCCCCATGTAGATCTTGTGCTCTCCGGGACTAATCTCTTTCATCTCTGCAAAAGACTCCTTTGTCATTGCCACATGACGGGTTGCAGCCGAGTCAAGCCACCAACCTCTAGTGTTAGTGTTCACAATCAGTGCCTCAGAAATCATACAAACTATGTCCTTTCCTCCACCCTGCTGTTTCTTTTTCTCGTTGCCCTGGGAGCCATTAGGACAGTTCCTGCTAAAGTGACCCATCTGGCCACAAGTAAAGCAGGCTCCCTTCTTCTTGTTCTTCGCCTTGTCTCCACCCTGGAATTGAGGCTTATTTCCTTTCCTCTTGAAGTTCTTTTTTGAAGTGCCAGCATAGGACCCACCTTTCTTAGAGCCAACATGGTGAGCAAGGTTGGCAGATGCATTAGAGGCCCTCATATGCTCTCTCCTTTCCTGCTCCAAGCCCAGCTTGGCAGTAAGGTCATCGAGAGTGAGTTTCTTGTCACTCAGGTTCAACGCCACCACAACTGCTTCCCATGATGGAGGGAGGCTAGTGAGTATCGTAGACACTTGGACCCCCAATGAAATTGGATCTCCAAGCATCTCCAACTCACTAGCAATAATAGTCATGGCATTTATGTGCTCAAGCACATTCTTGCCCTCCTCCATCCTCATGTTGGTATAGCGAGTGTGGAGCAACCTGATATGTGCCTCAGTATGCTCTCCATACCTCCTCACAATGGCCTGATACATTTCTTTGGCCGTTTTGTGCTTCTCAAAAAGCAACTCCATAGAAGGCTCCATAAAGGTAAGCATCGTGGTCCTTGCTCGTGCATCCTCCTTCCTGAACTTCTCGTACTCTCTCTTTTGAGCAGGAGTACTACTTTCACCCGAAGGTTCAATAACTTGGTCTAGTAAATGATCTAAGTCGTCAAGGAATAGAATGTGACGGATGCGCCTCTTCCAGGTAACAAAATTGGTGGCATTCAACTTCTCAGTCTTTGCCAACTCACTGGAGACCATACGGGAAGCCATTGCAACTTTTATGAAATCAGCAAATGTTTCAATCAAATTGAAGATAAAAATCTACAATCAATGGAACAGGACAATCAGTGTAAAGAATAGCACAGTTTGAATCACTAATTACTATCAACAATTATATAATCAAGTGGCACAAATACTGCTTCAATATTAATTAGTTTTTCAAATTTTATCCCTCCGATCGATCGTGTCAAATACCCGATCGATCGCAGCTTTTCGCTGTCAATTTTGTTCAACTTCCAGTAGATACGATCGATCGCAATTCGTGCCGATCGATCGTTTCCCTTTTTCAAAGCAAATCTATGATCGACGCCGATCGATGCCGAACGATGGCGATCGATGCCGATCGAAGCCAAACGATGGCGATCGATGCCGATCGAAGCCGAACGATGGCGATCGATGCCGATCGAAGTCGAACGATGCCGAACGATGGCGATCGATGCCGATCGAAGCCGATCGATCGTTTTCCCTTTTCAAGAGACTTAACGATCGATGCCGAACGATGCCTGTCGATCGTGACCAGTCGTCTTCTCCGATTTTACCTTAGCGCGATCGATCGCTCTTGACGCCGATCGATCGCGACTGTAAAAATCGAGATTTTCAGTCGGCAAAAACCGCGAGGAAAATTCCCACAAATTTCTTGGAACCCTCACACCACCACGGAATCAAGGCTCTGATACTAGGGGTGGGAAAATCCTACCCGACCCTATTACCCGACCCGACCCGACCCTAAAATTACCCGACCCGACCCGACCCTATTACAAAATAGGGTCGGGTGCGGGTTTGAAAATTTTACCCTATTTAAAATAGGGTCGGGTAGGGTAATTACCCGAATTACCCGCACAACCCTATTTTACCCGATGTACATATTATAAAATATTATAATATACATTTAATATTGAATAATCTAATTTTTAAATATAATTTTAGTTTTAAATCACCAAAAACTTTATATTAACCATATTTATATTAAAATTTAGTCAAATAAAGGTCAATTTTGACTTTTTAAATACTAGATTAGCAAATAAAATTACTTATTTTTATTTTATTTTTTAAAAGTAGGGTCGGGTCATTACCCGACCCGACCCTATCAAAGTAGGGTTAGGGTCGGCCATTCTCGACCCTACTCATGAATAGGGTCGGGTAATTACCCGACCCTATTTAGGTAGGGTAAAGGGCGACCCGACCCTATTTTACCCGACCCGACCCGATTCCCAGCCCTATCTGATACCACTGAAGGGTAATTGAGCCGCAACGGAAGCGAATTTAGGATTTGAATCCGGTTGATGTGGGTTCTCAAATTTGGGGGTTTTCCTTAAATCAACAAATAAAGCTCAAAGATTATGAAATTAGAAACACCAACCTTCGGCCTTTGTGCCTACGAATCACTCCACGGATTTGATTATGTCCGAGAACACCAAATCCTTCACCGATCGAGTGTAGAACAATGTGAAAAGCTATATTCCTCGAATTAGCTTTTTCACCCAACAAATCAAGGTCACCAAAATCCTTCTTCTTGTAACCAAAAGTCGCCATTTTCGTATGGTATCGAGGGCGTCCCCTCTCTTCCCCTTAATAAGGCATAAATCCGTTACAAATCATGCCAATTTCGGTTTCCCGAAATTGCTCAACAGATTTTCCAAGATGGTGACTCATATTTGACAATTCCATTTTGATCGTACCAAAACGGCTAATTCCAAATATGTGATTTCCGGATCGGTGATGATTACAGTGTCTCTTCCAATTTAGTGTGGACCGGGCCCACGGAAGCCTAACTACTCCACATGCCTACACGCGCACGAGAGAGCCGACTCCTCTCAATCAAGACAAGTAAAATGGGACAAATAACCCATATTTACTTACAAATGCAGAGGCCTATAATTTGTGACTTTTTTCGTTGGTACTTTTCTACTTTGTTGTGACTAGAAACTGATCAGTTAGTTTGTGTAGCGGCCGTCTTTGCGGTCTCCAGCGTCTGCCTCGGATATATAGTCAAGTTTCAGGTAAACCTGGGAGTCCCACAAATACACTTTTCTCTTCCTCACAACGTCACACGACTTTTGTACCACACAGCTCTACAGTATCAGTTATGCGTTCTTACATTAGGCTAGAGCCTTCGGAGGTACCAGGTCCATACAAAATCAAAAAGAAAAATTGCATGAGATTAAATTTTGTATTATGGGGAACTATTGTTGGTTCCCATGCATGCGTTGGTGATGCCGATTGGGAATATTCCTGCAGTCTACTTATACTCCTCGGAAAAAGACTTAAATGCACTCTATGTTTTCAAAGGTGATTGAAGGTAGTCATCAATTGGCTAAAGTTTGGTACAACCTACTTTATCAAAACACATAATATTCCCTTGGCACATTCCAGGATGACACATACTATTGTCTTACCATCAGCTCACCCGCAGAGCAAATTCCTTCAGGATCCCATAAAGCTGGACCCAAGGTATAAAAGCATTATTCAAAAAAATGTCCTACATTCTCATTATTTTTACTAATATCAACGGCAAGTACAAATTGCAATTAAAGTAAGATGGTGAAATTTAATGTAGCAATAATAATTTCATAAAGCATTGGCATGATAATGGCAGATCACTTTATCTGTTGACAAATCCAAATCAAGCTCAGCTCGCCCCATCCTCTGACCCGAAACACCACATATTTGCATTAATCACCCATGTTCGAAGCATTTATATACCAGGATGTCATCGTCCTCTAACATTGACCTTTTTATTGTTTTGGCATAATAAAACTTTTGATCTGATCAAGAAGTCTCTGCTTATACTCACTTGATTATCAATTTCTGCTTAAATATATTTAAAAGTACCCTTTATTTGAAAACAACATTAAAAGTATCCTTCACATAACATGTGTAAAAAGCATTCGGAAGAGCATGGGAGTCGTGTCATCCATACACTATGACACACAAGATGTAAAGTTTCTTTTTTGGTAACTCAAGATGTATAGATTACATAATCAAGCGGGATCACCCAAATATAGCGTGCTCTCCAAAAGAAATGTTGAAATACAACTGAATTATTTGGATTATACGGCAGAAGCACTGGCAGATAGAGCAAGTTCTTCCAGAAGCTCCTTCTGTTCCATGGCAGCACAGGCCTGCAAAAGGTGTGGGATCACTAGGACGCAGGAGAATCTTGAAATCACTACTATACTTTTGGTTATTGAATGACAGCAAACCAACTAAAGCTACATATTAACTAATAATGGGAAAATACATCTAAAAATCTTCACCCAGTTTTTCCTAGCTTTACTAGACTTCATTTGATCAGTCTTATGGCAAGAGCGCCGCAATTAAATATCAAGGAGGGCACACCTGTATAGCCGTGTCAATATCACCAGAGAGAAAGGATGTGAGCTCAAAATTCATCTTCAGTCGATGGTCAGTGACCCTGTTGTCCTACAGAAATACAAGTGTCATTAACAATTGGAGAAAGTCACCGAAACTCCAATGCAAGAGTAAAGACACAGCACAATCCACTCATAAAGCTTAGTGTTAATATCTTGATTAAAATCCTCCATATGTTTTCACTATATTTAATAAAGAACTATCTATGTGCCACCAAAAGAAATGGTAATATCAGAAGTACCTTGTAATTGTATGTCCTAATCTTTTCTGAACGAGCCCCAGTCCCAACCTGTAAATTCAGACACAGACCATCAACCACTCTTCTCATATAAGCTTAAAGTATTAGCATATCTTATGACAACAAGATCATGCAGAAACAAGGATATACAACTTTCTTGCAAAAAAGAACTTTTCTCTTTGCACCTCAAGTTCGTATAAAAAATAAAAGCCTACAGCACAAGTTAGGATTTGTAAACCTGTGACTTTCTCTGATCTCTTAACATCTCATTTTGCTCCCTCATTTTGATCTCATACCTGCCAAAAGAAAAGGCATCAGCATCCCAAGGGCAGAAGCCACTGTTATGGAACTAGGACTCTGAACCATCTTGCAGCACATGGTGCATCCAAGAAGCACATGAGCATTAAGTGCTTCAAATCACACGACGTCATAGTACAGAACAAAAACCATCATCTTTTACTATCACGAATTCCCAGCATATTTTTACATTGGCTTTCAAACAATGCAAATTAGACTCTGAAAATTGGTGAAAAGCACAAAAATAAGTACTTGTGCAGAATCTCAACCCTCAATAGAACTAGATAGTTTTCCATTGAATTAAGAATCCTTATCAATGTTCCCAAGAGAGAACAAAAATGCATAAGAAAAATATTTTATAAATAAACAAAAACCATTTTTGTGGCACAAATGCAAATAAATGTATATCAAGAAGTCAACTCACAATTTAGCTCGCAGTAGCTGGAGTGCACGTGTTTTGTTCTTAAGCTGAGTTCTTTCTTCCGTGCAAAATATTCGTATTCCTGTTGGTTTATGAAACAGATCGACAGCAGTCTCAACCTTGTTAACATTTTGCCCTGCATAAGAAAGTTATAGACACATAAGATTATCTGGGAAATGCACATTCCAAAACACACTCATGGCAGACCTATAACAAAATTTATGTAGAGATAATATTTATCAATCAAGTTTTGAGACCATGATCCATGTATACCTCCAGCACCACCAGATCTTGCAGTAGTAAGCTCTATTTCTTTTGGATCAATTACTATCTCAACTTCATCAGGCTTCAGTCAAAGCATATAGTGGTAAAACAAACAATTAAGTGAGCAACGGCAAAACACATTTCATTCAGCCTCCAATAGTTGTAAGGAAGGGAACAGAAGCCCACCTCCGGCATTATAGCTACAGTTGCAGTTGATGTGTGAACTCGGCCCTGTGCTTCTGTCTGGGGCACACGTTGAACACGATGAACACCAGATTCATATTTCAATTTGCTATAGACACGACTTCCTTTAATTTCCATTACAAAAGTCTTGAATCCTCCTTTTTCAGCCTGAATGAAAAGAAAATTCCCACAGGATACTTCAAAAATTGAAACATTGTCTTTATAATATGTTAGGTTCTGATGGAAACTTGATAGGGCTGTCATTTACAGTTTTAGGGGTGGAGAAACAATGCCAATGCAGGGTATAACTAAGGCTTGCATCTAAACAAATATAAGAATGTAGTAGAATCAGGAGTCAATACATCTGAACTAGAGATAGGACTGTATTTCAATGAGTTACGTTCAGCATATCTTTGGTACATTCGCACCTGAAGAAGATTGAAACAAAAGGATACATTATGGAGCAATCTCAAGGAAGAAGAAACATTTAAGAAATAAAAAAAAAGTATATGAGCTCTTAGAAATGTTGGATATAGAAGAGGAAAATCATTCTTGAAAATCATTCCAAGGCAATTAATAAGCAATTATATTTGATTGTAGGGGTTTATTTCAATTTATGAGAAAGTAGGGAGTTACTTATGCTAACTACGGGAGAAGGCTAAGTGCAAAAAGCTAAACTCCTAAATCTACTTGCATTCCTATGTTAGTCATACCCCTCAAAAAGGAAGAGACCCTAGGAGAACATCCCCTCGAGGTAAACATTATAAGCCTTAACACTATATATCTCCTCCCAACACCCCCATCCCCCAACAAATTTTTAGTCAGAGCTTTACAATAGAGAATCTGGCAGGTTCGCATGAGAGTGGCTGATTCCAAAGCCAGTTGTAAGTCTCGATACTTGATTTATATATAGAAATTAAAGTAAAAACAAACACAAAAAAAGTAACAAAAATGTCTTCTTATAAGTTATTCACAAGTTTACACCAACACCAGCTTTTGAAGATCAGTAGAAACGTTTATATACAAGCGAGGAATACTACACCATACATATGCCAATAGATTGAATTCCTATAATTACGGGACCTAGAACTAATTTATGAACATGAAAGATAATTTAACATATACCTACAAGATCACCAGCCCACAGTCCTGCTTCATCACCCCCTGTTCCTGCTCTCACTGCAAAGTACACAGAGAATTTAGGTCAATAGTTGGTGGAAAAGTTATAAAAATGAGCTTTAGTTAATTTAAGCTATTGCTTAATGTGAAAAGAAATAAATCTAAGCTGTTATTTTAAGAAGATAATCCATCAGGCTCCTTCCTTGACCCCTTCCCCAAGTTTAAGAGAAAAAATAAAAACAGGAGAAATTGCTGATTGGATAAAAAAAGGACAAGCAATTAAATATTAGAATAAGTTCAAAAATACAAAAACATTTGTTCCTGATAAAAAATTTACTCACAAGTATCATGTTTTATTTAGCATTAAAGTTAAAACAAGAAAAAAATGAGCATCTAAGTATAAACTTTTTAAAAGCAATATACATACCCTCGAGTAAGATATTCCGTGAGTCAAGAGGATCGCTTGGAAGCAATAGAACCTAGGAGTCAAATATAAACAACATAAGCAGAAGTCTTTTTTGTGGTCAACCAAAAAGATCTACCTCAATAGATTAACGTACATACTGAAATAATCGTCTTTCATTGGGTGAACAATTTATTACAAGTAGATCAATTACATCTTGATTGACAAAGTTATAAAAAATAAAAACAAATTATCACAAGTGTAACATGGCCAAATCAAACCCTTAAGTTTAAAACAATGAAGACTCAGATAAAAACCTTCAGCTTCTCCTCAAGTTCCCTTAGTTGATTTGATAAAGTATCAACCTCATAAGCTATCATCTCTGCCATATCTGGGTCGTCGACATCTTCCTTTTGTAAAGCTGTATACAAACAAAAACAATAATGAATGCAGGTTTTCAGGAACTTCTAAGAGAAAACTAAATGAACAGAGGCCTACCAACCTTTTGTTTCTTCAATTTGTTTCTCACAATCCTTGAAACTTCGATAGGTACAAACTACCTTCGTTTGCAATGTAATAACACATTTTATAAGATAAGATACATTTCAAAAACCTCAAATTCCTATTAATACTTAACTATCTTCAAATTTTTAGCAAAACAAAAATTTTGAAAGGAAAAAAATTGTTTAGCACCTCATCAAGCTCAGACACAGATTGCGCAAGCTTCTGGTATTCAGTTGGATTGGAAACAACATCAGGATCCGCCAGCCTGACCTACAGCAAAATGCAGATAATTCTTCCGTCAAACACCTATCACAGAGTCCATAGAACTTAAGCGTAAACAAAGGGAATGCAAGCTTCTGTGTATCTGAGAGAGAGAGAGAGAGAGAGAGAGATCCATCTACTTCCACAATTACAGAAAAGAAAACCAAAATACAGACTTAACATCTCTAATCATACAAGTTTAAATCCGGAGACATGGAGAAAAAAGGGATGACAATAAAAATCCAGGTAAAAAAATGACGTGCTTATGAGAGAGAAAGAAAAATACCGATAATTCTTTCCACGTTCTCTCTGCGGAATCCAACTTGGTTATCAAATAAGGTTCCTACAATTGCATAGCACGATTAATTTTCCAGGAAGAAAAGTAGTAAACAGCTGGGAAGTGGAGTGAATAACACACGAAAAATTAGGCAGACCAGAATTAATTATTCTAAACAATAATGCTAACATCCCCCTCGAGATGATGGCGGGAGCTAACCATCATCTTGGTCTTCAATTCTTCAAAACATTTGAATAAGCACTAATGCAGCAGTAAAATTGCAATTTACAACCGAAAGGTTGCATTTTTTTAAAAACATTTAAATTCCCAGCAATGCATGTCTATGTATCTGTTCCGTAGCAAGAAAATCTACAGTGTTAAAAAAATTGAACGAGGAGTCCATTTAACACCATATGCAGTACATTTGCTCGCACTTGGAACGATACAAATCAAACAACAATCTAGAAAAACTCGAGAGAAACTTGTACTCAATTCCTCAGACTTCTAATGACAACGGATAAAAAATAGTAATATAAGAAAACGAATTCAGTGTGAAGTTGTGAAAATTACAGCCATGCAGGTAATCTTCGGGGGTCTGAAACGAGGGACTGCGAGAGAGGTAAAAGAAATCCTTGGCCTGTTACAGAAGGCACATGGGACCCTGGAAATGAAACCAGTAACAAGGGCTTCCATGGCGGAAGAGTGGGGAGCAGGCGCACTTGGCAGAGCTTGCTGGTTCGAACTCAGAAGCGAAGGATGAGGAGATAAGGGTGGGTAACCAAGTCGGCTTGGGCGATACTGATCCGGGCGGAAATCGGCTTTGGGCTCGACTATATTTGGGCTTTACATGTTTGTTAACCCAATTTTTTGCTAGGTTAATTAAGGTTTAGCCACTCCACTACCCCCATAGACAGACGGTGGATATACACCGTGTGAAAATACACGGACAGTGCATCCACCGTCTGAAAATGCAGAGATTGTCCACCAATTCTGTAATGGGATGGGCTGGCTAAACTGGGGTGGCGAATTACTCATCTTAAGTTTTGTTTTTTTGAGTTAGCGGCCAGGAGTTGGGAGCTTAAGTGCAATTTTAGTTCATATGTACACCCTCTGGTCACTTTTAATAGATACATTTTTTTCCATTTTTCTAAATGAACTGATCTTTTGATTCATTTGAAAAAACTGTATCTACTAAAAGTGATAAGAGGGAGTATGTTTATTACGACGTTAATTTTAGTTGATATAGCTCCTCACTACCTTGTCATGGGCAATGTTTCATGCATTGCGTGAAATTACTCTTTCAGTCCTGATTTTTTAGATGCTCCGTGTGGTTAATTTAAGTAGATTTTAAACCTCTTTTCCCCACTAGTTAGAATTTTCACCATCCAAAAATATTTAATATTTTTGTAGATGGAACATCAAAACAAGATGGAGAAAGTGTATTATTTTGAGCATGTGCTGGTGATGGGTGATGGATTTAAAATCGAGTATGCAATCTTCTTCAGGTGATGTGGACAACTTCCCGGATCTTAACTTGAGTATGCAATCTTCTTCCCAAACAACTCAAATTAGACACGCATGCTGGTACACGTCCAACGAATCTATCCAACAACACCAACTACCACAACAAATTATGACATGTGGCGTTTCAATTCGACAAAGAAAGGAGTAATGTGAGCAGCATTTCTCTGTCCAACCAAAACCCACCACGTCATAGTTGGGCACGTGCATAATTTTAATTCATTCTCAATAACAAGATATTTACTATCTACGCCTATCAAGAGGATACTATCTGCGCGTGCCGGCAACAATTTTTTAATAAAAGAATTGTAACATACTTGGCTGAGTGCGTCGGCGAATAGCTAAAGATATATTGGTAATTGCAGAAAGTACACAAAGATGCACATAATCTTAATTGTTTTGTAACACATGGTAAATAAGATATTCAGTAAAGGCAATAGCCATTAATTAATAGACTAGTTTCTTACATATATACTTCGAAATTCTATACAGTTGAGGACTAACATAACATAAGTTGAGATTATTTTGTTCGTAAGAGTTGAAAGCCAAGGAAAACGTGACCAGAGCAAGTGAACAACACATGTCTCATGTCATACAGTCCCGTGACTTATCATTTTTCATTTCCTCAACATAATCAGAAACGGAAATCTCCTTTTCAGCTGGGCATTAGAAGCTTATAGATTTCTAATATCGTACAAACATTATCAGATCGCCTTTGGTAGATTCGAATTCAAGATCTAACTTGGTTTGTCCTCCAAGAGATCGGGAGAATATAACTTCATACAAAAACTTCAAACGAACTGCTGCATACACCAGCTTCATCTTCTTGCGGTCCCCATTGCTAATAATTCTGAATTAAAGTGAAGTATCAAGTTTTCTGTGCAAGGAAATGGCATTGCTCTATCAGTCACCGGAGTGTGAGTGATCCATGGAAACGACTCTCGAGTGTCAGTGTCAATCTAATCGGATCGCCAGGCTCTTTTTTACGTCCGAATTCACACAAGTGAAAATGCCGTTACGCTTCATCAGCGCGGCTGTGTTTGGTTAGCAGAAAAAGTGAGAAATGTAAGAGATTATGTTGACCTGCCGTCATTTTGGGTTTAGAGGACTGAACCTTGTTTATCTGGGTTTATGGTTCATTATCATCTTTCTGATGGGCCCATCGCTCTTTGCCCCTTTCTGTTTTGAGCGTTTGGACAGAGTGAAAGCTCTGACCGCGGAATCTCCGTTTTCTCTCACGTGGGACATCACCGAAGCTTTCTGTTATGCCTTTTTTTTTATATAAAAAAATACGATAAAATAAAAAAATATTACTCTTTTCGTTCTAAAATATTATATATATTTAAAAATATCCAATGTTCTAAAATACTATATATATTTATTAAATCACGTAACTTTTTATTTTCAAAGTTTGAATACATTTTAAGGATTGACATGAATTTGGTTCGTGAATGACTATACGAGTTGGACGGGATATCAAGGAGAAGAAGTTATTTAACTTCCTTATAGACTTCATAGTCAAATAAAAATGAGAATTTTCTCAAATTTATATCATATCTTGGAACTGAGGGATTATAATATAACCATTAATTAATCAATTAGTCCAAAATAAAAATATGCTCACAACATTAGCCATTAATTAAAGCAACTGGCTAATTAAAGAAAATAATTCTTTATAAAACAATCGGGCCTGAACGTAGGTGTAAGATCTATGTCGCCAATCCCAAATAATTAATAAAAATATTATTTAATTATAATTATGATAAAAAAATAAAAATTTATATAATAAATTATAAAAAAATCCAAAATTATGTACTATTCAAAATATTTCTCAAACAGAGTATCTGACAAGTCACGCAAGCGCTAGCGTGCGTGGTTTTTTTTAAAACCGACCGAAAATGCGTATTGAGTTAAAGATAACCGACGCCTTTAAGACTCTTATATATTTTTGTCCAATTTTAAAGGGGTGATCAATTCAACTATACATATCTCTCTTATTTTTTATCTGTTTTATTTTTTTTTTTTCATTCTTCTTTATTTTTGCTTTTCTTTCTAGTCATGATGATATCACAAAGATGTTAAGTCATCGCATACTATTTATCATAGTTCTGTGGTATTTTTTTGATAAATAGTATGCGATGGCTTAACATCTTTTCTTCTTTATTTTTAGTGCTCTTTCTAGTCATTATGATATCACAAAGATGTTGAGCCATCGTATACTATTTTTCGATAAATAGTATGCGATGATTTAACATTTTGTGTTATCACGATGACTAGAAAGAGTACTAAAAATAAAAAAATAAAAATGAATAAAAAATGAGAGAGATATGCATCGTTGAGGTGACTGCCTCTTTAAAATGAGACAAAAATATATAAGGGTCTTAAAGGCGTTAAAGACATCGGTTTAAAAAAAAAAGTCATGCAGGCGCCAATCAGATACCCTGTTTGGGAAATATTTTGAACGGATTGTCGTTTTCGCTTTTTTTTATGATTTATTATATAAATTTCTCTTAAAAAAAGGAGTTTTATTCAAATGCACCATGGCTTATGTGTATATAAATTTCTCTTAAAAAAAGGAGTTCTATTCAAATGCACCTTGCCTTATGTGCATAGGTTCTGGGTCTTTCGGGGAGATTTCAATATGGCGGCGTGCATTCATACAGGGGGTAGACAGCTTTGAATCACTCACCCACCTGACAATCAGATTTCAGTCTTTGCTTAATTAATTGCGATAATCAATTAGTATAGTGTTAATTATGCAGTTATGGTACATAATCATTCAGTAAATCAATTGAAGCGTTTTTTTTTTTTTTGGCACTATAATAAAGGAAACACAAAGTTACTAAATTGGTAATAAAGAAATGAATGGTTAAGTCTGGGGTTTGGCGGGTATGGGAGATGGAAACAAACCGACGAGTCCGAAAAGTGGAGGGCCCAAGAGAAGCTCCTCCACCAACGCTTTTCCGATCGGCCCACCCACCACACCACTCCTTAACACCACCACCACCACCACCGACCTCGTCCACCGCCATCCCATCGGATCGCCCCCTTCGCCGGAAATCCCTTCCTCCGCCTATCTCCTCACTCCCCTCGCCGTAGAGCCGGAGAAAGAGAAGGGGGATTTGACAGTGTCAGCTCCGCCGTTGCCCACCGGCTTCCTCGTCCGACCGGTGTCAGCTGAGGAGGATGCAAGAGAGGAGTCTCCCGGGGCCGGATGCGTCACCGCCGGATCCTGTCGCGGACCCCGGCGTGCAGGCTTCTGCCTGGACCGGGCTTGAGGGTGGGTTCATCCGATCCTTCCTGCATCTCTCTGCATTGTGACCTGTGCTTGATTCCGTTTGGAGCTCCAATCTTGGGGTCTGGGTGTTTTTGATTGTCGGTTTTATTGCATTGTAGAATCCATGTGGCAACTGAGCCTGGAAGGAAGGGAATTGTACCCGGAACGCACCGGCGAGCCGGACTGCGCTTACTATATGAGGACTGGTGTCTGCGGCTACGGCGCCAGGTGCCGCTTCAACCACCCCCGTGATCGTTCTCAGGTACTCTCGCCCTGTGCTTCTTATGCCATTCCTTGCCCTCTGTGGATTGCTTCAATACCGACAGAAGGAGTAAAAAAAAAAATTATCTTTGGGTATATAAATGCTCCTTTTGCTGCCAACTTTATCAATATATGCACTTTTAAAGCGGGTGATCCGAATTTTGGAGATGAATTAGTAATTCTACGCAAGCTGTAATTTTTTTAATGTAATATGGGGCATTTTGCTTATGATTGGCAGGTGGTGGGAGACGGGGAGTATCCTGAGCGGATTGGTCAACCAGCATGTCAGGTAAGAGTTGTTCTGTTCTCAACTATACTTATTGCAGTTTTCTAGCTTCTGATGAAATGAAGTATGATGTACCCAATAAGATTAAAATAAAAAAAGTGTACCCGATAAGATTAAGGCCTACCTTAAGTTTTGATTTTCAAAGATGATATGGACTTAACTTCTAAGTTATTTGTTCCTGTCAGACGATGCCAACCTTCAGGATTTCAGTTGCTATTAACGTGTTACTACTCAGATCGTGTTTGCTCTTTCTTTTGCTGGCAGTATTACATGAAGACAGGGGCTTGCAAATATGGAGCCACGTGCAAGTATCACCATCCGAAAGGTGGGGATGGATCGATTGCTCCAGTGGATTTAAACTACTACGGGTTCCCATTACGACCGGTCAGTTTTCATATAATTTAATAACCTATATACTGTTACCCATTTATGTTGGTTTCCATACCTTTTCTTTGCAACAAGTTGCTGTTGTTTGCTTGCGATGCGATATGCGCTTCATTGTTTGTGTTAATGTATCGCGAGACATCCCCTGGAGAGCAATATCCTCCTTTTTTTGTTTTGTGTTTACCTAAGGATGTATACATGCTTGTGTAGTTGATTTTAGCATTACTTCAATTTTTTTTTGCTACATATTACTTCATTTGAGTGACTATGTCTTTGGTTTTAACTTCTCAGGGTGAGACAGAGTGTTCCTACTATATGAAAACTGGGCATTGCAAGTTTGGTGTTACCTGTAAATTCCATCATCCACAGGTATCAGATGCTCCAATGCCAACACTAGCACCAGCGTTTTATCCTCAAATGCAGTCTTCTTCTGTTCCTTCAGTACCATATGGAGGAGTTACAAACTGGCAAGTTGCACGACCACCTCTAGTACCTGGGTCCTATGTTCAAGGGCCTTATGGCACCATGCTAATTTCACCTGGAGTGATGCCAATGCCAAGCTTGACTTCTTATCCAGTTAGTATAATGCCACTTCTCTTATCTTATGTCTAATGATGAATGATATACACTGATTTGTATTCTCTTATTTGTCTAAATATGCATAGATGTAATTTGTATCCGTTATGTCTTCCATGTGACACAGCCTCCTGTAAGTCCAGTAGCTTCTGGTACACAAAATGTAACAGGCTCCTCATTTGGATTAACTCGTCAATTATCATCAACAACTCCTGCATATCGAGGAAATTATATGCAGCCAGCATTTGTTGAGGCATCTTCAAGCAGTAACCAAAAGAAAATTGTGTTCCCGGAGAGACCTGGGGAACCTGAATGCCAATATTACATGAGAAATGGAGACTGTAAATATGGGTCCATGTGTAGGTACCATCATCCAAGGAACTTGATTATAACAAACTCAACTAGCACCTTGAGCCCCATCGGCCTCCCTATGCGTCCGGTAGGTACCTCTTTGGCTTCTTTTGTATTTTTTCCATACATTTTTCTTAGCAATTGGCTAATTACTTTGCATAGTACAGTTCTCAGAAACTGTGGAGGTGTTATTACATGGTGACATTCTTTGTCAAATAGTGGGATAGTGAGGGAAACTATATAGATATGTTGTTGACTATATAGATACATTTTGCTTTAATTGAGTTGCCTATAGTCTACCTCATGGTAAGCTTAGGGTCCTATATTCTAATCTAAACATAATATAATCTTGTAGCTGATTCTCTTACAAAAGAGTTGGCACAAAACAGGCCTAAATGAAGGCGTAAGATCCATTTCGTCGACCCCAAATAGTTGGGAAAAGGCGCTATTTGATTATGATTATGATTATAGCTGATTCTGAACTCTTTTTTATATTCTGAACTTGGATAGAGTTTATAAAAAAGGATTTGACTTTACTATCTCTTGCAAAAGAGGTAGCCCAAAACAGGTCTGAATGGAGTAGTAAGATCCATGTTGCCGACCCCAAATAGTTGGGAAAAGGCGCTCCTTGATTATGATTATGCAGCTAGAGTATGCATTGTTATATCCTTTTAGATGAAATGAACAATTTCGAAATATGAAGATTGTAGTAGAAATTGATGTGATTTTTATAGATTACTATTTCAGTAAATTTGTATCAGACCCTCTCTCTATTCAAGACTCCTTGTCTTTTTCTTTGTTTGAGCTTTTTTATACTAATGTGAGTATTGTGCCTTCAGTGATATAGTTTCATAAACACATGTGAATATGGAAATTAAAATTTCACCCTAATTTGATAAGGTGTGTGGCTACACTTTCTTTTATTGACTGGCAAAGAAAATTACTGTTGAGCTACTTGAGGTGGTTCACTGTTGCACGGATTTCTTAGGTTTCAGGCAGGGGCGGAACTGTGTTGTGACAGTGGGTGGCCATGGCCACCCAGCTTTTGGAAGATTGTTCTACACTTCAGTGGTCATTTCTTGGGTTGGGCAATAGAAACCAAGGGTAATTCTTCCATTGGCCCCCCCCCTGGTTCTTTCTCCCTAGTTCCGCCACTGGTGTCAGGGGTTGGTAGGATTTTTTCTACATACTCTCTTGGTAACTCAAAAGAATAATAAAAAAAGTTTGAAATGCCAAGAATACTCACAGGTTATTTGAAGTGGCTGGGAAGTTTGGTTATTTCTATCTCTTCTTTTTCCCCCTTCATTCACGTACTGCAAGATGCATTGCATTCTTAAAGCCATGAAAGATTATCTGTATTTACTTGTGTCTCGTCTAGCTACAAGCTCTGAGAAGATATTTTGCATTCCATTTCTGATCTTTTTTATTTTTTGGACAGGTGCATTTGTTATCATATTTGTTTTGGATATTTACTTGTCTTAGCTTACTGAGTCTATCTGTTGGGCTTACATTTCTGCTTTGATAGGTGTATGTTGGGGAAGCTAATTTACTTTCTTTGTATGTGAAAATGTGAGATCTTTATTGAGCTAGACTATAAATTAAACCAAATTGGGGCTGTAAAGCGTTCATTACTTAAACAAGGTTCATTTTACCAATCAATCCTTCTTGCCGCAATTACCATTTTTTTATGGATAATTTGCCGCAATTACCATTGGAATACGCATTTGAGCCATGGACTAGGAATGTTAGCTGTTGTGTTCTGCACTCTTTGATAATGATTAATGTGTTGTCTGTCAGAGGGAGTTGGCACCAATCATAGTTTTTTGTAAAAAGTTTTGAATTCAGATATAGTGGGACCTTTTGCTAACTCGTGCTGTTTTGGTTGACAGGGTGCCCCACATTGTTCATATTATGCACACCATGGAGTATGCAAGTTTGGTCCTACATGCAAATTTGATCACCCGATGGAGACACTGAGCTACAGTCCATCTGCATCACCTCTTGCTTATATGTCAGTGACTCCTTATTTTATTAGTCCATCTCGGACTGCCTTGGCCTCGTCATCCTTTTCCTCAGAATTAAGGCCTGAAGGAGGGGCTGCTGGGTCGAACAGAGGTTCTTATTTTTCTGCTGGTGTTTCATCATCAAGTAACTCAGTCAATGGCTCCATGATGCCTGTCCTTCATTCTCATGGCCTTGTGAATTCTGTTCCCTCAAGTAAAGGGATTCGGGGCAGTGAAGCCCTATAGTTAAAGCTGGTTAAATATCTGGAATCGACTATATAAATCTTCTTCGGAGTCCAATTGCTTTTGTTTATGGGCGCTACCCAGGGAGGAGCTTAATCTGCGGTCTGCCTATTGAGAACTTTCATAACCTCCAGTAGTTACTTCCGTCTCACATTTCATATCCTATTATATTAGCCCAACATCTTGTCCTTGAATAAGCCGGTCTCCCTTTTCAGAACAAATAGCTGACCCTGTCCCTGTCATCATTTATTGATGAACAACTACACCCTTGCTTCTGTAAGGAACCCAAAAAAAACTATACCGCAAACACCTTTGCTTGATTTCAACTCGACTTCTTATACTTCAACACCACCGGCGGCAATCCCCTTTTATTTCACCGTGTATTTATACATTATTCCTTTCATTTTTCTTTTTCAATTTTCTGGAAATTGAACTTTGGAATCTTCTACTTAATACCTTCATGCCCTTGAAAGGGAGTACCTGGGTTTTAATTCATCTACTTTTGCGGATGAATTTGTTATGAACAGAAGTTAAAGATTGCATCCGAAGGGGTAGAATACCCGTCTGAGATGATGGACATCGTTCCTGTGTATGACTGAGCTTCCATATCAGTATAATAAAAGAAGCCCCCATCTATATTATTGCTTATCTTTCAAAAATCTCTGTTGTTGATAGAAAATGTACTTGCGCATCATGGGGCTTATTCCTGGATGAAAAGTATTATCGAAAAACATGTATCTTTTTTCCCATTAAAAATGTCGGCTGCTCTGAAGAGGATGGTATAATTGTATTCTTGCAGCAAATTGCTTGGGACGAGGTTCAACAAATAGCCCACCTTTTATATTACATGTCTCACTGCTTTTAAAGATTGCAGATTATGACTTACAAAAGAAACAGAAGACAGATTACAGAAGGGCTGCCCCACATTTCTTGTGGGACCGGACTTTGTTCATCGTAGTATTTTTTTTCTTCCTTTCGGATACTGGATGCTTAATACTTCTGGGAGCGATATAATATATGGTGTTCATCCATCCAATCACCATTGCAGCCTTGTTTTAATTACCTGTCCAATATGCTTCATTTTGAAAAGGAAAAAGGACAAGGGCCTATAAAATGATGCTGCATGTAATCTCTTATGTGAGGTGATTTAGTAAGATATGACTTCGCGAGCCGTCATTCTTTTTTTTTTTCTTACTTTTAGCCAGCAAAAGAATTTATATGCATAAATGAAAAGATTAAGCATTGAGCTATAACTCCGAAGCAACAAGAGCAAGTTTGGACCCGGGCATATTTGGAAAGGAGAATCGTGGGGCGGTTGTAGCCCAAAAAAAATATTGAGATATATTCCGGCTCGACTTGCTTCGAGTTGAGCAAGTGAAAAGGGATGACTGGTATAATTTCTCTACAAGCCAATCTTTGAGCTTCACTTGGCAAAGCTCGAGCCAAGAGGAGCAAAGCACAAGGCAATTTGTTGTTGCAGTTGGACCTCACGAGGGCTTCGACTTTCTGGCAGCCTAGCCTTCTTGAGAAAATTTCAGATTGCAGGTAATTGACTTTCACACAATTTTTTTTTTCATAATTAAGAATTCATTGAACCACAAGCTCAAAAGGATGGCACACAAGAAAAAACCCAACAGAAAAACCCATTCCAGCACAGAGCCAAGACTAACAATCACAAGAGAAACTAACAATCACAGGAGAAACACTGCTCAGGGTAACCCCTCATTCATCAAACCTAGTCGCTTCGAAATTAAGAAGGTAAAGAGCAAATTCGCAAAGGCTAGTGCACGCCATATATACATGTAGTAGTTCCATATTGACGAGTCATCTCCCTGACTTTCTGTGACGGTCATTTAGGGCTCGTTAGTGAAGCACTAGTTTTTTCTCTGTAAAGCTAATCTTCTGCTCAAATCTGATTTTGCCCAGCCTTGCTGCGTTTACGTAGTCCCTAGGGCTGTGCGAGGCCACACCCGGCACCAGAAGTCCCAGAATTCTGACGAGGACAGATATAGCATCTTCTTTGAATTCCGTCCTCCCCACTGTCAGGGCCCTAATCAAATCTAACACTGCATGACGTGCTTTGATATAGAGTACTTTAGGTCAAAATAGTTCTTGTCAGGTTCTTCCTTCATCACCTGTACTCGTGGTAGGTCGTATGCACGCAGTTCACAGCAAAAATAGATGATCAGCACTTATACGTACTCTGTATAGTCTGTATAGTAGGGGATTGCATTAATGAAGGAGACAAACGATATAAATGGACTTACCTCTCCATCATACCAGCTTCTGTAGTAGAGGCAGTATCCGAAATGCTTGAACTGAAATATGGTGTCATCGAATGGCACTCTTGGAACCAAATCATACCTAAACACCACTCTAAAGCAGTTCCCTTTGATTATGGAATCCAGCTTTCTTTCCATGAAGCTTGCAAAAGCCTCATCGCCTACCCTTGGCTGGCCAAAGGTGACAATGCCCCTCAAACGCTCCAGAATGGCGCTCTCCTCGTGGTAGATGAGTACAGTGGGGAAGATCATGGCTAGGGCACCACCCAGGCTGTGTCCCGTTACCACTATCTGGGCGTCCTTGTGTTGTGTCAGCAATGACTTGAGAGTGGCTCTTATGTCGTAATAAGCTATGATCTTGTTGTTGTCGGGCTTGACTTTGGGCCAACCCTTTTGGAAATCCCTCTCGTCCTGCATGCCCAATGCCTTCATGAACCCTGAGTGTGCTCTCCCCATATTGCCTCCCAAGGAAATCCACGAGAGGTCGAAGTCCATCGACCAGTCGTGGGAATTGAATAGCTCGGTGCCCCTAAAGGCCACCACGATCACTGAAGCGTCTACCGGCTTGTCCAAGAGTATGAAAGCCTGAGTTCCTGTAAGGTGACAAATTAAAATTTCATTTTACGTATTACGATTCATTTTAGTAATACTTGTTCCACAAAATCAGTTTGGTTTCTTTGCATATAAAAAAATCAGTTTGGTTTCTTCCTTTGGGTAGTGGGAAGGTTCCTGACATATTTTTTGTTGATTAATTCACTTCAATCTATGGGGCTGTTTGGGAGGCCATTTCCCACTTCATTAATTCCCATCATTTTCTACCATTTCCCACTAAAAAGCGTTTGGGAGGCTAATTACATTTTCATTTACATTTAGTAGGTGAATGATTATTATGGTAATTTCCATTCTTCAGGTGAATGTCCTCATTTTCATTTACATTCACTTGTCAAATGGGTTTTTAAATGGCAATCTTACGACGAATGACCATAATTACTCTTCCATCATTTATGTCTTCCTTTTGAATCCCCAAAATCTATGCTTCAATCATCAAATGAAAATAAAAAACTTTTCATTTCTTACAAACATCAAAAGGCCTCCTAAATAGCCCCTATATCTATAGGTAGCTAACTACTATTCGAAGTAAATGGGGGTGGCAAGGAGTACAATTTCAAGTGAGTTCTTAAATTAAATTACATTTTCTTAACTCTCTACTTAATCAATAATCATTTTAGAAAAGTAACTAATAGTACAATCCAACATCTTATGGGATTTTCATTATTAAAGAGATGATAATGTTAATTAATAGCAGTACAAAGTGTGAAGTCCTTTTCAGCACGTGCAGTTTGGCTAGTAGATCATAGTGAAGAATTTTAAAGTCCATATAGTGGCTTAATTACCGTTATAACAATCGAAGAACTCTTCAAAATGCATCTGCACAAAATTAGAACAGCCAAGATTAGGCATGAAACTTTGCATCTATAGTGAATGTTAGTTACGAAAGATAACTGAATGGTAAGTTGAAAGTAGATTAATCATGTACGTACTTTCCAGTGGCCTGTGATAGCATTTTGAATGTACTTCTTGTTCTCGTAGGCAACTTTGGAAGCCATCATATAGAAGTCAAGGGGCGTTGCCATCCGCTCGTAATCGGCATCAAGTTTTTGGGGGATCAGAAAGGTGGAGGTTTTGTGCAAATCAATCCTTGCATCTAAATGGGCAGTAATTGACCGAAAGTTCGCTGAGCAGCGCTTGGGGATTTCAACGTTTCCTGCATAAATGATTTCAAAGGAGGTGGTTGACGTTGGTAAAAAACAAAAAAGAAAAAGGTTATATGTGCGTGGAAACTTGTTTAACATTGATATAAAATGAGACCTATTTCATGTAGCTTACATGAGTAAAGCCATTTTATCGTCAGATCTTGATCTGACGACTCGAGATTAATTGGGTTCATGTAAGTTGCATGAAACCGATCTCATTTAAACTTTTTCCATATAAAACTTACGGTTCAAATTAATTATAACAACATGGGCATGTTAGACAACGGTGGAGGCAGAAAATGAACTCTAGAGAGGCGCATGCAGATTGATAAACAAACAAGTTTCCAAAAGCTCGAGCCGATTGATGCGGGTTATTTTTAATATTTAATTCAATTCAACACTTCTCCTTGCGTGCAAGCATCCATCAATCATATCAAAGCTCACATAAGGAGATAAATTGCTCTATATGGGATTTGAAACTAAGACTTGCACTCCAATACTATGTTAAATGATCAAGTTAATTTCCCAACAGTTCAAGCTGGTAGGAATAAATTATGTCTAATATTTAACTAAATTTAACGCTCCCCATTATGTGCAAGCATCCATCAAAGCTCACATAATTAGGAAAAATGCTCTCTATGGGATTTGAAACTAAGACTTGTACTCTTATATAACTAAGTTTCCCAAAGGCACGAGATAGTAGGATTGGATTATTTATAATTTTCAACCTAACTCAACGTAAATACACCATTTATTATATTGAAGTTAAAAATATTATTATATAATCTATCTGTTAATCCACTATAATAGTGTGATTTGGCTTTGTTCATTTGGAGAGGAGGGAGTACTCTAAATTGTGAAACATGTGTCTAAAAAGCATGTTTCTCTGGTAGTCTAAAGGAGGTTTTGTTCCCCCATTTACCAGATAGAAAGTGAAGGTAAAGAATACTTAATAGTCTAAAAAGCATGTTTCTATCGTAGACCTATGAAAAGACCAAGAGTCCTGCTATTTTATACATGTTGGGGGCTGTTTCCTAATTAGCCTCCAAAGTCCAAACATTACTTATTTTCGCCTTCTTGTCCGGCACCGGAGGCCAAAACAAAGGCCGGTGCTGAGTCGGTGGCCAGGACAACCCAACTCTGTCCTTGAACACCCCAAAAACGGTGGGTAGGTTTTAGCTTCTTCTTCTTCTTCCTTCAAGCTCCCAAGGTGTTCGTCTGTTCGAGGCAGCGGTTGGGTTTTCTTCTGATCCGTTTTTTTGTCTCCAACGCCAGAGATACAAAATCCCAACCAACATACATACTAACATCTGGTAGAACGACAGCTTCTCACATCACTGTCGCATGCGAAAACCCAAACTTACGATTAGTAGCTCATATGCTTCGCAGTCCAGTATTCTTCCTTACCTTACGTGCATGCCCGCCCTCGCCCAATATCCATCAACTACTCGTCCAACTCTTCTTGCATAGGCGATGGGCAATCAATCTCAGTAAACCCAAAGCTTATCTAAAAGAAAATCCTACCCCTACTTCTAGAAAGCTTTTGTACATCTTCTCTCTAGAAGTAACGCTAATACGACAGAAAATTGCCATGCAAAAACTAAGGCACGAAGAAAAGGCTAAGAAAGAGCTCTTAAGTTAATCCAAAGCAGGCTCTTAGGTTAATCTAAAGCACGTTACACAAATTTGCGTTATATGATAGGTGCAAGAGACTGTTCATTCTTGGGTGGGTCTTATATGAGCATGCAGTGTTGTAAAAAGAGGCTCTGCTAGCTAGCTATTACCTTTGACGATGAGGGGGATCAAACCAGAAAACCCTCCGTTATTTGAAAACAGATTCAAGGTGAACTCAATGATACGGCCAAGTAGATCGTAGACACCACCAAACAGGGCCAAACCCTTCTGGACGATCAACATAAAAAGTATCGTCCATGTGGCTCGGACCTGTTCTAACTCGTTCTTGATGGGATCCGAGCATTCAACAAACTCGAAATCTACTAAGTTCTTACGTTGGAAGAGAACTTTAAACAAGTTGATCAGACCAAGCTTCTCGGGACGGAGTTTCAGGTACTGACAATCGGCAGTACTGGAGGAGCTAGGTTGATCAGAAGCCATGGAAAACTGCACGATGTACGTACATGCAATGCACAATTCAATAGGAGATTGTGGCAAAAGCAAAAGACAATAGGAGATCAAGAGGGAGAGGCTTATATTTGAGTGTGAGAGGCTGCTAGTCAGAGGACTTATTATAGGCTTGATTTAGCTGTCCACGTGATACACGATTAGGTCCATATCAAGAAGAGGAAATGAAAAGATGTTTCCTTTACTTCATCGACGCCTTTAACGATCCTTTCGCGTGTGTTTCCTTTTTCCCACTCTCTCTCTCGTCATCTCACTCTCTTAAAGTAGCTTTTGGAGTTCCATTTGAAGATGGCAAACATCACCTTTAATAATGGGCATTGATAACCCTACAGCAGATTCCTACACATTTCCATACACAGCTGATGTGTATAGAAATGAGTGGGTGAACTGATGTTGGGTCAAATCAGCTGACCCACTCATTTCCTTACACATCAGCTGTGTATGGAAAATGTGTACTAATCTGCTGTACAAATATCATTTCCCTTTAATAATGGGAAATGAAAAAGGGCCCGCCATGGGTGATAAGATCAAAGGGCCCGCCAAACCAAAGCAAAGCTAAAGCATCATAGGTTGTTTGAATGTGGCTCCAAATTAAGCATGAATTAGGACAGAATAACCCGAATCATATTTGGTTTAAAAATTTTGACTTAATTTAAAATTTAGGCTAAAAGAGGATTTTTTTTCCCAATTAATGTTTAATTTACTAATTTTCTCATGAGGAAATTCACCAATTAAGAGTGAATTGTAAATTTTCAATTCAACAGCCAAACAACATTCCCATTTTATACCAATTCAGCATATATAAAATCTCTCAAGAGTCAGATTCATCAAAATTTATCAACCAAACAGCTCGATCTTTAATCAAAGTGGAGAATTTATGCTTATGCCAGCTGGTAAATTATTGAGTGGCTCACACTAATCAAAACAAAATTATAGTCCCTCTCTCTGAACTCTCTTTTTTCTACAATAAAATGAGCTCTACACCCATATCATAAGAGCATAAGTGACCCCCCAGATCATAAATGCTCCTGTACGTGAAATGAGATCATAAGTGATGAAGTGGAAGATGGATGAAATGGTATTGAAACAGTTGAATATAGACATCGAGGGTATTGTCGTCACATTGGCAGTTAGTTGGGGATATTATTGTCAATTACTCTGTTTTCAATTCACAAGACAGTTAGTCTGTTGAAGGAGACTTGTTTTCGAAATGCTATAAATAGCACATACATTGGACAGAAAAAGGGACTTTTGAAATTCAAATTTGAATCAACCTCTCCTATCTCTTCGGCCATGGATTTGGCTCTTCTCCTTTGCTGAGTGAATCAGCTAAGTTCTTCATTTCTTTTACTGATTTCTTCTGTAATTCATGTTTGCATGCTCTGCTCTGTTGACAGAGATTGTTGTCTTTTTTTTTCGAACTGTTGTAAGAAAGGAAGTTCAGAAAATCAAGTGTAACACAATTGAATTACTGCAATATAAGTTACATTTGGCAAATTTCTGTTAAATTGTTTCTAGATAACTTCTGCTGCTACATCAATAAGTCACCTATACAAGGTCAGGTATCTTTTGGAATACTGAAGTACAAGCAGCGACACATTTCATCTTACTAGTAGGTACTCCCTCTGTCGCATATTAATAGCTCAATTCTTACTGGTAGGTACTCCCTCTGTCGCATATTAATAGCTCCATTCTGAAAAAATAGTGATTTTTGTTGAATGGTGAGACCCACAAGTAATTTGCTTTTAAGTACCAGCCACATGAATCAAACCAAATTAATAAACGATGGAAGGAGTTTCAAGCAGTGCTTTAAAAACCGGACTGGCCCGGCCGGGTCAACTGGAGCCGGTAGGTTTTTTAAGCCGGGTCGGCCAATTAACCTAGTCGATCCGATTTAACCCGTCTAGTTGAACCGAGCTGAACCAACCAGGTCGATCCAGTTTTTAAAACCACGACCCATAGGTTTGGGTTGGGTTTAAACTCTTTCTAACACAATTTCTTTATTTTTTTTCTTTGCAATATCCTTTCATTTTTTTTCAACATTGATATTAGTAGAATCTCATGCCGCATATTTTTTTTTCTTTTTAGGTCTCAAAATAAAATTTATTATTTTTATTTAAGAGTTTTACTTTTTGAAATGTAGTTATTTTGTTTATTAAATTGCTACAGAGGGAACATTAGACAATGCAAATTTTTTATATTATATAAAGTTTTGAGAAGAGGGGGTTCCATTTTTTTATATTGATGAAGTCACCTAGCGGTGTAAACGAGTTGAGCTGAGCCGAGTTTGGGCATGGCTCAGCTTGAGCTCGAAATTTCAAATTCGAGCTCGAGCTCAGCTCGTTTACAGCTCGTAGCCTCTCTGTAATATCCCTCACCTTTGAACCGGTTTATTTTAATATTAATTATCGGTATTTAGTTGTTTAAGTGTTTTCCGATTTAACTCGGTTGTTTTTTAAAAACTCGATATTTTTAGGATTTTTTTGATTTTTTCACCAATTTTTCAAAACTTAGGGTTTGACAGGACCCTTGCGTGCCCCGCCGTCGAAATTAGGTTTTTGTGACCAAAATACCCCATACATTAAAAAATCATTATAAAAAATTTTTGGACTTAATTTCAGATTAAAATAGCCAAATTTTCCAAATTTAGCCAAAAAACCTTATTTCTACCCCACATTTTTCTTAGGTCTACCCCAATTTTTTCTATAAAAGGAAAGGGTTGTGCCATTTTTCATTTTGAGAATAGGCTTGGCCAGGAGACTTAAGTTTATTCCTCATTAGGCTTGAAAAGGAAAGGATTAGAGGTAATTAGCTTAATCTCTTCTTGTTCTTTAAGTCTTTCTTAAAACTTTTCTTAATCTTGATTTCTCCATTGTTTCAATCTATTTTGAAAGTATAAAATCACTGTTTTATATCTCTTCTCCAAGCCCTAATCTTTATAATATTATTTTTATGTTTCCAAAACCCTAGATCTAAGGTTTTCTTTTGGTATTCAAAGCTAAATCGAGATTAGTAGTGTATTAACTTAAAATCATATTTTTGGAAGGTGATTGAAGGTTCATTCTCATCAAGTCAAGGTAATGGGTTCTTCAATCTAAGCCTTGTGTGGTAAAAATCTCGTTTTGAATGATTTTATTGAAAGGGGTTTTTGTATGCTTAGTCTCTAATGATAAGTTTAATATATGTTAATCTCATGCCTCTATTTCTTAGGGTTATATTTTAGAATGATCTAGATTAGTGTTTTGGAAGGTTTGATGGGTTTTTAATGATGTTTGATACCTTCGATGAATGTTTGAAAATGTATTAATGGAGCCGCAGTTTTGAATATTTAAAAATGGAAGAGATGACCCGCGATCGATCGGCACTATTCACCGATCAATTATTTTCTCGGCTTTGCTCTGTAGCCCGATTTTAAAATAGTTATAACTTTTTACCCCGAACTCCGAATTGTACATGGTTAGTGGCGTTGGAAAGCTGACTTCCTGAAATTTAAGATGAAGTTTGAATCAATCCAATCAGAGATCTGTGCACGAAGTTATGAAGATTCAAATATTAGAGTTACTTTTTACCTCATTTCTACATCTTACTCTTATTTTCCTATAAAAACCAAAAAACTACATTAAAGTACCACTAATTTTAATCAAACACCAACATAAACATAGGTTAAAGGGCTTATGAAATGCATAATTCATGTATAGGTCATATGGCTTATGAGTAATTGAGGTGATCACGTTATAGTTTATTGTATGGTAAAAGAGCATGCTGGTAGGAGTAAGCCTTCAACTTTATATGGATGGATTTATGCTTGATGATAGAGATTGCTTTGATTTCGGTTTAGAATCGTTATTTTGGAAGATATTTAAGCATGCAAATATTGCTCAAAGAGTTTATGTCGAAGCATGAATCATGTGATTAGAATATGCATGAGTATATACACACATGAGAATCTATTATGAGATTTTAATTGATTATGCTTTGATTATGATGCATGGGGGGATGGATTGGGAGCACGTTCCATGTGTTGGAACCCACGTAGTATTGTTCACAGATGTATCATGATAACATGCATCATGTATCGGACTTCATGGATGAAGTTTTATCATTATTTAAAACGGAATTGATCGATTTTATGCAATGTGTGAGATTGTATGCCGGATTAATCGATCGGTAGATTAATCAAAACTTGGTTGGTCCGAAAGGACATGTTTTCGATTTCGTTCCTTCTTGGAAAAGGTTCACTCCCCGAGTTGAGTTTAATTGAGATATATGGGGGGGGGGGGCGAGGGTGTACTCGCCTTGCGGATATTTGAGATGTCAAAAAACTGTACACTGAGCACCCGGGTGGTAGGCTCTTGTACACCAACTATCACGTGTTCTAGTTTCTCTGTGAGAGATTCAGACTCTCCCCCACCACAGGAGACTACCCAGGGAGAACACAACTGCTCTAGTTTCTTTATGTGAGATTCGGGCATCCTTGGCCAAGATTGTCCAGGGTGAGCTGCACGTTAGGATTGACAACCCCCTTTGTTCCCGTGTTGGAACCGGACCATGATACGCCTTCGTGGCCTTGATTGTGTCCCGCCTTCATGGTAATACTGTGTTACTCCTTGATGGAGGCATTCACCATTATGATGATGCATGCTTTTTGAGATATGAATGCATAATTGTACCATATGTTGGTTACTTTAGACATGCATGGTGAATTTATAAGATATGAATGCATGATTGTAGTAGGTGTTGGTTACTTTGGACATGCAGCGTGAATTTATGAGATATGAATGCCTGATCAAAATGAAAGTATGTGAATGAAATATCATTATGCAAGATTATGTATTATGAATGCATGAGATGGAAGCATGTGGATGAGATATTGTTATGCATGATTATGTGTTATACAAGCATGACTAGAAAATGGGATAACCATGTTGATTATGAATCTACTGCTATGTCATGATGTCGTATGATTTCTGATTATTGTCGATTATAATTAAAACCATTACTGAGTTTTATACTCACCTCTCTTTCCTTGTTTTGTTTTGGGCTGCATGGTGCGACACACAGATGGACAGGATCCTCTATTTGTGGAGTGATTGTAGAGAGAGCGGGATTAGGCGTGGAAGCGTTGGACCGAGTCTAGTTTATTGATTTGGAGTTGTTTTATTATTGTATGATGAGACTTGTGACTAATACTTGTGGACCCTTTGATTTGAGCCTGGTTTCATGGCTCAAGTTTGTAGTTGTTGGTTTAATGACTTGTTGATTTATTTTGAGTTAAACTCTACATTTGTTCATCTTATTTACTCTTGCTCAAAATTGTTAGCGTAACTCTGTTAGTGAGATCGCTCGTACGATGGGCATAAGTCTTCCGTTATATCTCCTTAACGTCGCCCCCGTGTACCGGTTCGACTCTGGGGCCGGATTCGGTTCGGATCGGGCGGTGCCCGGGGCGTGACACTCTCGACTTGAGCTCGAGTGAAAGCTCGGCCCAGGCTCGAGTTCGGCTCGTTAAAATTTTTTATAGAATGATATTAAAATAAAAAATAGTATATATATATATATATATATATAATTTCGGGCAGAGCCCGAGAGGGCCCGTGAGTCAACTCGCAAGCTTGTTTAAGCCGAGTCTAAGTGAGCCGAGCCGAGTATCATTGAACTCAAGCTCAGCTCATAGTGGGCCGAGCCCCCCAAAATTGGGCCGAGCCGAGCCAAGCCAGATCAGCTCGCAAGCCGGCTCAGCCAGTTTACACCCTTAACGTCAGTAATTGGGACAACCCGGCTTGACCCCCAATTTGACCTACTCCGTAATAATTCCGGATCAATGATCGGTCCGATTTTTAAAACCTTAATTTCTAAATAAATCTATTTTGAATTACCATCCGGTCCTTACTATGCCAGCAGTCATGTTTTGATTATGAAAGCAAAATTTCTGAGACGCATATCTAAATTTGAATTAACAAAATTTCGGGAGGAATAATTTTGTTGATATAGTAACTAATTATCATCAAAGTGGTTTGATATAATCGGCAATCTAGCCTGAGTCGGGCTGGTTGGATATCTCTCAGTTATGGGAGAGGTCTAAGGATGGAATCCATTGGAACATAAGTGTGCCGGGTGCGCGTGACTCTTACCTATCAAAAGAAAGTGCTTCGATATAATTAGTGCTCTAAGCCGGGACTTTGGCTTGGTAACATGATAAATAACCAAGTTTCCGAAAAGTTGAGCTGTTAAGAGAGGGAATATTTCATTGATATTTCAAGAGAGCCCCAATCCAAAGCTCATATGCGTATCAGGAAACCCCAAATAATACATAAAACGGGTTGGTTGGGGAACTACTTATAAATCCACACATTTTGATGGTGAACTATTTTTTTCCAAAAAAAAATGAGAACAGAAATATAGTAATAGACTATGAAAAGAAATCAAAGTGACAAGCTTTAGTTGATTCGGGACGATGTCGTATGAGTTTAGAGGTCATAGTAGCAATCATTGGAAGGAAAAAAAAACTGGGACGCATCAAATTACACAATTATTGTGCCGATCAAATAAGATAGGCTTAAACCGTTGGATCCTCCCTACCTACTCGGGCACCTAATCAGTGGCATCCACCCTCAACACAGCCACCACCTTCCTAGTTCCTGGTTGCATTCAATGTCCTAATTCTTTTCAAAGGTCGTTAGAGAGTGGTAAGTGCAAAGTGGTGACCCATCTCCTTTTAAATGGACAAGAAAAACCTCAGTTATTAACTCCTAAACATCTTATCGCCAAAATCAAATGCTCCTATAAAACACCCTGATCAAAGGTGACCCAACGTTCTACTTATTTGATTTATCCATTTATGAACTCCAAATGAAACTGATATGGCTGTCGATTATTCTGGGCCAGCTATTTATCTTCTTAGACACTGGACATACTTTACACCGACCACGAATGAGGTGGGCGTGGGCCGTAGCCCTTTCTTTATTTTGGGCCAGGTGAACCCTTGTATGAGATAGTGAGAAGTACAATCTTGACCATGTGGACACTTTCCCATACATGTTACATACGAGTAATGGTGTAAACGGGCCGAGTAGGCTCACGAGCTGATCTGGCTCGGTTCGACATGGCCCGATTTTGGGTTCGGCTTGGGCGTGGGCTCATTCCATGTCGAGCTCGAGCTCAATAATATTCGGCTCGGTTTGTTAAGTCTCGGCTTGAATAAGTTCGCGAGCCCGCTCGGGCTCGACTCGATATTATATATATATATATATATTATATATTTATATATTTTTTATTTTAATTTTATTCTATAAAATTTTTTAACGAGCCGAACCTGGACCGAGCTTTCACTCTAGCTCGAGCTTGAGCCGGGAGGCTATGAGCTATAAACGAGCTGAGCCGAGCTCGAATATAAAATTTTGAGCTCGAGCTGAGTCACGCCCAAGTTCGACTCAGCTCGTCTCGTTTACACCCAACGGTGTACGAGTCAACAACGCACTTTGCGAGATAGGACCCCTAATCAATAAGGTGCCCATAAAGATAAATAAGCATTTGTCTGGTGAGTGGGTGGACGTCAAATACCCAATTGCCGACACCTCTCTCCCTCTCTCACACACACCAAAGAATGCATCCAAAAAGTAGTAAAACAGTACAAGCCCAAATTGAATGTCCACTACGGTTGGATCATGTTAGTCAGCCGTCTACACGTATTCCATTTCTAAATTATCCTTTTGCAAGGACTGGGACTATTAGCACATGTACAACCATGGGTCAAGGTTGAAGCCCCACTTTAGTGAACCACAGTAGGCTTCTTCTCTAGTACTAATTCGATCTGCTTGTTTATAAACAACCCATGGCCATGGAGAGACCGATGCTTTCCCCCCATTAGTTAGTCTTAACATTAGTGGAGGAAAAGCTAAGATTAAAGGGGAGTTATTCTTTGGCCTACAACAAAGCCTTTGTAGGCCAAAAGCTTCATTCTGTCTCGACTGCTTCTCAAAGGTTTGCAAATTTAAATTATACTATACTCAAAAAAGAAGAGAAAAAGGAGATCCTAAACTTGATAGCAGAAATGTTGGGTGGAAAAACTGTTGAAAGGTCGAGTTTTCATTGTCCTAGACGGGAAAGAGATGTGCAATGCAATTCTGAGCAGCTGCAAGAAAGGTGAAATTAGTATGTAGTAGTATAAATGCACAGGAGAAAAGGATGCATGCCATAGTTGGGAAAGCATGCATATGACATTATGCTAGAGCTGAGACTCAGATTTTTTTTATATCCGGGTGAAGAATCCGTGAAGTCGTGGCTGTAAAGCAAACAAAAAAATGAGGATGAACTATGAAGAAGAAGAAGAAGACGCAAGCAAATAGTTGGACTTCATGCCTCCTACTAGGCTCGGCTCATTAATTGGTTTCTATCCGACAAGAGATTAAAAAGGTAATCCGTTCGTAATGGAAACAACTAATTACCAAGAGACCCATTTACATGAGACCGATCTTATATAAGGGGCAACATATCAGTCTTTTACTCTCCAGTATAAAGGGCAATCACATTCTTATTCGAGCACCATTGGATGTCAATCCAACAACTATGACTTGAACTTGAACTCGACTCATTTAAGCCAAATAAGACCGATCTCATTTAAATTTTTCCCAATTACCAAATCTATTTCCATCAAATCTTGCCACTTGCCAAACGGAAGATTAATGGCTGCAAGTCGGCACTATGGACAGTCAACTGCCCCTTGTGACAGCCTTTTCTTCTCAGCCGTCGATGTTTCACGTGCACCTAATCGAAAGCTCTTCTGCTAGCCGACATCTTGACGTCGTCAGATGGGTTCTCTTCTACATTTTCCTTGGCCTCTGTTTAATCCTCATTAGCGAATCTCGCAGCAATGAACCAAAGCTGGTTAATGATTAAACATCATTATCATTGAAAAATAGTAAAACTCACATTCTTTTTTGAATGAAAATATTAAAGAGTGTGGGGTTGGTATGGGTTATGAGTATTTAATGCACTTGTAATATTCTGAACACCCACTGATTAAATTAAAGTAGAAAATTTTGTGTGGTTTTCGACACCTCTCTCTCACAGTGTGCCGGCCTTTTCTTTCTGCTAGACTGCTGCCAGTCACCAGTCTCTCTCTACAGCACGAATGTACATACATACATGGTGAATATTTCTTTTCCCTTATATGAATATATTTAATTGAGTATTAGTACAGAATGGTGGCAGTCAGTGAAGAAGAAGGCCTTGAAGCCTGAAGGTTGAAGAGCAGCTTCTCAAAAAGAACAAAGATTGAAGAGCAGCAAGTTGTTGGAAATCTCCTGCTGGGAAGAGATAAAAGTTGAATAAAGACAGGTGCTTTGCGGAAATGGAATGGATGCAGCTGCTGCTTGCCTGCATTCTCATCTCGACTCCGATTGCTGTCTATGGAGATACTAATCCAGCTCAAGGTGTTCTTTCTTTCTAGATTCTGAAACTGTTTTTTTTGTTGCCACCTTTTGTTCAGGATTGTGAGGATGTATGTTGTTATCAAGCTTCATTGGCTTTTTTGTTATTGAGTGATTAGAAGGTTTGGTTTTGGACATTCAGCTGCATGTGTGAGAGCTGTGGTTTGGACTACCTGATGGCTTATCACTGGAACTGATTTTGGAGTTCTTTTTTTTCATATGAAAATGATTTTGCTCCATTTTCTGTTTTTTATTTCTCGGGTTTTTGCGGATGTGCTTTTTGGAAGCTTGGAACCTCAGATGAAGTTTGGTTTTATGGAGCCATCTTTTTTTTTGTGGAAAAAGGGAATACTTTTAGCTATGTCTCTAGCGTTGCCTGTTTCAAAGTGATTTATTTTCTTATTTTTTGGAAACTATTGACTCAGCTTAACCGCAGTCACGACTTTAAACTCTTCTCTTTCATGTGCAGCCTCTGCTTTGGGTTCTATGTACAGCAGCCTGAAGTCCCCATCTCAGTTAACAAATTGGATCGCCAATGGTGGAGACCCGTGTGGGCAATCTTGGAGAGGCATCACATGCTCTGGTCCTAACATTACAGAAATGTGAGCTGTTTTTTTTTATGTGATGTCATAGGCTTGGAGTTATCAGTGTAGATATTGGAATCTCATAGTGCATTCTTCAGTAAACTATCAGGTCTAGGACTCACTGGATTCATGGGCTATCTGCTGGATAGCTTGACTTCTGTTGCCATCTTGTGAGTATTTTTATTGTTTTGAAACATTTATTTCTTCCCACCAAACTAAGTGAAATTGGTCGAATTCTTTATCCTCTAAATTTATAGAGGTGAACTTTGTGTTATATTGTGTGCAGTGACTTAAGCAACAATAATCTTGGCAGCGAATTGCCTTATCAACTTCCTCCAAACGTCCAGCAACTGTGAGTTCTAACAGTCGAGTGTATTACATTCTTTATCTCAGCATTTGGTGGCTAACGCCTGATGTCTTCATAAATGCAGCAATCTTGCTGGAAATAATTTTAGTGGAAGTCTTCCGTACTCAATTTCTCAAATGTCTTCTCTTAAGCTCTTGTGAGTTTTCATCCTTTCTTATGTCTTCTTGCTGAAGTACTTGGAATGAAAATTCATTGTCGGTTGTTATGTGGGAAAATAGAAATGTCGGCCACAATCACCTTCAAGGTCAATTACAGGACATGTTTGGACAGCTTTCCAGCCTTTCCTCACTGTAAGATATACCTCCTTCTTTTGCTGTACGTATTGAATTTCAAATGATGAACGTCACTGTGACTATCATTGACCTTCACTGATTTCTCACTGTTATCCTTTCAAGTAAGGTTCTTCCCTTCTCTTGTTTGTGCTCCGCTGTTACCTTAGATGGTAGCTTGTGAGCTAATGGAACTAAGTTCCTTCAACTTGACCAGTATTTAGCTCTAACTTCTTTTCATGCTGGGTTTGGTCGTTGGCTGTCCAGGGATTTATCTTTCAACAACTTCACAGGTGACCTTCCTGAGAGCTTTGGTTCCCTTTTAAGTATGAGCTCCATGTAAGGGAATCAGAGATGCCCTATGATCTGAAACTTAAATTTTGTCATAACCTTTACCCCTCTAACTAGCTTGTTTACATCCTCCAGGTATTTGCAAAATAACAATCTATCCGGTTCCATTGACGTCCTTGCAACTCTTCCACTAAAAAATCTGTAAGCATTATCAGTCTGATTTCACATTACTTATTTGTCCAGTACCTTTAGTTTCCTCATCTGGACAATTGTGTAACATTTTCAGGAATGTCGAGAACAACAATTTCACTGGATGGATACCTAACCAACTGAGAGGAAAAAATCTACAGTGAGTATTGTGCAGTTTGATGAAAATATCTTCTGTCTTGTTTGCAATGAATGCTTAGCCCTTCTTCTTTGGTACAGAATTGGAGGAAATTCATGGTCCTCATCACCTGCACCTCCTCCACCTCCTTTTACACCTCCTCCCAGTAGAAAAACCAATCCAGGGAGCAGATCCGATGGACACAAAGGGTCCTCAGATGATACTGGTAACGGGAAGAAATCTGGTTTAGGTGCTGGTGGCATTGCTGGAATTGTGATATCCATTTTGGTTATATGCGCAATAATAGCTTTCTTCTTGGTAAAGAGGAAATCTAGAAAGTCCCCCAATGAGAAAAAGCTTGATCTCAATCGACCTTTAGCTCCACTTGTTTCAGATGAAACTAAAGGTGATTTTTCTTTATCATGCAACTTTTGACACCTTCAGACAGATGCATTTCGCCATTATGTGTCAATTGTGCATCTCTTCTTGATCTTTTTGTAAGATAACCAAGTTTCCTAATAGCTCGAGCTGTTAGGAAACGGAAATCTTTATTTATTTGTTTTATATTCCAACAACCCCCTCTCACGTGCAAGAGTCCATCAAGCCCAGCACATGGAACACAATTGAGGTATAAACGCCTCCAGTGAGACTAGAAACCAGGACCATGTGGAACTTGGAGCTCTGGTACCATGTAAGAGAACCAAGTTTCCCAAAAGCTCGAGCTGTTAGGAAGAAGAAATCTTTATTATGTATTCCAACATTTTGCACTAATTTTAATTGAAAAACTTGTTTGGAATGCAAGCAAAAACAATGTAGACTTTGAATGCAATCATCAAAACCTAAATGTAGACTTTGAATGCTTTCAAATACATATGATGGATGCTTGTGCATCTTTGTGTCCCCTGTGGTCATACATTAGACTGCCAGCAGCAAAGATCGTACACATTGGTTGGAGATCTTAGTTGGGGGCATGCGTCAACTCCTCTGTGCCAAATTCACCAAAGATGGTTGGCAAAGCTTAAGAAGTGTTGAAAATCCAATACTTACGCTTAAAACCAAGAAATGATTATTAAAAATGGAATTGTTGATACCTGTTCGGAATTATAACTTTGTTTTTTCTTCACGATTTAAATTTCATTTTCTCAAAAAATTGTGGGACTGAGAAGTGTGGAACTCCCATTTTTGGCTTTTGTCTTTCTAAATTTCACGTTTTTACATGCTGGAGTCTCCCCGAAAGATAGTACTTCCTAACTTTTTAGCTCAGCAGTGATGTTTTTAGTTTGGAGCCATCTTAGATATGGTTTTTTTTCCTCTTCATAAAAAAAACCGAAAAAAATTGTGGATTTCTGTTCATGACGGAACATTTAGGCTTGCAAAGCTTACCTCTTTAATTTTTCAGCAAATTTGTGATCAACATTCAGTTTATTTTGTTTAGTGTTGATTTTCCTTGTTTGCATATTATGATGGAAAACCTATTTGTTAACTGCATATCATTTTGCAGAAATGAAGTCTATGCCAACCACAACACCGGTGACTGCATATACTAAGGACTCATCTGTTTCATTAGCTCTTAAACCTCCCCCCGTTGATCGTCAAAAGTCATTTGATGCTGATGACGTTTCAGCCAATGCTCCAGTTCCTGTAAAAAAGGCTAATATAGCTACCATAAATGCAATGGTATATTCGGTAGCAGATTTGCAAATGGCCACAGGAAGCTTTAGTATGGAGAATCTCATTGGGGAAGGTTCCATTGGACGTGTTTATCGGGCACAATTTGATGATGGCAAGGTGGTATCTCTTCCTTGGATAATGTCACTATACTCGATAACCTGCTATTCATACTTTATTGCGACATTTACACTCCATTTACACAAGTTTTACTCCCTCCGGCACTTCTAATAGACAGATACTATTGGTTTTCCAAATGAACTAATTTTAGTTCATTTGAAAAACCAACTGTCTATTAAAGTGCCCGGAGGGAGTATTAGTGTTAATTGAAAGACTAAAAAAATTACTCCATTTAGATATTGACCAGTCCTAATCAGTTTAAAGGCTATTTAGCAATGCATTATAAGTATTAAATAACATTCAAGTCAATCCAGCAAGTTGTGTGCTGGTTTGACTTCGGCCTCCCCCTGTCAAGGAAGAGGTCTAATGTTCAAGTCCTGAGCCTGTGCCATCATGATTGGGTGTGTGGTGGAATTGCATGCGAGTTCAAACAAATTTTTTCTTCCTTTCATATCTTTTATTTGACAAGAACTTCATTATTATGCCCATAACAGGTTTTGGTTGTGAAGAAAGTAAATTCATCTGCCCTGCATAATGTTGGTGAAGAAGATTTCTTGGAGATAATTTCAAACATCTCTCAGTTGCACCACCCAAATATTGTTGAGTTGGTAGGCTACTGTTCTGAACATGGGCAGCACTTACTGGTGTATGAATTTTTCAAGAATGGCTCCTTGCATGATTTCCTTCACCTCTCTGACGAATACACCAAGCCTTTGACTTGGAGCTCTCGTGTCAAAATTGCTCTTGGTACTGCAAGGGCATTAGAGTAAGTGATCTTGACCACTGGGAACGCCTAATGTGTTTTGTTGATAATAGACTGATAAGAGAACCGAATTTAAAAGAAGTTTCCTTATCCTCATATAGATTCAATATGAAGTAACTGATTTAGTTTTTGAGCTGTCACAATAATTTGTCCCCTTATGTTACATTTGATGAAGAATTGGATTGACAGCTCTTAAGTTAGTTGTAAGTACTTATTAAGATAAATCATCATACTCATGAGACACTCAGCTATTGGATGAAGGGAAATCATGCATTAGCATTTAGCACTACAGTTAAATTCAAATCTCTTGGCGTTTGGTAGGGTTGCCTTGCTATGGGAGAGTCTGGTTGGAGTAAGGCACATTTATTACTCTAAAGTAATCGGAAAGGGATACCTTATTTGTTGAACTTGGTAGTTCTAAGTTGAATGCTTTGTTGCCCAAGTTTTCTGTACGGCATTTTAATTTTCTTGTTGTCTTCCGGAAATCATACTAGAATGGAGCATAGGAACTGTTTATCATCCAAAAATTACTTTTTTCTCAGGTACTTGCACGAAGTCTGCTCCCCATCAGTTATACACAAAAACTTTAAGTCAGCTAACATTTTACTTGACACGGAGCTCAACCCTCATCTTTCAGACTCTGGGTTGTCCAGCTTTTTGCCAAATGCAGAGCTTGAGGTTATTCTAATTGAATGGTTTTTTTATTCACATGTAACAATCTATTTTAAAGAAATGGAAAATTCATTTTCTATATGAGACCTGAGAAAAAGCTATTACATGTTACTTGATGAATGAAACTGAATGATTGGGCTCCTGCTGTTAAATCCTTAAGTGAATTACACCATTTGAACTTACTGATACATTAGCATTGCCATCTACTCTTCTTCTCTACATTGATGGTTGAGTGCACTCAAACCCAGGTCTTGGTTCAGGGCCTTGGTTTTGCTTTCAATAACCTAGTTTTCATCCCTTTTTGACAAACAGCGAATAGATGTATTCGTTGCCCTGAATGGCATCCATGTTGACTTCCTGTTTGCTGCTGTTTACTTTTTTATTCAGAATCCAAGTTCTGGATATGGTGCCCCCGAGGTTGCCATGTCAGGTCAATATAACATGAAGAGTGATATATACAGCTTTGGAGTTGTCATGTTAGAGCTTCTGACCGGTCGTAAACCATTTGACAGGTTAAGGTTTTAGTTGTCTGCATATAATTCTGTGCTGAAGCGACTATATATCTTAATTGGTTATATATGGAGATGTTCATCTGCCTAATTTTTCTTTTAGCTGTAATAATATGATGGAAAGAGGAGGCATTATTTATTCAGATATATTCTCTAACTAATTCAATGATGCTGGTAACAGCTCAAGACCAAGATCGGAGCAATCTTTAGTTCGGTGGGCAACCCCTCAGTTGCATGACATTGATGCACTGGCTAATATGGTCGATCCAGCACTTGAGGGTCTCTATCCTCCTAAATCACTTTCAAGACTTGCTGATGTTGTTGCACTCTGTGTTCAGGTAAATATACTCAACATGTGATGTCAGCATTTAGTGAAAGTATTTTCAGCTCTGTGCCCTTGCATATAACGATTTCTGAAAGGCAATGACGGAAGAAATGTCAGGAACATTGATTTAGTCTCATGGTTTATGAATTTATGATACAGTTGTGTGTCCCTGTTGATGTCTTATACCTTGCCGTTCCGTTTCAAATGTGTTATAACTCCTATCTGACTGTACCTTACACAATTTCTTGCTGTAATAAAACTCTGTAGCCGGAGCCAGAATTTCGTCCACCTATGTCTGAAGTGGTGCAAGCTTTGGTGCGTTTAGTACAACGGGCTAACATGAGCAAGAGAACGCTATCTGGAGATGACAGCCGGCTTTCCAGGCGAGCAAGTGACCTGGATACTCATGAGAACACATCTTGAACTGCACAGTGATGCCTCTTTTACTCGAGCTTTATTTTTATCCGTCCAAAACTTATCATCTTGCATCAATATTTCAAATATTGCGGAGCCTTGCATTGGAGTTCGAAACCCCATGTTTATCCCCTCTTTGTTTCTTTTCTTTCCTATTCCCGTTTTCTTTGGGTTGAGATACTAGCCCTACTTCTATGTATAAAAAGTTTACAATCGGATTGGCATGGGAAGAGTTGGTGTCGGCTTCTTGGTTGTTAGAAAAGGTCCGATCATTAAATTTACCCCTCCTAACAAAGGTTTGCTAACATGTTAGACTTGTTAATCACAATGGGACACCATTATATAACTAAACGAAACCAAGACAAAATTATACTACTAAGGGGCCGTTTGGGGCGTGATAAAAAGCAAAACATAAGGTGGATGTTTCACTTTCACTATTTATTTCCTGTTTTATTTTTTTCACTTTCAGCTGAAACATCGGGATGTGTTTCAGACATCTACAGTGAAAAATCTGGAAATAAATAGTGAAAGTAGATTTTTCACTATAGATGTTTTGGATTAATCACCGATCAGAACCCCCCCCCCCCACCCCCGCGTAGAATCCTTAAAACTTAAGTTGTCTAAAAGCTTTCGCGAGGGAGCACATTGCCGAACCATAAAACCCAACGAAGAACGTATACTAGCTACAAATCAACTCCATCCAACTGACACCCCTTAATTTTGAGATTAAGGACTGCTGCTCGAATGCAAGAGAAGAAAACTAATGCAATATGTTGTTTCGTAGTACTCCGTCCAAAAATGTGTCCTCATTAAAAAGCCAAAATGAACCGAATATTTTAACTTTCTAATGAGGGCAAACATTTTGGACGGGAGGGAGTACCATGTTTTTCATTTCAATGGCTTCAAAAGGTAGGTAGATGTCAGCAGATCATGAATTTTTCCTTGTGATAGGTACAGTTCATCCATTTTTGTTCCAGACAATTTCAAAAGTGACCAAATTTCTTTCTGTGCGGTAAGTAGGAACGCCAGATCTGACGCAAATGAGGCCGGGTGAGCTGAAAGAGGCGCCGCACCCTCCCTGTGAGACTGTTCTCATAGGCTCAACCCCTTGTAACATATTGGACCCCCTTCAGCAATCTTTTCTAGATCTATCACATAGAAAAAACACAAATCCGAAATATTTTTTCCCCTTTCCTGAGACTCTATTCCATCATCCATGAATAAATTGATAAAAAAAAAAACAAAATACAGAAAAGTCAAAAATTTAAAGCTTCAACTCATTAAGTTCCATAATAATACATGAAACATAATGTACGCACAACAATAAAAAATTTCCATAATGATATACCGTCCGCACCATGGTGCATCCAACTTTTTTTTCTCCTCGTAGACCATTCAGAGCAGTCAATATAAAGCTTTAATTGTAGACCATGTATTTGGGAGTGGCACTGAACTTCTGATAACCTTTTATAACTTTATTAACCGCATCAAGAAAATCTTTCTCCGTCACAGTCTTTCTCCGGGCTCTGATTGCGTACATTCCTGCCTCTGTACATACACTCCTTATATCCGCCCCTGCATGTTTTTCCACAATTTAATAGGCTTTTCAAAAAAGTTACTACGCACAAAAGAAAATCGTTGCCATGAGAATTCCAACAAAAACGTATTAATATCACTTACCTGTGGAGTTGGGGCAGAGCCTAGCCAATAGCTCAAATCTAATGTCCCGCTCACAGTTCATAGTTCGAGTGTGAATTTTGAAAATCTGTGTCCTGCTCTCCAGATCAGGGAGGCCAAACTCAACTTTACGATCAAGACGACCAGGGCGTAACAATGCTGGATCCAGTGTGTCAGGTCTGTAGAAACACAATCATGGCTGAATCAATTATAACGCCAAAGCCACGACCATTAACAAATCTGCAAACTAGCACAACAATGCATACGGCGAGGGATACATGTGCTTATTAACCCAACATGCAGGCCAGATGATAACTACCATAAACTGTTTTTCTCCTTTACATTTGGGTGCAAACAAGACTCAAAAAGGAAATATGCATACGGCGAGGGATACTTGTGCTTATTAACCCAACATGCAGGCCAGATGATAACTACCATAAACTGTTTTTCTCCTTTACATTTGCGTGCAAACAAGACTCAAAAAGAAAATATGCGCACCAACAAAAAAAATTAAATTAGCAACTCATATCAGCAGCTAAAACTCCTACTGTTCATCCTTTACTCAGGAGCAGGACAAAATTGTCGTTTGTCGATGGGAAATGATATTTGTACAGCAGATTCCTACACATTTTCCATACACAGCTGATGTGTATGGAAATGAGTGGGTGAACTGATATGACCCCACATCAGTTCACCCACTCATCTCCATACACATCAGCTGTGTATGGAAATGTGTAGGAATCTGCTGTAGGGTTATCACTGCCCACCTTTGTCGATGGAGGCATATTGTCCGATGCATAATTTTCCTTTATTTCCCTTTATCTTTCATTTCCCCCACCAACACGATTAATATGCAGAAAAGAAGGTCATCGAATCCGTGACAGCTTAATGCTAAAGCTCTAGTCTCCAGTTATAATGTTTTTTTGTAACCTGAAATGCTGAAGGACTCTGCATTACCAGAATCATGTGACAAAAATCATCCACACCCAAATAAGAGAGAACCATAAAAATATCCAGCCAAGGTTCATATGCATGAGTTACCAAAAATGACAGACCATGGGATAATAAAGAAGAATAGAAGCTCACCTGTTTGTTGCCATCAGAACTTTAATGTTCCCTCGGGCATCAAATCCGTCAAGCTGATTAACGATTTCAAGCATTGTCCTTTGTACTTCATTATCTCCACCTACGCCATCATCAAAGCGTGCACCTCCAATTGCATCAACTTCATCAAAGAAGACAATGCAAGCTTTCTTCGAACGAGCCATCTATGAGAAAGAGCAAAGAAATTAGCTTCTGGATCACCAAATGGTTCAGCCCTCATAAGCATGGGGAATTAATTGGAAACTACTGAAATCAGCATGGTGACCTGAAAAAGTTCTCGGACCATCCTTGCCCCTTCCCCGACATACTTCTGGACAAGCTCACTTCCAATTACACGAATAAAGCAGGCATCAGTTCTGTTTGCAACAGCTCTGGCTAGAAGAGTTTTTCCCGTTCCTGGAGGACCATAACAAAGAACCCCTTTTGGAGGGTCAATCCCAAGTTTTACAAACTTCTCTGGATGAAGCATGGGGAGCTCCACAACCTGATATCGGAAAAACAAAATGCAAAATGTAATTTAAAAACACAAGACCTTGCATATAAAATCAAAAGAAAAAACACTTGTTTTCCATATTCGAAACACCCACAAGTCCATTCATGGCCTATCCCACCTCCACCCCATCACACCACTCTCTTCCTTTACCCGTTCCCCAAAAAAATGCAATTATCTATGTTCTGATTGTCCCACTAGCATTTATAATACTACACATTTAAAGCATGTTTACCTGCAAAAATGCCATATAAGAGAGGCCATATATAAGACACAAAAAATTGCTACATAATGCCAAAGAGACACCTAACAGTATTTATTATAATAAATATTCAATATCATAACAGTTCATGATCATCTAAAAAAAGCTCGCGTGAACTAACATTAGGCAGTCCTTAAACCGTTCAACAATTTATTCTGAACAAATTTCTGCAATATGTTAACAGAATAAGTGTATCACAATAAAGCTTGCATAATCATAATCATAATCATAATCAAGTAGCACCTTTTCCCAACTATTTGGAGTCAGTAACATGGATCTTACCCCTCCATTCAGGCCTGTTTTGAGCCAACTCTTTTGTAAGAGATAGTAAAGTAAAATCCTTTTTTTATTAACTCCGTCCAAGTTCTATTAGGTCTCCCTCTCCCTCTTTTGGCAATATTTATATTCATCCCTTCTAATCTTCTCACAGGGACATCTATTGGTCTTCTTTGCATATGCTCATTCCAATGCAACCAACTTCTCCCCTAAATGAGCTACATATTCATTTCATAGAATATTATCTCTCCCAGTTATCCCACTCATCCACATTAGCTCATTTTGGCTACATTCAACTTATCTATATCACTTCTCTTTGGTGCCCAACACACCGCTCCATATAGTATTGCAGGCCTAATGTTCGTCCTATAAAACTTGCCTTTAAGCCTTTTTGGAACATGCCTACCACACAAAACTCCCGAGGCTGCCTCCACTTTACACACCTCACATTTATCCTATGCACCGCATCACTATCAATATCACCTTATTTATGAATAATGGATCCTACGTAACAAAATTGATCACACCTTAGCACTTCTTGCCCATCTACTTAAACTAAAGTTCTACCTTCCTTAAAATTAAATTCCATGCACTCTGTCTTATTCCTACTTATTTTGAAACATTTTGATTCTAGAGCCTCCCACTATAATTCTAGTTTTGCATTTAAACCTACTTTGCTCTTACCAGTTAAAACTATGTCATTTGCAAAAAGCATACACCAAGGTAAACTATCTTGCATATGGCTAGTTAGCTCATCCATAACTAAAATGAAAATGCTAACCCTTGATGAAGACCTACTGTAACCGAAAACTCCGTGGTTTCCCCCACTTCAATTGTTCGCACACTAGTCACAACCCCTCATACATATCCTTTATAATATTTATGAAACTTCTTATGACTTCAATATTCAAAACACTCCAAATGAGCTCTATCGACGCTCTGTCGTAGGTCTTGTTTTCTATCCTTGTACCTCTATACTAATTGTCGTAACAAAAATATAACTTCCGTTGTTGACCTCTCTGGTGTGGAACCAAATCAAGTTACTTTTTGCAAACGTCCTTCTACTACTCTCTCCCGTAATCCGATAAGTTTTATATCTATATAGTTTGTACAACTTTGGATGTCCCCTTTATTTTTATATAAGGGTATTTCTCCTCCACTCCTGTAGACTTCCAACATTATATGTTCTTAACCCCCAAAATATGCTCTGAATACATGAAGCTCACAATGAACTCTGGCAAGGTGAGAATCAAATTATCAAGAACAAGTGCAAAAACCTTTCTGTTTGAATTAGAACTCCCGAAAATATACAAGACTAAAAAGCTCATTGAACAACTCAATACTAAGCTAATTTGAGAAGTAAACAACTTAATTAAAATTAAGACACAATACGCTAAGCTAATAAGCATAAAGAAAAGGGTGATGAAGGAAAGCAACGATGCATTATAAAATCAAGGAACCATGTTATGGGCCAATAATGTGTCTTATGTATTATGGATATACCTCTCGCATCTTCTCAATTTGCTCCTTACATCCTCCAACATCATTGTACGTTACATCCGGCTTTTCTTCTACTGTCATCATAGTTACACTAGGATCTATTTTTGGAGGAAGAGGAATCTGAATTTGATATTTATTGCGATCAACGCTGTTAATGCAAAAAAAAAAGAGCAATGACCAGTAAAAAATGCACTCTCAATAAATAAATAACAAAAATAAAAGTTCATAAGTGCCAATAGCATATTAAATATTCAGAAAGGCTCCTAATTTTGCCAGGTATTTTATGAATTTCCAGGAAAAGAATAGTACAAATGATTAAACAGCCATGATGACAACAACCTTTTGTCTGAGACAGAAAAGGTCCTAGCACAACTATAAGCCTTCAAACATCTTGCTCAGTATAACCAAAATGCCATTCCACATAAGAACATCATTGCATGCTAAATATGACAACCTAATCTAAATCCATGGTCAAGAGACGACTGATATTCAAACTTATAGCAGTGAATAGAAGATACTTAATGAAACTTACCCTACACGCATTCCTTCTTCAATATCCGTCGGAGAAACTTTGTCACCCAATCCCACAACAAACTAAAAAAAAAGAAGAAAAGCCTGACCATCAGGACATCTAGCAGCTCAAGTTACTTTTAAAGAAACTTCATTTCGAAACATACCTTGGCTATCTGCTTAACATTTATAACGTACTTGGCATCTTCAGAGTTTGGACTTATAATCTTTGTGCATCTTGCTACCTACAACACGCCAAAACCAAAATCAGAAAATGGGGTACATGTGATTTGTGGCAATCGTATAAAACTAGATGCAACATATGTTACCTGAAGTGGTTGCTCCTCCTGCATCATTTGCTTGTCAGAAACAAGATCCCACTGGCTGGGTGCAGCTAATCCTGTGTCAGACTCTTTGATACCTATTATTGCATATAAATAATAAAAATTAGAAAAAACAGGAGGACATGGACAGGTTCTAGACTGAAAGTAATAATACAAGCAAACAGCTCTATTAAGGACGATATGAGCAGCCAACACTCATTAATCTAAAGAACTATTATAACCAACAAGCAAATACCATGATAGACAAAAGACGCAAATGAATTACATACCACAAAGATCATTGACCTTCTTAGCCATCTCCTTTATTTCTTTCTCCACTTTCTTGATGCTGGAGGAGTAAGGGCCCAAGCCCTATAATCACAGTCACAAAATTAATTAACATATGTAGCTCTAGGTAATATGCAAACATAGACATATAACATGAAGCAAGCCGAGCTCAGGAAAGCACACAAAAGAATTAATAATCGTGGATCCTTCTACAAACTACATGAAGCACACAGTTGCCCAGAGTTGAAAAGATATACTCCGTTTTGATTCCTTAACACTACAGATAAAGGTTGTGGGGAAAAAAAGATGAACGGTCTAAAAAGTTCTAACTACAACGTAATAAACAAACCGATGACAGACGCTTACTCTTGCATTTCCTACATTGATGTAACAATCGTCCGGATCAATGTGACTAGCAACGGTTAAAGAGGACAATCAAGGGTGGCAAAAGTTCTAGTATCATATACAAGTATACTCCATAAACAATAGCAGAACTGCTCTATAACAGGCACCAGTAAGCACAAAAACACCAGGTGGGCTCTGATAAATAGTTGCTGAAGTGCAAATATCTAATCAAGAGCAACTTCGGCAGATATCCATTAATCAAGTCAGAACAACCAAATATCAGGAAGCAAATTACACCGTTAACAGCGTCATCTAATTATCAGTTGAAATAACAACTGCCTATTAAAGTAGCGACCTTTTTCTTTTTACAAGTTCAGGCTAAAATCCAATTTGCATCCAAATCCAAATCCATCTATGGCATAGATACACGACCAGCAGTAAACATATCTAACAAATTAGGGCCAATATAAGACAGAAAACCCACATTTAACCTCTACCAAAAATCGAGTCCCATGCACCTAAAGGAACAACTTGAACAGTCGCCGGCGATACGTACATGAAAACAATAAGCGATCAAAGAGGAAAGCAAAGTAAAAAAAAAAAGCGATTAGGGTTTGAGAGAGGGAACGCACATAAGTCTTAAGAAGAGCAATGTCCCCCTCGTCGAGAGGGCGAGGGTTCTTCTCGTTCAATTCGTCTTCCGGTTCCGGCGCCATTGACCGATGATCAACAGCTCCGGTTTCGTCTCCGTCACAGTGAGCAGCGGAGGAAAGTGAGCAGCTGATCTACCGTCGCGCTAGCTTGCAGTCCAAGCAGCGCTCTCCGCAGTTCTGCCTTAAAGCGGAAACTTCTATTCATACCCTTGTTTTTTTTATAAATTGCACTTGACCCGTATAAATTAGTTATAGTAAAAATTACACTAATAAACCCCTGTGAATTATAGAACTATCCACTTGCCCGTTTGGGGCGTAAAAAAAGCCAGAATATCCCGACTGGATTTTGGATATCTACTATAGCCTCTAAGGGGCCGTTTGGGGCGTGATTAAAACCAAATATTCACTGTGGATAATTCACTTTTAGGTGGATTTTTTAAAATTATCCACTATCCAGCTGAAACACCTCCTGCTATGTTTCAGCTGGATAGTGGATAATTTCAAAAAATCCACCTGAAAGTGGATTATCCATAGTGGATATTTAGTTTTTATCACGCCCCAAACGGCCCCATATTTGTTTTTTATATCCAACTGGAGGCTAAAGTATAGCAAAACATCTATCACGCCCCAAACAGCCAAGTCTTAACCCATATAATAATTTAATTGTCGAACGATTTTATCCCTTATAGCTCCTACTAATTTTACTTTAATTTTAGGATTCATAGTGTAGCCATGGAGATCATAATAAGTAACTAATTTTTCTTATATTGAAGAAAACAAGGGCGACATATTATTATTGTTAAGGAACATATTGATGTCTGTGTGCATTGCCTTTGCCAAGTGAAACTAAAGGACACGAATGGAAGAAGAATGTGAATTTTTTAATAAAAATAAGAGGTAAAATTATTTCATCGCATAAATCATAGAGGTTAAGTGCATATTTTTATAGTGCAATTTACTTTTTTCCTCTTATATGATCTTCCTGTTATAGCCTAGCAATTTTTTGGGTGCCTATTTTCCCACCCCAATTTTTAGTCTACTTACCCCATTAATTTTTCCACCCCCGGCCCCTTTCATTTTCCGTGCAAAAATATACACGAATTAGGGCCCGTTTGGTTGGCCTTTTAGAATCTAGCTTCTTTGGGGAAATCTCCTCAGGAGGTGAGGAGATTTCCCCAAAGAAGTCATATGAGCTTCTTGCAATGGCAGTTGATGTAATTTCTGAAAACTGACAATGGTACTTTTTTAAAAAAAAATAGAAACAGAGCCATCATGATTTAAAACAGCCCCTGTCAGTTTTTGAAAATTACACCACATGCCATCATTACTTAAATTCCAAACCAAACACCAATTCTACTTCATTTTGAAAATCCAACTTCACTACTTCTAAAAGTCATAACCAAACGGACCCTTAGTCTTCGTTGATTAACATCGGTGATAAGCAATGCCTAAGATCGATATTGTCATGGTCGGCTCTATGAAGGAGCTGGAAGATAAGCTTTGCAACATAAGAATTAGTCTAGATGACTTGTGGTTTAACAGTTGAAGTAGAGTGTTGATGCAGAGGAGTAGCCAATACAACCTTAGCCGAGTTGGTTGCGTCTCTCACCTATGTAGGAGAGAGGCATGGATAGAACCCCATGGGCACGGTATGTTAGGATGTGGTCATGTGGGAGTGTTACCTATCAAAAAACGGCTGTCGATATAGAGGGTATATATATATATGATCTAAACTCATCATTGATTGAATTTCTAGATGGGAAAGAAATTGAGTGTTGTTTGTCTTCAGCCTCCCCTTCCGATTGTGGAGCAGAGGGTGTGGAACCTTTTTACGAATTGAAATTGACATTAGAAATAGGTTCTTTTTTTCCGAAAGTGGTTGAAGAATACTTTTATCCCTAGATGTCTTTCCCATCTTCATCTTTAGGGTGGTTGCAAGAGAGTACAATCACCACAGCATAAAAAGATGGAATAGTAAGAGGGATGTATAAAGGGTTGTATGGGTTGAATAGACTTTGAGAAAAAGAGGTTAAACGATGACACGTATATTGGGTTGGGTTAACTAAAGAAATGGATCGAAAACAACCACCATTTTCACTCCCCTTTTGTAAAATGCTTTCAATACGTGCGATGTTAACCACATTTTTCAAGCAAAAAATTGTGAAGATTTATTTTACTGACACATTTTTATCTTTTAACATCCAAATATATTTATAAATTTTGTACCCAAAATTTTAACTTCAAAATGCACTCATAATTTACAACACACGATAGCTTAGTTATCATGTGTTGGATTATACGATAACTTAGCTATTATGTGATTGATTACACGATAGCATTAGCTATCATGTAATCGATTATATGATAACTTTTTTAATGGGACAAACTTCAATAATGCGTTTCTTACTTATTTTTTATCCGTTTTGGATTACACGATAACTTAGCTATTTTGTGATCGATTACACGATAGCATTGGTTATCATGTAATCGATTATATGATAACTTTTTTAATGGAACAAATTTCAACAATACTTTTTTTACTTATTTTTTATCCGTTTTGGCCCATTTTATTTTCATTATTCCTCCTTTTTAGTGTTCTTTTCTTATAATGATGAAAAAAATGACTGGAGACGACTAAAAATGAGAGAGATATGACGGGGGAGGGCTCCATCGGCTCAATGGTGTGGCCGCAGAGGCGTCAGGGTATAGGCAAACACCGGGATGAGAAGGGGGGGGGGGGGCTCTCGATGATCCAAGCAGTTGCCCGGGAGAGGGGGCATGGACTCCCTCGGCTCAACGAGGTGGCGACAACGTTGAGGTGGGGGGCTCAACAAGACGGCGGTGACCAGGGGGTGGAGTGGAGGGCTTATCGGTTATAACAGATGAACATCGGAGGGGACGAACCTTTAGGAGAGATAGTTAATTTTTTTTCGTTGAAGAGGCGCCGATCGATTAGTCAGCTTGATTATCAATTCAGTGAGAATTAATTTTTTAGGGTGAAAGTGTGAAAATTTGTACCTATTACCGTCACCGACCACTCTCAAAGTTTTCAGTAAATAAATATTTTTTAACCTTATAATCTTTTTTTTCATGTACGAAAGGTGATATTTTTCAACTTTCAAAGAGTCTCTCTGCAATGTGCGCTGAATTCCGCAACAAAACATCTTATCGCATAATGGGGGTGGAATTTGCATTGAATTTAAGAGAATGGGGTTGAATTCCCCCTTGTCGGACACTCGGACCAAGGGGCAGGTGCGTCGAGACTCGCGAGTGACTTAAGTTTTGGGAGGGGGATTCTAACTAGGATTTTTTATACGTCAAGCGTACATTAGAAATGTCCGAAACTGGAAATGAAAAATATCCGAACGTGCGCCAAGAGAGGCAGTGTGTCTGGCGTTTGGCTCCATTCCGGGAGGATAATACCCGTCGGCGTTTGGACACAGTTGCCTGTGTGGCTCTCAAAGCCTCTCAACCCTCCTCTCCCCCTCCACTCCCCGACCTCCACTTCTGTTTTTGCCGTGATTTTCTTCCACTATAATATCCCCACGAGGCCTAGATTTTTTTTTTCCAAGGAGAGAGTTGCTGCTGTTGCTCCGTATGAACTCGAGTTATTTGGATGAATGAATGAGCTCTCATGCCTTGTCTAGGTTCTTACTTTCCCTTAATACTTTTGTGGCTGTTTTCAATATTTTGTTTCTTTATCTGCTTATTTTGGTCTGTTTCGAATGTCTGAAGCAACCCTTTACTTGTTTTTTGGATAATTAGCGACCCTTTACTTGTTGGGTTGCTCGCTTGAGATATGATAAAAAGTGCTGTTGACAGTAGTGTAATGTAGCTGTCTGGTCTTGGTATTGAAATTTTTTAGCCATAAATTGCTTGTTTTGTTCAATATATTGGTTTGCACAACATTAGTTACTTGTCTTATCTCAAAGAAGCACATTGGAGGAAGTTGTTTTAGTCTCCTCATATTTTAGCATCTCCTTTTTTCTGTTTGTTTGTTGATTATTGTTGCTTTATCTTTTTTTATTATTATAATTTTTTTATTTATTTTGGTGTCTCTGTTTATTTTCGCTTCCAACCGGGGCTTTGTTTTTCATTGGGAAAAGCCCTGGAAGTTGTTGAAGCTTTACTATAGAAATTAAGCAGCAATTTTGTACAAGGTGATTTGGATGATGCTAATTGACAGTATTTTTTTCTTTTCTTTTTGGGGGTAGATACTGCTACTTGTCGATTGTGCTTCCGGAACCACACCATCACCCCAAGGGTTTGGCCACTTTTTTCTGGTAACACTTTAGATATTAGTGCTTTTGGTCTAAAAAAGAGATGGGCCTCTGCGCTGAAATTGTACATTCAAATGCCGAGAGAAAGAACATTAAACTCCTGGCGACACAATGGGCAAGATGGGCTCCTGGTTAAGGCAGTTGCTACTTTTGAAACAGCATTTGTTATGCAAAGCATAGATATACCAGTCCAGGATGATCACTTGCAGTTGAGTTCTACTTCTAGCTCACAATTGTTCCAGTTACCAGATGAAGGCACCGATGATTTGGGTCAGAGGGAGAAGATGAGACGAATGAGAATTTCTAAAGCTAATAAAGGAAACGTCCCATGGAATAAGGGCAGGAAACACAGTGCAGGTAGATGGTTTCGCCTAATCTCTTTCACTCTCAGTTGTGTATTCATTAAAATTCATACTCGTCATTTATATTCACACAGAAACCCTACGGCGGATTAAAGAGAGGACTAAACTGGCTATGCAGGACCCCAAGGTGATGTCATGTAAGCATATTTTTTAGTATATTCTCTCAGACGCATGCTGAACACCTAGACAGACCATTTAAACAGACGTTCTAGGACACCTAGACTGACCATTTAAACAGACAATTTATTCCCTCCGTCTGGAATTAATATTAACATAAGGTTTTACAAAATACACTAAATTTAGTTCATTTGGAAAAACCTTGTGATAATAGTAATTCTGGACAGAGGGAGTATTTCCTAAATTTAAATACCTCATTGACTTGTTTTAGTTTTTAAATTGGACTTTGCATCTTCATAGTTTGTAATATGGTCTCTGCTGGAAAAATAAATGTATATTCTGCATATGGAAATATTTTGTATTATAAGTGGCCAGACATAAGGATGTTCTAGTAAATATTGTTGAGTTGCAAGAATCTCTCACAGTATGTCAAAACACGCAGGTCAAAATGAAGCTGATGAACTTAGGACATGCACAGAGGTGGGTTATATTTATCTGACTCTGTACTACTCATAATTTACGTATGCTCTTCTTAAGCATATTTGTGGAGATATATCTATTTTTGTGGATAGGGTCCAACCTGAGTCTTTATCTGTAATCAACAGGCACATCAGTATCCTACAGTCTTCTTTTTTACAAATACCTCCATATGGAATTAGAATAGTTGATTGACACTGTGTCCTATATGATTATATGTCTTTGATGCAATGAAACATTTACGTAGCTATATTTCTGAAGCAGAAGAGAGAAATTACTTATTATGTTGCTTAACTTTGGCTCTGTCATGCTAGTACTGCTTATCTTGTCATTAAATCAATATATAAGACCAGTACAACACAGAAATTTTTTATCATGGCTAGCGTAAGGAAAATTCTTCCTTCTCTCCATCAACTTAGCGGGCAGATAAACCGATGAAGTGTCACTATTTCTAGTTTATTAGACTTGCACGCAAGATTGAGGTGAATCTTTTGTACATCTCGAGGAAAGAACTAATGAAACCTCTGCAAAGCTAATTCGTTACTCAAAAAATTAAAGGTGAAATTTGCATCAGAACAATTTTACTGTAAGAAAGGAAAATCTGAAGAATGTTTTACACCTGCATTAGCCAGTTCTCAATCTCGTTCATTGTTGATTAAATTTGTGCTTTATTCTAAGATACTTTTTGTTGTTCTCTCAACAAAATGCAGTGAAGAGACTAGACATAAAATAGGTGTTGGAGTTCGAATGGGTTGGCAGCGTCGCCGTGAAAAGTTAATGGTACAAGAGATCTGCTGTTTTGAATGGCAGAATTTAATTGCGGAAGCATCCAGAAAAGGTAGCCTTGGAGAAGATGAACTGCAGTGGGATTCATACGAAATTCTGGATGAAAAGCTTAAAGAAGAATGGCAGGAGAGTGTAGAGATGAGGAAGTCTATGCCAAGGCCTAAAGGCAGTAGGCGGGCTCCTAAGTCCCCTGAGCAGCGACGGAAAATCTCTGAGGCCATTTCAGCCAAATGGGCAGATCCTGTAAGGCACAGATGCTACTTTGTATATTCAACAATATCCTTGTAGGGATTTACAAAAGTAAATTTATATCATGTTCATCCCACACTAGAATTTGCCTTCCTTATCAAGCTTGAATGCTACAGCAAGAAAATGAAAAATGATTGTGGAATGACGAAAAGTGATGTGATATTGTTCATAAGTGGAATGCAAATGCCTACAGTTCTTTCAATAAATACACTTATATCATGATACAAACTATTATCAAATAAAAATGGACGAGGCATGATGTACTGAAACGATTTATATGAGCTAGTCAGATTATGAACGCTATAACCATGTTCAACTGTATGCTAGCTGAAACGAATTTTTGTTTATCCATATGCAGTATGGTTTGGCTTTATTTTACAAATACTTATTTTTATTCATTTTCTATAAATAATTCCGATTGTGTGCTTACTCACAATTTTTAATTATCAGGACTACCGGAACCGAGTTTGCTCTGCATTAGCTGTATACCATGGCATAACTCCTGGGACTGAAAGAAAGTCTAGGAGAAAGCCACGTGGAGACACTGAAAAGAAAAAGGCTTCTGAGAAGCCTAGTGGTGGTAGGAGTGATGGGAAAAGTGTTGCAAAGGCTGGGTCCAGAATGAAAGTGGCTGCTACTCCATCTTACAAAGACCCATTGGCAAGTTCCAAGTTTGAGATGATAAAGAAAATTCGGGCACAGAGGGCAACCTTGGAAACCAAGAAAAGAGAAGCCATTGAAAGGGCCAGGTGATCTCTCTCTCTCTCTCATATGTTACGGGCATACATATATTAAAGTCAAATATTTTATCATACTAAAAGTAAAAAGTCATGAATTGGTCATGCTGTATCACTATAAATCATGTGGACAAACGAATGCATTGTGAGTGAAATACAGACCAGGTCAGGCATTCTTTGGATTTTCTACATATGTGACTAAAATGTGCTTGTGAATGTGAACTTTATTAAATAGTATTGGCTGCTTTTCAAATCGGAATGTCAAAAGACTGGTTTCTGTTGATCATTTATAGTTAGCGTTCTCAGTACCACTTTAAACAAGAAAGCAAATATTGTTGGTTCCTTGGTGACTTATTTGTTCATATACCACGTCCATCTGCAGCCATTTATACATCTTCATTCTTCTGTCTTGATTAATGTTTGGCTATGCCTCTCTAGGCTACTCATAGCTGAGGCTGAGAAGGCTGCACACGCTCTGGAGCATGCTGCATTAACAAGTCCACTTGCCCGTGCATCACTAATAGAAACCAGGAAGTTAATTGCTGAAGCAATTCGGTCACTTCAAGGAATAGACAGTGTACCACACACTTCGTCTGAAAGCAATTGTGAGACTTCATTTTCTTCTGAATCAAATGAGGTAAACGATCATTATGTTGAGGTCTCTAGGTCCACGAGCACCAACATGGGATCAGGTGGCAAAGTTATAAATGGGACCAGCCACCCGCATGTGACAGAGATTGATCACGAAGAATTTAGGCCTGATGGCTTCGAGCTACAGAACTTTGGACATGGAAGAGAACCAACAGGGTTAGGAAAACAGATGGGAATAATTCAGACTGGCGGAAGTAATCTCGAGGAGAAACCACCGAACAGCTTCTCAAAATCTTCTCAGATAAATTTCGAATTGGATCTTCATATCTCTGATGGATCTACTGACGAAGAGAAAGTCTCTGCCTGTGTAGATACTTGTGGAGATGCGGTGGAGAAAAAGCCGGAGATTCGAAATGATGCCAGAACTAAGAAAAAGTGGGTCTGCGGGAGGTTGGTTGAAGTGGAAGAAGAAGACTAGGAATATGGTAACATCCTAAGTTATATGAAGATACCAACATTTTGGGCAGGCTGCCATCAATTTGTACTGATGCCATTTTTTGTATTCGTCCTACGATCTTAGATTCTGCAAATTTACTGACTGATCTTGCTTAAATTATATACAAATAGTCACCGGTTACAAGTGAATGGAGCTTAGTAAGTATAGAAAAATCCTCTGACGTGCCTTCACTCTTCTGCACGGATCAAAAATATAATTTTTGTTTAGATTGAGCTTTATGTATGACATCTTTGTAATCTTCTTCAATCTAAAATTTGTGATACCCCTTTTCAGCAATCAGACCGCATTTCATCAGGCGGACCAGTAGTGAACATACATCGCAGTCGAACCAAAATCGTTTATAAAATCTAAAGACCAGATGTATATCCAAATCCATCTTCTTCATCCTTCACAGTTGCCAGGTTTGGAAAATTTCACCAACCTAATATTAATTTATTGCACAATGGATTAGCTACGCACTCTGCAAATGAAACGCTATGTACACTTGACACTTGCACCACGTATCTCTTGTGTCGCTTTGCGTGATTTGTGTGCTCTTTGGGCCGGTTCAGTGGCGTCGCAGTTGGAACCCTCGCCCCGCCGACAGTTGGGAGAGATGTCATTTTCTTTCACCACCGCGCGCGATCACATCATCCCTACCTCTCAACTCTTCACTCTTCTTCTCCGCTCCCAATTCCTTCCTTTTCCCTCACTCGAACCTCTCCGGGACTCGCCTAACCGGCACCGCCCAAGTCAAATCTTCATTGTTTTCTCGTATTTTTACAGAGATGATGGAAAGGGAGTCGTCGTCGGACGAGGACGACGATCTCGAAACCCTCATCGACTCTCATCCTCCCAACGCCAACGGCAAGTCCCCCCGCCGCCCCACTGCCTCCTTCCAAATTGGCCACCTCAAGAGCCGGATTGGACGGACCTTCACTAGTCGCGGTTTTGGTTTCAGCAAATGGTACCTCGTAGCCATCTCTCTTCCTCTTTTCTTTCTGTTACTCTATTTCTCCCTCGACGTCCGCAGCCTCTTCTCCGGCGTCTCCTTCTCCGGCTTGAAAATTGCTTCATCGGCCACCGACCGGATGCGGGAGGCGGAGTTGCACGCGCTCTACCTGCTCAGGAACCAGCAATTAGGCCTTCTGGATATGTGGAATCGGAGTCTGAACTATAATTCTGGATCTAATTCAGGTTTTAATGCGACGAATTCTAGTTTGTCGTCGAATGCAGAGGCAATTCCGTCTCAGGTCTTGTTCGATGACATCAGCTCTGCATTGCTTGATCAGATCAAGCTGAATAAAGAGATTCAGCAATCTCTTTTGTCTTCCCATCGGATTGGGAATGTGTCCGAACTGGCTGATGACAATGTGGTACCCCGGTTTAGGTTCGATACATGCAAGAAAGTGCAACCGCCGGTAAGTGGAAGGAGGACAATTGAATGGAAGCCGAAGCCGCATAGATACTTGCTAGCAATTTGTTTATCTGGTCAGATGTCTAACCACTTGATTTGCTTGGAGAAGCACATGTTCTTTGCAGCTCTTTTAGACCGCGTACTGGTCCTTCCCAGCCCGAAGATTGATTATGATTACGATCGGGTTGTGGATATCAATAACATGAACAAGTGCTTTGGCCGGAAAGTTGTTATTACTTTTGATGAGTTCGCCGAGTTAAAGAAAAATCATTTGCACATAGATAGGTTTATATGTTATGTGGCGTCGCCGCCTTGTTTTCTTGATGAAGAACATAAGAAAAGGTTGAAGTCTTTGGGGTTGTCAATGGGTAAGATTGAAGCAGCTTGGCCCAAGGATGGCAAGCCTGACCAACCCAAGAAAAGAACAGTCGAAGATGTGCTGCCGAAGTTCTCTTCTAGCGATGAAGTTCTGGCGATCGGGGAGATGTTCTATGCAAGTGTGGAGGAAGAGTGGGTGATGCAGCCGGGTGGACCTCTTGCACACATCTGTAAAACTGTTATTCAACCAAGCCGGTTTATTGTTCTTACTGCACAGAGGTTTATACAAACTTTCTTGGGTGGGAATTTCATTGCCCTGCATTTCAGGCGCCATGGTTTTCTGAAGTTTTGGTAATGCCTTTTCCTATTTATCATGAGGTCTCCTTATTGGTATCTTAAATCGTTAAATACTACTTGAGCCTACTTGGTTAGGCAATGCTTCTAAGGTTTTGTTTAGCTGTACCAATGCACAAATCTATATCTATATCGATCTATTAAAATGAAGTGGGGACTGTGGGGTACCGGAAATATTTACAGGAACCTCCTAATTATCCTGAAAATATAGAACTAATCCCTGTTTGTGAATTCCGTAATTGCAGACTGATCCCTGCTTATGAATCCCGTTTTTGCAGGAAACTCCTAAATACATTCTCGTAATTATAAATTAAGCCCTGTTATAAATCCCTGTAATTGTAACTAAGCTCTGTTAATGATTATTGTATTTGCAAGTAAGCCCTTGGTACGAATATGGAAGGTTTCTTGGGAGGGATTCTGGCTGTTTATGTGAATCCCGTAATTGCCTCAGAGTGATTAAATGACAATTTGTGATGTCACCCAAAAATACAAATTTTTCTGCCCCCCAAAACTAGGAACTTCTTTTACTTGTTTTGCAATAGAATTTGTAATTATCACTATTAATGAAAATGTGTGCGCCTAAAAAGTAGAAGAAGAATTTGAAACTTGATTGTAAATCCCCAGAATTTGTAATTTGCATAAGCCTAAAAAATAGGACTAATTAAACAAACATACTGAATTATGGGAGGCCAGGTATAAGTTGGGGTCCTCAAAGCGTGTGACTTCTATAAAAAAACCGTGCGACTTCTATTAAAAAAATGTGTTCTTATATTGTTTCATAAAGATACCATAATAGGTCATGTATATTCGGAATTGTAGTGAAGAAATCAACGTACTAGACCTATTCAATTCCCAAAATTGGTTACATTTATTAGGATTTTTTAGAATTTCTAGATTTATCAATAATAAGGAGAATTAAGAGTCCTAATAATACCAAAAGTCAACATGTTTTCATTTTTTATGAAAAAAAAATGTTTTGGTTAGTAAAGTTGGAACCTTCGTACATTAGAACGGATCAAGAGTCCTAGTAATACCAAAAGTCTACATTGAATGACAAACCTTCAAATTTTTTTCTTCCTCAATTAAACTAAAAAAAAAGCTCATTTCTTCAAGATATGTATGGCTGATGCAGTAATTTCCGACAATCACAATTGTGTAAATAGCATTCCCAATATCTCTATATTTTAGCAGATTTGATAATGAAACTTTTATTAGTGATTTTTAGTTTAGTTGTGGTCATGTGCTTATAGTTTGTTAAGAGGGAAAGGTTTGCCCAGTAGTTACTGCCATAAACCAATTTAACCCAATCAGTAGGCCATCTTATCACCAATGTTGCAAAATATGTCTTATTTTCTTTGCCTACTTCTTTCTTGTTCTTTTTATCGGGGGAAGTGTTGAGTTGAGTTAAATACTAAAAATAACCCTTTCTAACTAGCTCAAGCTTTTGGGAAACTTAGTTATTTAACATGGTATCAGAGCTTAAGTCTCGGTTTTAAATGCTTCAGTCATATTTTCCGCAAGGTCCTGTTGGTTTATCCTCCTCCTTCCTCTTATTATATCCACGTGCTAAGCTTTGATGGATGCTAGCACATGCAGGGGAATGTTGAGTTGAGTTAGATATTGAAAATAACCCTTTCCTACTAGGTCGAGCTTTTGGAAAACACCCAATTATTGTCCTCCTTTGATCCCCCTTCTAGACTAACTTATCAAAATTTGAACCACATAGATCTATGATTTACCATTTTGAACTAAGCCCATTTAGTTTTGTTAATTTGTTGGGTTCTACTTTCTTATGTATGCTTCTTAAATTGCATTCCCTCAGTTTTCTAGTAATATCTTTCTTGTATGATTTGTGACATGCTTCTAAATTAAGGAAAGTTTAAAAAAGATTATTCAATGTCTTAGTGCTTCGAGAAATCTGCCTAGTTTCACAGCATTACTTTATGTTTTTATTAGTAGAAACTGGGTTTGGATGTGTGATGAAAAAGGAGGAAATAGCTGTTTTTTACTTTATTGATGATTGCAAATTTTTCACATGCAGTAATCTTAAGGAGGAGAGCTGTTTCTTTCCAATTCCGCAAGCTGCAGATTGCATTCTTCGCATAGTTGAAAGAGCCAATGCTCCGGTTATTTATCTCTCTACTGATGCAGCTGAAAGTGAAACAGATCTCTTGCAGTCTTTAGTCATACTCAACGGGAAGACAGTCCCACTTGTGAAAAGGCCAAAGCACACTTCGGTTGAGAAATGGGATGCCTATCTATATAGAAATCACCTTGGTGGGGATGATCAGGTATGCCGAAACAACAATCACTGTGATAACAAGTATGACAATAACCGTGATAACAAGTGGTTTGATACAACTAAGAAGAGATGTTTTGGTATTGTTTAATGGAGGAATGGTGCAACATCTTGATTTCGTTTTATACTTTTCCACCCATTTTGTGGACTTCCAGATTACTGATGGTTTGCAATTTTGTTTTTTTTCTTTCTTTCTATTTTTTAAGGTGGAGGCCATGCTAGACAAGACAATTTCTGCCATGTCGAATGTGTTTATAGGGGCTTCAGGGTCAACATTTACAGAAGATATACTTCGACTCCGGAAAGATTGGGGGTCTGCATCAGTCTGTGACGAGTACCTGTGCCGAGGTGAGCTACCGAATTTTATAGCAGACCCGGAGTGAAGCTTATGTGCATAAACCTGTTTCTTTATTAAGATTCTCTTTGTTACGGAGCATGGAGCTTAATCTCGGCGCAGCCAATTGCCTGTATAGTATGCTATTGTGCATTAGTGTATAGAAACTTTGTGAGCTTTTAACAAGAAACTGGACTTTCATCAGGAAAAAAAACACGCTGGTATTCATCTGTTGACATTGAATACGTGTTATATGTAGATTTGCTCTTGGCATTGCTCGATATGGCCATATGTCTTTAGTTGTATGAAGACAAGAGTCTTTTATATGTACTGGTTAATATGGTTGGTCTGAGCTTTGAAACAAAGTCAATGTAATTATTTTGGGCGAGTGAGACCTAGTCGGCCGTTGGCGATGTCTAAATTGTGATAGGGTGTTCTTGTCCCCTTGGCGCATATTCTAGTTTGCGCATTTCATATCCCCCAATCAACAGTGATTAGCTCACTTGGTCATTTGTTGATTGTGCTCAAAGTTTTGGCAGTTGGCAGTGTCGGGATAGGGTCGGACTGCTTCTTTTTGGTAACTTGTTTGTTCAGTTACAGTCAACTTCCTATCTTAAATTAATCGCATCATTCACTTTAGTTGGAATTCATATTCGCTGGTGAAGCTTCACTAGCTGAGTCCTGACGAAGCTTCACTAGTCGTTGATGCACCAGAATCAATGGCGTACGAAGAAGTGCACACCAACTGTTCGCGCCAGACTCTCCATTTCATGTGCGCCATTGATCCTGAGGGATCAACATCTAGTAAAGCTTCACTAGTGACGCTATTATGAAGGTTCACTAGCGGATTTTAGTTTCTTTACTCAAGTCAGTTTGGAAAACAACATAATATTGTGGATGAAATATATATTGTAGCGTGGAAATTCTAATGCCCATATACCCATGAGGTGGCAATTTGACTAGCAAACTTTAAGCGAATCCTTCGTTGCTGAAAGAGGTTGCCAAATAGCCCTTTCACTTTCCAACAAAAACATTTGTGTACGCATTTGATGTAAAGATTTGGTGTCACTACTCCTTTCACAAGGGATTCATACTTAGGCTCCGTTTGTTTGATCTGAACATGAATCTTAAAAGCCATCTGAAAATTTAAAAAAGTCATTGATCTGAAATTTTGATAGCTAACCTGAATTCTGAATCTGAATTCTGAATATGAGCCAAGCGAGCTCCATCTTATCCACCTGAATCAGAACTGCCGATGGCGAAACAGCGGAGAAGCTTCCGTAAGCTATTCTCGCTTCCCTCTTTGGCATTTAGAGTGTGATGATTGATTGCTTCTTTGCAAAAGAGATTGGCACAAGCCAGCAAACTTTTCATCTCCCATTTGGGTCCTGCCATTGATCACTCCCGTATCTGTCAATGTTGGCCTCGAGTTGAATTTTCTTTTCCCCTCTTCTCTCAAACGTGCTATCCAATAGAGGGATAATTGTACGCTTGAAAATGGGAAAATCTGGAGGCAGGAGAAAAAAAGGTGGAAACTTTCTCGCCGCCGTTGCCGCTACTGCTGATGGCCATCAGCCCGCCTCCTCTGGAGTGGTGGTCAATAGCGGCGGGCAATAACAGTGCGACGCTTGAGAGCAGGCGTCACAGGCGTGCCACCATCAAAGACGAAGACGGGCTTAGTACGCAAAAAGAGGAGCTTGCAGATACGGCGGAAGAAGCCAAGAAGGTGGGCATTCCGCACCATGTCTCCCTTCTCGTCCCGCATTGCCTTCATGAACTGGATCATCCATATGCTCGCATCTGGAACACCATCAAAAATCTAAATTTAGAGCGAAAATCGTGAATCATCACTTCAACGGGTTAGAGAGAGAGAGAGGGAAAGAGGGAGACCGATGGCGAGCTTCTTGCCGGCGAGGGTCTCGACGGAGACGCGGCGGCCGACGGGGGCGAGGAGGTCTCTGAGACCGTGCACACCCATTGAACCAAAGAGAAGACGACCGTACAGGGCTGTGGGTTGGGCTGGAACCCGAAAAGGTTTTCAGAAAATTCAGATGGGTTTTTCCATCTGAATTTCTGGGCCTTTTTACATACATGGGCTGAATTCAGGATAGAATTCAGAAACCCAAACAAATGGGCTAAAAAGCCCAAAAAAGCTGGGCTTTTCAGCCACTTATTCAGTTCAGATCTGAATAAGAGTAAGCAAACGGGCCCTTAGTCGAAATAAAAGTTTTCTTGGTACTTTTAGCCTCTGAGCTACTTGTGTGTTACTCCCTCCGACCAAGAAAGCATGTTTGAATCTGAAAAGGAGTTATAAATTTATTGGACTTTAAGGCCCAATGGCCCATACAAAGCGATCAGTGTTCCCCATGTAGTGATGAACCTGAGTTTTTCCGTATGCGGACACGCTTAGAGGGAGTAGTTGTTTTTTTTAATTTGACAAATCTCATCATACTAACGAGCACACGAATGCCTTCTCCGGGGCACAATGACTCGATTATCATTATTAGTCAAAATAATCGATAGTTAACATTATGTGTACTAATCATTATAAAGGATTTAAAGTATACTAATGCAAATTGACCTGACATAGAGACATCAGTAGATATTATATAGCAGATGTGCAGTCACTCCACGCTAATCACGGGTACTAATGATGCACTTAGTCTTTTTTGTGGTTAAAGATAAAGATGTATGTGATATGGGCCCCTGCAGCACTCTTGTCAACAGAGGCCAGTTCACACATAAAACTAGTTATTTTGAAGTTACAAGCTATATTTGTCATCATAGAATGAATCAAATTAAAATTATTCTACCAGCATCTTCTTCTTATTTAAACAGGTACCAGTAACCATAAAACCGGTTTTACAGTGAACAGTCAGAAAACCTAAAGCCAAAAGCAACCAGAGAAGTGAGGAGCACCAATGTCCATGTGTGGGGCAGCATGAGGAGGAGGCGGATGACCTGGTCAGCTCACTTTGGTCTCAGCCTCCACTCTGCTTCTTCCTTCCGCTTTCTCGCTTCCCCCCTCTCTCCACTCCTCGTCCTTGCATACTTCCATGGTAATACTACTATTCGTCGCATTCGCTTACCTTTTTCCTGTTCTTGGCTAAAGCTTGTGTTCTGCTATTACCTCCATAGTCTCCAGCTAGATTAATCTAGTAGTGACATTTGTCTTCCTTGTAATGGAAATGAGCTTCCCATGTCGCTGTCTCTTCCCGAGCTACCTCGCCCACCCATGCCCCACTCGCCCTTGAAGCTTCTTCAATTTGCCTTCATCCAAACAAAGCAAAGATGAAGTCAGCGATCTCACCTTCTGCTAATAGAAGAAACAAAAAAGCAAATCTAAAGACTAACCAGTGGCCTCACCGTGTCAAACTCAAACTTAGGAAGAACCCCCCGCGACGGCTTTGAAGTCTTCGATCATGGCCGCCACTCTCCCTTACAGGTCCTAATTGGTTTCCTACTCCTTCACTCCTCGTATAAAAATCCATTATTTGACTCTCCTCCTCCTCCTCCTCCTCCTCCATGTTCTTCTTCTCTCCTTTCTCGCCTTAACCAGAGAAGCCCAGATCTCCAGTTTCTTCCTTCTTTTGAGAAACCATCATCTGGGCCATCTTCTATTGGTTTTAGAAGAAGAAGAACAGAGACAACCATGTCTTCTAACAGGAGCGGTCGGTACAATTTGAGTGATGGCGGGGTCGTGTCGTGGACAGGCAAGGTGATGGTGGGCGCCATCATCGTTCTCTTCATCGCCGTCGTCGCCGTTGTCTTCCTTCACCTCTACGCGAAATGGTTCTGGCGCCGGAACGGCGACCCCAACTCGCAGTCACGTCGCCGGAGGCGGTTTTTCTTCAACCAGGACCAAGCTGCTGCCGCCGCCCGGCGTGGACTTGAGCCATCGATCCTCCGCTCGCTCCCTGTTATCACCTTCCAATCCGTGGACTTCAAGGAGGGACTAGAGTGCGCGGTGTGCTTGTGCGACCTGTCCGACGGGGAGAAGGCCCGGATGCTCCCAAAGTGCAACCATGGCTTCCATTTGGAATGCATCGACATGTGGTTCCAATCTCACTCCACTTGCCCACTATGCAGGGACATGGTTGCTCCCAAATCTTCACCAATTTCAAGGCCGGAGGAGCTGCCGGAAGTCCAAGCGCATGAAGCCAATGGTGCAACAGACGGGCAGGCGGCGGAGTCGGTGAATTTCCCAACCAATGTGCTCTTCTGGGGCAGCGAGGATCAGGTGAACACCGGGAGAGCTGGTGCGGAAGAGGGGCCTTCATCTTCTTCTACATCCTCCTCCTCCTCGTCCACCAATGGAGACGTAGACAGGAGCGGGAAGATTGTGATCGACATACCCAGAGTGGTTATAGAAGGGCTTCCAGCTACTGTTTCTCCCAATTCAGGCCGGTCTGCGGAGGAGGACTTGAAGTCGCCGGCGACTCGTCTGCGGTCGCTGAGGAGGCTGTTGAGCAGGGAGCCAAGGTTGGCAATTCCGTCTAGTCCGAGGGGAGGAGATATTGAGCAGGGACTTGTAAGAGGAAATGCTCGGACTCCAAAAACTCCAACTGGTGGTTCTTGAATCACTGAATTGTGGCAGATTGGTGGTGGAGGTTGGTTTTGTATGTATATTGCTTAGAATTAGATTGTTTGCCATTTTTTAGGATTGGAAGCTAGGCTGCAATTGCAGGTCCTTGGGTTCGTCTGATCACCTCCATCAGCGAAGGCTTCCCAATTATATTCGTTAATTCATTCGTATGATGAAAAGAGCATCAGTAGTTAGTTCAAGTCCAGCGTCCTGTTTATGCAAGAGATGCAATTGGTTATTAATTAATCTAAAAAAGAGGAGATGAAAATTTTTATTATTGAACTATGATGTCAAAGGTGGGATTAGTAATCTCACTGACTTGCTGTTGTATATGTGACATTGGAAACAGAAAGATGGTACAATATAGTTTTCCTCCATAACGAGCACTTATTCAGGTTCTTTGCATTGACATTTGATTTAGATATTTTTAACGAAGAAAGAAAAGAAAAAAGAAAAGATTGTTACTTCAGATGTTGCCAAAGTTTCCCTTGATTAGATGATTCTTGCCTTGATTGGAAAATTGTGCAGAGTCGTTCTTCACCGAATGAAGGGGATACAGGTGCAACGAAGCTGACATCAATTTGGAATAGGGGGCGTTTGGAATTTTTCAATAGTTTTATCAGGGCAGAAGTCAATTGCTTGATTCCTGGATCATGTGATGAGTCTCATGACTCGTGTTCTGTCGGGTTTGAAAGCTGACTTTGGGGAGCTTCAGGCCCCATTCACCCCGATTCATCAAGCTTCCTCCTGTTTGGATGTGGAATTTCCGGGGAGGAACTTCAGCAAGATTGCTATTGTTCAACTTCACTTTCAGCATTGTTTGAATTCTTTCAGCTAAAAGCGACTAGCTTTAACTTTTCTCTTGGCATAAAAGAGCTAGCTTTACCTTCTGAAATTATGAATCATGCATTCAATAAGGTTGCTCCAATCCCATGCTTCCAATATAAGTGGGCCCTGCTACATCCCATAGCATTGAATATCTCCATTAATTGGATAAATTAGCTAGCATTGCCACAATTCACAAGAACCCATCACATTGAATACCTCATTACTAGGATTAACTAGTTAGTACTCCCTTAGCATCATAATTCATAACTCGTATGTTTACATCCTACAGGGGTCATCAATCATGATGATCAACGGTATATTATGGGTGTCTCTAGTCAGGTCCAGATTAAACCTAAACCAAGGCGCAGGATCAAAATGTAAAGTGAACCAAAAAACGGTCGGTGGCCACACCTCTGCTTCCCTCCCAGAGTTTCCAACAAAGCTTCAGATCCCCCTCAGAAATTTCTAATATTTGAAAAAGAAAAAGAAAGTACCCAGAAAGATCAAAAAGGCGAAAAATCTCCCTGACCATTGAAATAGAGACCCTGCACAAAATAAAAGAATCAGGGAGGAAAGGCAGATCGATGGTATAGACACAACTTCATGTGAAAAACAACACAAGAGGAGAGGTGCGTCTCTCTTTTCCGGACTTTCGTACCATCTTCCCCCACTTCTTGCAATCTGCTTTTTATACTTCTGATCCTTGTTTTTCTATTCCGGTTACTTTTTCTTTTTTGCGAAAATCGTCTCATTGTGATGCTGAGCCGATCAAACTGATTTTTTTTCTGCGGTGATTTTTTTATTTGAATGATCTATATTCGATCCCCTCGTATGTGATTATTCCTTTGTTTCTTCGCCACCTTTTCCAGTTTCTTGGAAGATTTTGATCCTCTTTTTATTCAATTTGGATTAGCATATTCGCATTCTCTTTTTTCAAGTTTCGATCTTTTCCAGGTTCTTTTATTATTAATCAAAGATCCTGCCTGATCGTTTTTAGTGGTAGTTTTGAGGGATCTAATTAATGGTAGGTGGAGCTGGATTGTCCTGTAGCTTTATGTTCCTTCGATGACATTCAAGGTGTAATGAGTGTTTCATAGCTGCCAGATTGCTAAATCAGCTGCCGGAATGCGAAGTTCGGAATGCCGAAGAGGGCTGGTTTAGGACTTCTACTCTATCAGATTTCTTTTGTGGATTGGCGATCTACTTCGATGCATCAATCGGCAATGGCCGTGCACAGAGATGTCATCGCTGCTAGCTTTTGCCGTCTCGGCGAAGATCGCCCTGTGAACAGCAGAAGATTTAACACTGAAACCAAAACTTCCGCTGATCCTCATAAGGCTCTGAAGCTCGGTTCTGATAATGGTTTCATCAAGGGTTGCCAGTATGATGGTAGCTTCAAAAATTTTGATCAGAAATTGCCAAAGGCTCGGGTTGCAGCTCCGTATGGACAATTGGTTCGGGAGTTGGACGTTCGACTTAAAGAGAATGTGGCCTCAAGGCTGGCAAATGATGTAGCTGGTGACCATGGGAACGCTGTTGGATTTAGTAAAATGTCACTGCCGGAGAAATTAGTAGTTGCTGTTGATGTAGATGAAGGTATCTTTCCATTTCTTTTTATACATAAATTCATGCCCTTGTATCACTTTTAGACAACCTGGTCAATAAGAACTCTGTTCGTGCTTGGTTCTCACATAGGACTCCTTATTTGTCACAGTTCTTGGAAGCTTCCTTTCTGCGTTGAACAAATTTATTGCAGATCGTTATTCCTTGAATCACTCTGTTGCAGAATACCATGTTTATGAATTTTGCAAGGTATCTGTTGGTTGCATTAGTTTCTTTGTGGTAGTCCATACAAAGGTTAACTGATCCTTTTTGTGTTGGATGTGGTTTTGAAGTTATGTTTACACATCTGTGATTAGTTACTATTTTATCTTGCAACAGATATGGAACTGTTCTCGCATGGAAGGTATCGTTTATATCTATTATAGGTTAATTTTTTCTGGATTTTTAACAACACCCATTTTTAAGTGTTGTCCTTGCTTGATCGAAATTACAGATCTTGTTCTTGTGGTTTGAATCTGATTTAAGTAATTGTAACATGTTCTTGTATGGCAGCTGATATCCGTGTGCATGAGTTTTTCAAAACCCACTATTTCAAACTGGGTATTCATCCCATTCCGGGTGCTCAACATGCCCTTCTTAGGCTGTCTACATTCTGTAATCTCTCTGTTGTCACGTAAGCATTATATATATGTTCTAATTTCTTCGAATTTTATTTGTGCCGCTTTCACTTAATTGTAAGCCAACTTTTTAGACATGACAGATTTTTTCAATCAAATCTTTTACTTGTGTAGGTCTCGACAAAATGCCATTAAAGACCATACAATTGAATGGATCGAGAAGCATTTTCCGGGTTTGTTTGAGGAAATTCATTTTGGAAATCATTTTGCACTGGATGGGCACTCAAGATCCAAATCTGAGATTTGCAGGTACACCAGATACTATAATAACCGTTCTGTAGTCATGTAATAATAACTGTTCTATTCTTGATTGCTGTTTCAGAAGTGGACAGTTTCAATCAATGATTTTTTGGTTCTTCAAGATTAATATGGTTATAATAATTTGATAACAAATGCGGTGACTGTTAAGTTTTTAAGGCATTCTTTCCCTCTATAACCTGGTTAGATCTCATTAGCCTGTGGTGCATTTGATTATTCTATCGGCTTTCCGTCGACCAGATAGAATGCTGTTTTTTGTTGTATGAAAGATGGTGTTATTTTCCAGAACTTGGAAATATAGAGAAGGTAGGGATAGTGATGTAGTCAAGGGGTTTACTTAGTGTTTTAGCTTAAATATCAAAGCCTTGCTCATGGTTCAGCACAAATTATGATTGTGAACTGTTTAACTTGGTCAGTTGAACTTTTGCAGGTCCTTTGGAGCTCAAGTCTTAATTGACGACAACCCACGATATGCTATTGAGTGTGCTGACGCTGGTATGAAAGTTCTACTCTTCGACTACAACAATTCGTACCCCTGGTCCAAGTCTGGCTTGGCCGACCAACACCCTCTTGTGACAAAAGTTCATAACTGGCAAGAAGTTGAACAACATTTAGGCTCATGGGTGTTACCATCTTAGGTTTTCACCTGCAATCGCAAACTGGTTGTCATGAAATTTAAATAGAACAGTGGAGGCCGTTACATCATGGTCATCCTCATCCATTTTTGAAACATTTCTGAAGCAAGATTTATTTTTACTGTAAATGGAAAAGTTCTTTTAGGCTGGTTTATATCCTGTAGTTGACATGTAATCCAATATACATCTGGAGTATAGCATCGAGTACCATTTCTTTTTTATTGTAATCATTCTTCTTTTGGGAACATTAATATCCCAATTGTACAAAGACACGTCTCACTTATTCTCTTGGAAATGACTTCAAGAAAAAAAAAGTTTTGTGATTCTGATTAGAATTTTTATTTTGGTACAACAATATAGGCTTATGCCCCAATTTTTTGGACGTCAAACTCAATTCATGTATTGTTGGAGATAAATTTCTTGTACTTAACAGCAAAACAGTATTGATTAAGGCCATCTCCTTCCACCACATTATTTGGTTGAACGCTCTAGCAATTAAAAAAAGAAAAGAAAATAAAGATTTTGTGCATCCAAATTGATTCATGTGTACGGAATCTTTGGAAAGAAAAATAAAATATCTTTTTCTTTGAATATGGTCAAAGCTCTACCCTGTAAGTGTCCAAATTGATTCTTCAAAATGCAAAACGTGAAGTGACGAAATCAAATCTAGCAACCATGATTCAGCCTCCACAAATGTTCATGCATTACCTCATTTGAGTTTCTTCTCTTGTATTCTCTTTGTGTAGATTGACTTCTAGTCTCTTATTTCTCTTCTTTTAGTATTCTTTCTTTGATTTGATCCGGCGTGACTAGCCTGACCGGCGACATAAGGCGTCAATGTAATACGTTAGCACATAAGACCTACTGTAGTACATAGATATCTTCTACTTTCCTGTCCCATATTAGATGCTCTGGTCAGAAAAAGATTTTTATCTTCAGTAGCAACGTCCGATTGAGAGATACTGCCATATTTTAACACAACACACACACACACCACACAAAAGAAAAAACACCAACACACACGGCATACACACAAAAAAAGAAGAAAACGATTGGACATTGGCTTGTTGTGGGGAAACCAGTAAAAAAAAATCTCAACCTAATTTGGTAAGAGGCTTTTTAAAAGTAGATGCATTCTTCGATATCAACCTGAAGTCTCTTTCGACTATTTTATTGAAGCATACATTGAGATAATATGTACATTCTATACAGAAGATATACAGATAATTAATTCAAATAAATTACAAAATTATGCACAATTAATTAATCCAGACTGAATGATGCCGAGGCCCATGACCATGTGTTTGGACTGGCCCCAACTGAACCTCCTTAAGTTTGAAACGCTAAGCTTCAAGTATTTCAAGAGCTGCAAATAGAACGATATCTCTCAAGACAGAACAACATTTGAAAATGAAATACAAGGTACAAAAAACAACTTAACTTATCCACTTACATGGCACATATATCTCGCGGTCCAAGGGCCTTATAACACCTCTTGCATTCACTTTGTTCTGACGCAATATCTGTCAACATTGAACAGGCTCAGATTTAAGATTCTAAACGATTTTTTGACTAAAAAAATGACAAAATGATTACTTCCTCCGTCCCAGTTTTATAATCTTGATCAGGAAACCAAAACGAGAAAGCCCGGTTTTCTAATTAGGACCACTAAAATGGGATGGAGGACGTATTATTTACCAGAGCTCAGATAGCAGCTGGAATGCCAACGGTGAGAGCCATTGCAGAGGTTATCTGCCCATTGTTTATCCTTTCGATTCTATGAGAGTAGCCAGATGTATCTTTAGAAGATAAAATATATAATAAAGATTTTCGTTTCTTAACAGCTCAAGCTTTTGGGAAACTTGTTTATCTAACATGGTATCATAGCTCTCTGGTTCTAGTCTCGTTGAAGGCATGTAAATCCCAATTATATTTCACCACGCTCGGTGGACGCTTGCACGTGAGGGGAGGTGTTAGAATATAAAACATATAATAAAGATTTCCGTTTCCTAACAGTTCGAGCTTTTGGGAAACTTAGTTATCTAACAGTGTCTTTCTTTGATCAGCCATCAGGAAAATCTACTTCCATTCATGATGGCGGAGGACCATGTCCTGAATCATAAAACATGATCATCATCAGTTAAAAAAAGAATTGATGTCCAGGAGGTGTATGTTACTGCCGCTATTTTTATAAGACCATCACTCAAATCATTGATTGATGTTTAGAGCTGTGGCAGTCCACTAAGCAACCTTTCAGGTTAGTTTCCTTATTTTAATCGAGTGTTTTAAGTAATATATTCTAAACCTTCCTCTCCATTTTTCTTGTTAGGGTGTTAATTGGCATGACCATCTGTCACTATGTTTTTTCACACAAATTCTAAAATCGTACTTTGAGTAAAAGGGTTGAACGGCCAAAACAGATGCCTTGCTAATCCTGTACATCATTTTTAAGACATATATGATGATGGTAATTCAATTAACCTGGATTAAAGGGAAATGACTGAAACAATTTTATTGGTTTTTTATACGAAGGATTGAATTGTATGTGTTAAACAAATAAAACCTTCATGATCTAAAATTCTAAATTAAGTGATTAGATTCCACACCATCGATGTGCAAGGTTTCTCCTTCATGCTTGTAAGTGGCTGAATTACGTCCTGCTCTAATAGCTCCTTCAGGACTCCAGCTGGAACAAAAAATTGAGCAAAATGAACAATATCGTTAACATTAAACAGAAGCATATAATCCACTAATAAGATTTCAAATCTAGAAGTGACTATTTTTTAATGTATCCACCAAATTAAACAAGTGCATAAGATCTGATATATAGCACAGTTGGTGTGTGTGAGTGTACACCGTGAAATGGCTAATAGAAGCACCGGTTTTAACTCAACATTACCAGAGGTTCCAACGCCAAATATACTGTAGTCCTCTTGTTAGGATTTAGCGTAGTGTCAATAGCACTTACACTCATTCTTAAGAATTATTTAGAGTAAAGTACGATAAATAGATACATTAAGTTCGCTTTTTGGCAGCCTTTTCGTATCTTTGTTATGTTGGCCCCATAGAAATAAATCAAATAGGGGGAGGTGTATACCAACTTTTTGTCCTTGGAAGTTGACCATATGAAATAGCATATCTATTTTAATACTACATTCTTCCGGGATTAGTATGAACATTTGGTTTTTAACGAGAATTAATATCAGCTCATTTTGGAAAACCAAATGTTAATACTAATTCTGGACTCAGGACGAAGGGATTATTGAAATGAATTAGCATATTTATAGTTATTTCATTAGATGGAGTATTTACAACTTCATCTATAGAATTAAAAACCCTGAAGAGAAACTTGTGTCTTGTTCTTCATTCCTTTAAGGTTATAGTTTGTACCAGATCATTTAATTTTGTGCCCATCTTCTATCTAAAGCAGCACTCATTTGACAAGTAAATCACATCTACTGTCATTTGAAAGATTGCATATGTTAATATAGACCTGAACTTATAAGCAAGCAGATTGTTAGTAGCAGCTGGAGATGGAAGTCCCTCACAATGAGAAGTGAAGGACCGTACTTTTCCCTTTTTGATGTGTGCTTGGTTGATTATCTTCATAGCCATCATATGATCTGCAGAAAATAGCATGTATTAAATGCAGTATTTAAATCTCCAAAATTTCTATTTTCTTTTTTCTGTTTCAAACTGGCATATCATATAAACAAGTGAGCAAACACACGACAGATTCTATGTCCAGCACTGTAGTCGTCTTGTACTGTTGTACCATACATAATGAACGCAGCAAGCACGTGGTGTCTGATCTCTTTCACACACGCGCACACTGTGGGATATTTAAAAAATAATTGATGTAAAAAATCACGTTTTTCTTTTTGAATCAGTGTGAAGTACTAAAGAGAAACTAAAACTCGATCTCTAATTTGTGCTATGATTCAAATTTTCTATTTACTCCAATGATATAGGACCCTAGACCGATTAATATGAGATCATTTTTGTGTAAGGGGCATAAAAAGTCTTTTGGGCAGTTAAATTTTGAACTTATGGTGGGTATCAAATCAGAATTAGGTAGGTGACCGTAACTCATCACTTACCCTTGTAAAGGAAATCGTTTTCGTATAAAAAACGTAAGGCCAATCTTTTTGGGTGGTTAAATTCTAATATGGCAGTAAGTATCAAATTAGTAGTAAGTGAGTGTGAACTATTACTCACCTTTATAGCTGTGAGATAAAAATCCAACAACTACGACATAAACGGACCTCATGTAAACTATAGTAGAGCGATCTCAGTAAACTTTTCTCATATAAGAGCTCCTCGAATGAAAAAGAACAACTTTTCTTAGGCGCCACACTAGTAATCATTTTACTGGCAAACTTGACTAAGCAGCCAAAAAGAAATATTCATTATCTTACCTCTTCCGCATCTTTCAGGTACATTGATGCCACGATTACTCTAACGTCCTTTGTCTCTTCTATTCTAGACCAATAGCCAGAGGCGATTCTTCCGCTTGAATCCAAAAATTCATCAGCAGGGCGGCATCACCTAATATCCGAACTCCTACCTTTTCCCTTGCGAGAGAAGTATACGATGATATGCATCTGACTCTAGGAATAGTTATCCACCAGAGAGATTCAAGTCTCTGGGAATATACAATGATATGCATATGACTCATCAATGTATCAGTCAGCCCCCACCCCATTTTCCCAATCAATCAAAGGTTGGGTGAAATGAAAGGGATTGCAGACGGAGCTAAATTGTCCGGTCGGTGAATTTGTCTCTTTGAACAATGAACATCGTTGTAAAGTTACAAGGGGCAGGATTTAGTTGAGCGTGTCCGATGCACCAATAACGGCCGGGGATAAACTTTCTTCGTGGGACCCAGATAAGTCACCTCGTCGATTCGATTTGCCCAACCTTTTACCGATTTTTTAAGAGGAGCCGTGACGGAAGCAAATGTTTTTGGTCAGGTCAAAGAAATAAAGAAAAGGATATGGCACGTTTCTACTTGAAATTGGACATTGGATCTTCCAGTTTCCTCTTTTGTGTGAATGTTCGGCACTGCATGTAAAAAAGACGTGCCTGCTGAAGGGCTGATCATATTTTCTCTTGGTAACTGTTTATATATGGCCCTATTTCCTGTGATAACTGCTAGACATCGTGTTTGCAGAGCCCGTTGTTGGGCTTCCTGGTTAGCTTCATCATATTGGCAACAAAATGATTAATACAAAGTGAATTTGGTCAAGTTTTCCGCAGCCATTCGTGTGTGTACTTGTTAGCCCGCAGCCATTTGTGTTATGTATAGCGGGCACCTCTTGTATCATATGCCTTATCTGATAAAATCCTTGCCTCTTCGGAAGCTGGTGTTGCAAAATAGTAGAAAAATGAGTTTGGAATCCGGAATGCCATGGCACTCACACGATGTTTATATTAGAAAAGTTTGTGGAGAACATAATGGGATTTTTTGCAGGAAGTAATTTTTTTTTTCATGTATAAAGAAGACCAATAGATGCCCCCTGAGACGATTAAAAATGATACATGTAAATGATGTTAAAAGAGGGAGAACTAATATAATTTGGATGAAGTTAATAAAAAAATGATTTGACTTTATTATATCTTACAAAAGAGGTAGTCACCTCAAATAGTTTAAAAAATATGTTACTTGATTATGATTATAATTATGATTATGATTATGTACATAGATAGATAATGCAGAGAACAAAAATATACTTAGATACAGTTGATTTTCAAATGAACTAAATTAGAAATGCCTGGAGGGAGTAACATACATAGTGATCTATACATGAAATATAAATTTTATTATCTTCTAAATTTATATTTATACTAGTGTTTGATTAGAATTACTACTACTTTAATATAGTTTTTGGTTTTTGTAGAAAAGAAGAGTAATACACATAAATGAGGTGAAAAGTAACTCAAATGGTTAAATTATCGTAACTTCGTGTACAAATCTTGGATTGGATTGATTCAAGTTTCATTTAAAGTTCAAGAAGTTAGCTTTCCAATGCTACCAACCACGTGCAATTCGAAGTTCGGAGTAGAAAGTTATAGCCATTTAAAATTCATGAATAGTAACTACGATCGATCAGTCATTCAACGCGATCGATCGCCTGTGCCGCAAAATAGTGTTATTGGAGGAAATGATTGATTGTCATTAAAACGATCGATCGTATCTACTAGAGTTTTTGATCTGTACAAGACAGTAATAACGATCGATCGGAATCATACGGCATCGATTGGCAGGATGATTGATCGGAAGGAAATAACAAAGGAAGTGTGATCGATCGGTAAGACATCGATCGGCAATACGGAGCGATCGATCGACGTATGTGAAAAACTGAAATAAGACTTATTTCGACTAGGATTTGGAAGGGAACTTCGTGGTTTCTCTTCAAACATATAAATAGGCCTTATATGAGAATATTTTGGGCAATCTTGGAGAAAATCTAGAGACCACCTTCGAGCTAAATTGGAGGCTAGAGCAAAGGAGAGAAGAAGATGAAGAACATGATGATGGATTCTCTTCCAATGCGAGGCTAAACATTTTTCCAAGGTGTAGACGAAGCCCAATAATCTGGTTGTGTAGTTTTTTTTTTATCATCTTATGTTTTTACTCTAGTTGGTGTATGAATTGTATTGTATAATCACAGTTAATTCTTTAAAGGTTTGTTCTTTGTACTCGAGAGAGACAAGAGTGAATTCTTGTGAGTTTCAATCCGAAGAATACTTGCGTATCCGAGAGGAACGTAAGTAGACTGAGGTGTTATATATCAATAAAGTTTTATTGGTTTATATTTGAGAGAGATAGATCACAAATCCATATTTTAATTATTTTATGTGTTATATCCGAGAGGAGAGCACTATATTTTGAGTTGACAAGTGTATGTCCGAGAGGAATATGCTAGCCAATTAGAAATCTTTATTCAAAAGAGAGAGAGAAACGATACACTAGTTTATTGTGGTAGATTCGAAGCCTTGGTCTTCTCTATTTAATTAATTCTCACTTAGTTTAGTTAAAGTTCATTACTTTATTTAGATTAATTAAAAACTGCAACTTTCTCTTGAATTTGGTAAAATATTAATCCGTCCCTGAGGTTCGACAACCCTTTCTATACTCGCCGTAGTACAATTGCCTTGTGCACTTGCAAGGGTTTATATTTAAACGATCAAATTTTTGGCGCCGTTGCCAGGGACGGCACAATACTTTACTGAATTCTTAGCATAGTTAGTTTTAGAATAGTTTAGTTTAATTTAGATTTCTTTTCAGTAGCTTAATTGCATTTTTTCTTTTTGCAGTATTAAGAGAGGACGTTGATTTTCGTCATCGTTGGAAGGGCCATCCCTGCCCACTGTTTGCATTATCTTAACTTTCTTTTAGAATAATTTGAGTACTTGGTGTTTTCCATTTTCTTTGTGTGACTGCATGACGTGCTAGTTGTCGCTATTAGGTTGCTAGTTGTCGCTATCTAGGATTGATGCTTGCTAGTTGTCGCTATTAGGATTACACAGCTTTTATTTGATTTTTATTGTGCACGCATAGTCGCCGTTCCCTGAACCCCGACCTGGCCTTTGACCCTGATCCTGAGCGACTCTATAGAATTTGTAGAACTCCTAGCCACTCAATCCCTGAAATCCATCCAATGGCAGACAACATGAACTTTGGGGTGGGAATGGCCTAAACCAGAATCCACTAATGCCCCATACTCGTACCCCGCAAGACTACTACCGTCCTACTGCCTACACCTCCCCCTCCCCCTCCTGTATCCTACAACCTGCAACTGTGGCTAATTTTGAAATTAAGCCCAACATCATTCAGATGCTGCCCACTACCATGACCAACTAAATGAGAATCCCTATAGGCATCTCCAAAATTTTTTGGAGGTTATCACAACCTTCAAACTCACACTGTCTGATGACCAGGTGTGCCTTAGGTTGTTCCCATTCACTTTGAAAGACAAGGCCAAGGAATGGCTATACTCTCTTGCACACAACTCCATTTCCACTTGGGAGGAACTTCAGGCTGAATTCCTAAAGAAATATTTCCCTATAGGGCGGACCAATAAAATCCGCAATAAAATCATCACCTTTACTCAACAACCTAACGAACAATTCCATGAAAGCTGGGAAAGAATGAAAGCCCTACTCCAGTCATGCCCACATCATGATGTGCCCAAGTGGCAATTAGTACAGAGATTTCATGAAGGTGTGTGCAATCAGCACAAGACCCTAATAGATGCCTCTTGTGGAAGCACATTCATGAAGAAAACCCTGGATGATGCTTGATATCTACTAGATGACATGAGCGAAAAATCTTTACACAGTACTACCCTCTATAGATCTGAAAGCCATATGCCTGGCAGGAGTGCCTCAAGGGGAGGCATGTACGATGTCAAAGCCACCACCAGTTTAGAACACCAAGTGGCATCCCTTACAGAGAGGTTTGACAGGTTTTTCTCACAGACTCCACCTTATACCCCAACCTCTCAAGATGCCTGTGCCATTTGTGCTAGCCCTATGCACACCATAGTTGACTGCCCCTCTGCTTTCCAGTATCCAGATCTTGTACAAGAGCATGCCAACTTTGCACAAGGATACTCTAGATCTAATAACCCCTATTCAAATACCTACAACCCGGGGTGGTGAAATCATCCAAATTTCACCTGGAAACAACCTGACCAGGGGCCAGCTTTCAATTCAGCCCCAAGACCAGAATTCCAAAGCCAAACCCAGCCCTACCAACCCGCTCTAGCTTCCTTTGGCCAATCTAATAGGCGACCCTCATTAGAAGACCAGATGAGCCAAATGCTCCTCTCACACTTAACCGAGATTAAAACTGAACAAAAAGAGATACGAGCAGAGCTAAGAACCCAAGCCCAGCTGGTCCATTCCCATACACAGTCTATTGCCAAGATAGAAACCTAATTAGGACAGCTGGCCCAATCCATGAATCGTAGAGAAACGGGAACCTTGCCGAGCCAACCCCAACAAAACCCTAGAGGGCAGTTTGTAGCTGAGGCCTCCCAATACCCTCCTGAACAAGTGCAAGCCATAACTACCTTGAGGAGAGGTAAGCAAGTTGACAACAGGGTTCGGGATCCATTTGTTGGCCCTTTGAGTGAGACACTTTCCCATGAGGAAGAAACAAAACCTGCTCCAATCAAAGCTATGCCTGTTAATTCTAAAAACCTGCAGGATGACCCGCTCAAAGCTTATATCCCTCGGGCTCCTTTCCCACAATGCCTGGACAAACCCTCTCCATTTAGTAAATTGCACCAAAAGATGGAGGAGATGTTCGAGGTGTTCAAGCAGGTTAAGGTCAATCTCCCTTTGTTAGATGCAATAAAACAAGTGCCTGCCTATGCCAAATTCTTGAAAGACCTTTGTACTCAAAAGCGCAAAGCTAATTCCAATTTGACTAAAAAGGTCTTTCTTACTGAGCAGGTGAGTTCCCTATTGACACATAACCTTCCACCAAAATATAAGGACTCTGGATGTCCAACAATTTCATGTGTGATAGGGAACCATACTGTTGACAAGGCATTATTAGATTTGGGGGCAAGTGTAAATTTGTTGCCTTATTTTGTGTATGAGCAACTTGGGTTGGGGGAATTGAAACTGACTGCCATAACACTACAACTTGCAGACCGATCCATTAAAGTTCCATGTGGTGTTATTGAAGATGTTTTGGTGCAGGTTGATAAATTTTTCTTCCCTATGGATTTCCTTGTCTTAGATACACAACCTGTACCGAACATTGGTAGTCATATTCCAGTAATTTTGGGACGTCCATTCCTGGCGGCATCCAATGCTATTATAAATTGCCTGGATGGGGTGCTGAAATTGTCTTTTGAAAATTTAAATGTCAAACTGAATGTTTTTAATGCCCAAAAACAACATCCACCGCCAGATGATTCTTATGCAGTTCATATGATTGATACTCTGGTGGATGGTGCACCTCCATGGATTTGTTATGATGATCCACTTCCGATTTCTTTCATTAACCCTAATGTGCGCAGTAGGACCAAAAATGGACTGAACGTTGGATTGAAAGATCCCAGATAAGTTGAATAAATGACTCCGTCTGGCTGAAGACGTTAAACTTAGCGCTTGGTGGAAGGCAATCCACGTAAATAGGTGTATTCTCTCCTATTTCCTCTTCTTATTGTTTTGTTTTTCATTGTCATTTTTAATTTGTTTTACATTGGGGACAATGTCCAAATTAGGGGGAGAGGATATCACTTTACTAAAATAAAATAAAAATTGAAGAACTGTAGATACGATCGATCATTCATAACCGATCGATCGCGAGGCAATCGACGCAGGATATGGACGATCAAGTGCCCTAGGGTACATTGATGCCATTCATCTGCAATCTGACGGGTGCTATTTCTCGTTTATAAAACAATCGATTGGATAAATAAGCGATCGATCGCAGGTTGTCTTCCTCGCGTTTAAAATTCGAACGGCCGCGGCGAGAGAAATCTATTTCCACTCGCTGCCGCCGTTTCCGACCCTTGTTTGAGCTGAAACTCCGGCCCCCGACAGATTTTCACACGTAGAATCTAGATCCGGTGTCTGTTTCCGCGATTTCCTACTCCTTTCATCGCAATCACTCTTTTTTCTTCCGATAAGCCGAAACTTAAAAACTCAATTTTTCTTGATTTCTGGTAGATATTGTTGCGATTACTCTCATGCATTATCTTATAATGACTATTGCGATGATTGTGCATGCATTTCAGCTTCTGATTCTTCGATTTTAGGTGTTTTATTTAATTTTTAGGATTTGTGTTCATGCGGTGAACAGTGTTTTGCTATATAAAAAAAATTTCGAAATCAGATTTCTGGGATATACACCCTTCTCATGCATACTTCTAGATTGATGATTGCAATTTTTATGCATGGTGATCCCTTTCGATTTACTGTGTTTTCATCAAATTTTTATTTTTATTTTTTTTAGAAATTCATTATTATTTTCTGAAAAAAATTTAAAAATGTGAAGTGGATCTGCTGTTACATGCTTGCTGTGATGTTTAAGCTTGAAATTACATGCTGCATATTTTTGTACCTGGATTTGATTTTCCCTATATTCTTTGGTTTTCAGGTACAACGCCTCAGAAATCAGTCGCTCACAAACGCTCAAGGGGTGAAGCTTCTACGTCACGCCCTGTTCCTTCCACCCCTCCACCTGAACTTGCTCCACAGCCACGACCCATCTAGTATGAGAGGCAGGTGGTCCTGAACTATGTTATTCCTGACCTTCCGACGCAGAGATGGATTGAGGAATGGCCGGATTGGGTGAACTATTTCACCCATATCGCTGCCAAGAGGCAGAATGCATATACGATGGTGCATGAGGATCCGGTTCGGGAGTTTTATGCAAATGGCACCAATGAAGACAATTATGTTCTAGAACGGGTGACCATCCTGAGCGTAGTATGTGGTACTCCTATCCGGGTTCGTGTCGCCGATATTTCTAGTGCCATAGGGTGTGACAGAGGTACATTTCATCACCCCGATTTTGATGGATATCAGTTTCCTCCCTACTGCAATGTCACAGGACGGTTGATGGGATCTTTAGTAGGGCCTGGGACCTCGACCTATCTGGCCGCCATCAGCATGCGATCTGAGTTCCACTTCGCCTTTTTGATTGTACAACATGATGTATGGTCGGCCCGGAAAGAGAAAGTCGACCGAACCATGACTAATTTGTTATATGTATTCAGCGACGATTCTCAGCGCCGTTATCTTGACCTGCCTTCATTCGTCTTTGACCAGATGAAGCAAATGTTGGTGGTATTTCAGAGCGGGTATCTCAGACCCATGGGGTGCATTTTCTTGATCATTCTAGAGTATCTCATGGATTGGGGCCCATTGGAGTTGATGCGTATAACCGTATGATGGGCCATACACGACGTGGGTGGCCAGGGGTCCCCCGTCCTGAGGAGCACGCCGAGATACCCGAGGGACAACCTGTTCAACAGCAGCAGATCACCGATCTCACTGGCCAACCGCAGGAGATTCGAGCATCCCAACAGGAGCTTATGGATTCTCAGCATGCTATTACGGAACGCCTCGACTCCATAGTCGATTTCCTTCATGCATGGCATTTTCCTCCAGGCGGTGCTGATGGTGATGATCAGGATTTTTAGTCAACTTTCTCTGGTGTTTTCCTTCCTCTTTCTCCTTTACTTTTATAAGATCATTGTATTTTTCTCTTTTGTTGTGCATTGAGGACAATGCTTATATTAGGTTTGGGGGAGAAGATGTGTTTCATTGTAAAATCAGAAAAGAAAAATAAAAAAATTATTTAAATTTATTTGAGTAGTTTTTAAGTTGTTTGTTCGTTGTTTTTCATAGGTTTTGATAGTTTATCCCGTAATAATGCATGTTACAATTCTTAAGTGATTAATTGACATTGGAAGTGTGAGTAAGTATACTGGAGGATAGATACACTTAACTGAGCATATCTTTCTATTACAGTCCTCTTGGAACAGGTGCTTGAGCTAAGAAAACTCACTCACACACACTAGTACATAAAGTAATACCATCTAGAGATTTGTTGAATGCTAATTTACAGTGGGATCACTTTGGTCATAGTCATTGGATGATGTGTAGTTATCAATTGAGCTTAAAAGATCATGATAGACCATTTATTTGGCTATGACAAGGGTTGGAACCAGAAATAGGTTGAGAGTATAATACAGCCTGGACAAAATAAAGATGTGCTTGAAAATATAAATGCTGAAAATGAAAATGAGAAAAATGAAAAACAAAATGAAAGAAAAGGGCTGCTTGACTTTATAGGATTAACTTAGGCTGATGCTCGGGCCCGAAGCGGTCTCTTATAACCTAATGCCATAAGCCAAATTGGTTGGGAGTCATTGGCCTGAGTCATTGCCAAACCTAAGCATCTTGGAGTCAGGCTTTACACAGTCCTATGAAAAAAAAAGTTTATGGTGTATTATCATCTCAAATCTAGAATGTTGGACCCGAATGAGGCGCGCAGATTTGTGCTATCATGAACCTAAAGATTACGATGACTATGTAGATTTTGATGTTCTTTGGTTAATGGGTAACACTGGATCTGTATAAAACAGAAATTTAGAATGTATTGCTACAATGTTCTACACTTTTTACTATTTCTATTATCATGCTATAACATATTGAGCAGAAATTTCCAAGATGAAAGTGTGGAATAAAACCACGTACTTGAGGGCTTCTATATTCCTGTTGATTATGAACCAAGTACATGTAGTTGATTTTCTTAAGCATTGTAGTTTGTATTTGTCGGGATAATAGGTTGTGTTTTGCAATGTTTTTATTTGTTTTATTTTGTTTATACTTAGGTTAATTAGGCTAATAAATACATGTTTGTGGGTAGCATGGCTGCAAACGCTCACGAGACAACACTCGTCCTACTAGGGCCACTTAGAGGTTTAACGGTTTGTTGCATACGCTCAATGAAATCGTATTCCCTACGAAAGTGGTGTTTACTTTTATGCATTAGTTCTTTTAGTTGATTGTTTGATTTTGTTTTGTTTTGTTTTACTAGGGACTAGCAAAATGTAGCTTTGGGGGTGTGATCTATACATGAAATATGCATTTTATTATCTCCTAAACTTCTATTTATGCTAGTGTTTGATTAGAATTACTACTACTTTAATATAGTTTTTGGTTTTTGTAGGAAACAAGAGTAATACACATAAATGAGGTGAAAAATAACTCAAATGGTTAAATCATCGTAACTTCGTGTATAAATCTTGGATTGGATTGATTCAAGTTTCATTTAAAGTTCAAGAAGTCAGCTTTCCAACGCCACCAACCACGTGCAATTCGGAGTTCGGAGCAAAAAGTTATAGCCATTTAAAATTCATGAACAGTAACTACGATCGATCGGCCATTCAACGCGATCGATCGCCTGTGCCGCAAAACAGTGTTATTGAAGGAAAGGATCGATCGTCATTAAAACGATCGATTGTATCTACTGGAGTTTTTGATCCGTACAAGACAGTAACAACGATCGATCAGAATCATACGGCATCGATCGGCTGGACGATCGATCGGAGAGAAATAACGAAGGAAGTGTGATCGATCGGTAAGAAATTGATCTGCAATACGGAGCGATCGATCGCCGTATGCGGAAAACTGAAATAAAACTTATTTCGACTTGGATTTGGAAGGGGACTTCGTGGTTTCTCTTCAAACATATAAATAGGCCTTATGGGAGAACGTTTTTGGCAATCTTAGAGAAAATCTAGAGACCACCTTTGAGCTAAATTAGAGGTTAGAGCAAAGGAGAGAAGAAAATGAAGAACATGATGATGGATTTTCTTCCAATGTGAGGCTAAACACTTTTACAAGGTGTAGATGAAGCCCAATAATCTGGATATGTAGTTTCTTTTCTCTCATCTTATGTTTACTCTAGTTGGTGTATGGATTTTATTGTATAATCACTGTTAATTCTTTAAAGGTTTGTTCTTTGTACTCGAGAGAGACAAGAGTGAATTCTTGTGAGTTTCAATCCGAAGAATACTTGCGTATCCGAGAGGAACGTAAGTAGACTGAGGTGTTCATTGGTTTATACTCGGGAGAGATATATTCATGGAGTGCCAATCGGTATCGGACACAAACCGATACTCCGATACCATTAAGTATCGATTTTTCCATTTTTTCCAAATATCGCCGATATATCGGTTTCGGACCGATATATCGGCCTTTTTTGAAAAAAAAAATATTTTTTTTTTTTGGGACAAAAAAACTTTCATGTTTGTTTTCTATCCTTTTATGCATATTTTGAAATCTATTCTTTGTTTAAATTAGTATAACTCATTTTAGAAGTTAGATTTTGAAAATATATGATAAAAACTAGTTTTTGACGACCGATATTTTTTTACGCAATATCTCCGATATATCTCCGATATTTCGTCTCTTAGGCCGACCGATATTTTACCGATATCCGATACGACATTCCATGGATATATTACAATTCTATATTTTAATTGTTTTATGTGTTACATCTGAGAGGAGAACACTATATCTTGAGTTGACAAGTGTATGTCCAAGAGGAATATGCTAGCCAATTGGAAATCTTTATTCAAAAAAGGGAGAGAAATGATACATTAGTTTATTGTGATGGATTCGAAGCCTTGATTTTCTCTATATTGATTAATTTTCACTTAGTTTAGTTAAAGTTTATTGATTTCTTTAAATTATTTAAAAACTGCAACTTTATCTTGAATTTGGTAAAATATTAATCCATCTATGAGGTTCGACAACCCTTTCTATATTCGCCGTAGTACAATTGCCTTGTGTACTTGCAATGATTTATATTTAAACGATCACATAGGTAGGCAAACGGAGAGAAAAGAAAAACGAAAATAAAAATGTTGTCGGCCCTCTGTCATGGATATGGATATGGAATCCAGATCGCACTGACGAGCCCACCGCAGTGAAAAGACCAATGGGTGACAGCAAAGCCGTAGGACCAAGAATTAATTGCAGAAAAAAATGGCGTCCCACTCCCTAAAGCTGGTGGGAATCACATTGAAATCGGAATTGCCAGCCTCACGCCTCACAGAAGGGCTACATGCGCTCGGCGACATCTTTCATGCAATCAGCAAGGATGACGCTTGCTATTATTGCCTTCCTTTGATTTGTTCTCTTGCCTAGAAAAATTGAATAAGATGTCATAATTTCCAACTACCATTTCTTTTGGTAAGTGAACTCGTTTTTTCTTTCTGACTTTGACACTTGAAAACGTTCCACATTGTGTGGGAAATGCAAAGCACTTGGTTTTTCCACCAAAAAGCCAAATTACTTGGCTATGCCAGGGAGTTGCAAAGCTCGAACAGTTAAAAGAAATGCAAAGCTTGAACCAGCCAATTCCTTTCATCTTCGGGTTTGCCTTATTTTTTCGTCTGTGGTACAAGTTTTTTTATAAATGCCATCGAGCATGGACACCTGGAACTTAGAACATAAGGTCTGACGCCTCAGGCTTGTGGTACATTTTGACTAATTGTTACAATAGCAACTGTAAGAATATATCGAGGTAAGGAACTGCCCAAACTGGCAGACGGCAGGAAAGCCCGGAAAACAAAGGACCCCGTCTCTCAGGCGCTGTATGGAGACTCGAATGAATTTCGGGTGGCGGATGGCAGCCAACGGCTATATGGTCTTTGATTAGAAAAAGTAACGGCTACATGGATCAGGCGTGTGGACAAAAAAACTCGAGTTATACTGTTGACTGGCAGCTGCATGGCATGGAGTGAAGCTAAGCTAAATAGAGTAAGGGAAGAGGTCAGTCAAACAGTTAAGGATGCACATGCTGCACGTGGATTATGTACGGCGGAGTGAAGCTGAGAGAATAACGACGTCCAGAAGAGGAGCAGCAAAAACAGCGAGCCTCCCTTGTTCCATAGATTTGTGTTCGATCGGTTGAGCCTCCTTTAATGCCCCATAAAAGTTGCCAATGTATGATTGCATTCAGCAGTTCGTCGATTATTATTTATATTGGGGGTAGGGCTTGCTATTTACCCTGGGGCAATGGGGCATATAGTTTTTTCAGCTGAAAAACGAGTTTCGTCAGAGCAAAAGGAGATGATCTATTTGAAAAAAAATCAACTTGTCAGTTATAATTTAAACGTACAACGTGATTGTGATTCTCAATTTGATTTGAATCTTTCGACGAGATAGGAACTGAAGTTAGGTATAAAACTAAAGTTCGTGCCTTTTTTTTGGTTTTGTTTAGGAAAAGCACAATGATAACGAGTTCTTTTAAATTCATCTAAAGGGACAGTGATTCCCTTCCCGTTGTTAATAGAAGAATAGTGGCCAACAGATCATTTATTTTTGGAGCAATTATGATAACATCCTGCAGCTGCAAACGTGGTCCCAAAGATCCGGTGGAAATTAAAGAGCAATCCCCTATGAATGGAATCAACTATAGTTTCTACTCTTGGCCCCCCCAAAAAAAAAACAATTCCATTCCATGCATGAAGCAGCAATCAACAACAAATATTCCCCCCCTTCCACTTTAATAGTCTGTTTCGGTTTTCCAAAATAAACTAAAATTATCTCGTTTAAGAATCTAGATCGGACTATTAATATTCAATGGAGGGTCTAGTTCCTTATCATTTAGTCAAAATAGAAAAAGCTATCTTAATTACTGACACGATATTGGTGTGCTTATTCACCCAAAAGAAATTATTAGCAGGGAGTACACGATTGCCTTTTTATTCCTCTTTAGCTAAGACGGTATCTGCTGATCACCGCCAAGCAAAAGGTTAAAACCAGCAATTTTAATTTCCAGGGCTGACTGTTACTGACATCGAATATATGAAGGAGCACTTAACGTTTTACATACTCCCGCTGGTCACTTTTAATAGATACAGTTTTTTTTTCAAATAAACAAAATTTATAGTGGATTTAAAATACTGTATCAGTTAAAACTTAAAAGTGACAAGAGGGAGTAGTTGAGAAAAGTAATTTAGATAGATTGGGTAAAATAGTCTGATTAGGTAAATCAATAAAAGTATGACTGAAATTCTTATTTAAGTCCTGCTGACTGCAATGTACGAATTTTCAATAGATACACAGAGAAGTAGTTCGAGCTTTGAATTTTTGAACAGACCACTGTCCGAAGTTCTATTATAAAAACACATGTGCACACTTACTTTTTCCTTGATATCTCCATTTGTGGCTGACAGCATCGAAAGAAAATTAGAATGGATTTACTTTTTTATCTTTTCACTAAAATATACAGTGAAAATGATTCTTCGCAATGGATAGAAATGTATGCCAGATGGCTGTTTCCTTTGTCTTCCTAATACCTTATCAACTGATTATCATCACTCTATTTGGGGGTTTGGCCATTGGCTACTGAGTCACTACTCAAGCAAGTCGGTCCGTGCCCCGACACCCGACACAAGGGTGTCGTAAACACATTCAAAAATGTAAAATGCTTTCACTTTCTTTTGGAAATGCCAGCCCCATGGGTGAAACCCGTGGGTGACCTAACGGATGGATAGCATCTCTTCAAAATTTGATTGCCACGAGTATATGTAGACTCAAATAAATGTAGAGTTTAATTAATTCCAACACGAATCCTGAAAAGTATGGAGGTTTGAAATGTATGCAAAAGAGAAGAAAATGAGCATTAAAAGATGGACGTTGATAGGAAGACCATGCAGCATCGCCCCGCTAGTTGAGGTAAATTATTTGGCCTCTATTCTAAGCAAATGCTTAATTCCCCAATCACGCTTATGAGCTTTCTTATTAAAAAGTTATATTCCTTTGTCCTACTTCATAGTCCCATTTTATTTTCGCCAAACAAGCTAATTTTAGTTCATCTTTGAAACACCAAATAGGACTAGTAATATGGGACGGACGGAGTATCAAGGATTTTAGTACCCATGAGCTCTTGGTCACTAGTAGCCAGTGAGTTTCCAAGAATTTTTTTTTATAAATACTCAATAGGAAGATGATCCTCAAGTTAAAAAAACAGACTATCATTTTCAAAGCAGTAATTTTGACTGCTCATTTAGCAAAAGAAAAGAAAAAAAAAAGGAGGTAAGCGACAACTTGTAGCCGCCTGTACTACCAAATTCGTCAATAAAAGTCCCCACCATATCTAATCCGTCTCCTCACTCCTCTATCCTCACCTCCGTCTCTTCCTCTTCCTCCTCCAGTCCTCCGCCACCCCGGCCCAAGCAAATGTCCCACTCGCCAGACACCCTGCCCATAATGTCCAGCTCCGGCGACAACCAAAATGGCCGGAGCATTTCCAACTTTGCTAGGAAGCACAAGAAGCCTCTCCTGATCGTCCTATCCACTCTCCTCCTTGTCGCCACTGTTGTCTCAGTTGCCACCACCGTGGCCAAAAGCAACAGCGAAGACCACGAAAGCAATGTCGCTTCCATCTCCGCCTCCCACGCTGTTCTCCGTTCCTCCTGTAGCTCAACTCGATTCCCGGAGCTCTGCTACTCTACCATCGCTGCCAATCCCTCGCTGGCTGCCTCCCTCACGTCTCAGAAGGACGTCATCGAGGCTGCGCTCAACATCACCCTCCTGGCGGTGGAGCACACCTACTTCGACATCAAGAAGGTGTCGAAGAGGAAGCAGCTGACGAAGCGAGAGAAGACGGCTCTCCATGACTGCCTGGAGAACGTTGACGAGACCCTGGACGAGCTTCGGACTAGCTACGACGACGTCAAGGCCTATCCTTCGTCTAAGAAGAACATATCCGTCCAGGCGGACGATCTCAAGATCCTGCTCTCAGCCGCCATGACCAACCAGGAATCTTGCCTCGACGGCTTCTCGCACGACGAGGCCGACAAGAAGGTGAGGAAGGTGCTGGAGAGGGCCCTGGACCACGTGCACAAGATGTGCAGCAACGCCCTGGCCATGATCTGCAACATGACAAACCCTGACGTGGCCATGGAGAGGGAGAAGTATGGCCTGGGACTGAGAGAGAGGCGGCTGGAGGAGGAGAACATGGTGGACGAGGATGGGTTCCCGAAGTGGTTGTCGGCGGGGGATCGAAGGTTGCTACAGTCATCGTCTGTGACGCCTGACGTGACCGTCGCGGCTGATGGGAGTGGGAACTACAAGACGGTATCGGAGGCGGTGGCGGCGGCGCCTGAGAAGAGCAGTAAGAGGTACGTGATAAAGATCAAGGCGGGAGTGTACAGGGAGAACGTGGAGGTGCCCAAGAAGAAGACGAATCTGATGTTTATAGGGGACGGACGCAAGAACACCATTATTACTGGCAGCAGGAATGTGGTCGACGGTAGCACCACCTTCAACTCGGCCACTGTCGGTGAGATCTCTTTTCGTTCTCTTTTTTCTTCTTTCAAGTTTTTCGTCAATTCTCATCAAATATCTCTATAATTATTAAGACGAATTCCTAGCTATATTTCTTTGTGACGCAATATGTCAGTTCGATCCAATGCACTTGATTAGAGGCTTAATTAAACTGTTGAGATAATAAGATATCGTGGTGAAAAGTAGAGGTAAGTGCAACTCTAGAAAAAAAATGGAAGTAGTTGTAACGCTTTTCTCTCTCTCTTTTTTTTCACTTTTGCTAGAGGTAGATTCAACTTGTTCTGGACAATTCACCTACTTCCCGAGCTGGAGAGTAAACAGCAGTCTTTTCTCTCCTTCGTGATGAACTCTTGACAAGTGTAGTTTTACTACTCGATAATACGCAAGAGACCTACAACATTCATTGTTTTTAATATTCTAACAACTTTCAATAAGTTGATAGTCAAGATCTTTAGTTTGCGTTTTTTAATATTGTAACAACTTTCAATAAGTTGATAGTCAAGATCTTTAGGGTGCGTTTTTTAATATTCTAACAACTTTCAATAAGTTGATAGTCAAGATCTTTAGGGTATGTTTGGAATCTGAAATGGCTTTGTGAAAAAAAGTTTCACTGCTGAAATTTTTTCACTTCGAAAGGAGGGATGGCTGATTTGTGTTTGCCTTCAAACAGCTTCAGCTGTGAAAAAAACTTTCACTGTAGTGCACACCATGGTATATATGTCACAATTTTCACCTTTAGCATCGAACCAGTTTCACGACTTTCAGGTCCGCTTGGCACTTTTTTCATGCTTGAAGGACCCATTTTTCACCTTTGAACAAGTGTGCAAGTGACTCTTGTCCAGAGCTCCTAGCCAGTTCTTGCTTACCCTTTGTACCTTTTAAAATGAATAAACCGGAAGCGTGCCTGTCTCCTTTGGACGCTAGTCACGCAAATATCGTTTCCCTTTATAAAAATCTCTTCTTGGGTAATGTGAGGGATCGACCAATGTTGGCTGAATGAGGTTCTGATATAGATCTAGGGCCTCCTCGCACTTTACAGTTGCAGTCATGTACTCTCACTAGCTTCAGGCCCTTCTATCCTCGAGTTATTGGGCCCAGTTGACGTATTGCATTTGAGCAACTCTGGCATTAGAGAGGATGCGCTGACGCCTCCTAATCAATAGAAAAAAGCCATCTGCATTCTGCTGATCGTGAAATTTTGGAGCCGTTTGGGGCGTGATAAAAAGCAAAACATCCACGGTGGATATTTTACTTTTATCATTTATTTTCTGTTTTTTTCACTTTCAGCTGAAACACCTCATGTTTCATACATCCACAGTGAAAAATTTAGAAAATAGTGAAAGTGAATTTTTCACTAGATGTTTTAGATTAATCACGAACCAAACGGCAAAGCAGAGAATCGTCGTTTTAGGGGCTGTTTGGATAGTGAAAGAGGGCTGAATTCACTGTCAATTCAGCCCTCTTTCAGGTGAAAGAGTGTGAAACAGGTTTGTGTAGTGAATTTCAGGTGAATTAGAAAATTCACCTGAAAGAACAAATTCAGGGTGAAAGACCACTTTCAGGTGAAAGTCCTCATGAAGACTTTCACCTGAAAGTGAATTCAATTCATCTACGAAAATACAATTCTGCCCTCATCATGATTCATGAACAGTATTCCCTCCATCCCAAATTTGTACCAAGATTTAATTTTTTAAATTAAACTAAAATTAATCCATTTTGAAAAATTATATGGTATTACTAATGTCGGACGGAGTGTAGAAAAGAGGTCATGCAGGGGTAAAATGGTCAAAATGTAAAAAATTACTTACTGTATCACATTCACTATCCAAACACATGACCAAGTATATTCATCTTAAAAATTTCACTATCCAAACGAATTTCACATTCATCATGAAAGTCAATGAATTTTTTCACCTGAATTTGATTTCACATTCATTACTCTTTCACTATCCAAACAGCCCCTTATAATTTGACTTACCTATTCGGATCTTGATTTTTGCCAGTTTCTCCTAATCACTCTAGTGATAAACACCTACTCGCACAACTTTCGCTCAATTATGCCAGCCCCTGTGCTGATTGTTTGGCACCTGCACATGGAGCTGTTTCACGTCACATCTAACATGGTCACCACTCGCCCTTAGCGAGAACCAGCTTGGCGTGAAGCCATGAACGTACACCTGAAGCTCATGCTGATCCCTATTCAAATCGTCCTGAATAGAGATAAGTCAAACTCCACCCAGACCACTTGTTTCCCTGCACTTGTTAGTATAGATAACCTGAAGGGGCCACTTCAATTAAACTAGATAGATACAGTAAGTACATTACTAATTGCGCATGAAAAATAAAATCAAAATTGACATGGTCCATCAGACATGATTCTTTGTAATGGACTGTCCTGTGACTGACTGTTAATTGGACTGTGTGGTGTGACCCAGCGGTGGTTGGCGAGAGGTTTCTGGCCCGAGACATAACGTTCCAAAACACGGCGGGTCCGTCCAAGCATCAGGCGGTGGCGCTCCGGGTGGGGTCCGACCTGTCGGCCTTCTACCAGTGCGACATGCTGGCCTACCAGGACACCCTCTACGTCCACTCTCTCCGCCAGTTCTACCGTTCTTGCCTCATCGCCGGCACCGTCGACTTCATCTTCGGCAACGCCGCCGCCGTCTTCCAGGACTGTGACATCCACGCCCGCCGCCCCGATTCCGGCCAGAAAAACATGCTCACCGCACAGGGCCGAGACGACCCCAACCAGAACACAGGCATCGTCATCCAAAAGTGCCGCATCGGCGCCACCTCTGACCTCCTCCCCGTCATCTCCTCCTTCCCGACCTACCTCGGCCGCCCCTGGAAGGAGTACTCCCGTACCGTCGTCATGCAGTCCCAGATAAGCAACGTCATTCAACCCGCCGGATGGTTTCCGTGGAACGGCGACTTTGCCCTCAGCACCCTATACTATGCTGAGTACCAGAACACCGGCGCCGGGGCCAGCACCGCGAACCGGGTGACGTGGAAAGGCTACAAGGTCATTACCAGCACGTCAGAGGCCCAGCAGTTCACGGCCGCCAACTTCATCTCCGGCGGTAGCTGGCTTTCCTCGACGGGGTTCCCCTTCTCCCTCGGCCTATAAACTTATAAGTTCCTGAACCGGCTAGCTAGGGTCCTTTTATGCGGTTGAGGTCATGAGGGTTCTTCTTCTTCTTCTTCTCTTATATTTTTTTTGTTGTGTATTGCATGGGTATATTGTACGGTTGAATAAAATTCGAGTAAAGAGAGAGCACCGGGCAGGGAGTGATAACCCTACATCAGTTCACCCACTCATTTCGATACACACTGTGTATGAAAATGTGTAGAAAATCTGATGTACAAATATCGTTTTCCACCGGGCAGGTATGTGGTGTGCCACCGTCCGTGTAATGAGTCATTTTTACTTTCTATTAAACCAGAGATGTATCATTATTGTATCCAAGAAAAAAGAGTAATGTATCCATTATCGTTTGCATGAGCAGGGCTGCCAATGGACAAGTTACTGTTAATACCTTTTTTATGATCGGGGTGGAACTGCGTTGTGACAGTGGGTGGGCCGCCCAACTTGTTGGAAGATTGTTCTACACTTAAGTGGTCATCTCTTGGATTGGGCAATAGAAAACAAGGGTAATTTTTCCATTGCCCCTGGTCCTTTCTCCCTAGTTCCGCCACTGTTCATGATCATGAACATCTATAAATTTTTTTTTACCATAGCCGCCAAATCACTAAACTGTTTAGATGTTAATCATAATTCGGGCAAGAGATGGGAGCAGGGAGAGCGAGAGTTTATGAATACGGAAAGACAAAGATGCATCATACCACAATCTACAACTGTCTTAACACAATGGGGTAAGTCCCCAAACCACACTTCACATTCCAGAACATTTTCAATTAGTACCTTCAATATAGCAGATTCCAAGGGCTAAACTTTGATAGTAAATCATGACTTAATAATTTCTAATCTCATAAAAGAAAATTACTCAAGATTTTATCACAGATATTCAAGCCCCAGCAGTTGAACAAAACACGAAGGAAGTTCTCTCTCATATCGGGTGGGTTTCTGGTTGTAGCTTTCGGAAAATGATATTTGTACATCACTTTTCCTACACATTTCCATACACAGCTGATGTGTATGAAAATGAGTGGGTGAAATGATGTGGGGACATGATGTGGGGACATCACTTCACCCACTCATTTCCATACACATCAGCTGTGTATGGAAATGTGTAGGAAAAGTGATGTAGGGCTATCACTGTCCTAGCTTTCTCGGTTTGAATGACGTCGCCTTGACTTTAAACGGACCTGCTACTATTCTAGTCACGACCGGCCCACGTATAAGGCCCATTTGCTATAACAAATGGGTATCCAAACTAATTTTGTTGATATGAAATTCAATTTAGACCCGCCTTCTGCTGCTCAGATAGGTGTATAGCCACCATATAGATATACATCAACGGTGTGGATTTAATTCGTGCACGTAAAACGGGTGGTTTTGGCTAAAACAAAAGGTGGTGAACTAATCTTGATCCTATAAAACAACTCCTGCTCAATCGGAAGAGATGCAGCCATGAGCTGTATAATTAATTGTAAATATTTCACACTCGCAATGTGGTAATCATAAAGCAACCAGTAATCATACTCTTTTCTTCTTTTGAGCAAGCTGGACACTTTATTTAGATAAATAACTTGTCAAGCGCCATACCTATGAATGTACTCCATCATACCATTTTAATAGTTCTATTTGGTTTTCCAAAATGAACCAAAATTAGAATTTTCGAAAACTAAATTTGATAATTAAAGTGGAACGGAGGGGGTACATATGTGGATGCCTTTATGGAGCGGGATCTTTTATAACAGTTCTTTTCGTCGAGATATTTTGGCGTAAAAAAATGCTTATGCTTTCACCATTCTGTCACCGACAAAAGCAAGATATTTGAACACATATATATAAGAACAAAGAGAATTAAAGATTACAAGACATAGAAAAACATGCAACTTTATTTAGCCGCGTGAATGGATAATGTAATGTAAGGGTGTAGAAGCTATGCTTGAAAATGAAAGCGGATGAGTCAATGTCTAAATTAAAGAGGGAGATCCGACTGTTGGCAAGCATATCTCTGACAAATTAAAAAATGATATACTCCATAACATAATTAAAGAGGTGATCATTAGTGAGTGTATGAGCTAGGCTTTCTCATGCACGTAAGATCATGCTCAAAGTGTAATAAGCATTGAGTGCATGTTTATTGCTGGTACTTGTGACCTTATTCAAGCCCTCAAGTTTAACAAATGAGCTCTTGTCAGATCCAAGTAGGTGGATAAGACCGAATTATGAACTCTTCGAATTCCATTGGAAAGACCTCGGTTGAAAAGCGCGGGAACGAATAAGAAGAAGATAATAAAGCTCGACTGATGAATCCATGGTACATTTTGCATATTAATTTGCTTGCTAATTTTTAATTGCAGTGCAATTTAGTGGTATCTAACTGATTCAACTATTTATACAGGAAAGTTTGATGAGGCCCTAAATGTGAAAGTTAGTTGGGTCCAAAATGGTATTCTCTTCCAGAGGAGGGAAAATGCTTCCCAACTCCCAAACATGATAATCATACCCGCCTTATGAGTAGAGAATAAAATGGTTGAAGATTGGGTCAAATGGGGCGGTGAGGATGAATCCTTGATCTTTAATAGGCAGCCGTCTCATGTTTCTATGGAGATGACTTATGAACCGATGTCAGAGCACACATGGGAGCTTTAAAAATCTAGATGTACATGAGTCTACTTTGAAGATGTTTTTCTGAGCCATTCCATACACTAGTCATACATTGGAGTTTGAAAATGATCCATTGCAAATGAATCTTATGTCTTATGAGAGGATAATCTGAAGACTGAGGAAGGTAGGATCGAGTGAGGGATTCCTAGGCCTTCACATGATGGGGACAATAAAAATTTGGTCTTTCTACCCGCATTTGGCCACTTTTTACATTTGAGATGACATTTGGCTTGTCTCTCCAGAGTATTTAGCGGCAAAAAGGCAAAAGGAAAGTATGGGCCTACACGGAATGCATCAAATATTTGAAGACGAAAAAGAAGGAAGAAAGAATCAATTGCCTTTGCCGAAAGTGTTAAAGAGTAGCTCGATCAACAATTGGAATTATGTGATGCCTGGCCGTCACTCCTAACAGCAACTCATCGGCTGCTTATAAATTGTAGAATGCTGATGCTTGCAACACTGCCAAGTAGCTTTTCTCTCTTTTTGGTAACTACACTGCCAAGTAGCTTAATTAAACACCACAGTGCTCGAAAGCTACGATCCTAGCTTTCGAGCACTAGAAATTTAAAACGCTGGTATAACTTGAGATAGCTAGATGACAAACCCGATCATTTTCTACTCCAAAAAGAAAAGAGCAATGGTCAAGAATTCTTTTTTTGGTACAAAAATTCAATAGAGCGTCTATATGGCACCTACATTTCTATGCATCAGATATTCAATCGCCCTCAAAATGACCTGTCTTCTAGATCTGCTTTTCAAATTTTACATGTACATGTTTAATTATTCTTTCTGTGTCGATTGTTTGAAGACCTATTGGACTGAATGATCACTATGACCTAGGCTACCCGACATTTGCATTTTGACCTATCCCATCCTAGTTACTATGGTCGACATGTTTTGACATAGACCCGATTCACATAGATCATGTTTGGAAGCCTTAATTAAATAACTGATACAATCTAATTAACTACCCGTAATGCACGCTCTTTCTTAGTTTTTCACTTAAACAAAAGCAATTAAAGCAGCTCAAAGTCCCAATCATACGCGCTGTTGCGATTCGTTCCCTATTCAGCATTTTACTGCATGTACTTGCATGCATAGTCAATACCCCACTGATCATACATGCATGGATTAGTATCACTGATCGTACTATAAATGCTCTCCTCGACATCTCTTGCTTCCAACTCCTATTTTCGCACAAGTACCCTTTTCCTTCCATCATGGGGAGACGCTTTCTCCCTGTTCTCCTCTTGTTCCACCTCATGTTCTCAGTCCCTGCAGTATTCTCGTCCGCCCCTCTTGCCGACACTCAAACAGAATGCTTCTCAGTGCCCCCTTCCGTCTTCACTTCATCGGTTCAGTCCACCATTGCCGAGATCCGAAGCGCTCTTTCCCTCATCTCCAAATTTGCGGGCAAGTTTGGCGACTTCCGAGTCTCCAATGCAGTCGGTGACTGCGCAGAGCTCCTTGACTTCTCATCTGACGAGCTCAGCTGGACTCTTTCTAATAACAGCAAGATTATCGGTAAAAATTTCTAAACTCAATTCCTTTCCTTTTTTTTTCCCTCTAAATATCTAAAACAAGTTAATAAGATTCCGATCCTAGCAGCTCCATTTTTCTGGGAAACTTGGTTATCTTACATTGTACTAGAGCTCATACACCAATTTAGCTCGAGCTTTTGGAAAACTTATATAGCTTACAATATCAGTCATCCTCAGTGGGGACTCATGACTCATGATGGAGAGCTGCTAATAACTTTTTATATATATCAGGCACCGGGAACAGATTGTCCGACCTGAAAGCGTGGCTAAGCGCGGCGGTAGGTAACCAAGAGACGTGCCTAGAAGGGTCGACGGCACAGACGGAGCCATCAAGGGCCTGGTGTCCTCGAGCCTCTCTGAGGTGAGCACCTTCATTGGCCGACTTCTCGAAATGGTGCGCGATCGGGCACCGCCCTCCGAAGCTGCCACAGCAACTGGAGGGCGAAGGCTAGTGCAGCGGGACTTCCCGGCATGGGTCACAAACAAGGAGCGGAGGCTTCTGCAAGCCACGGTCGGGGCGATGAAGGTAGACTTGACGGTGGCGAAGGACGGGACGGGAAACTTCACGACGGTGACAGACGCCGTTAATGCGTCGCCTGACAACAGCAGCCGCCGGTTAGTGATATATGTGAAGAGAGGTGTGTACAATGAGAATGTGGAGATCAAGAAGAAAAAGTGGAACTTGATGCTGGTGGGGGACGGAATGGGAGTGACCGTTATATCTGGTAATCGAAGCTTCATCGACGGTTGGACCACCTTTCGGTCGGCAACTTTTGGTAAGTATGACCAGATCTCATTAACTCTCTCTAGCTCTCATGAATAATCGACACATTATCTTCAGTTATCATTAATGTTGTCTGGTCATTAACTCATATTAGTACTCTCCACGACTCCACCGTCCGGTGGGATGGATAAGCTGTACATTACAGACTACTGAATTCCATAGGACTGTCGCTGTTCCATTTAATAGGAGCAAAGTTAGAGGGCCAAACTATGTACTTCAGTACTGTGAATTTCGAAGAGTTTGTTAGCATGCAAGCAATGCAGCAAAATTTAGTGAAACGACATTAATTGACACTTATATGGAACAGATCAGGGAGAAGTTGCCAAACCAAATTCTGACTGAATTGGCAAGTACCCATGAGAATCTGAGGTCAGATTTTGTATCTAAACAGCGCATTAAATTTATTCCTATGTCACAATCAAAAACTTCATTTGAGACTATGGTACAGATAAGGTAAATGGTAGTAAACTCTGGTGAAGATTGACATAAGCAAAACCAAAGTAAATGAAGATCACTTATTTCAAACCTTACTCTTGTTTGAAGCTTTCTGCTGGCAAACTTCTATATACTGCCAGAAAAACGGATATATGAAAGCTTCAATGACAAACGTCAAACAGCAAAAATTTCAAACTTAAGATTGTTAGTGTACGAACATGTTAAAATGTCATTGACGTGGCACTCGAAGTTATATGTTTTTGCAATAAAAATACAGCTAATTTGTTTTCTCCATCTAATTGTAGCTGTCTCTGGTCGAGGATTCATAGCTCGAGACATGACGTTCGAGAACACGGCAGGGCCATCGAAGCACCAAGCCGTCGCCCTCCGCTCCGACTCGGACCTCTCTGCCTTTTATAGATGTGGAATTCATGGGTACCAAGACACCCTCTATGCCCACTCTCTCCGCCAGTTCTACAGAGAGTGCCGCATCTCCGGTACTGTGGACTTCATCTTTGGCAATGGTGCTGTTGTCTTCCAAAACTGTCATATCCTGGCCCGGAAGCCCCTCCCGAACCAGAAGAACTCTATCACAGCCCAAGGGCGAAAAGACCCGAATCAAAACACAGGGTTTTCCTTGCAATTCTGCAACATCTCAGCGGATTCAGACCTGGCCATTTCACCCAACTCAACTTTAACGTATTTTGGTAGGCCTTGGAAAGAATTTTCAAGGACCATAATCATGCAATCTTACATAAGCAACGTGGTAAGGCCCGAGGGGTGGCTGGAATGGCAAGGGGATTTCGCATTGAACACGCTTTATTATGCTGAGTACATGAACTATGGGCCGGGGGCAGCACTTGGAAGCCGAGTCAAGTGGCCGGGCTATCACGCGCTCAGCGATTCTAGGGAGGCCAACAACTATACAGTAGGCCAGTTTATTGAAGGGAATTTATGGCTACCAGCAACAGGCGTCAAGTATGTATCTGGTCTCACCGTGTAGGACTACTGCTCCTATTATAAGTTGTATACATTCTACTTACTTTTATTGAAGTGAGTAAACAGGTTCCTCAGTTGATCATATCAAGAGTGGGCCAACGGTTCTTTGTAAGAAGGCTGATAGTTTTAGAGTGCCATACCTGAGCAGCGACGTGTATCCTCCAGCTTGAAGCTATATACTGGTGACTTAAAATGTAACAAATTTCTGATTGAGATGAACTCAGCTCTTGATTAAAAACTAAGGGAGTATCATTATTTGTACTAATTACAGATGAAGTATGTACAGTCGCACTATATAAAGCTATCAGAGAGTTTAATTAGGGTAATTACAGTTTACCAATGCGGTCAGCATACATGTCTGGCCTTTCCAGTCTGGGTTCCAAACATAATTGGGCTTCATACTATGGGTCTTTAAAGATGTTTATTATTGGGCTCTTAGTTGTCGTCGACAAACAACTGTATCCGGTGAGTATGACGGTCAGAGAGGTGGGCCTTGGTTGCCCTGCCCATTCTAGTCAGTGCTCATGTATCAAAACAAAGGACTGGTGCTCATGTAAAAGAAAATAAATACTCCTTCCATTCATGAAGCCTGTCCGCATTTGATAAAAAACAGATTCATCTCCCTCGTGACCAAAAACATGGAAAAGGGGGGAAACTCTGTTTTTTCCCCTGTTTTTTTGTATGTGCTTACAGTCCAATAAATTTAACTCATTTTCAAATACAAGCAGGCTACATTAGACAGAGGTAGTAAAGTTTTCTATTGCATCTTCTAAGAAAACCAGATTTTTGCATGCATTTCCACTTAGGCTCTAATAGTTTAACTTTGTCGTCCAATACATTTTGTGGAAATCAATTAAGCTTCAGTAGTTGTAGATCAGGGATATCTGGCGGTGCACCATTAGCATGGTAAAAGAGGGGACTAATTGTTCAATTAAGGTATGCACCATGAACTTTACCTACAACGAAAGGGCATGCACCAAGTTATGTGACCTCCATGCTGCTGGAGCTTGTTAATAATAAAAAAAAAGGCCCGAAACATGGCTGGCTCTGAAACTTTTATGTAAAGCATTTTCACATATTTACACAGTCACGTACGTATGTTTAGAATACGGAACCAAACACGTGAAGCTGGTATATACACTTAAGAAAGCGAATGTAAGCCCATAACCTTAGGGGAATAGGGGCCTGGAAACAGGTGAATACTCAAAAGAATCACCGACAAAGTTGAGCATATTGCACAGATTCATGAATCTGTGACCTGCATATGTTTTTTTTTCCTGCTGAACGAATCTGCGTGTGTTCAACAGCAGAAAATCCACCCATTAAACCAAACATTGTGAGCATGGAAAGAAGTTTAAGCTTACAATTGCAACATTAACAGACAAATATCCTTTACATTTGAGACGTCTCGCATGTCGGGAGCATCGGTCCAATGTCATTCCAACCCAATCCTTTTCTCGTATTGCTTTTCCCGGTCTAATGCCTAGGAGTGCTTACTGCCCACAGTATATATATCTTGTCAATGTAGAGTGGATATTTGGATAATCCTATTCCATTCATCTAGATCTGGCCTCACATGCACTTTTACTTTTGCCTTTGTCTTCTGCGTTTCCTTCCAAAATCTGTGCCTAAAAACTCTCCCTGATACGAACAAAGCAACCACCCATTCATTGTATCTTTTGTCATCTTTTCCTCATTTGCAACATGAGTTTTCAGTAATTAAACGCAAAAATCACACACTTCTTCGGGCTCCTCTCATTCTCGGCGGTACTTTTGAAATCACAGAAATGCCTCACACAGTCGTAGAGGCCACACAGATCCTCATATGTTTCCTATATGCTCCAATAGAACTAAACATCTACTCCCTCCGTCCCATTTAATAGCTCCACTAGGAAAAAAGTAGTGTCCCATATTAGTAGCTAAATTTGCCTTAATTTAAAGTAGCTGGTTGAATATTAGCTTGTTGAAGAGGTTTAAAATTTAATTTGCTGGCCCATATTAATAGTTATTTGGCTTAGGGGCCGTTTGGGGTGTGATTAAAAACAAAACATCCAAATGGGATGTTTTGCTACACTGTAGCATCTGGATATTTTATATATCCAGCTGAAACACCTCAGGAGGTGTTTCAGTTGGATGTAAAAATCCACATGGATGCTACAGTATATATCCAATATCCAGTCTGGATATTTTTGCAATAATCACGCCCCAAACGGCCCCTTAATTAAGTGGCTGGACATCAATATGTGAGCAAGGTGAAGATAATGGCATTTCTTGGCCTGACTCCTGAGCTGTACTATATTTAACAAACCTCCAAAATATGAGAGGGCTTCTAAAACTAAAACAATACAAATGAAGTAATGAAATGGAGTAATCAAATTCCCCATCTCTCTACCAGATGGGTTTTGGCTTTTACCGGTACGTAGGGGTCGACGTAATTGTCCATATATACATCTGCTTTGATTTGAATGCGCCAGTCGAGGCTCAAGGCGTTGCATGCCTGAAGCTGCAGGGCACAATCGTCGGCGATGAAAAAAGATTCAATCAATCCGACAACATCTCGTGACAGTGACGCCGCCCTTGACATCGGAGTAGCTCTATTGTCTATATCTGATGAAGGACCATCATCTCTTTTCCTTTTCCATACGCCTACGCGTCTCCTCCAGTCAAGTATTCGATCAGTTGAACTAGATTGACGTGAAGGAGTAGGACACTTCTGAGTGGAAATTTCACAATCTAAGTCCGAAATGGCCTTGTAAATGTAGTACACTTTATTCTTGAAAGGTGTATTTCTAGAAATGGCCCGAGTCACATATAAGCCTCCCCACATCGGGGTGTATAACAGGGTCTGGTCAATTCTGATAGACTCTTGTGAGTGATCCGGGCTGGTCCGGGCCGTAGATTATTCGTATTAGGCCGAGCACGGTTGCACATTCAATTCTAGTTAAATTGGGGTTAGAGGTGAATAAAGTATCAATTCCTTTCAACACCTAAACAGCCAGAAAGTTTTTTTTATCACACACACAAAAAAAACAGCCAAAAAAGTCTTGCAATTCCAACACGGTTTCGAAGGCACCCTTCTTCAAATACCAAGTTTGAGACGAATCTTTTTCCTCAGTTTCTAAACTGCCTCAGTTTCCTCCGGGCTCAAACCACTCAATATGGCCGCATTTCTTTCTTCCCCAAAACCTACTTTCCTAGTGCTCTTCTATTGTGTGCTCTTCTTTTCATCGGCTACAGCTGCCTCTAATTCGTCTGATCACTCCACAAGTACTAGTACTTCTCCTCTAGCTACTCATCAAGGCCAAGCATTCGCCAACTCCATTTGCAAATCCACGCCGTATCCCGATACCTGCCTTAACACCTCACAGCTTTCCATCACCATAAGCATAGACCCAAACATCCTTTCTTACCTTCTCCACACCCTCCAAGCTGCAGTTACCGAGATCCGGACGCTAACACACCTCTTCTCCATTGCAAGGTCCTCGTCAGACATTGTAGAGAAGCAGAAAGGCGCCCTCCAAGACTGCCAAGACCTGAACCAAATCACTCTCTCTTCCCTTCAGAAGTCGGTAAATCGGATCAAACGAGAAGCTGATGTCAAAGTCTATCTTAGTGCAGCTCTCACCAACAAGGAGACATGCCTAGAAGGACTTGATTCTGCCACTGGCTCCTTCAAACAAACTCTGGTCAGTTCTGTGGTCAGCACTTACAAATATGTTAGCAATTCTCTTGCTCTTTTATCCAAAACAAGCCCTCCCCACAAATATGGAGGCCATGGACGTCGTCTTATGGGCTTTCCAAAGTGGATTTCGAGGAAAGACCGGAGAATTTTGCAGACCAGTCCTGATGATTATCACGAACCGAACTCGATGCTGACGGTGGCACAGGATGGCAGCGGCAACTTCACTACAATTAGCGATGCCATAGGATTTGCGCCTAATAACAGCGCCGACAGAGTGATTATCTACGTGAAAGAGGGCATCTATGAGGAGTATGTGGACATTCCCAGCTACAAGACTAACATACTTCTGCTGGGAGATGGAAATGATGTCACTATAGTCACGGGGAACAGAAGTTTTCAGGATGGCTGGACTACCTTCCATTCTGCCACCGTGGGTGAGTTAACCAATATTCTTTTCCATCTTTTGTTGATTGTTTTTATTAGCTAATAAGTCAGTACTTTATCAGTTGCTTAGGTGCAATTGCGAGTTTAGTCACTCTTGTAGAAGCGTGTGGGACCGTACCTTATTTTGGAGGCATCAATGTGGATTTATGCAATTAATTATACGTGACAAGAAAAGATGCTGCCACTAAAACTGACATTTGAAAATTGACAACCAAAAACCCAAATCATTTGTGTGAGTAAGAATCCAAATGAGTTTTTAAGTATTGACACGCATTTGAGGAGAATAATTATCCTGTGTAGGGATGTGAATCTAGGGAGAAAGACAAGTGGTTTCCATTTTTTTTGGGTACAATATATGTACTTTTCAAATAGGGTATTTGTAGCAAAAAAGAGTTTTCAAATAGGATAGTGATTCGACCTAACAATGAACTCCAAGGGAAAACGAAAAAAACTCTGGTACACCTGCATGCAGCCAACTAAAAGGGAAATTACCATAAAAAAGCCAACTGAAAGGAGAAAAGATAAATGACTTGTTCATATGAAGGCCATGTCGAGAATTGCGCGTTGACAGCAAAGAGGGAACATCTTCACTAGTGCTGTCGTCCTACTTGCGTGTGTTCACGGGTTCTTGAAACAATCACTGTCTGGTCCACCTCATGCACTTCATTGATCCCAAATATTCCACGTCCGTGAAGAATTAGTCCAAACAGATAATTCATTCTTTAGAAATATCAAATATCCACTCACACATTCCTTTTGATTGAATTCTCAGTGCTGTTAATTGTTTGGTCACTGGACTAATATCAGTTTTACGTTCCTATAATCAGCGGTATCGGGAGAAGGATTTCTGGCGCGTGACATATGGTTCGAGAACTCGGCCGGGCCGGAGAAAGGCCAGGCTGTGGCAGTGCGCGTGAACGCCGACCTGGTGGCCTTCTACCGGTGCTCTTTCACTGGCTTCCAAGACACTCTCTACGTCCACTCCTTCAGACAGTTCTACCGAGAGTGTGACATCTATGGCACGGTCGACTTCATCTTCGGCAACGCAGCAGTGGTCTTCCAAGGGTGTACCATCGTCGCCAGGAACCCCCTGCCAGGTCAATCCAATGTAATCACAGCCCAGTCCCGGACCGATGACATGGAACCCACCGGGATTTCCATACAGAACTGTTCAATTCTGGGGACCCAGGACCTGGACACCATGGTGACCAAAAGCTATCTGGGCCGGCCTTGGAGGAACTATTCTCGGACTGTGTACATGGAATCGTACATGGGGGAGTTGATCGACCCGGCCGGGTGGCTGAATTGGTCCGGGACCTCCGGGCTGGAAACATTGTACTATGGGGAGTATGAGAATAATGGACCGGGATCTGTAACTGATAATCGAGTTACTTGGCCGGGATACCATGTCATGTCCTACGAGGAGGCGTCAAATTTCACCGTGTCGGAATTTATTTTGGGCGACGAGTGGCTTGGTGCGACCAATATCCCCTACGAGGACGGGATATGATCTGGTTGTTTGGTTGTATTTTATAGAAAATAACGTGTCGAAATTAAGGCCGAGAAGAAGGTGATCTTAACTTTAGTTTCAAGATTTAAACAAGTGATGATTTAGGGGAAGCAAAGCATAGAGATATTATACAAGAGCATTGATGTGTACTGTTTTCTATTTGGACAGTGTATGACGATAAAGCAGAAAGTCGTTTTCGATAGATACACTCTATTGTCAGCAGTAATACTTTACATCCAATTGATAAATTGTCGATCACATGTTTCAAACTTCGTTTTTCTTTGTATCAATTCAATTTTCGTTTAATCCTCACAAGTCAACTACTAAGTATCCCTTGTTCATAAAACACATCCTCGCAAACGCGGTACAGTCAAGATGTTTCTAATTTCCAGAAGGGTTTTAGAGCATTCGAAGACTTTACCAAACTTACATGGTGTGTTCAACTCTGTCTGAAAGGGGCGGGGAAGGACTAAGGAAGAAGACCAACACCTTGACAAGATAACTTTGTAAGATAATGATATAAGTTCGTCCCATATTAATTGTCATGATTAGAGAAGTCGGCCCTCCCATGTGGTGTGTGGACATGTGGAGAGGTTAGGCTTTTGTGGGCTCGGGTAGGTTTACACCTAAATGGAAGAGACAAATTTATTTGTAACCATTTGATTGTATCCTAATTGAATTACGATTTACTATACAGAGAAGAGATTGAATTGGAAAGTTACAAGTCCCAATTTGTAACCGAAAAAGGAGAAATTAAAGGGACGTGAACAGTGTCACATCCCCATAACTTTTGGGTTATGACGTAGAGAGAGAGAGAGAGAGAGAGAGAGAGAGAAATTAGGGGAGATTTGCTCCCCAAATTTGTGTAACTGGATTGCATTAAAAAAGGGAAGGAGGGGACGCCCTCCCACATCCCACGTTTTTGCATTTTTGCCTTGTGATGACTCTTTCTCCTTCCATCGTCTCTCTCTTCTCTTAGGGGTGTTCCTCCTCTTTGGCTTTTAGGAATTGCAATTAATCTTGGAGATCATATCAAAGCAAAGGATTTGAAAAAACACAAAAATTGATATTGTTATCTCGTGGAGAATAGTAAATCATTGATTTGCACACGAATGGTTCAAAAGGTGATCTCAGACATAATATTTTCTCTATTTCTTATGGATTTCATTGACACAAAGGCCACAGGTTACTAGTACTCATTCCTACATTTTATTCGTTTGTGCATATAATAAATATTTGTTCATATATATTGATAAAAATCTTGTCCTCTATTTTGTTATTTTTTGTGAGTGTAAGAGAATTCAAAATCAAATTAGAATTTGGAAGAATTCAACACCAAACGGACGATAGAAAATCGCTTCCGCTGTAGCTCGCGAACCCTTCAAACTTGTCCAATGAAGTATAAAAAAAAAGCAGTATACAATGAAGGAAAGCCTTTTACCCCTTAAGATAGGTACAAGTCAATGGATGGGGAAGCACTGTGGGAAGTTGCATTGGCGATATATTGATATCGGGCTTCAACAGATAAAACGATATTGTATAATCTCAATTTTGGAGTTTTTTTTTAAAATATCACTTATATATCGGCGATATCAGTTTTGGTACGGTATATCGGTATTTTTAAAAAAAAGTTAAAAAATAATTTTGTATAAAAAATAATTTTCTCGTTTGTTTCCCATCCTATGCCAAGTGAAAGGATGCGGGTTTAAAACACAATCACATATTTTGAATTATATACGTATTTTTATGTATATATTTTAAAATTTATACATGTCTAAATTAGTATCACTCATTTTTGAAATTATATTGTGAAAATACATGGTAAAAACTAGTTTTAGACCACCAATATTTTTTATATAATATCTCCAAAATTTTGTCTCTTTGGTCGACTGATATTTTACCATATCCTCCGATACTACGTTCCTTCCATGGGAAGCACCAGCAGTGACGGCTTGATATAGTGTCCAAAGCTGTTTAGGATGTTAGCTTGTCTATATATAGTGGACCTTTTTTTACTAATATTCCACTGCATATATTTCTACAATCACCTAAACCTACGTCTTCTATAAAACAAGCCTATAACAGCTTTTAATCTTATGAATTCCGTAAGTCTGAATTCAAATACCATATCCATAAGGTGGTGGTCTTTTGGACATGGTGATGTATAAAGATAGCTAGTATCTAGCTAAGGTTTTTACTTTGTCTTAACGCGATCCATCCCCTTCATGGCCAAGTTTAACAAAGCGAGTGGGGAAAGAAGTTAGAATGTGGATCACCAGTTTGCCTTCTAAACCCTAACCAACTTTTTCTTTTAATGGCCTCAAAACTCTCCCATCCCACCGAATCAAAATTAACAAACAAAAACAGCATTCCAAGGAAAATAATCTCTTACATGCACATATCGTATGTGGGCAGCTAGCTGAGTGATCTACTTCTTCCATCCTAGCATCAAGCATGGCCTTTCAGGACTTCGGCCACCTCTCCGAACGTCTCAAGGTCGAAAGGCAGCAGAAGCTAAGGAAGAGGATCACCATCGGCGCCGTCTCTTCTCTCGTCCTCCTTCTTGTTGCCGGATGCACTGTCTTCGCCGTCTTCTCCCGCTCCAACCATGCGGCCAGAGAGGACGAGGTAATGAATGCCACCACGCAGCTTTCGGAATCGGCCAAAGCCGTGAAAATGGTGTGTGCACCGACGGACTACAAGAAGACCTGCGAGACGAGCCTGATCAAGGCCGTGGGCTCGTCCCGTAGGCCCAAGGACCTGGTCATGGTCGTCATCAGCGTGATCATGGACGAGGTTGGCCTGGCATTCAACCACTCGACCAAGTTCAAGTCCAACGACCCCAAAGTGCGAGACGCGATCCACGATTGCAAGGAGATGCTGGGCTACTCCATGGACGACCTCGAGACCACGTTCTCGAGCGTGCATGGCCACAACATTGAGCACCTCCCGGAAAGGGCCCATGACCTCAAGTCGTGGCTGAGCGCCGCCATCACCTACCAGGAGACCTGCATTGACGGGTTCCCGGAGGGGAAGTTTAAGTCGAAGATATTGAGGGAGCCCTGGCCATTGTAATCGAGGTCTCGTCCCTCTTCCGAATGCTTCAAATACCGGGGTTCGACCGTCGGCGGCTGCTGGAGGATAAATCGAGTGAAGCAGAACAATTTGTGAAGGGAGATGTTCCTGCATGGATGACCCACGAGGACCGGCGGGTTCTCAAGGAGCACTCCAAGGCTGACCTTAAGCCGGACGTCGTTGTCGCAAAAGATGGCAGTGGGAATTACAAGACCGTTAATGAAGCCATTGCAAACTTGCCCAAGGAGAGGAAGGGAAGGTGGACACTCTCCTTTGACATGGTTGACCACTTATCCGATCTATGTCGCATTAATCTCTATGGAATTTTAGCCAGACCAATTCTTATCTAGTTATGTGTGTGTTGCTGCATGGCTTAGGTACGTAATTTACGTCAAGGCGGGAGTTTATGATAAAACGGTGATTGTGGAGAAGGATATGGTGAACATCACCGTGCAAGGATATGGTGAACATTGTAAGTAAATATGGGTTCTTGTCCTATTTTACTTGTCTTGATTGAGAAGAGTCGGCATGTGGAATAGTTAGGCTTCCGTGGGCCCGGTCCACACTAAATTGGAAGAGACACTGTAATCATCACCGATCCGGAAATCACTTATTTGGATTTAGTTATTTTGGTACGACCAAAATAGAATTGTCAAATAAGAGTCATCATATTGGAAATCAGTTATGGGAGAGACGTTGAGCCAATTTCGGGAAACTGAAATTGGCATGATTTTTGTAACTGAAAATGCTGCCTTTTTAAAGGAAATGGAGGGGACGCCCTCCATACCAAGGGAAAAGCTTCTTTTGGTTTGAAATCGTTCCGCTCTCTTTAGATTTGGTGATCTTGATTTCATTGGGTGAAAAAGCTAATTAGCGGAATATAGTTTTTCATGACGTTCTACACTCGATCGGTGAATGATTTGGTGTTCTCGGACATATTCTAATCCGTGGAGTGATTCGTAGGCTCAAAGGCCGAAGGTTAGTGATTCTAATTTAATAATATTTAAGCTATATTTGTTGTTTGAAGGAAAAACCCAATTTTTGAGAATACACATCAAACGGATAAAAATCTTAAAATTCGCTTCCGTTGCGGCCCTATTACCCTTCATTGGTATCGGAACCTTGGATCCGTTGTGGTGTGAGAGTTCCAAGAGATTCGTGGGTTTTTTCCTCACGGTTTTGCCGACTGAAAATCTCGAATTTACAGTCGCGATCGATCGGCATCAAGAGCGATCGATCGCTCAAAGGTAAAATCGGAGAAGACGACTGGTAACGATCGATCGCCATCGTTCGGCTTCGATCAGCATCGATTGTTAAGTCTCTTGAAAAGGGAAAACGATCGATCGCCATCGTTCGGCTTCGATCGGCATCCGATCGATCGCCATCGTTCGGCATCGATCGTTGAGTTGCTTTGAAAGTGGGAAACGATCGATCGGCACGAATTGCGATCGATCGTATCTACTGTAAGTTGTGCAAAATCAACAGCGGAAAGCTGCGATCGATCAGAGAAATTGACATGATCGATCATATTGCGATCGATCAGGTATTTGACGCGATCGATCGGCGGGATAAAATTTGAAAAACTAATTAATATTGAAGCAGTTTTTTTTTGCCACTTGATTATATGTTTGTTGATAGTTAATTAGTGATTCAAACTGTGCTGTTTTTACACTGATTGTCCTGTTTCATTGATTGTAGATTTTTATCTTCAATTTGATTGGAATATTTGCTGATTTCATAAAAGTTGCAATGGCTTCCCGTATGGTCTCAAGTGAGTTGGCAAAGACTGAAAAGTTGAATGCCACCAATTTTGTTACCTGGAAGAGGCGCATCCGTCACATTCTGTTCCTTGATGACTTGGGTCATGTGCTAGACCAAGTTGTTGAACCTACGGGTGAACAGAGTACTGCTGCTCAAAAGAGAGAGTACGAGAAGTTCAAGATGGAGGATGCACGAGCAAGGACCACGATGCTTACCTTTATGGAGCCTACGATGGAGTTGCTTTTTGAGAAGCACAAAACGGCCAAAGAAATGAATGAGGCCATTGAGAGGAGGTATGGAGAGCATACTGAAGCACACATCAGGTTGCTCCACACTCGCTATACCAACATGAGGATGGAGGAGGGCAAGAATGTGCTTGAGCACATAAATGCCATGACTATTATTGCTAGTGAATTGGAGATGCTTGGAGATCCAATTTCATTGGGGGTCCAAGTGTCTACGATACTCACTAGTCTCCCTCCATCATGGGAAGCAGTTGTGGTGGCGTTGAACCTGAGTGACAAGAAACTCACTCTCGATGACCTTACTGCCAAGCTGGGCTTGGAGCAGGAAAGGAGAGAGCATATGAGAGCCTCTAATGCATCTGCCAACCTTGCTCACCATGTTGGCTCTAAGAAAGGTGGGTCCTATGCAGGCACCTCAAAGAAGAACTTCAAGAAGAAAGGAAAGAAGCCTCAATTCCAGGGTGGAGACAAGGCCAAAAACAAGAAGAAGGGAGCCTGCTTTACATGTGGCCAAATGGGTCACTTTAGCAGGAACTGTCCTAATGGCTCCCAGGGCAATGAGAAAAAGAAACAGCAGGGTGGAGGAAAGGACATAGTTTGTATGATTTCTGAGGCACTGATTGTGAACACTAACACTAGAGGTTGGTGGCTTGACTCGGCTGCAACCCGTCATGTGGCTATGGCAAAGGAGTCTTTTGCTGAGATAAAAGAAATTAGTCCCGGAGAGCACAAGATCTACATGGGGAATAACACCTATTGTGACGTGCTGGGGATTGGCTCTGTTCGTGTTCTTCTCTTAAGAGGAAACACTCTGGTCCTCACAGATGTCTTGTATGCACCTACTATTCGTAGGAATCTGATTTCAATCCCTCTTCTGACTCAAAAGGGATTTGAAGTCAGGTTCAACGGTGGCAAGGGAACTGTGGGGCAGAAGAATAATATTTTATTTATTGCTTCTTTAGTTGATGGTTTATTCAAACTTGATGTATCCAATGACTTTGCTAATAATGAAATGATTGATTCTGAGTATGTTGCTTGTGTTGCTGTTGATAATGCATTGTTGTGGCATTTACGCCTTTGTCATGTGAATGCGACAAAATTACACCGAATGTCGGGTAGTGGGTTACTACCTAAAATAAGTGATAATTTGCGCGTGTGTGAAGATTGTTTATCTGGCAAAATGACTAGGCAACCCTTTCCAAAAGGGCAACGAGCAATTGACCTTTTAGAGGTCATTCACTCAGATATTTGTGGGCCTATAAACGTCAAGACTCAAAGGGGTATGATGTATTTCATTACGTTTATAGATGACTATTCTAGATATGGTTATGTGTACTTGTTATCGAGAAAGTCCGATACCTTAGAAAAATTCAAGGAATTTAAGGCTGAGGTTGAAAACCAATTAGGACGAAAGATTAAAGTTCTGAGAACAGACAGAGGTGGTGCATCAGTATACTTTACCGTATACCCCTCAACAGAATGGAGTTGCTGAAAGACGTAATAGGACTTTGATGGACATGGTAAGGTCCATGTTAAACCACTCTGAACTAGGAACGCAGTTTTGGGGTGAAGCACTAGACACCGCTGTTTATGTACTAAATCGAATACCATCTAAGTCGATCAAATTGACCCCTTATGAGTTATGGACGGGAAGACATCCAAACTTTTCGAACTTGAGAGTGTGAGGGTCAAAGGCCCATGTGAGGGTGCCTGATCAACTAAGAACTAAGTTGGATCCCAAGACCATAAAATGTAATTTTATAGGTTATTGTGACCATTCGAAAGGGTATCAATTTGTAGTACACCATGATGATGGGACAGTGGGGGTTATAGAGTCTAGAGATGCTTATTTTTTTGAGGAAGATATAGACCTTAAAACTCCTAGTCAGAAAGTGGAACTCTTTGAAATTGAGAAAGAGAAAGTTACTGTCACTAGTAATGAACGAGTGATAGGTAACACATCCAATGAGGATGTTGAAACTCGAACATCAAGAGAGCGTAGACCTTCAATTTTGTTGAAGGATTACTATGCCATGCTTGGTGAAGATGAAATATCGGTAGATGACCCTGTACTTAATGATCCAGTCACATTTGAGCAGGCTATGAGTAGTCTAGATTCCAAGGAATGGCGGAAGGCCGTTCAAGAGGAAATAGATTCAATCTTGAAGAACAAAGTCTGGGAGATTGTTGACTTACCAGACAAACGAAAACCCATTGGGTGTAAGTGGATCTTCAAGAAGAAGCTCAAAGCTGATGGATCAATAGAGAAGTACAAACCTAGACTTGTGGCGAAAGGTTTCACACAAGTAGAGGGCATAGACTTCAAGGAGACTTATTCTCCAGTGTCCAGGTTCATCTCAATCCGATGTTTGTTGGCAATTGTGTCATACTTAGATTTAGAGTTGCACCAGATGGATGTAAAGACTGCCTTCCTAAATGGTGATTTAGAGGAGGAGATTTACATGGACCAACCCGAGGGTTTGTTGTTTCCGGAGAGAAAACTAAAGTGTGCAAACTTATTAAATCATTGTATGGACTAAAACAATCGCCAAGACAATGGTATTTCACTTTTCACAAGGTGATAAGTGAATATGGCTTTGTAGCCAATGACTATGACCATTGTGTATACTCCTTTAGGGATGGGAGTAGATTTATGATATTGTCACTATATGTAGATGACATATTATTAATGGGGAATGACACTAGTATGATTCTCAGTCTTAAAGAATGGCTCAAGACCCAATTTGAAATGAAAGATATGGGTGAAGCATCTTACATCCTCGGGATGAAGATTGAGAGAGATAGAAAAGCGAGGAGGCTAAGTATATCTCAAGAATCGTACATTGTAAGTGTATTGAAACGCTTTGGCGTGATTGGTTGGAAGACCATAGATTCGCCCATCTATAAAGGGACAATTTTGTCTGAAAGAATGGCACCTGCATCAGACGAGGAACGTCTGAAGATGCAATCTGTGCCATATGCGCAGGCTATTGGCAGCTTGATGTATGCCATGATTCGACCTGATTTGGCTTTTGTAGTAAGCCTTGTGAGTCGATATCAGGCTAACCCAGGTATGCAACACTGGCAAGCTATTAAGCGGGTGTTCAGATATCTGTTAGGTACCAAGGATATGAAACTCACATATCAGGCCGAGAACCTGGCATTGGAAGGCTATAGTGATTCGGACTATGCCGGGTGTAAGGATGACAGAAAATCCACTGCCGGTTATGTTTTTATGCTTGGTGGCGGCGCCGTGGCATGGGCTAGTAAGAAGCAGAAATGCGTTACTAAGTCCACGATGGAAGCTGAGTTTGTTGCATGCAGTTTAGCAGCTTCCGAGGCAGTTTGGATTAAAGAGTTTCTAGCTGGGTTACAGCTAGAACAGTGGACTGATGCTCCTGTCCAAATTTATTGTGATAATTTGGCAACTGTGTCGACACTCCGTAATGGGGAGATCAGTTCAAGAGCTAAGCACATAGAGGTGCATTACTTTTATGTGTTTGACATGCTACAACGGGGAAAGTTGACAGTGAGTCATCTTCCTACGGTTGAGATGTTAGTTGATCCGTTAACGAAGGCCTTAACGACGGATCTATTTGTAAAACACGTTCATAGTTTTGGATTACGACAGGGCTAGTGCACGAGTCACTGTGGATCGCAAATATGAACAAAGAACCCATAGTGGGGGATGTAAGTAAATATGGGTTCTTGTCCCATTTTACTTGTCTTGATTGAGAGGAGTCGGCTCTCTCGTGCAAGTGTAGGCATGTGGAGTAGTTAGGCTTCCGTGGGCCCGGTCCACACTAAATTGGAAGAGACACTGTAATCATCACCGATCCGGAAATCACTTATTTGGAATTAGCTATTTTGGTACGACCAAAATAGAATTGTCAAATAAGAGTCATCATATTGGAAATCAGTTATGGGAGAGACGTTGAGCCAATTTCGGGAAACTGAAATTGACATGATTTTTGTAACTGAAAATGCTGCCTTTTTAAAGGAAATGGAGGGGACGCCCTCCATGCCAAGGGAAAAGCTTCTTTTGGTTTGAAATCGTTCCGCTCTCTCTAGATTTGGTGATCTTGATTTCATTGGGTGAAAAAGCTAATTCGAGGAATATAGTTTTTCATGACGTTCTACACTCGATCGGTGAAGGATCTGGTGTTCTCGGACATATTCTAATCCGTGGAGTGATTCATAGGCTCAAAGGCCGAAGGTTAGTGATTCTAATTTGATAATATTTAAGCTATATTTGTTGTTTGAAGGAAAAACCCAATTTTTGAGAACCCACATCAAACGGATAAAAATCTTAAAATTCGCTTCCGTTGCGGCCCTATTACCCTTCAAACATCACCATGCATGGTGATGGATCGAGGAAGACCATCATTACTGGTAACAAAAACTTCGTCGACGGTATTGGAATGTACAAGACAGCCACCTTTGGTAAGTAATGCAAGGCCTTAATTAATTAGAACAATTTTTTGCTGCTCAATATTAACATTGCACACGATAAAGGAAAAGCCTACCTCTTGTCACTTGTTTCGCATTAATTGGTTGATGTTTTTTCTTTTACAATTGCTAATGATTAGTGGTTTTTTGTGTCATAAATCACATAACTGAAATACCAAATTCTAATATGAATTAATGAATTTCCTTAATTTACCTCAGCAGCCATTGGGGATGGCTTCATAGCAAAGCTAACCGATTTCGTAACATGGCCGGAGCAATCAAGCACCAGGCCGTGGCGCTGAGGGGTGCAGTCAGACCATTCCATCTACCTCAGCTGCCGAATGGAAGGTTATCAAGATACTCTCTACGCCCAGAACCACCGCCAGTTCTACCGTGGTTGTGTCATCTGCGGCACCATATATCGACTTCATCTTCAGAGACGCCGCAGCCATCTTTCAGAACTGCGTGATCGTGGTCCAAAAGCCACTGGACAACCAACAGAACATCGTCACTGCGCACGGAAGGACCGACCGCCACAAGACCACCGCCATTGTCATTCAAATTGTAGGATCGTCCCCGACAAGAAATTGAAGTAATATTGTTTTTTATTTACTCCACTCAAGTTTTCTTATGTCTCACTTCCACTATTTTGACATCATTTACATGCATCTCTTCTAATCTTTTCACACAAACATCTATTAATTTTTTTTAATGTCATTCATACATGACAGGCAGTACAAAAACACCATGACTATCACTTCAACCATTACTGGTAATCACAACATGCCTTGAATCATCAATGGTGAATGTCTCGCTCATTTCTTACCTCAGAAGGAATGAGTTTAGTCCACATCAGCCCTTAAACTTGATGTGGATCCGGAGAACGCAGCTTTCTAGGATGCTAACGCCTCCAATATGTACAGTAAAACCATCTTGTATAAATAGTTTTATGGTGAGTGCAAAGCTTTCTCTATAAAGAAGAGCAGAAGTGTAGAGCTTCTTCCATTGGGAAGATACATAATAGTCAAAGTCCAACCAATATTATGTGATCCTTACCATGTATCATTGTATTACTACTATGAACTCTTCTTACACTTGTAGTATACAATCTAAGACTTTTGGCTCAATAGTCAAATATATAATCTGACCTTTAACTTAATATCCAATTTGTCGTCTGATCAGAAGTCATTCTTATTGGCCGTTTGGGGCGTGATTATTGCAAAAATATCCAGACTGGATATTGGATATATACTGTAGCATCCATGTGGATTTTTACATCCAGCTGAAACACCTCCTGAGGTGTTTCAGCTGGATATATAAAATATCCAGATGCTACAGTGTAGCAAAACATCCCATCTGGATGTTTTGATTTTAATCACGCCCCAAACAGCCCCTTACTCATGAACTGACTCTCACTCATGATTAAGTCTCTAAAACCCATAGGTTTATTAGTCATGTTTTTTTATCATTAAAGTCCTCAACAATTAGTCATATAAATAGGAACAAAAGCCCATAAACACAATAATATAACTCTTGTAAAGTTACTATATCAAATTTAGATTAAATAACCAAAACTCAACAAAATATAGCATATGTACCATGCTAACTCCATATGTACCAAACACTATCAATTAACACGGGTGGTAAGGTATAGTACCGTCAGTTAAAAGAATTTAACACAGGCGGTAAGGTGGTACTGTCAATTCAAAAGAATAATAACAGTAGGTGGATAGCTACTGACCGTTCTAATCTCGTTTCACTGTATGTGTATGGATTCTGCTTGCATCCGGTTCACTAACCGCATCCGATTCATATCCAAAATGATGTTAAGGTCACAGTCGGTTGTCTGTTAAATGTTCGAGGACACTGATCATGCCCAATTACTGTTCATGAACAATGTTTTTCCTCAAGCTGTGGACCGGGTTCGGTCTGGGTGTGGACCGACCCCTTCGACCTGATCCCGAACCGAACATTCATCTCCCTCGTGGGGACGACCAATTTTTGGTCATACCAACAGCATGCTCTGCCTGCACTGCTAGCTACGCCTTGTGGTCGGCAAATGTCGTCGTGACGTCGCTGTCCGGCTGGCTCCCACCTCCTCGCTTTCTCTTTCTCTCTCCCTCTCTCTTTCTCAGGTGCCCAATGCCCAGGCGGCATCAGGCTCGATTTGTCGCCGTCGGACTGCGCCGCTGGCTGTGGGTTGCCGTCACAGCAGTTGCCCTTGTGGCGCCATCGCTTAGCTGACCTGCCTCTTCTCTCCCGACTTTCTACCGTCTGCCCAAGATCTGGGCAAAATGGGAAGGAAGATTGAACAGCGGCAAAGAATGCCCTTTCTGCCGCCGCCGCTCTCTTCGGCCGTTGATTGATAGTTTGAGCCTTGGTGGAGGCCCCCTGCTGCCACTTCCTTCTGCTTCTTATTTTCTCTTTCTATTTTTGAACTGTTCCGTTGTCACCGGGCTGCTTCGCCGCGGCACGGCCTGTCGGCCAATGCTACGGGAAGACTTGACCTCCTTTTTCTAGCATAGAGATTCTCCTGGTTGGCGCCACCGCTCGGCCAGCCCCTCGTCAATGCCAACGACGCCGCACTCCAAATTAAGGCACACAAACATGAATTTGACGAAATAGTTACGAGATCCTACCTCTAACTAAGCGTTGGTGTCACTCCTCGCTACCGAGCTACTTCATGCCAGTCCCTTACTGCTCCTCATATTAGTTTAATGAGGTCAGTTAGAAGCTCTAAGAGAAACCAATAGGAAGAAGTTGGACAAGATAAACGAGAGAATGAACCTATTGGGTTTAAACGTGGCTTGAGGGCCTACACATGAGAGTCCTCAAAGCCACATAACTCATCAAACAAGCCAGGTGTTACAACTGTGTATCTGTTTTCTGATTGGGGTCCACCCTTCCCTGCGCCGTGATGGTATCCTGCTGACCTTCATTGGAACCCTCGGCCGAATGTTACAGCTTTGAAGCACCACAGCTGCGTTGCCAAAGACGAAATCCACAGAACCCAAGATGTCGCACTCCCTGTAGAACTGGCGCAGGGAATGTACGTTGAGCGTGTCTTGGAATGCATCGAATTTGCACCTATAGAAGACAGATAGGTCGGCGCTAGTCAACAGGCCGGCTGTGTTTCGAAACCCCATGTCTCTCGCTATGAAGCCCTTCCCAAAGTAGCTGCGCCAAAAGGACATGGCAAACAGGGCAGGAGTCACTCTAGAGCTCGCTGTTTTAAACCATCACACAGCTGTTCAGCCGGTCCAAAGCGGCCGTCTATGCTTTCTTTATTGATGATTGATCTCCTAACCTGGGAACGACATGGCCGGTCTTCTGAACTTGGTGTCCCCAAGCGAGCTGCGACAACTTCCAAGTGGAAGCTGCCTTTCACTAATCGACATGGCCGGTCTTCTCCCTTTCTCACTACATTTCTCTCAAAGATGTCTAATCTCATTGTTCTTCATCTGAGATTTCACCAATAAATTTTAATTCGATTTTCCACGACTCCAGGGGCCGTTTGGGGCGTGATGTCTAATCCAGATGGGATGTTTTACTATACTGTAGCATGTGGATATTTTATATAGAGATGAGTTTACATGAGATCGTTCTCATATAAGGAGCATGAGGCCAATCTTTATTGCCGTTAGATTCCGATCGGAGGGCGGATATCAAATCAGTGGGTAGGTGAGTGTGTCACATCAAAGAGTGGGTGAGATCATTATGGATATTTGTAGCCATCAGATCAAGATCCAACGGCTACGATTCAAAGTGGCCTCATATAAGCAATATGAGAGCGATCTCATTTAAACTTTTCCCTTTTATATATCCAGTTGAAACACCTCAAGACGTGTTTTAGCTGGATGTAAAAATCCACATAGATGCTTACAGTAGATCTCCAAAATCCAGATTGGATATTTTTGCAATAATCACGCCCCAAACGGGCCATCGTCAGGATCACCTGCCTAACATTAAGGGGCCGTTTGGGGCGTGATTATTGCAAAATATCCAGACTGGATATTGGATATATACTGTAGCATTCATGTGGATTTTTACATCCAGCTGAAACACCTCCTGAGGTGTATCAGCTGGATATATAAAATATCCAGATGCTACAGTGTAGCAAAACATCCCATCTGGATGTTTTGCTTTTAATCACACCCCAAACGGCCCCTTAGATACTACTGAATTAGCTATCCATAGTCCACCTTTTAGCTCTTATTATATTTATCTTCTTTTCTTCGTAGAAAAAACGTCGTCAGCGAGCTACTGTTACATTAGAAGTTAGAACTTAGAAGAGGCCTTGCTTATAAGAGTTCAACGCAGCACCCGAAAGTGTGAAGACTCGGAACAAAGCAAAGCACATATTCGTTAATGGAGCGCTCGATCAATTCCTTCAAGGGCTACGACCAGGTCGACGTTAACGTCGAAGAAAGCAAGGCGTACCGCCGCGAAACCCGCAAGCGCTTCGCCATCATCGCCGCCTGCACCGTCCTCCTCCTCCTCATCGCCGTCGTCGCATTCCTCGGAACCAGGGTTGGCAACGACGACAATCATAACGGCGGCCGCCATTCCCCATCTCCTGTGTCGGCCCCCACCTCCATTAAGGCCGTCTGTGACTCCACCCGGTATCCGGAGTCCTGCATCTCCAGCCTCTCCACCATGAACAGCTCCTCTAAGTGGGACCCTGAGGAGCTCTTCCGCCTCTCCCTCACGGCTGCAGCGGAAGAGCTCCGCCGGATCTCCTCCGTTCCATCCGCCCTCATGTCCCGCGGCAACGGCGACAAACTAGTCCGAGACGCGCTGCAGAGCTGCGGGGAGTTGTTCGACCAGGCGGCGGAGATGATGAACCGGTCGATTGACTTGATGAAGAAACCGGGCGCCGACGGGAAGATCTTGTCACAGGAGAAGGTGGATAGCCTCAGGACCTGGCTGAGCGGCGCGTTGACCGACCACGAGACTTGCCTGGACGGGCTGGAAGAGGCGAATTCGGTCGAGTTGCGGAGCCTGATGCTCGCGGCGATCAAGAACTCCACCGAGATGACGAGCAACAGCCTAGCTATCGTCACTAATATCGTCCCCATCCTCCAGAAGCTCGGCCTCTCCGTCCACCGGAGGCTGTTGTGGGCCGATCTGCAGAAGCCGCCGGTTAAGGGGCAGTCCTACTACCGGAGGCTGCTGCAGACGGATGAGGCCACTGATCTTCCGACGGACGTGGTCGTCGTCGAGGACGGGAGTGGGAAGTTTAGCATGGTGGAGGAGGCGGTGGTGGTGGCGGCGCTGCCGGAGTAAAGCGAGGAGAGGTTGGTCATTTACATAAAGGGAGGGAGATACGTGTAGAATGTCGTGGTTGACAAGTCAAAGTGGGACAAGGTCAAAGAAGCCTCAGCACTAAACAAGGTTTTTGTCCTTTTAGGATAAAGTAATGTAAAATATTTAAATTCGTTCATTTTATCTTATCATAATGTTCAACTGGCATTACCTAGTGTGTAAATAAGTAAATAACATTGGCAAAAACAAAGCTGAAATAACCTTGTTTTGGAAGCCGTTTTTTCTTGTTTGGCATTAATGAAGTTGAATTATCACTCTCCTCCTCTTATGTGCTTTTTTTACTTGTCCCGTTAATAAGACAACTAGAGTAAAAAAAAATTTGATGTTGAACATTTTATTACCTAACTACAATAGGTGCTCGCAACACATGAAAGGGCTGCGAGAAACCATATATACAAATAATTATCCCGAACCCTATACAATAAAAATCTGGCAAGACCCGAAATGCCCCCTTGCGCCCATGGCACACGATGAAACTCTCTCGTGATGAGGAAAACCTCGAACTCTAGCTCCACAAGTAGTCGTCTTGGGGGTAGATAGCCTGGGAAGCAACGATACGGGATTTTGGCTCACGTATCTGTATCCGATACATATTAGATACGGATATACTACGGATACGACTGCCTGCATATCTGTGGTGTGTCTTTTTTTAAAAAAAATTCCGATACATTTCGGATACGGGACCGATGCGTTTCGGATACGGGACCGATACATATCGGATACATGGCCGATATGTTTTATATGAATTTTTTTTTGGATAATTATTTTATATGAAATCTTTATTCCTTAATATACTTATTTTCAAAAATATAATTTATTTTGGGGTGGTTGCATTGGGATGTTCTGCTGATGATTCTTTTGACCAGAGGTATTGGATTTATTCGAGCTTGTTGGTTTGTGGTTATTGCATCAATGCAGGTTGATTGTGTGATTGATTTGGGAAATGTATGTTTGATTTTCGGACTGTGATGGAAAATGGAGAGTTGGCTTTCTGATTGCTGCTGTGTTTTTTGAGTTTATTTTTAATCTAGTTTGTTTTGATCATACGTGCTGAAATTATTGATGAAATGGTAATTATGTTGTTTGTAATTTGTTTTGTTCATCAAAATGTTGGAAAATGATGAGTCAAAATACTAGCTTTCTGATTTCTTTTATATTTTTCTTTTATAAAATTTATTTACTATGTTCGTTGACTTTTGACACTAATGACCAACTTAAAATGTGTTTTAAAAATATAAAAAATATTTTTTTAACAAACGTATCCCCGACGTATCGTATCGGGACTTTTTAAAAATTGCCGTATCGTCGTACCCATATCGTATCGTATCGTATCGCCGTATCCGTATCAGTGCTTCCTAGTCGATAGCCAATCGGGCTCCACAACAACCCGAAGGATATCTCTCCGCCCGAAGGTAGCAAAAACACCCTGAACGAGATTCATACCCCTACGTTATCCCCATCGAGATAAACCAGCTACCTGGCTTGCCGGACAGGGCAGACCACTGATGAGCTCAATAGTACCTCCTTCCAATTCCAAATATCTTGGCCAATACTCTCCAAGACCTCTACCCATAGGTTTTGTTGGCCGACAGGGCATACAAAATAGACCCTGAACTTGCCGCCGTGGGCGGATGACCAAACACCCAATAGAGGGCCAAACATCACCTAAAAGAGGGAACACAGTTTGAAACTAGTAAACCATTTTAGGACATTTTGGTAGATAGATCACCGGCTAGGTATGGGCGAGTAGAGACTGATTCATTACTAAGACCTCTTGTACATTCAAGGGTTCCGAGATTTGTGGATTGTGGTCCAATAATTCACTACAAATTTCCTCCGCCACACGCCTTGTTCTTCTCTGTGGTTTCTTATACATTCTATGTAGGATCTATAATTGTTGAGTGATCGTCATTTCAAGTTTCTACTCGGCATCTGGGGAATCACCCCTGCGGTCCATGGAAGGACACAACGTCCAACGTAGGGGATGGAGGAGAGATCTTAGGGGCTGTTTGGATAGTGAAAGAGTAACGAATGTGAAATCAAATTCAGGTGAAAAAATTCATTGACTTTCATGATGAATGTGAAATTCGTTTGGATAGTGAAATTTTTAAGATGAATATACTTGGTCATGTGTTTGGATAGTGAATGTGATACAGTAAGTAATTTTTTACATTTTGACCATTTTACCCCTGCATGACCTCTTTTCTACACTCCGTCCGACATTAGTAATACCATATAATTTTTCAAAATGGATTAATTTTAGTTTAATTTAAAAAATTAAATCTTGGTACAAATTTGGGATGGAGGGAATACTGTTCATGAATCATGATGAGGGCAGAATTGTATTTTCGTAGATGAATTGAATTCACTTTCAGGTGAAAGTCCTCATGTCCTCATGAGGACTTTCACCTGAAAGTGGTCTTTCACCCTGAATTTGTTCTTTCAGGTGAATTTTCTAATTCACCTGAAATTCACTACACAAACCTGTTTCACACTCTTTCACCTGAAAGAGGGCTGAATTGACAGTGAATTCAGCCCTCTTTCACTATCCAAACAGCCCCTTAATCATGATAGGCCCAATGGTCCATGAAAATTCTGCCCATTTATGCTTATGTAGATAGGTTTATAATTTTTTTCTTAGTTCTAGGTTTCTTTTGTTTCTTAATTCCTTAGTTCAAGGGGGCGTGAAAAACCAGCTCCATCCAGCTGAAAAAAATCCAGCTGGTTAAGGATTTTTGAAATAATCTACGAATCAGCTGAAACACAATGGAGCTGATTTTTCACGCCCCAATGTAGCCAGGTAGGTACATGAAATACCCAAAAGTTGTAGTGGCCATTTTGAGTAAAAAATGCTACGGGCCTGTTTGGCGTATAGTGTGACACACTCAAAAGTTCTATCATCAACCTGGTCCACTACACATATAATTATTATTGAATACTTTACTCGCCAGCCAAACTGTAAGATTGATGGTGCAAGTCCAGGGACAATATAACCAGGTGATTAATACAAACAAAATTGCATTCCAATGCAGAGTTATCTTCATAAAAGTCTCAACACATGTGTTGTTTATTCGCACTTGGATTTCAGAATCTCAAAACAAAATTAATAGGGTTATATTTAGTTGGATTATTTGTAAAAAAATGTTTTAAAAATAAATGTGCAAACATAGAACAACAGGAAGTGGCTGTAGTTTAGTGGTGAGAATTCCACGTTGTGGCCGTGGAGACCTGGGCTCGAATCCCAGCAGCCACATTTTTTGTATTTTGGACCTTTTTTTTCCAACTCTCGTAATACTTATTTTCAGAAGTTCTAGATAATATCTTTGGAAACTATAAAGAAAACGTCATCATTTTTATCAGTAGACGATCCCATTTCAGAGGATTTGATGTCTCGAATTGATCCCATCAATATTGAGTGTTATACACTACTCACTTTGATTTTGCACTTTGGGCCCTCATTAAGTGGTTTGCTTGCCCACCACTATGACTCTGAGAACATTATCACATGCATGGTTTCTTTCAGATTGATGTGTCCCTGGCAGTAGGTCGGCCTCCAACCACTAAAAACAAGCTTCCCTAGAACATTGTTTCCGCTAGAATAGTGTTGGATTCATGGGGCCTTCTAGGACATAACGTACTTAGCGCTACAGGGTTGTTTGGTTCATGAATTTAGCAATAAATTTAGCCTGAATTTGGAGATAATTAATTGAATCTTGTTTCGTACATGAATTTGGGCTAAATTTAAAATTTAGCCTAAAAAAGGATTTTTCCTTAATTCAGGCTTAATTTGTGAATCTTCTAACGGGGAAATTCGTCAAATTAAGACTGAATTGTAAATTTTCAATCCAGCAATCAAACTACATTCCTATTTCACACCAATTCAACCTGAATAAATTCTCTCTTAATTAAGATTTAGATTCATTAAAATTTACTAACCAAATAATACTATAATCACCGTCTAACCACTAGCCTTTTGGCTACCCATCCAAGGCTCCATTCACCCGGTCCTTATGATGGTACCCAAGCGGCTGGATTGACAGCGGGATAGAGTTTTATAATATGCCGATTGCCTTACTCCTCCTAGATGGCTCATAGGGACTTAGACCCCCTTGTTAAAAAATCACTGTCTAAACTCTTAATAAATGGGCAATAGTATCTCAAAACATTCACTAACGAACTAAGGCAATGAAATTAAAATTATGAGATGTACAACTCGATGCGGGGAAACCGCATTGCTAGATGATGGTGATTAAACTACAAGAAAAAAAAGGCACTATAAATGGCATCGACACTTGGCTTGAGTAGGGCAAGCAACTCATGATGATATTGTTTAGAACTCTTTTGTCAATTCATATTTATGTTTATGGAGCGACCTAAAAGTATATAAAGTTTGGTGGTCCCAATATAGTTGTAGGATGTGCAAATCAGAATAACGAATAGGACACCCACTGCTAGCATTTTGTTTTAAGAGCTTTATAAGTTAATGCGAAAGGAATCTTCCCTGGGGCTAAGTCACTACATATACATATACCCATTATCGATCTATTGGCTAATACATGCCACAGTGCAGGCAAATGTATTTTCTCACACCTTTTTTAAACCTTGGTTTATGTAATTGTCAACTTATCAGTGTGTTTCGCCTTTCTTAGAATGGAATCAGCTCACATCTGTTTTAATGTGGGCAATTGTTAGTTGCCCATGGATTGAACAAATAGTCATAGATGTATTCATGACGTTCACCGAACCATTTATGTGAGGCCATCTATATGTTGACGACAATTTTAGGTGAATTATATATTAATGGGGACCCGCAAACATACATGTCAAATGACTCATCATATATGCATTATCAACACAAAAGTTTCAGCCAATGGGTGTTCTCATCTATTACATGTTTAGGCAAATGAAGACCTACTGCTGGTTAGATTGTTCTAGAAATTGTGAGGTCTTAGACCTCTTGTCTTGAAGAGTTACATTCCAGCAAAAAAAAGTCTTGAAGTTACATGCTCTCGTACGTCACTGACATACGGAATGGATATCTGTGCACCATTTTTTTGTCTCAGCACTTAGAAATTAGAATAGACCTCCAACCGTCCTTAAACCTTTTCTATTGCTAATAACCCCAAGTCCTCCCTTCTTCTGACTATAAATTCGGCTTTGCTATGTCTAACTTACATGTGGTTTCAAGTGTGTCCTCCCTGTTGGCCATGGAGATCAAGGGGGTGTGCACCGGCATCCTCGTTTTTTTCTTGCTGGTAGTCAATTTGGGAAGCATATCATCAGGTGGTACAGAGGCTTTTAGGGAGCATGTCCAGAAGCGTTGTGCCCTAACTAGATACCCCAGTGTCTGCATGGGGGCCCTGCAGGGGATTCACTCAGGGCATGATCAGTCCCCTGCTGATCTTGCAGCTGCCTCTGTTGAAAAACTTCTGCATGAGACCGAGATGCACGTCGCTTACATTTCCAACGTAAGCTACCAAAGTAATATTCAAACAGCAAGCCAACATGCACATTTCTCCATAGGTAAAGTGAGAGACCTTTTCTCTATTATAATGATCACATATAGCAGGGATGAACACTGATTCGTATATATCATGGTACTAACCATATACTACAACATAGAAGAAGAAGGTTTAAATAGATGTTCCTCATTAAGCGTTTTGATTCAGGGACGTGTCAAATAGAGTTACTTAGTTATCCTTGGTTTTTTATCTTACAAAATAGTCCTTCCTGATAGCTTCTACGGGATTATTCGTGTATATATAGCTCTGATTAATCAGGTTCCCAAAATATTTTTCTTCTTTTTGCTTCTACTAATCGTGCTCTATACATGCAAAAGGAATGGTGGAAATATATATTTTTTATTAAAAAAAAGGAAAAGAAATTGTGAGAAGCTGAACTGAAAAAGGCTGTAGTATATTAATTGAAAGTTGCAAATGTCCATTGTCCCTGGACACTTTTCTGTAGAATATTGTCCATGGACAATATGCATGGCTGTGCCTCTATTACCTCCCAAGAAAGCTATGCCGATTGAGTGTCGACAAACAAAAAGCTCCTCCACATAATATTTACTACACCTATATCCATCATCATCCTTTTCCTTTCAGTTTTGGAGTCCTTCTAATTGATTTGAGACTTCTTTTAATTTCTTCTTCCATTTATTGCATGCAGGTTACTGTACTGAGCTCATGGACATGTCTATTAAACGACTCAACCAGTCTCTATCAGCTCTCAAGAGGTCACCCAGCAAAAGCAAGCCAGACGTCCAAGCATGGCTGAGTGCGGTGTTGACTTTCCAAGACGCTTGCAAGGATGCAATCCGAGGCCAGTCCGGCTACCTCCCGGCCCTCATCTCCGGCGAGATGGACGACATGTCTAGGCATGCTAGCAATGCCTTAGCTCTGGCCAACCAAATCAGCAGCCAAGTGAACCGCAATGGTACCAGGGCCAGGCGCCTCATGACGTCTGGCGACGATGACTTCTTCCCAAAGTGGGTTTCCGGCACGGACCGCAAACTCCTCCAAAGCACAAGCGTGAAGGCCGACGCCGTTGTCGCGCAGGATGGGACAGGGAATTACAAGACGATATCTGAAGCCATTAACGCTGCATCAGGGGGACGGTTCGTGATATATGTCAAGGCTGGTGTTTACAAGGAGAAGATACACACCAACAAAGATGGCATCATGTTGATAGGAGATGGCAAGTACACCACCTTCATTACTGGTGAACATAGTGTTGCTGGTGGATACTCCATGCCTGATACTGCTACATTCGGTATAATATCATCTTATATATGTGTACGTATTACGATTATTATAGAAGGCTGCTATAGGATCCCAACAAACTCTCTCTCATTCCATAAAAAATACGGCAAGTAAGAGTTTTCTAGGGTCCGTATTCATTTTTCTTAATCTCTTCCTGTCCCATATTAATTGTCTGCATGTGAAAAAATCTTGTCCATGTTAAATTGTCCTATTTCATCAAGTCTCTCATAGTAATTAGTGGATGGAGTAAAAAGGTTAGTAAACTTTTGCTAAAAAAAAAGAAAAAGGTTAGTAAATTGGCTCCCTCTAATGTCACATGTTTCCAATGTAACCCATTGGAACGGAGGGAGTATGTAACTTTCTTTTGTGTTTATACAAACTTTTTATCTTTCAAAACCCCAGTTTTATGGATTCTAATTAGAAATTTGTTCTTGTAACAACTAAGCGATTTCTGGAGATGGGTTCATAGCTCGGGATATTGGATTCGAGAACACTGCAGGGGCAGGAGGCCGCCAAGCCCTGGCACTGAAGGTCTCGTCAGATCATTCGGCGCTGTATCGCTGCAGCATCAGAGGCTACCAAGACACCCTCTACGCTCTTGCGCTTCGCCAGTTTTACAGGGAATGCGACATACAAGGCACGGTCGACTTCATCTTTGGGAACGCAGCAGCTGTATTCCAGAGCTGCAACATCCTTCTCCGCCAAAACTCCAAGTCCTACTACGTGATACTTGCAAACGGGCGGTCGGACCCCGGCCAGAGCACGGGCTTCTCCGTCCAGAGGTGTAAGATAACAGGCGTTTCCGGCAATTCGTACCTGGGCAGGCCATGGAAACAATACTCGAGATCCATAGTCATGCAGTCTAGTATCGATTCTTCGATTGCAGCAAGGGGTTGGATTGAGTGGGATGGTGACTGGGGGCTCAAGACGCTCTACTTTGCAGAGTTCATGAACAGTGGACCAGGAGCTGGTACGGGGGGAAGAGTGAAGTGGCCTGGATACCATGTTATTGACGCGGACGAAGCTGTTAAGTTCACTGTTGGCGACTTCATTTCTGGTTCGTCATGGTTGCCTTCTACTGGCGTTGCTTTTGAATCTGGACTGGATTGAATTGCACCAGATTTGTTTGCTCCTTGTTTTTAAGACTCTCTATGTTTTAGTTAAGCAGTGTCAAACAGGATCCAGCTCGTCCTGGCTGTCTCTATCCAAAGGCTGTGGCAAAAATGCAATTTCAGCCATTTAAATGTAAAAAAAATATATGAATTACGGTTTGATTGGAAAAATGAATAGCATTATACTATAGTCAAGTATAAATTCCAACATTCGGCGTATACTGCTTGTGGATAGGGGCATGCATGCAGTTGCAGCATTGTAGGTAACAACAATTAAAATATACTCTGGTTGTTCAAATTTGGATACCCAGTATATTGATAGGCTCTTTTTTTTTGTTAGGATATTGATAGGCTCTTGCAAAATATTGGTATTGGTAAGATATAAGGGAAAAAGTTTAAATGAGACTCTTCTCATGCAGCTTGCATGAGCCCAAGTATTTTTGAGCTGTGGGATCTTGATCTGATAGATACATAGGTAGTTGATGAGTCACACCCATCTATCCACTGATTTGACACCAACCATCGGATCAAAATTCGACAGCTTGAGATTCATGTAAACCGGACTCAAGATATAATGGGTGTCAGATATATAACAAGTGTATAGCACAGTAAGTAATGATATGGTCATATATGGCTTTTCAAAGGTATGATGCTGATAACCATTATATATAATTTTATTGGAAAGGAGAAAGGTTCCCCCCACTTCATTAGAGAATTTATCTACAGTCTATGATGACGATGGCACATCTGCAAGTTCAAAAGGTGGTCCATGGGACTGAACTGTTGATAACTTGATTAAATGGAATTTAATGGTTCACAAGTCACGATTCACAAATAGAACCGGCCCTTTCATAGGTCGGCTGGTATTTAAGTTGATAAGAGATTTCTTGGATCATATTTCTTAAAGCAAACTCGCAAGCTTAAATTAAAACTGTGGAAGTTAGATGAAGTTTGAACGTCTAGAGTCTTGTCAAGTACTTTCTCCACAGTATACATATTACCACATAGATGACTTGAGTCGACCGCTAGCAGTTGGTGTTCTGATCCATTTCCGACCCGTTTCATACCAAGTACACAACAGGCTGTTGCGACGGATTCAGAAATTGATTCGATGTGAGGCAGAGCCAAAGTTGCTTTCGTGCAAGTCGATATTAATGGTTGGTGCACAACAGAGACACGCTTTAATGGAGTTTAACTTTACGAACAAGTTGGTCAGTCTTGAATGAGAAAGATCACGGTGCCTGTGGACCGTGGTAACATCAAAAGCTTAAATTTTTCCATAACGACATGAATTGAGTTATGTGTAACGGGGTTGCTTAGCTGATTTAGAACTTTTCAAGGCGATGATGGAACGTTTGAGCGGCTAACATAGCTAGGACGAATTGGCATCACGCTTTTGGCGTCCTATTTAAGATTTTCTCTTATCCAATGAATTGTACGACTTTATTTTAAAGCATGAGACTCTATGGCACAAAAGAAGAGTTTTAATCCTACGAGTGATTTTTATTGAAATGTGCCTATTAAAAATTTTAGCTTTGTTGAAAGAGTTGAGAGTATTTTATATTCTCTTATATAATCCCTCTTAATAACATTGTAAATTTGTGTGGCCCCATCGACGTCGCGTAAATTCTTGTGTCACATTTTCTTGATTGTTTCGGGCGTCTCGCACTAGCCTCTTAGACGATCTTTTTGCACATGCAAAGAGATCAACGCTATTGATTTCCCAATAGTCATGACCATTGAGAAAAACAGTTATTTTCCTGAAGGAACAAAATGGTAGCTTCGTTTAACATCGAACACATAATTAATGACTACTTGCCTCTGTTTTTATCACTTCATAATTTTTCCAAACAATAAAATTAAGGCCTCGTTCAAGTCCTTAAACCTTCTAAAAAGCAATGACCTCTGCTGCAAAAAAAAGACCTTTCTACGCCTTAAAAATACCCAATAATGTCTATCTGCAATTCCTAGTATTTCAGTCGATGCTATGAAAATCTTTGTTCAGACTTATTTTGGTAAAACGACATAAAGAATTAAAGATACACTCCATAAAACTTCTATCATGTAGTGAAAAATGAAACTTCGGAAGTGCATCCTTCAAAATAAAATAGGGCCTACAGGCATCATTCCTCTCTTTCTCTCTCTCTGGGACATATGGGACCGAGCGCAATTGATTCTCCATTCCAATGCATAGTGATGGCAAGGTGACATCCGAGATAGCAAATTCTTGGCCTGTACTAGATGTCCATGGAACGAAGACTAGGGCTGCTCACGAGCCGAGTCGAGTCGAATTTTGGCTCAGCTCGACTCAAGCTCGAGGCTTAGAAACTGGGCTCGAGCTCGACTCGGCTCGAGTCGAGCCCAAGATCTATCAACTCGAGCTCGGCTCGTTGTAATGTTTGACGGCTCGAGCTCGAGCTCGGGCTCGGCTCGCGAGCTGGAGCTCGATCCATAACTCGAGCTCGGCTCGAGCCCGGCTTAAAGCAAAAATCAACATTTTGGTTTTGGTAGGACTCGAACCCAAACACAAAAGAGCATACTCAAGACTTTAACCAGTTGACCTACAAATATTTTTATGCTCTTTGTGTACAAAAAAAATATTTATTACATATTTGAAGGGGGCTTCACTAATAAATTTTTTTTTATAACGAGGGGTGCCGAAGTCCTTATAACCCGACTAGAAGGGGCAAGGAAACTAATCTCTTCGAGTACTGCATCCCGCCGCCAATCCCCTTGGGTGCATATAAGGCCCACCCATCATACGCATCAATTAAATCAGGATATAATCCCGAGTGGGTGGCCAACAGAGTGGGGGTTTGAGCTCAGAACATCTATTCAAGGGAAGCGTGTTCTATTCATCACACAAATACCCCGCTAATCAACTTCACTAATGTTGCATCTTAATATCAAACACGGGTCAATCCAGTTCTCGAGTAGAAGCTCGAGCACTAGTGAAAACTGAACAACGTGGTGAGGTCGACGAAGGCATTTACTACATAATATAATAAATAAAAAAATACAGAGAAAATAAACACAGAGAAATCAAATAATCATTTGAATACGCGGGCAGGTCTTAAATAGCCTAATTTATTTAAAACATTGAGATCATGCGCATAAAAGATCTAAGTCATTGATTTACATCCTAGAAGACTAAATTGGGACATGTTTTATTTTGTATAAGTTCAAATACTCGAACTGCAAAACAACAAAATTAAAGCTATTAGACGTGTTTAGAAGTGCCAAAGTGACCCAAGAGCTGAGATTAAGTACAAAAAAAGATATGAACCGTTGATGTCTATTTAAGAGAAAACGGGTGCGGAATTAAACTACGGGTGTTCAGATTCATGGCTCATAGGACATGCCCGTATATTCAACATCCCGTATATTCAGATCACCAAAGTGAAACACGTCAAACGAGTCCAAATGAGATTCGATGGATGAGATGGCTACGACGGGTTTTAGGCCAATGAAAGAAAAAAAAAGAGAAAAATTGTCGGTTCAGGAAAGAAAAAAATAAAAAAAAACTTCAGGCGAGCTCTGCTCTGTTTCAGTCGAGCAGAGCTCTTTGCTCCAGGCTCGAGCATCTCCAATCGGCCGGAGAGAGGACGACGGCGGCCACTTGAAGGAGAGAGGACGACGGGCGACGACGACAGTGACCATGGGCTCGAGCTTGAGGATCGGCGAGGCGAGGCTGACAGGCGAGGAGCAGAACCATCATCATCGCGAGGTCGACGGCGATCGGCGAGGAGCAGAACCAGAAGAAGGCGAGGTCAACGGCGATCGGCGATGCGAGGCTGACAGGCGACGACGACGGCGGCCATGGGCTCGAGCTCGAGGCAAAAACAAATTTTTTTGACAACGGCGGCCATGGGCTCAAGCTCGACGGCGACGGAGGAGGAGCTCACGACCATAACCATCCAAAGCTCCCACCTTTACCCCTGTCCGGCACTCCTCCGGCAATCTCCGGCGACGAGGTATGGAGAATTTCTGATTTACTATTTTTCGAGCTGATTCGAGTCGAGCTCGAGCTTTTCGTCGAGCTGACTCTCGAGTCCTCGAGTCGAGTTTTTTCCGGTCGAGCCGAGTCGAGTTACTGGGTAGCTCGAGCTCGAGCTCGAAAAAGCTCGAGCCGAGTCGAGCTCGAGTCGAGCTGGTCTCGAGTCGAGCCAAAATTCGAATCGAGCCGAGTCGAGCCGAAAAAACTCACGAGCTGACTCGGCTCGTGAGCACCCTTAACGAAGACTTATATTCGTCAACCTGCACCCCACTCCATCCTTTTTTTAGGCGCACGAAAGACATCGCCCTAACTGGAATCTTGGAAAGGCGGGCTTTTGTTCCAGCTGCTGGGGGTTCCATATTGAGCTTTCTTCATCAGACTTTCTTGCACTCTCTTTTGTCTGTATTAATCACGAGTTTAAGGACCACGGTTGCACTTGCACTTTCTTATGTGTATACATCTTACCGATTACTTTCTCCCTTTCCACATCCAAATACTGTGTTTGAAGAGAAAAAAAACTTGAAGTGGAGCGACAAGGATGTGAAATGAAAAAATTACCTGCTGAATTATGTCAAACGATGTGTCATGTCCGAATTGAAGGTGAGGCGAATGTGCAACTGGGCCCCTTCATATCTTTTTAATGGGTAAATAAAAAACCTTAGAAGCTTAATAGGATGTCCTCTCCGCATTGAAGGTGAGGTGAATGTGCAACTGGGCCCCTTCATATTTTTTTAATGGGTAAATAAAAAACCTTAGTAGCTTAATAGAAGAGTACAAGATTAAAAATATGAAAAAAAAGATCTAGTTATACCGAAAAAGAAAGCACATAAAACTGAATCAATAAATCATAGAAAGAAGAAAAGTTCAAGAAAAATTAAAACTTTTTAATTAGTAATAAAAGTAAAAACTGGTTCTTTCTCCTAATATCTTATGGAAGTAAATCTGATCATTGGCAGAGAATTAAGCAGTGTTGTATAAATGTATTGGCACATTTCTATCATCTTGTAAGAAAATTTTCCATGCTTCAAGTAATTAAGGAGAGAAAGCCCTTACACGTTAATGCCCAATGACAAAAGTTAAAACAGATAACTGTTTGGGAAATAGAGGGGTGGGGGTCTTATAAATAGATCAGCAACATTTTGAATAGGTAACTTTCTAATATAGATTAGCTATCGACAGCACTAGATAACCAAACCATTAATGATAGAACTTTGGAAACAAAATCAAACATACTGATTTAAAAAACAAGAAAAACAAAAGACGTCCATTTTTCCAACCACCATTGATTGATATTTGGGAAGTCGCAAGAGGTAATTTCTCTACTAACAGAACTGTCACGTTGAACTTTCCATCATGTCAAATAACCCATGATTTAGCCAAGGTGATTTGAGTGGGTGCCATCTTTTCATTTCTCCATCTTCTTCTTAAAAGTTTTATGCTAATTACTACCATTTAAAACTTATAAGTCGAATGACCCCTCCATACACTAGCCACCAGCTAATATTGCTTATTTAATTTGGATGTGAATCAATGATGCATCTCCTACCACGTAAAAAAGATTATATTGGCATCAGAAGATAGCCTCTTATCCTCTGGTTGGCCCCTCTCCCATCCTTTTCTTATATAATCCCCTCCAGCTGCAGCCTAATCTTATTATATCCCTCTTATACAACGACTTCCTCGCTATCAAGCTAAGTGTATGAGTGCGGCTGGCGTTCTTGAATTTCATCCATGGCAGACTGGGCCTGGTTCAGGTCTACCTGGACGGAGTGGACAAAGAGGCCCATCAGACTATCAGAGGATTATATTCGCCGTTGACTGTTGGTCCGCGTGTGCGTTGGAATTTTTCTGCTTAGTTTTTCTTTAAACTAATTTTTACCTTTGCTCCTAGTGTGGCGAAGAGCTGACGAGTGCTTATAGCGTGACCTCATTTTGTCATGTTTCCACCCCATATCGCGTGGATGTGAAAATAAATTTGCTCCATTTTAATAACCTTGATTATAGTATGAAAATTCTCTAAGAGTTTCCGGTCACTTTTAATAGACTAGGAGTTTTGCCCGTGCAAAAATCACGGGCTAATCCATTATAAAAACAATGTATATTAGTATATGTGATGCATGGAATTTGAAAAGTGGGTAGTGGAGTCCATGAATCTTAAATCTCATTTATAGTCATAATCAACACTTTCATTATAGACAATAAGTGGAAATAAAACCATTAATTACTCTTAATTAATGTTATAGTTATTTGCTTGCCAAATAAACCGAGAAAGGGGGTGGGCAAAGTAGGCTTCCTCAGAAGTCGTCGTCTGATCCACTTAGATAGATGAAGCGGAAGAAGGAACAAGGCTTGAAGGCAGATTAGCTAAGGAATTAATCCGTTGTAGCTCTTCCTCCGCTATAAGAAGTGGGGCATGATCGCTGATCTGCATAATTGACTTCTTTACCTGCGTATGGATTTCTTTCAGACAAAGAAAGAGATTTGATGTAATACCAAGCTCCGACAGCGTATTCGCCTTTTGGCTAACCAGAGTCTGAATCGGAGTCAGGAAGCAGCGAATAACTCAAAAGCTTCTCTTCTGAGAAGTCGTCTGATAAGGAAATGCCGTCAGACCGGGTCGAATAGCGCTCAAATAGAAGGGCGGGCAGTGGGAGAAATGAGCAAGCAAAGATACTCACATGGCTTACTTGGTGAACCAAGTGAAAGAATGGAATTATACAGAGGTTCTGGCTAGAGGACGAGTTACTCTACGCTGAAGGGCGGGTTCCTATTCATTCCCAATTAATGATCTAGAATTGTCGTACCAAAGAATGTAGGAGAGAAGAAAAGAGGCTTCAACTTCTGTTCTGAAAGGCAGTTTAACCACCTAGTTGGCGGAATAGAATTGGATGAGAAAGCCTGTTATTCGTATGATCAAACTGCTCCTAATGCGAAGTTTGATGGATAGAATGGTCATCCTCCTAGGCTACTACTTGCAGCCCCCAGTTCTCCCGTGAAGTAGGCAAAGGAGAAGAAAGAAGTCAGAGCTTTTCAAAGAAATGATTTAAATGGATGTCTAAACACTCCTAGGCGAGGGTAGAAGGTGAATGCTGCTTTTTTCCGATATCACTGTTCGGGCTTGTATGTTGTCTAATGGAATGGTTCCATAGATCCAACAGGTTACAGGAAAGAACCTAAAAATGAACGAAGCCAATAAAAACTTCAAACTGGGATTCTCACCTGCCCCCACCAAGCAAGGGCCTACCTAATTCACGTATAGGGATTATCCAAGCAAGGTAGTTGTTTAGGCAAAATCGATGCTCCCCCTTGTGCAAGGCCTTGATCTACTCGACCGCCTTCCAACGGTTTATCCTTAAAAAAGGTTCATGGAATCCCAGTCACTCTCTCGAACTCCCCTTCTTCTTAGCTACTTTCCTTCTTTAAGGGTACTTGTTAGTAAAATAAGCCGGCCATATTGACCAATAAATGAGAGGGCGAAGGCACGATCCGGTTAGGAGGCGACCTTCCCCTGTAAACCGATATTTATTATATCTAATTTTCATATAATTGGCAAGGAGTAGCAAATAATTTCGCCTTCTATGAAATATCTTTTTTGTCCCCTGCCTTAAGCAAATATAGAGGGTCATTAGTTGGAAATTTTGGATAAACAATCAAAATACAGCCAATGCTTTTTAAAGTAGTTAAATTAAAATAGATGAGATTAGGTTAGATACAATATTTCTCAAATATACTAAAAGATTAGTTCATTTGAAAAAACTTATATATATTAGAAGTGATAAAGTCGAATTTTGATCCAAGAGCAATTCAGAGGGTGAATCATCACCCACCTTTTAGCCGTCAAACTAAAATCCGACGCCTTGAGATTAATAGGGCTCATAGAAGCTATTTAAACTTTTCCCTTGTGATAACTGGTGCCTTAAATAGATCATATTCTACAAAATATGGACAATTAAACGGACAGCCAGGGGAAGTCCTGCTTTGTGCATCATCTCGAAAAGGAAGAGACGTCCTCAGCTGGGGTTTCCTTCCAGGCGCGCGAGCTCATGTGACCACGTCACTTTTTTAAACAAACAACAAACAAGTACAGTGAAGTGAAACCGTGGGCTTTGACTTGTCGTGGCCGCCGCTTTTCGTACCTATCTTTCGCCGGTTCCAGAATCGATGCGTGCGCTCGCACTCCAGCATGCTCGCCACCTCTCGCCAAAAGATGAAACTGGTGACACTTCTGTCGCACGTGCCCGCGAGCGAACGTAGCTTTTACCCGCTGGTTCTTGTTGGTCCCTGATGAGGGGCCGCTGCCAGCGTCTCTCAACTTCCCGGTTCCCAGCCAGTTCCGATTCCAACCGTGTCTCTGCCCTCTTGCTTTAAAACCCTCTGATAAGATGCGGAAATTCGCCATTGACAGGGCCAGAAAGCTACTTCTCTTGGATTCCCTCACGACACGCTCGCTTTCTTCTTCAACATCCCTATTGGCTTCTTCTTCTTCTCCCTTCTACAACTCCTCTGCTCCCATGTCGTCCTCTTCGTCTCCTTCCGTCACCCTCGACTCCATCAATCCTAAGGTGAATAAGCTGTCTCTTCCCTCCGGCTTCCTTCCTTTTCTGCTTGCTTCTTAATTTGATACAAACGCCCTCTTTCCTCTTGCTTCTAATTTGTTTGGTTGACCGGCGCCGTTCTTCTATCTGACTAATGTTTTGTTATTGAGATATACTCCATCATCTATACTCTTGCTTTGGTAGTGATCCTGGATCACCTATCTCCTACTTTTATTTGATGTCCTTTTTCTGGAATTCATTTTTTCTGTAAGTTGAATGGTTATCGAGTTATCTGACAGATTATTTGATAATAATAATGTGAATGATTATTGCCAACTATAAGTTTTGACTGAAGTATGTTGGAGGTTTCCTTTCCAAAATCTCTTTCCGATTATACTCAACTTAAACGGTATGTTTTGATGCATTAGAGGGTACTCTTATAAATTCGATTCCTTTCAGCTTCTCTTCATTCTCTCCTATATGGCCAAGTGACACTCTGGGATTCTCGATTGTTTTGAGTTTTCTATGTTTGAACTACGATGTTTCCATGTCCTGTTTTGACTAGCTTTGACGCCCCAACGCGATTGCCACAGCAACTGTCTTCTTATATGTTTAAAACAATGGCTTTCATGTTTGAAATCGGCTTCTAACATTTGTATTTTGGCATTCTTCACTTGTTCTCTCAAGTGAAGTTAAATGTTTAAGTTGTAAAGGAGTTTTCTTTTAAAGCTGTTGGAAAGAGGCCGTGTCCTCGATACGAGCTACGCCAAATCATTAACTTATTTCTTTCTGGGTTGTTGCATTGGAGCTTCTAGAGACGTGATACATCTTCTATAATTGAGCTAGACAGTATTATAAAGATGACTTCTTTCTTGCTGTTATCAGGTTTTGAAGTGTGAGTATGCCGTTCGTGGAGAGATTGTTACTCATGCGCAGGTATATTTCGAGCTTCATGTTTAGTATTCGGATTCTCGATGAAGCACCAATTAGGAATCAGGGCAGCTTCCTTATTATCATCATCATCATACACCTTATCCCACCTATCTGGGGTCGGCGGCATAGATTATATACCGCATCTAACTCTTATCTGAATCAAAATTGTACAAAATGCATACAAAGAAACATAGTGGCAAGTTTTTACATCTGACGCAACCCTCTAAAAAGGGGACGATGATCTTCCTGGTGCCGGATGCCCTTCCTTATTATGCAAAAAGGAATTACTCTATTGCATGTTATTGAGCATAACTATGAAACAAAATTCATACCACCCTCCCTTTTGACAATCTAAATGTGACCATCGTCATCATTGTCATTGTCGTCATCACCAACTCAACTAAAAACTTATGTTTTTTGCTTGATTGGCAATTATGGTGCTATAATGGTTTATTAAGACACGTGGATCCTTGAAGTAGAAGGTCTTTAAATGTGTATGTGCAGCAACCATGCTATTTATTCATGAGCTTTTTCTCGATACACATTTCGTGAGAATATGGTATTTTTAGACTCAATAACCAACTAGAAGTGCTTAGGCTGGACAAGATGTTGTTTTGGGTAAATACTTAATATCTTGAAATTTTTGCTTATGCAGCGTTTGCAACAAGAATTACAAACACAACCAGGCTCTCACCCCTTTGATGAGGTTTGTACATTTTTATAAATTTAACTATTAGACATTTGAGAATAGCTGCACTGAGATAAGCTGTTTGGGATTGGTGAACATTTTGAAATCATTGCTCTGATTGCTTTGTTGTGTAACAAATTTCCATCCAACTTTAGGTTTGATCAGAATTTTTTTGCCTTTTCAGTTTGTTGTGAGTAGCTTTAAATAAGCGAAATGTTTATTGAAATACAAATCGAGTATTACTCTGTTTCCTATTCTTCCCTCAAACAGATTCTCTACTGTAATATTGGTAATCCTCAGTCTCTTGGTCAACAACCAATTTCCTTCTTCCGGGAGGTGTGTTTGGTTTTACTCAATTTTTTTGGTTATCATGTACAGCCAGCTTTGAGCTGTCTTGACCTTCTTCAACTTTTTTCTTCTAGGTACTTGCATTGTGTGACCATCCTACTATCCTGGACAGAGATGAGACGCATGCCCTTTTTAGGTGAATCTTGATTTCAAGTGCAAGTTGGCTCATTTGGAAAGCTTTCTTGTTGCCTTTTTTTTGACATATACAATGTTAGTGGAAACATGCATGAAGTTTTTTTACCATGTCTAACCACAGCCAACTCTTGAGTTGCAATTATGCTTATTTCACTAACAAATTCTCGTGGTCAAAACTTCTGATTACGTTCTTGTATCACTCAATAGCAGGCGTAAGCTAATCTTCATCTCAACCTAAGCTTTGAGCTCCACCAAATAATCTATCAATTGCAAGTAACATAAGTCTTATTTTAGCTAAAATTTGATGGTCCCTGCCTTCAGATTGCCTTTCTTAAACCAAGTGTCAACATCTTATCAGTGTCACATTGGCTCTCTTTTTGGGTCTTCTCATCTCTTTTCCAAGATGGTTGCAGACCCTAAAAATTTGTCATCTGATATTCTTTAGTTTTTGCTAACCAAATGTGCTGTCACTCGGTGATTTACGTTCATATTAGATGGGAAGTTTGCTTTTAGTTTTGCAGGTTTCTCTTTTTGACGGGAGAAAGGGGTTTATATGCATGTCTAGTCTAGATCTAATGACTTTTACGACCTGCTTTTTCGTTTCTTGCAGCTCGGATGCGATAGCTAGAGCCTGGCAAATTCTTGACCAGATTCCTGGCAAGGCTACTGGTGCTTATAGTCATAGCCAGGTGACCTCATGTTCTTGCATGTCATGCACTTTGCTACAGTTTTTCTTCTTTTGTACGTGTATAATGATTTTTTATTTTTTGTGGCAGGGTATCAAAGGCTTGCGAGACTCAATTGCAGCTGGAATTGCAGAACGTGATGGTTTTCCTGCAAATGCTGATGACATCTTTTTGACTGATGGAGCTAGTCCTGCGGTACCTACTTGCATCATATGTTATGCACAGTTTTAATTTGCAGAATTCGTTTTTGACCATTCATATCTTATCTTCACAAATATGTTTGAACAGCTAGTTAACAGTTATGAAAATAAGATACATTGTTTCCCCATCTACTCTTAGCCACAAGTTCTAAATCTTATTATGTATAGATGGGTGAAAGATATGAGTCAATCATCTATTGAGCAAGTCAAATTCATAATCCAGTCTCGTTTTTTCCTCATTATATAGGTCCATATGATGATGCAACTGTTGATAAGATCTGAGAAGGATGGCATCCTTTGCCCTATTCCTCAGTATCCTTTGTACTCTGCCTCAATTGCTCTTCATGGCGGCTCTCTCGTAAGTTTTGTTTTTGTAAAAGAAATTACTTTGACAGAAATATATTTCAAGGTTGTTATAACTATTGCATTTTCAGGTTCCATATTATCTTGATGAAGCAACAGGCTGGGGATTGGAGCTCTCTGTGGTCAAGAAACAGTTAGAAGATGCTCGATCTAAGGGAATATATGTCAGGGCACTTGTTGTTATAAACCCTGGTAACCCGACTGGGCAGGTGTGTGTGAATTGCCGATCATATCCATCTATGTTTAAAATTTTTCAGTTAGATAATGCTACGGTAAATAAGAAATTTAATTTACTCATGCAGGTTCTTGCAGAGGACAATCAGCGAGAAGTTGTGGAATTTTGCATGAAAGAAGGTTTAGTTCTTCTTGCAGATGAGGTATGTAATTCTTTCCTTTCAAAATGGTAACTGTTAGTGGTTAGTTGCAAGGAAAAGAATTGGAAAACCACCGGGTGCACCTTTTCCCCTAGGAAACTTGTGTGTTGGTGACCAAAAGGCAAAAGTCCACTGTCTGTGGCACATGACATTGTTATATTGTCCATCACTGCTAGTGATTAGTTGCAAGGAAAAGAATTGGAAAACCACCGGGTGCACCTTTTCCCCTAGGAAACTTGTGTGTTGGTGACCAAAAGGCAAAAGTCCACTGTCTGTGGCACATGACATTGTTATATTGTCCATCACTGTGAATAACCTAAAACATTTTGGTAGTGTCAAACTACCAAAATGAACGAACTCTTTCTTTATAATACTTCCTCTGTCTGAAGAGTGTCTGATTGTCACGACAAATTCTGTCTGGTCAATAGTGTGTTAGTGTACTTGAGGTTTTTATCAAATGCCTTCTGAACTGCAGCAACATGATTTCCTTCATAAGTGTCACATTTTATGAAATTTCCACACACTTTTGTTGGACGGAGAGAGTATAAAAAAGGTATGAACAGGTTATTTATTGTTTGTTTTCTTCATGATTTTTGAAATTTACAGGTATATCAAGAAAACATATATGTTGAAGACAAAAAGTTCAACTCGTTTAAGAAGATTTCTAGGTCTATGGGGTATGGTGAGAAGGACATTGCTTTAGTCTCATTTCAGTCAGTCTCTAAAGGTACTTCACTTACATCTGTTTCTTTTTTTGGTTGAATTTTAACTATAGTTGATTGTCTGTTACATTATCAGCTTGAATTAGTGACTTAACCTGTTGTTTATTAAAAATCAGGATACTATGGTGAATGTGGGAAACGAGGAGGTTATATGGAAGTTACTGGGTTTACTGCTGACGTAAGAGAGCAGATCTACAAGGTGGCGTCTGTGAATCTGTGTTCAAACATTTCCGGACAAATTCTCGCAAGTCTTGTTATGAATCCACCAAAGGTCAATTTCTTTAACCCTTCGTTTATTCTGGTAGTTGATAATTTATTTATGGGGGGTGACCTCCTATGTAATGGGTTACGGCATGTAGATGATGCTGATGTTCTTGCTAATAATGTTGAATGGTTTTCATTTATCATAGGTATACTTTTTTATTAATTCTTGGTACAATGGCAATAAATTTGCGAACAGGTTGGAGATGAATCCTTCGAATCCTACTCTGCTGAAAAAGATGGGATTTTGTCATCATTAGCAAGACGTGCAAAGGTTTGTGAGAGCAAGTTGCATGATTCCTTTACTGGTGGGCTTCTGCAGCTAAATTTATTCAATATGTCGTCTATTTGATTTACAGACCCTAGAAGATGCCTTCAACAGTTTAGAAGGTGTCACATGCAACAAGGCCGAGGGAGCAATGTATCTCTTTCCACGTCTACACTTGCCAAGAAAGGCTATTGAAGCTGCAAAAGCAGCAAAAACTGCTCCTGATGCTTTCTATGCTTGCCGTCTTCTTGATGCTACAGGCGTTGTCGTCGTTCCGGGGTCGGGTTTTGGACAGGTGAGCTCTCACTCCCTACAACAGAAACAAAATTTAGTTTTAATACTTTCTCTTGCTTGGATTATTAGGTACCGGAGACTTGGCATATTAGATGCACAATCTTACCGCAGGAGGAAAAGATTCCAGCTATTGTATCTCGTTTGACGGACTTCCATCAAAAGTTTATGGCTGAATTTCGTGATTAGTTCCCACTTCAGTTTTGTTACTCTTGGCATTTCAAAATAAATTATTCTCATTGCAGGTTCCATTTTATTGCCCTGCGAAATTAATTCCAAGGATTATTGCGGCATTTTTATTTTTTCTGTTGTATTGTTCTGTACTTCGTTTTGCTGATAGTGTAATAAATAACCAATATGGCAAAATTGCTGGTTAAATAATTCAAAAGAGGTGTTTTCTTTAAACACTGTTATGCATTTGTAGTGTAGGATATTTTTGAATCTTTTTCAGTGTGTGCATACTTTCTCATTGTACATTTGGAACCTTAAAATGTAATATAATATGGTTTTTACCATCATGGTCATTAAATTTTGGGTCAAATACATTAAATACAAATAGGCATTTTTGTTATATTTGGGCACGAACTACAAACTCAGACGCCCCCTCCTATCCTGACACCAGGGGATAGAATTGGATTGGCAATGAGAACCAGTATTCATCAACTTGTGAGAAATGCTTTCCTGATTTTGAGTTAGGGTGCATTTGGGAATTTAAAGCACTTTGTTTGAAGCTGCTTTACCTCAGAATCTCCCCTTGAGGAGGGTTGGAAAAAACACTTCTCTTGCAGCCTGATGGGACGTATAATGAAAGGGAAAGTGGTTTAGACGGAGCCACTTCTTTACCCAAACACACCTTTGTAAGAGTCCATAAATTACTCTCAACCCTGCTGCCCTCTCTCATTCTCACGATCCTTCCCCTTGGCATTACGTTTCACCCAGGATTAGTCTATCTGGTCATATCCGGGAGCCACAAGGTTCCCTCTTCGTCTATTATTCCAGTATCTCCATCCAGACCAGCCACGAGCCAACCACTCCTTACCAGTCAGTCCTCCCTCAAAGCCTCACCACCCTAGCCACCAAGGCCCCTTCACCCAAAATTGGACTCCCCACCCACTGCATCACCAAGCAACCCAAACGAGTTTTTTTCCCTAGGTTAGCCAACAAATCAGAGAAAACCGCTGGATCAGGAACCAATGGATACCCACTCTCTTGTTTTGAGAAAGGAAATCTAAAATCAATTTGAAATGCCTAAACAAATTTGCTACCATTCACAATAAAAAAGGGTTTCTTCTCAGCCTGCACCAAATCTTTTCAATTAGTTCGGTTTCTTATTTGGAATGCTTCAGAAAAGAACACAAGACTAGTTGGGCCTCAGTGAACCGTCAATACGGATGCATAAGCTCAGAAGTCAGACCACCCCTAAGCACCACATGCAAGATCTAGGAGAAACAGCTAAAAAAGACCCTTCCACCTGAGGTGTTTGCATCAGTGACGTCATCTTTGCTACACTTTTTCGGCACTAGTAATCTTTGCTATCCTATTGTTCAATTGGAAGCTTACATCATTTGATTCCAAACAGTGAAGTCTGCATTTTACATAATTAATCAGATATAAGTTATAATGCATTCAAGTAAACTCAGTTACCCCTTTGTTTGAAGCTATAAATTTGAGCATATAAAGTTAAACGCTATTAAGCATGGTCAAAATAACAAACAGAAGAATCTGCTGCGTAGCCATCATTGGAAAGCTCAACACAGCCGGAGTATTGATGATTGTGCTGACATAACCGCACAGCATTAGTAACATCCATGCATAAAAAATAGCCAAAGTGCTGCTCAATTAAGCCATATAAATCCTTCCCCCAACCAAATAAACTCCCTACAACTCAAGTTGCTGACATTGTTGCAAATGAAGTGTCCTACAGATGATGCCAAGATTTACCCCTTTCATCTCAAGCGAGCTATGACAGCTTCTACTTCAGACGGTGTGTAAAGATGATATTTTGGAGCCACCTTTGCAATATCAACATTGTTCGGAGTAACCTGATTACGAGGGCAGCAAATACTGAATTAAAAACTTAGCTGACAATAAATGTTTTATTTGGTCAGTAGAGTATAAAGTGCTGAGTGAAACCTTTTCCTCCATCACTTGCTTCAAGATAGAAAGGGCTATTGTTTCAGCTTCTTCCAGTGTTAAGTCCTGCAAAATTAAGTGAAGTTTATCGTCAGCAATATGGAGGATTTTCGCAAGTCCAGGCGAAGAGGACTCAGTGATGAGGAGCATGACAGCCATAAACCTGAACATGGATTCAAGAAGAACGTTTTCAAACCTGATCCTAGATTCAACTGAAATAAGAATTTTGTGTTTTCCAGAAACAGAGATGATGCTGTTTATTTAAGAGGCACAACTACATCTCAAGGGCAAGTTCCCTAGTCACCACCAAAAAAGTTATCCTATTCATCTTGTCTTCATTATGCAAGGATTCAGGACTTCGAAACAAGATTACTTATTATTTGTTATCAATATGGGTGCGGATAAAAGTCTCAAACTGGACCGGTTTGAAGGTAAAAATTTTAAGCGGTAGCAATATAAAATGAGGTTATGGCTAACCACCTTTAGAATTTTCAACATGATAACCGATCCTGTGAAAGAGAATCCAAAAGAATATGGTCCGGCAAAATCAGCCTCTAATATGAAGTATAAGAGGGATAATGACCTTTCTATGGTCATATTCTAAGTGGCCTAAGTGACCAACTTTATGATCTTCATTATAACCTTCCTCCAGCTAGAGATATGTGTAATACTCTTGAAAAGAAATTTGGCCAGGAACATAAAGGTACTCGCTTAATATCAGTAACATATCCTATCAAGTATATCTTAAAGAACCCAAACCATCTATATTGTTCTATTCTCAGTTCTAATTCATAGAGCAGAAGGTGCCACATCATGCAAGACGGTAGTCATGCATAACAAGTGAATTATCAATACGTAAAAGATACCAGTTGAGAAAGTGAGTGGCACAATGGAATACTTAAAATGACATAAAAAACAAATATAGCATCTTAGAAAGTCATTTATATTGTGTGTGAACCAAGCAAGGCACCGAATCAATCAAAAGCTGGCTGGCAACATAATGAAAGGTAATATTGAGATATACCTTGTTATACTGCTCTTGCAAAGAGCTGTCAGCACCTTCCGAACCGGAACCTATTGCTTTGGCACTGCATTGCCAAAATGTACCAGATGGGTCCGTGTAGTATCTGTGAAGTACAAGAAATTCAGCCACAACACTTTTATAAGGCCTCATCTGGCAGGTTCTCTGTCCAACGTATGATAAACCAAGAAACCAATTTTTACCATGACTTGGCTTCCTAATACCGTTTATTCCACCAGAGACTAGGGCCTATTTAAATTCCCAGTCCTAGCTCAATAATATTTTTCCACTAAAATGTCTACTTCGACTTTTCTGGAGACTATAGAATGCCTATGTGAAGAGCACCCAATTTTCAACACGTCTAATCTAATTGCGTAATAACACATAAAAACATTATTTTACCAGAGAGATAAAAAGAGGGAAAAAAACTCACAAGCTCGGCCCATAATCATCATGTCCAGCGATTAGAAGAGAAACTCCGAAAGGCCGAGACTGTGGCAAGCAAATGTTACATGAGAAGCAGGGAACAAGAACTGGACTAAAAACCATCTAGAAACCATGACACAAAGTGACTAAAAACTATTCCATGTGCACAACCAATATTAGATACCAAATACACATCAACATTATGAGTACTAGCAAGAAATTAAGGCAGCTAACCCAAGAGCTTTCAATACTCTAAACTAAAGAAAGTGACCTGAAACCATATGATGGCATACCCTTAGTTTGTTACTAAGGCTCTATGTATCTGCTTACAAACTCATTGGGGTTGTGTCTGATGTAGTTTAAGTTCTTTCATTAGTTTTCTCATCTTTCCATTTGTGAGGTTTTCCTTTATTTCAAGACAGGGCTGGTTTTATTGCAATCATCATTGTACCCTTCTTTATTAAGCACTCAAACAAAATACAACTTCAGCCGCATTCTCACATGATTATTCACAACAGACAACAACATAGCATGAACAACCTCTGACAAGCTAGTCAATGTTCCAAATTTCAAACATTCTAAAAGCACTGTTATATAAATATAGTATAACTTACGAACACGGTTTATTTTATGTGCAACCATCATGTCATGAAGCCAATCCACATATTTGGAAACGTGTATGATGAATATAATGACGTTGAATCTTTTTATCACCATCCCCTCTTCAGAGGGTTGCGTCAGGAAGGGCATCCAGCGTAAAAACTTGCCACTTGTTTCTTTGTATGGATTTTGTACCATTTTGATTCTTATCACCATCCCCCCCACATCAGAGGTCAGGAAGGGCATCTGGCGTAAAAACTTGCCACTATGTTTCTTTGTATAGATTTTGTACCATTTTGATTCCGATAAGAGTCGAACATGGTATATAATCCATGTCACCGACCACAGATAGCTGGGATAAGACGTACGATGATGATGAACTAACAAAAGATGTATTTGAGTCTAATACCATCTAGTCATATTTATTTATTTATATTTTCTGCGGTGCTTTATGACCAATAGAGCCCGCATACATGACACTGCAGCAAAGTCAAGTTGTCAAACAAGAGTTCAGCCACAAACTACTTTCCACAAGATGTCATATTGCCATTTTTAAACCAGCAACACTGAGGACAGTAGTCCTCTCAACAAGACATCAACCAACATACACTTTCAGCACAGAACTAGTACAAAGTAGAGAATTGAAATAGAGTTTAAGAAAATAACTTTTGTCAGCATAATAGTGAAGCAAAACTATTTTTAATGAGAGTAACAATAACCATTGATTCTTCATCGCCTTCACCAAATCGAAGGGCAAGGTCACAAAGTGCCTGTGTAGTGGATTCAACCGTCATTGCTTCACCATACGAGAACCTGTGATTCTGGAATGGAGATTATAAAATAGTAACAATAAATTTCATGCTGCAGTACAAAATACTACAAATAATCTACCAATATTAGATAGCTGTGTTAATAATGGAAGGATACATGATCTAATGGGTATATGAAGAAAGAACCTGCGTTTCAAGGCGAGCATGCTCAACAAGCGTACGGGCATCAGCAATAAGACCACTCATTGCACACCCTATATGATCATCAATCTCCATTATCTTTTCCACACTGCTCGGCTCCTGAAATAAATTTCAATTCAAAGATGAGCAATTGACAAAACAGCCCTTTTAACTTCAACTATTCAGTCAACAATAGTGGATGACTGGACATAGAAGTTTGGGTAACATCAACATTAACCAATATAATTTGGCTTCAAGTTCATGGATCAATATGAAAAAATGAACTAATAGACTCATTTTATTATTGTGACTTCCACTCTCAACAAATTATAGACAAATAATATTCACCAAATAAGATACTGGCATAACATTCTTAATAAAGTAATTTTGACATGCGACCTTCACAAACCAGAAAATAATGGTCGCAATCCTTCTTCATTTATGCGGAGATCAAATCAAGTCAACATAAGAACAAAAGAAATTATGTTATTATCACCGTAAGTGCAACTGACCAAGAACTCCATAGTTCTAAAATCAACAAACTTGTAACATTGACCATAATGACAGCTGTCTTAAATGTCACATGGACTTGGTACACATTTCTGACAGAAAGGAGCTATTTTTTCTCAAAGGAGGTACACACAGTAACATTTCCTCTTCATCTATATCCCTCCAAATTGTCTATTAATTCTTCCCCTTCCATCCAAACTTCTCGCAAACCCCATCTATTCCCATGTGGTTTTATCGACTACTTCACTCAGGGACACAATGAAAATTCGGTTGAATCTACATCAGCGCGGTGAGCCAACCTTAGCATTGGACAAACATTTTTACGCCCTTTATGACCTGGAGGAAAGTCAGCTTGACATGATCAAAGAAAAAAAGTTGTGCAGTTTACTTGACAAAAATAGTTCACATAGCACGAAGGACTAAAATACAAGTAATCTGATTAAGCACTATCTCTCCGGTCAAATTTTCGATGTTAGATGCTCTAACAACATAAAACTAAGTTATTCGAAAGATAAAAAAAAGAAACAAGAAACATAACTAAAAGAAAGACAGCTGCACGTTACATACCAGCAAAGGTGAGGTAATGCGCTTCTCAACGGCAAGGACTACGCCATCCTTAGTCTTCAACCCGATAGCAGTGGAACCGAGCTAAGAAAAATGACCGCCCTCAATTTAAGACAACAACCATCAAATAACAACCTAAAAACATAATTTGAGTTCTCATATAGTAAGACCAGACCAGACCTTGATCGCCTCAATGGCGTACTCAACTTGGAACAGCCGACCTTCCGGCGAAAACGTGTTGACGCCCCTATCGTATTCCGTCCTAACGAAGAAAAAACACATTACAATAAGCAATCAAGGCAGCACTCGATGGGCAATTTGAGCAGCGAGATAGGTGTCGCCTTACCTGGTGAGAAACATATTGAATGCGCTTAAAACCCTAAAAAACCCTGCAACAATGGCGCCGAATAGTCATCACAAACAAAGGAATCAACGATAAACCGCCGATTCAAAACACAAACTTGATCAAGAAAAAAGAGCAAGGATCAGTATACCTCTTGAGCTGAATTGCAGGCGATGAAATCTCAATTTCAGATCGGGAGCGAGTTCAGCACACTGCCAAGCACCGGGTGTCTTTAACTTGCAAAACAAGGTAGGCGCTGGTGGCTCGCTCTGACAGGAGCACTCGTGCGCGAGGTTTTAAAAACCGGACCGGCGACCGAACCGGGTAAATCCAACCGGGGGTTAACCCAGTAATGACATCATAAATTTTTTTTTAAAAAGATTACGTATATCAGGAGCAGAGAAGCTAGGAGGCCGTTCGGGGCGTGATTATTGCAAAACATCCGGACTGAATTTTGGATATTCACTCTAACATCCATATCACGTCCTGAGGTGTTTCAGCTGGATATATAAAATACCTGGATGCTATAGTTTAGCAAAACAATCACGCCCCAAACGGCCCCTAAATATCTACTGTGGATTTTTAATATCCACTGTAGCAACTATGGTTTTTTCACTTTCAAGTTGAAACACGTCAAGCTGAAACACGTCCTGAGGTGTTTCAGCTGAAAGTGAAAAAAAAACTGGATGCTACAATATAGCTAAACATCCAGTGTAGATGTTTTACTTTTAATCACACCTCAAACGGCCTCTAAATAACAAGTTGACAATGAAAAGCTTCTGTCTTACATCAATCTCCAGAACATTTTTCTGGGTTTCTTCAACCACAACTTCCTTCTCCGTAGCATCTTCAACTGTAATAGGTTGAATCGCGAAGAAGAACAGGAACTGGCGTGTTCCATGAGTTGGTTGTTTGGAGAGGAAGGACGAGCCACATCGAACAGAAGTGCAAGAGATTGAGCTCAAAAGATCGTCTTTTTAGGAGAGATGGCTTGAGAGGTTGTTGGGATGTTGCTGAAGAAGAAGAGGAGGAGGAGATGGAGATGAGGGAGGTTGCGCCGGCCCATCGAGCCAGTCCTTCCCATGCGGCGAACCAGAGGTGGCGGGGCACCGGGGAGAGGGGGCCGCCAGAAGGGGGAGAAGGGGGGTTGGGGGTAAAACTCGGACCAGACCGGTCGATCGAGTCACCTGATTGACCGGCCGGATAGATTGTACTGACCCGGTCGGATAGGTTAACCCGACCGATTAGGACCGGCCGGTCCGCTTTTTAAAACCATGTTCGTGAGTCTCGTGTACAAACGTGGGCCCATTCATGTTGCGAGCGCGCGTGAGCGTACTTACGCGTAGGGAACATGTGGAAAGCACGCGTGGAATTTACGAGCCCACGCATCCCAGTCTCGGGGATTTGGAAGAAAATGGAGCTGCATCAGACACGGGGAATGAAATGAGATCCTGATCGCCCTCTCTCTCTCATGGCGACGACGAAGGCAAACTCTGCCCCAATTCAGAAATCTGAAGCAGTTTCTAAAGGATACAACTTCGCATCTACCTGGGAACAGGTCAATTACCTCTCTCTCTCTCGCGCGCGCGCGCGCGTTGATCCTTGCATTGTGCAGTTGCTTGATTTGCTAAGGTCTCGAGCATTTGCCTTGCGTTTGAAACGTTTCACAACCTGATCTGTTAGATTCTTTAGAGGGCATTTGATGCTCTTTCTTTCAAATTACGTGCGCTTTCACTATGTGGTAAAGTAGATCCAGTATTTCGTATTGAGAACTGCATTTTGGCAACCGGAATCAACTTTTATTTTTCGTTTTAGGACATGGTAGCTTTTGGTTTATAAATTTGGGTTCAATTTTTGCAATTTAGAGTCTCTAACACTATCGTTTGATTACTATTTTTACAGAATGCACCGTTGACAGAGCAACAGCATGCAGCAATTGCAGCACTATCTCATGCTGTTTCAGAAAGGCCATTTCCGGCAAATTTACTGGTGATTGCGTGATTTTTTTTATTCCTGTTGTATTACGTAGCGAATTTCTGAATGTCCTGTAGAATGGCTGATATTAGAAAGTATACAAACTCATACTTTAGTAACTGGAGTGGATGATATTTGCAAGTTTCTTGTCAGTTAGGTTAGTGGCAGATACATGAACACTACTAAAGGTTGTCAAAAGTTATGGCTGTCTCTGAGAGGCTAATTTATATAGCAATTTGATGCTGGGTGGCATTTCTTCTGAACTTCAACCTCAAACTCGACTATTTTTAAGTCAATTTTGACGCTAGGACTTTGAAATATAACTTCATTGCTTATAATGATTGTATCTGGGCAATAAGTTTAACAAGAAGACACAATGGATCTGAACTCGAAAATCTCCATTCAGCTATATGCACATACTAGAGCTTTTCTTTTATCAGGCAGATACTAGAGTTGAAAACTGGTAATCATAAACAGTTTGAAGACAATTCCAGATTAGGCTTACATGGTGTGCCTTATGAGTTATGATTGCCATCTTGGTTTTGGTCTTGATTTTGGCTAGACTTATAGGATGTTGGGGAGATAAAAAAATGTGATTTTGATTATAAGGGGATGCGAATTTCACATGTGCAATTGTTGTGTATGCATATTTAGCACCTATAAACACTAATGCTGATATAAAATAATCACCAAATTGTGTGAAAAGGTGAATATTTGTTAGAAATTTGCTAAGTCAAGAGAAAAAAATTATTTATGGGCAAGAAAATGTATACTGTTCATGATGATCTCATTGATGATAAGTTCATGAACCTTTAACTTGCATAGATCAACAAAAACTAGAGTGACAAGGTATTTGAGAGTATGATGTATCAAGAAAGGCACAATATTGTGCACATGTCATCTTTAGTTTGTGCATTTACATATGATTCTGTGAGAGATCTCACTGAAATGTAAAAGGAAATACAGAAGAGGTGACAGAGATAAGCTAAAATGCCTCCTATTGAGCACATCATTTATGAGACCCGGCTGAAATATACAAATCAACAATATGGCGAGATCCGACCGATATGGAGAATCCACATGTCTTTTGGAAATAATTGCGGTCGAGATCTAAGATACCTTGAGATCCTGATGGAACAAAATTCCATGATAAGCATTGGCCTAGGTTGGTACCTGTAGTGTGGTATGATGCTGTCTCGGTTGTACTGAGGATTGAGAATTCTTGTTTGAAGTTTCACAATAATGTCTAATTATGTCATGTATATTCTTCCATGAATGGAAATATTTATCATATGAAGCGGCCAAACTTTTGATATATGAAAATTGCTTACATGGGAATTTGTCGGCAACTTTGGAATGCTATGTGTGATGGGGCCTTTAGAATTGTCATTATAAGGCATGCATAGGGGAGTAAATGGACCGGATATTGATTATATTACTTATAGATGCGCACTTCATTTCCTATTTGGCGGCTGCTTGTTTCTCATCTTATACACTATACTCGTTGCCGCACCTGCTTGCTTGAGGATATTTATGCACATAAATAATTAGTTGAGAAAAAATGCTGAGATTGACAGATTGGAAGTTTGAATAGCCATTTTGAGGAGGGGTAGGAGATTTGATAGTGGGTGAACCAATTTTCATGTTTGTGTCTGGCCAGGTTCACAATGTTGAATCTTAGTCTCATCTCGGTCGGTCGAAGAGCCGAGATCTTGGATAGATGTAGTATAAAGATATTTCTGATCAGAATAAAAATTTCTTCTCTTTCTTTACGTGATTCTATTCATGATTTTTACTTCCTCAGAAATTTGTTCAACTTTAGGATTAAATTTGAAGGCATCCTTTTTCCTTTTCACTAAAATAAATTAAAAGGTATTTCTTTAGTGTTCTTTATATGGTCTTTATATTTACCCAAAGCTGCTATATATAGAAGATGTTATAGTCTTACTTTCGTTGTTGTATTACAGTCACAGAAGTCAGTTTCAGGCCCAGAAAATAATTTTTCAGTTCCTGCAAAGGATGATAATTTTGAGGATTCCAGGGCTATGGAAATGGTTTTAGTTAATACTCATCAGGTTTGTCCTTTTAATGCAACTTTAACTTTAGGAACTGACAATTATGCATGTCTTAGCTGTCTATTTACTGTGGATGAAGATTGCTTGCTGCGATTAAGACACTTTTTTTGCATCCTATGATAGCTAATTTGTTTTCATGTCTCTTTTATCTTTCATACTACCTTTTGGTCATAAAGTTTACTATATGCTTCAATGCAAAAGCAATTCTGGTAGCAGCTACTTTAATAAACTGATCTTCTTGTTCTGTTGCTGCAATCTTGTTGACCATTACCAACTCGAAGTTTATTTAGAGCATTATATGCTGACAGTTTACTGTTATATTCCAGTTCTACAAATGGTTTACAGATCTGGAAACTACCATGAAATCAGAAGTAAGCACTGTTCATTTGCTCTGGCAAATCTATAAGTGTGATTTTGGTTATATGCACTGACATAATTACTGATTCCTGCCTATAATAAACAGACTGAAGAAAAATATCGTCACTATGTTCACACATTAACTGATCGCATTGAGACATGTGATGGAATCCTCAGTCAAGTAAATTTTTTTTAGCACACCTTATGGCATCTTTATTTTTTTTGTTGTTTATTTTTATTTTTACTTTTGCAAGCATCTATTTTGCCCCTGTAGTTGTAAAAGGGTTATTGATTGGCACAATTTTATCATCACGTATCATCATCCTGTTCTATCTTTTTTTCTGAAGGACTGCAACTTGTCTAACTTGGATTAGGTAATGTCAGGTTGATAACACTCTTGATTTATTCAATGAACTGCAACAACAACATGAGGCAGTTTCAACAAAGACAAAGACTCTGCACGATGCATGCGACCGTTTGGTACTGTTTTCTCCACTAGATTTTTTTTTTAAGCTTCTTTTTGTATGTTCATTGAAGAAAGTCTTAGTTGGCATCAATGGGCCATAACACAAGGGTTCTCAAAATGTGTTGATATCTGCTGGCCATTCTTTTATAGTTTTGTTTAGAGTTTACCTTGACTTGTTTGCCACAGAATTTAAAATGGCCTCAAAACACTATATGTTTTTGTCAAAGATATTACCATTAATCTGAACAGACCTGAATGGCTGGTCCTATTTGAATTGCGATGATAGACCTGAATGGCTGGTCCTATTTGTTTAATGCCCTCTTTTAAAGAAGAGAGAAGATACAAATTTTTACGAGGGAGGGGATTTCGGATTTTGCAATGGAATCCATCTAACAAATTATGTTTTTAGAGAGTCCTTGACTAGTTAGTAAATCTCATGGTTTATCACAATTGTCATCTTGTGTGGGACTTAAGAGCGCAACAGGTGTGCATCATCTCATATTTAGTCATCCAATGTGTCACAGTCAGTATCACATACCTGCTTCCTGCAAAGACAAGTAGATAGTCTTTCTTCCTACCCTATCCTTCAGCTTTCAATTAAAACTTTATAGCCACAACCGAATCTTAGGTTCACTGTTGATTTTTTATCTTAAAACTCCAGGACATGGCAATTCCTGGACTTGTCAAAATTTCTTGAAATTTCATTATACTTGCAATCTGGATATTTTTTGTTTACCAAGGAGTTTATTTTCCTTTCTCTTTGCTTGGGTTGTAGCTAATTGAAAAGCAAAGATTGATCGAATTTGCAGAAGCACTTCGAAGGAAGCTTAATTATTTTGATGAATTGGAGAATGTAAGGTTTGGTTGCTGTCCTATCTTTTAAAATTGTTGTATTCTTTTGTATCTTGTGACCTTGATGATTGCTGCTCTGCGTCTGGAGTTAAGTCCTAGTTCATAGACGGTCATGCTTACAATCGTCTAGTCATGACGGTGAGAGTTATTTGACAATGATTTTGATCAGGAGCATAATCATGGAGTTTATTATTGACATGTGGAGGGTCATTTTGTTCATTTCTTCGTTTGAGATTCAAAGGTTTAAAGATATGAATGTAGATGAGGTTTTTTATGAGCTTCATGGATGTACGCAGGTTGCTTCTAATTTTTACTCCCCGAACATGAATGTCGGAAGTGAAAATTTCCTTTCATTGTTGAAGCGGCTTGATGAATGCATTACGTAAGCTTCAACAACTATATAGCTGTACTCGAATGATGGAAATTTGAAACTTGTCACTTATCACTTTGAAATTTTTACTATTATTTTCTTATGGCGGCAATCCTAGATACGTCGAAAGGAACCCACAATATGCCGAATCAAGTGTTTATTTGGTCAAATTTCGACAACTACAGGTATTTAAGTGATATTAACCTTGTTCAATTGGCAGTTGATATAGAGTATTTGGTTTATTTATTAGGCAAACTTAGGTATGAAGCTGAAAGTGTGATCTCTGGTTTATTTGCTATTTAGACTCGAGCTTTGGGAATGATTCGAACACATGTGTTACATGTGCTTAAAAATGCTTCTTCTCAGGTAGATTCCTGTTTTGGTGTGCTTTCATTGATTTCAGCAGCTCTTAAAAACTGGAATCTGATGTATTTTTGTTTACTTCAACAGGTTCAGGGAGCTATTAAAGGCAGTGGTAGCAACAAAATAGCAATTTCTGAAGGTTTGGAAGCATCTATTATATATGTCCGGTTTAAGGCAGCTGCTGGTGAGGTAATTATGTACTAAACATATCTGATAAAAATACTGAGTAAATTTTAGTGACAGTAAAGAAAAATAAAAAGTATATTATACAATGCTGTTGATAGATAGATCTGGAGAGTTTGTACGCTTAGAGATTTAGTTGTCAAGGAAAGCATGGGATTGGAAGGTTGTAAAGTGAAATTAACTAAATATATAGAATGCTAGTGTTGTTTAACAAAATCATTATGCTCTGCAATGGAAGGCAAACATAAGAAATTTATAATGAGGGCTTTTGCCTCCAGGATATTGAATCAAGGACCTCCCATGCTGATGCCTTGTTAATTAGCCACTTTTCTTAAAGGCTCAGATTATTGGAGAAGGAACTAAATTATACATATCAGTAGTTATAATTATTAGATAAAGTTCGACACGTGCAATTTACATACTATTGTTGAAGATCAAAATGAGATATGGGCCACACTAAAGCAAAATATAGAGATAATTTATATTGCTGATATGATGCTGCTTATTAAACCAAATTTGTCTGATGTGTTTTTTGACGTTTTGAGAAGGTGCAAGTTTGGCCATCATCTTTTTTTATGAACACCTGGTCAGACTGCTGTAGTTGATAAGAGAAGTAACTAACTTGACATAACGTATTTCAGTTGAAATTTGTCCTAGAGGAAGTTGAAAGCAGATCTTCGAGAAAAGAATACACTCAAGTTCTGGCAGAATGCCACAGGTTGTACTGTGAGCAGAGACTTTCCCTGGTGAGTTCTATAATTATGTAAATTGTTATGTTAACTAGAGTTTTTAAACCTGTGAGTAGATCTGATTTATCATTTGCTTCTATTGCATTTACACTACTCAGATTAAGAGCATAGTGCAGCAAAGGATCTCAGAATTCGCTAAGAAAGAAGCTCTGCCATCATTAACCAGATCTGGCTGTTCATATCTGATGCAGGTAACTGAAATCTTGTAACACTCCTCTTTTTTTAATTAACTGTCTGAGTTAGTAGGGCAACTGGTCTCTTGGAGTGCCGTATCTCGCCGCAAATCCCCTTGGCCACGTACAAGGCCCACCCATCGTATGCACTGGATAAATTGGAATATAATCTCTGGTGGATGGCCAACAGAGTGGGGGTTGGAATTCAGGATCTCTGCTTTCTGAGGCGTGGTCCTGATCATCCCACCAACACCATATGGTTATGTAGCAGTCCTTGTTGCTTGTTCTCTGTGGTTGAATGCATCTAGGAAACCATGTGAACATAACATGTTCTGATGTTCTACCTTTGGATGCAATTGGCAATTTAAGTTTTATAGTAATCACTGATTTGAGGTTATTGGATGTGCATAATAAAATCCTGTCTATATTTATGGTTGTCTGAAGATAACTTCTCTTTTATATATCAACTTCTACTCTAGATTGACATTTTATATATTGCAGGCGTGCCAGCTTGAGCACCAACTTTTTGATCACTTCTTCCCATCGTCGTCATCAGATATTTCAAGTCTCGCGCCATTAATAGAACCTCTGTAAGTTAATTTTGATTGAATTTGAGTGGTTTTAATATCGTAAACAATGGGTATCAGTGCAGATTTATTGTCTTGCGGAGGTCATCTTGCATGTTAAATTAGAGCTTCATTTGATCGTTCTCAGGTGCACTTATCTGTATGACACACTACGGCCAAAACTTATTCATGAAGCGAACATTGATGTTCTGTGTGAACTGGTGGATATTCTTGAAGTTAAAGTTCTTGGAGAGCAGCTCAGTAAACGAAGTGAGTCATTAGCCGGTTTACGCCCCACACTGCTCAGAATCCTGGCTGACATTCGCGAAAGACTAACTTTCCGTGCTAGAACGTATATTCACGATGAGGTATATTAGCATTGCCACTTGTTTCGGTGTTTGACTGTAGTAGAAATGTTTAACCGAATTGCTAACCTGAAAGGTTTTCTCTTCTCTATATACAATGGACTTGTCATTTGTTACTTTACCGACGCAGGGTTACTAAGTCATCCTTTTTTCAATACAAATCCTTGGTAAAAGAGGAAAATAAAGCACATTTTTGCTAATGGTGAAGGTCCTATTAAATTAGGAATTAACAAACACAACTGTTAAAACCATTCATCATTTGCTAATTCTAAATTATTATTACAAAAGCTTGCTGTGGGATTTATACGGATTTCACCTTTTTTCTTTCCACATGCTTCAAAGCTGCTTGTTTAGTATATTGTCTTACCTGAAAGTTGAAGGTTTGTGAATTGGCGTTTGAGTATTTCTTGGGCTTGTATAATTTTTTTTCCATCAATAAAGGGACAATTTTAGGAACAGTGCCTCACCATTTTTAAAAGTGCAAAAATTGGGAATCTTTTTAAAATCTTCTCATGAGAAATTTTCGAAAAGAACACAGATTGTGCACTCTTTCACATGATCAGACTGGTAATCCAGCTTTTCTCAACCATCTAGGCAAGCATGCTTACAATCTCTCAGCACCCATGCTTACAAACTAGCCCTTATAGTGTCAAGAAAGTAAAGGAACGGAAAAGGAGTGTTACTATTTTATGAACAGTTAACTTGGCCTGGCTCACGCGTGTCGGCATGAGCAGTCGAATAGAGATCCAACGGTGCACATCAAATCAGGGGGTAGGCAAGTGATTCAAAGCTACCTATCCCCTGTATTAATGAGCCCCAGCTCGTTGGTGAGGTGCATGAGCCGGGGTGCATAATAATAGGACTATTATTCTTTATAAGTAATTCATAACTGCAATGAAATCTATAAACTAGATGATAAGAAGAAGATTGTAACATATCAGGTTTACATATTGTTGATCTTCTTCAGGACCATGGAATGCAGGTACTTTACGAGTTTCTGTGCTTCTCATGCTCCTTTTCTTATGCAGATAGATAATTTCTTTCCCATGGATGAAGACCTGGACTACCCTGCAAAGCTGGAGCTGTCTACTGAGGCCGTATCTGGGATTCCTGTCAGTACTACTCCTATTACAGTATTTGAATATACCACAGTTCCTTCTATTAGAGTATTTTAATATATGTTGAGTGCTTAGTGAATTTAAGTGACGGTATCTTGATTGATGTTGAAAAATTGAGTTCTGGAAAGAAAACTGAAACAGTAGGGTTTCTTTTAGTACCTCATTGCCTTTTATGCAACCTGATAATTTTTTTTAACCAACCTGCAGGGAAGTGAAAATTCCAATGTTTTTAAGACGTGGTATCCACCATTGGAAAAAACATTGTCATGTCTATCAAAGTTATATCGATGCTTGGAACCTGTAGTGTTTACTGGTCTAGCTCAGGTTCTCATTTTTTGTCTATTGATCTTTTATCTCTTCCACGCTTTTGCTTCCCTTGGTTATTTTTTTTGCCTCTGTTAAGTGATTTTCTTGCATCTCTTGCAGGAAGCAGTAGAAATTTGTTCACTTTCCATTCAGGTTTGTTTATAGGCAATTTATTGTATTGGTTATTCTGTCTCATCATGCGTAAAACCTTTAACTTATTCACATGGTGTTTTATTCGATATATTATCGATGAGAAACTGGGTGTTGCAGATAACAGCAAAATATATATGTTCTCCTTGCAAAACAGCATTTTCATGTTTTAGAATAGTATAGAAAAATATCTGCAACATATGAAAGTATGAAAGTATTTTTTTCAACCCATTAATGCTAATTATTGCTCATTATCCTGTAATAAAATAATGAAGGTAATCTGTGGAATACAATTTTGTAATTTAATTTTAAGAGCTTCATAGTAGTATCTTGAAGAATGGTGTCAAGATTTACTTACAAAATTTATGAAGTTCATGAACTCTTTCCTAGGTAACTTGCTTAACTAGTTTTTTAGCAACTGTATGCTATGTGATGTTCACTTCAACTAGCTAAAGTAAATGCATTCTACTTGAGTAGCTGTTAAAGCTTCTTAAGAATCTTTATAACCTTCCTGTCAAAGCCGGGGACAACAACTGCAATAAACTGATGGTTGGGATTACACTATGAACTTTTAGAGGAGAACAATAAACCTGTTAAGTACAAGGTGAATTTTCATCTCTTGCTTCGCAGTTACGGTTATGTTTTTTTTTCCCTGCAGAAAGGTAGCAAATTGATTACAAAGCGGTCTTCATTGATGGATGGGCAGCTCTTCCTTATTAAGCATCTTCTAATTCTAAGGGAGCAGGTATAGTGCATTATGGAAAAAATATTTAATTAACGTTTTCTTTTGATACTGTAGCTATTTTTTTGACAATATTGATAAGACCCTAGCTGAGAAGTGCACTAACAAACAGTTGTATTTCAGATTGCTCCATTTGATATTGACTTTGCTGTTACTCATAAGGAGTTGGATTTCTCTCATTTACTGGTCAGTAAGGGATTTATTCAATTTTTTTAAATCATTGATCCATATACCCGTAGTTGATTTGATATTGTAATATATGGATAATAGGATTTGATCTTGTGTTTCTTTTTGTCCTTATCATAGATATGACATACTTAATTGCTACTGAATTATCGGTTTGGCATGATAGACCATGTTGAATGAATGCTTTATCCTTTATAATTCATTAACAATGCGAGTTGTTTGATTGTGCTATGTAAAAACAATAAGATTATGTCGTTTATTTTATTCTAAGGCAAACGAGCCTTTCTTATGTTCTCTGCATTGCAGGAACAACTTAGGCGAATACTTCGGGGTCAGGCATCACTGTTTGACTGGTCAAGATCAACATCATTGGCCAGAACACTATCTCCCCGGGTGTTGGAAAGTCAATTAGATGCCAAGAAGGTCTCAGATTCCAACAATTGTTTCAGATTCCCAGACTTTTTAAGTTTAACCTGTTACATGCAAGAGTTTTTTAGAGGATCTTACCATCTTAACATTCATTTTCGTTAATTACTTTCTCTCTGATAATTTACCTCATATAGATGTTGTTGATATTAACTATTGGCCAATTTGCAATGGTTTTTTTATTTTTTTACTAATTACTGGTAGATCTTCTGCAGGATTTAGAGAGGAGTCTCAAAGCTACTTGTGAAGAGTTCATTATGTCAGTTACAAAGCTCATTGTAGACCCAATGCTATCTTTTGTGACCAAGGTGGACTAATCTCTGACTCTTTCTTCAAAAACTTCATCGCACAAAATTGCCTCTAATTATTAGTATGTATCATAGGTAACGGCCGTGAAGGTTGCATTGTCCTCTGGAGGTCAGGATACCAAAGTTAATTCTGTGTTAGCAAAACCTCTCAGAAATCAGGCATTTGCAGCCCCGGAAAAAGTGGCTGAGCTTGTTCAGAAGGTATACATATTAATGGTTGTTTTGTTTTCGATTTCAGGATAGTGCATTGGAGGAAACAAATTTTTAAATGATAATTGTACAAATATTCAATGGACAAGACGGAGGATATTGTGTTCTGATCACAACCTCCAGCCTTCTCTTTCTTTGCTGATGTATGCATAGATTTTAAAATGCTGAAGCCAGTTTTATTAAAAGGAAGAATAGCCATTGAGATAAGCTGCAGACATATCCATTTTGAAGTCTTTCATAAAACAAGATGTTTTATGACCACACTGTAGCTTGAACATTTTGCAGAAACTCATCATCATATGCCTTATCCCATCTATCTGGGATCGGCGGTATGGATTATATACAACGTTTGACTACTTGTTTTTTTTTCATTCATTTGTTTTTTTTTTGTCTACTTTCAAAACTTTACATGTAAGTCCTTACGTGCTTAAAAAATGACCAAAATAAATAAATAGAAGGTTTTGCATGCATGAATAAACTTTGTAACTAATTGTCATGAGTAGCTCTTTGGATAAGCCGGTTGTCTCACTGAGGTTTCTTTTTTGGATAGGAAGAAACCGTGTAGTTTAGATTCAATATTTATCCTATGTTAATAAACTAGTAGTCATATTGTTTTTATTACAGGTTGACAATGCTATCGAGGAAGAGTTGCCAAAAGTGATGGCAAAAATGAAGCTCTATCTTCAAAACCCATCAACACGGACAATATTGTTCAAGCCAATCAAGTAGGTGACAAACTCATAAATTATTTTCTTCTATTAAATTAGGTTATGAAGTCCATTCAATCATTTTTATTTGCAGTCACAAATTCAACGTAAGTCTAAATATTTGTTTTGATTGTGCACCAATTGCTTTCACTTATGGATGAGAATTTGAGGCAAACCAATCAATTTGAACAACAGACTGTACGAAAATGCATTATATATATTTGAAGAAGAAAACAAGTTAGTTCTGTTGGGTTATTGTTTGTCTGTTAGGCCGGTCTAGGCTTGATATAAATTGTTGGATTGTCCTTAATAGCTCGAACTTTTGAGCCAACTTGCTTTCCAACATGACGAAATCATAAATAAATTTGCTTTATTATATTAGAATATTAAGTCCATTCAATTACTTTTATTTGCAATCACAAATTCAATAGATGTCCTGATATTTGTTTTTGATTGTGCACCAATTGCTTCCACTTTTGGATGAGAATTTGTGGCAAACTGGTAAGACTTGGGCCACAGACTGTCCGAAAATGCATATATATATATGAAAAAAAACAAGTTAGTTCGGTTGGATTTATCTCTTTGTCTATTAGCCTAGTCTGGGCTTGATATCATAATCATAATCAAATAGCGCATTTTTCCAACTATTTGGGGTCGGCGACACGGATCTTACTCCATTCGGGCCTGATTTGGGCTACCTCTTTTGGAAGAGATAGTAAAGTCAAATCCTTTTTTATTAACTCCATCCAAGTTCTCTTAGGTTTCCCTCTCCCTCTTTTAACATCGTTTATATGTATCCCTTCTAATCTTCTCACAGGGGGGTCTTCTTTGCACATGCCCATACCAACGCAACCTACATTCCCTCAGCTTCTCCCTACTTTAGGCTCTCCCGAATATATTCATTTCTAATCCTATCTCTTCTAGCTATCCCACTCATCCACCTTAACATTCTCATTTCGGCTACATTCAATTTATCTATACAACTCCTCTTTGGTGCCCAACACTCTGTTCCATAGAGTATTGCAAGCCTAATGGCTGTCCTATAGAACTTGCCTTTGAGCATTTTCGGAACACGCCTATCACACAACACCCCTGAGGTTGGCCTCCACTTTGCCCACCCCACATTTATCCTATGCACCACATCACTATCAATATCCCCTTCTTTGTGGATAATGGATTCTAAGTAACGGAATTGATCACACCTTGGCACTTCTTGTCCATTAATGTCAACTAAGGCTTTACCTATAGTTTTACCTTCCTTGAAATTAAATTCCATGTACTCTGTCTTAGTCCTATTTATTTTAAAACATTTAGATTTTAGAACATCCTTCCACAATTCCAGTTTCACATTCAAACCTACTTTACTCTCATCAATTAAAACTGCATCATCTACAAAAAACATACACCAAAGTACATTATCTTGTAAATGTCTAGTAAGCTCATCCATAACTAAAGCGAAAAGATAAGGACTTAAGGCTGACCCTTGATGAAGACCTACTATAACTGAAAACTCCTTAGTTACCCCCCCCCCCCCCCCCCCCCCCAATAGTTCGTACATTAGTTCATACCAGATCATATATATAAATATATATATATATATTGTATATATATATATATAGGGAAAAGTTAAATGAAATTGTTCTCATATAGCTTGCATGAGCCCGAGTAATCTTGAGCTGTCAGATCAAGATTTGACAGTGGTGATGATTCACACTTATATACCCAGTGATTTGACACCCGCTGTCATATCTTGATCTGACAGATGGAGATGGCTTGGCTCATGCAAGCTACATGAGTGCGTTCTCATATAAACTGGTATACAGGGGCGGAGCCTAGAATTTTGATGAGGTGGGGCATAAAATTTCTTTAAGAGTTGCAAAACAAATGATAAAAAAAATATAACAAAATATACCATTTTAACTAAGACAATATATGTTAAAATATGGCTACATGTAGTTTTTTAATCAAAACATACTATGAAAATAAAATGTCTACAATATCTTACACATCTACAACGATTTGCCATTTTTTGGAAGTGTTAGATAACAACTTCATTTTCAAGCTCATTAAACACAAATTTTACAAATAGGTGTAACTAGACGGTCATTTCAAAACCCAATTTTATCAATAGGTGTAACTAGACCGTTCATATACCTGTTATTTTTTAAATATCATACAAATATATTGTTGTAGCAAAGAGAGAATAGGTGCAATCGGTCAGTAAATTATAGTAGCAAAGATGAAATTTAACAAAAATTGTAGTACCAAAGATGAAGGAGGTGTGTGGCAATAACAAGAACAAAGGTAAGAACTAAGAAGTTGTGTTTATAGCCTAGAGGCCCTAAATTTTTACTATTAATTAGAGTAAATTCTCTTTAGTTTTTAATATTTTCTTTAAATATTATGGCAAGCCAAGCCAAACCGATCTCTACTTCCTTTTTTGTCTTCTTGCTTATTTAAAATCCAAATTTACCTTACCAAAACATCATCAAGTGTAGTCATAAAAAGACAACTTTTGTGGGTCAACAAGAGAATAAGAGAAATTAAGACATGAGGAGGGGCAAGTTAATTATATAAATACCTTATAAAAGTAATAACATATAACATTAATGGAAAGGTCAGCTGGGGCAATTGCCCCAGCTTGCCCCCCTGGCTCATATATATAGATATATATAACACACATATATGTATACATATATGTATGGAAAGGTCAGCTGGGGCAATTGCCCCAGCTTGTTTTAGTGCCCGAATGCTGAATATCTGATTTGAGTTATAACATCTCAAAAGGCTGGAGTGCATATCAAATGTTCAATCAGCGCATCTAACAAGTGCAAACCTCCATGGTGGAAATCCTTCTTTGGAGTTTCGGCTTTGAACCTTGCTGAGAGAGAACAATGTGAGGAGCATGAAATGCCCATCTATATCAAAGCTGATAGAGAATCGTGTGTCCAATCTATATGAAATGTCCCATAACTTTTATACCTTTATAGTTTATCTAACTTTGGATATCTCCTCCACTCCTCTGGCATTCTCTTAGACTTCCAAATCTTGTTAAACAAACTAGTCAACCAAGTTAAGCCAACACATCCTAGTGCCTTCCACACTTAAATAGGAATTCTAACGGGCCCTAGAGCTTTTCCTTTTTTATCTTCCTTAACGCAGTTCCTCTTTCTATGGAGAATCTCCTAAAATAAATTATCTCTTTAACAGAATTAAACTCAAAATCTATCTCACAACTATAATTTTCATTCAATAAACGCTCAAAATACTTACGCCGTCTGTCCCTAATTTCCTCATCTTTCACTAAAACTCTTTGATCTTCACTTTTAATACACCTAACTTGCTCTAAGTCCCTGCTCCTCCTATCCCTTAACTTAGCTATCTTATATAAGTCCCTCTCCTCCTCCTTCGTCCCTAGCCTATTACATAAGTCATCAAACGTCTTAAATTTAACTAGGCTTGATATACATTGAGAATTTATATAGTTAGTGAATATGTGAGAATACGAACTTGTGATTTTTGTTATTTATATTTATTTATGTAATTAATTTCTTTTTTGTTGGTTTCCTTGATAAAACTCATGTCAATGCATGGGTACACCTTGAATATTCAGTTGTGCTTGTCTGTGAGTGCGTTTGTACTCTGGTTAGGAGGGCCCTGAAAATGAAGCATTTATTGTTATATGTTCGTGAAGCAGGCACAAATAAGCATGTAAATAGTCATTCCCCTTGAGAGCATTCCAGACTCGTTGGGAGATGAGAATTTATATAGTTAGTGAAACTGTGATAATACAAACTTATGGTTTTTGTTATTTCTATTGTATTTATATACTTGTTCCACTATTTACTTTTTTTGTTGGTTTCCTTGATAAAACTCATAAATGCATGGATACACCTTTATTCAGTTGTGCTTGTCTGTGTGTGCGTTTTTACTGGAAGGCCCTGAAACTTGAAAGTGTCACACCTTGGGAAGGAGATCCATCATCTTTTAACCCAAGGTGTGGAATCACCATTTAGCACTATATCAGCACTGTTATTGAAGTGTGGCATGTGTACTTTCAATTTTCTTTTTTTGGGATCATAGGAATCATTAATACATTTTTTTCCCATCCGAGAAAGTTCATTATTGAATATGTGAATTTGTTTGCAGGACAAATATTGTGGAGGCACATTTGCAAGTACAATCTTTAATAAAATCTGAATATTCTGCGGAAGAAATGCAGAACATTGGCATGAAACCAATACAGGTCCTGCAGACTCACCTGGACAGCCTGCTTTAAGGAGGTCTCCACCATCTCTGTAGTTTCTTATTGCATAATTGCATTTCAGTAAGAGTATGAATACTCGATGTTTGTAACATGGTCAATTTTGCAATTTAAATTGTAGTCAAGTGAACAGAGTGTTCAGCCCTTTTCGTGAAAAACTTGTCTGCACTCCACACAGGTACCTGAAATTGCGTTACAAGTATGCTAACAAGTAACCTAGGTAGTGTTTCATATTAAGTAGCATAGTGTGTGGCTAAAATACGTAGTTTATGGGACTTAATTACTTGCTAACATAATAGTTAAGCAAAGAGCTTAGTCTGTGGTAGACGTCTATTATGTGGATTGCATGTCGTAAATTGTAACTAGGTAAAAAAAATATTATATCTACACGGTCAGATTCTGCTGATTGGGGTGAGAGCGTGAATGCGTGGAGCCCGTGGCAGCTTTTATTTTCTTCTGAATCTCCTCTTTTACATGCATGGTGAGGATGCTGAATTGCCCTGTGTTTCCTTCCCTGGTCAAAACTGAAAACAGAATCCAGACTTTTCTGCTCGATGATCCTGGGAGAAGTGATTTTCGTTGTTTTCCTTGTCCGGACCGAAAACTGATCCGGAGCATTGCCTTAAAAAAACATGAACCAGAACATCCGCTTTTTTTTGGGCACTATACTTACATAAGCCTTCTGTTCTATGGTTCTACCAAGGAAGCATGGATATGGATATAGGACACGAGTACGAAATGATAATACGATAATTTTTAAAAAATTAGGATACAATATGGGTGATATAGTTGTATAAAAATATTATTCTCATACATGTATTTAGGTACATCTAGGTTAGTTCTTGTATTAAAAGCTTAGTTATAATAGAAAATGTTGCATTTGTTTGTTGTTTGCATTAATTAGTTAGACTTTGGGTGCGTTTGGAAACTGATTCTTTGAAAAAAATCAGGCTGATTCGGCCTGATTCTTCTGATTTGTGTTTGTTTACTGATTTTACTGATAGGAGGTGCTGATGGTGATAGGTGAAAAAAATTAGGGCTGCATCATGGGTCGGGTACGCTCGGGTATTGCAATACCCAACCCTACCCAAGATAGGAACCGAGAAACCCATACCCGACCCTACCCGAGATTGTACCCATGATTCTCAGAACCGACCCTACCCGCACTAAAACCCGAAATACCCAAAATACCCAAGATTGGAACCGAGATTCCATTGAGTTAATCATTTATGTTATAAAATCAAAACAAGACTTAGAACTTAAAAGAAAACAACAGTAAGCTCATTAAACTGCTCAAATTTTTTGAACAAAATTTAGCAAGTGTGCACTTCCTTCACATTGAGAACTCCTGATTGGCAACTTAGAGTAGAGAAATATCGAACATACTTCATCAGATATTCATAGGTACAAGAGGTTAATATTAGACATATTCATAGCATCCCATTTTCCCTGAGTTTAAAAGCAACTAAATTGTCACAAGGACAATGAACAAACATACTAACAGTCTAACAGAAGTTTAAAGTCTTTCCAAGCAGTGTCTCAAGCTCTTCACTTGTAAGCATTGATCCATGAGTATGAAGTCTTTCCAAGCAGTGTCTCAAGCTCTCCATGAGTATGATGCTGAAATTGCAGGAGCATAAAGCATCATAAAACCAAACTCATATCTCTTCTTAAAACTAAGGAAGATAGTTCGTCCCTTTGCAATTTTATACCTTGGATCCAAAATCTCATGAAATCATAGATCTGCAATTCTAAAAATACATGATACAACCAATAACTTGATCAGTTGAAGTGAACATAATTAGTATTACAGCTCATGCTATAAAATTAGAGGCCCACAGAAAGATATTCCACAATCACTCAGTCACTTGAAAAAAGAACTATGAATAAGGCTGAAAATGTGTATACAGATAGCATCAGAAAACCAAACGCATATTTCTTCTTAACTCATAAAAAAAGCTCATAATTAAGCAAAAAGAATTTCCATCGCAAAGAAAAAGTACAGCTCCTAAAGCAAGTATTATTAAATACCATTGCACATTGCACAATGAGCTCAAGCTTCATTCTGCATTTAACCTTCGTTCTGCATCATGGGAAAAAACTATCTGAACAGAAGTTTCTAAGAAAAAGTATGTTCTACCTAGAAGGGGGAGGAGGCAAATGAGATTTTTCCACAACTATGCCAACTGCAAGGATGACCCATCCCAATATATCATACTTAAGATCACTGTTCTTCTTATTCTTGGATATCTGAATTCAAAGGAAAAGAAAAGGCTAAAGTGATACTACAAAAAAATGGAGCATACACAAGAAGTTATCAAGACAACTTATTCCAATATAGTATAGTTCGAAAACAACAATTTCATCATTTAGAAAAAGAAAATATATAAGAAACTTAAGATCAAATTGCAGCATGGTAGAGAAGCAATTAGTCATCTCTTCCATGATAGCATCAGAACTATGGATGCCCATGTACAGCTTCAGGTGATGAATAAAATAGGACAATCAGTATGGGATAAATATTTTCTTCAAATGAGACCACTAACAAGGAACAGAGGAAATCTCCTGATGAAAAGAGTACCAATGGTTAGAAACTGATAACTATGAACTTGTTAGACATAATTCACATATTTAAAAGAGTAATATGCCTGGCTACACACTTCACTCATTCTTCCCACTTTCTTACACTAAGTTTGAACTGTACCTTTCACAACCAATAACTTGACAAAAAAGCAGAAAGTTGATGGAGAGAATTATTTAAGTCCACATCCAAAAGCTGGGCTTCAGGTTCCAATTGAATACCACAAAATTCCTGCCACATGGATAATGAAATTAGTGCAATCTCTTAAATCTTAAGTAGAAAATATATGAGATTTACTATTAGAAGTAGCCCCTGTAGGAACTATTAATTAATAACATCACCTCTATAACTTTTGTATGACCAGGTCAATTTGAAGTAGCCCCTGTAACTTTTTTATATCTTGACAAAATAGCAGGAAGTTGATGGAGAGAATTATTTAAGTCCATATCCAAAAGCTAGGCTTCAGGTTCCAACTGAATACCACAAAATTCCTGCCACATGGATAATAAAATTAGTTCAATCTCTTAAATCTTAAGTAGATAATATATGACATTTACTTAGATAATAGTAAATTATACCTCCACAAAAGGCATTGGTGATGAAGATGAAAAATGCCTAAGTATTATCTTGTGTCATTGCTTCACCTACATAAAGACAACAAAAGAATAATACATCATAACTTGAATATATGATTCGTAAACAATAAAATTACAATTAAATGTTGGTTTACCTTCTTCAATGATACTTATATCATTGTCATGCTCATAAACTTCAATTTCCTCATTCTCATTAATTGGTAGTCGCATCCAATCTTGCAAACATACCAACGCTTGCACCACTCCCGGACTTAAAGAACTCCTATATTGATCAAGAATTCTTCCTCCAAGGCTAAAAGCGGATTCGGAAGCCACCGTTGACACGGGGATAGCTAAAATATCTCTTGCTATGCAAGCTAAGATGAGATATTTTTCACTATTTAGTTTCCACCACTCTAAAATATCAAACTTCTGCTTTTGAGGATGGATTGGCTCCTCCATATACCGCTCAAGTTCTGACTTAGTATCAACAACCTTTTTCTCCTCACTCAACTTGAAGAAAGCTTTTTGAAGAGAAGCAAAACTACTCTCATTACTAGAAGAACAACCACCCATTTCATTTGTCATAGAACTTGAAGACCCTTCAGAATTTAACCTCTTTGCATTCACTCCAGTGTTGTACTCATTGTAAAGTTCCATTACCTCTTGCTGAATTTCAGAAAGATAAACTCCAGCATCTTTTTCTGAGTATAACTTAGAATACATGAACTGAAGGTACTCAATTTTATACCTTGGATCCAATAAAACAGCAATTGGAAATATAACATTCAAATCCTTCCAGTACTTGTCAAACTTACCTTGCATTTTCAAAGCTTTTAAAGATATAGATGAATCTACATCTTCAGCCATATCTTTTAAATGAACTCTAACTCTTAAAACTTCATGGAAGAGAAGGTGCGATGTAGGATAGAGTGACCCAGACAAAATCCTTGTGGCATCAAAAAACACTTTCAAGAACTTGTTCATAATTTCAGCATGTCGCCAATCACTAAACTTGGGAGCTATTCTAGCATAAATTGGATCCTGAGTTTTAAGGCGATAAAAAGCACTTTCAAACTCTAGGGCAACATCCAACATGAGATGTGTTGCGTTCCACCTCGTGGGTACATCCAAACAAGGCCTTCTTTTACTCTCTATCCTCTCTGATAAAACACATTCTTCAAATGCTTGCTTCCTAGCTTGTGAAGCTCTTACATACTTAACACTTTCTCTAATGGCAATAATTGACTGACCAATATCTTCTAGCCCCTCACGCACAATAAGATTTAAAACATGACATGAACATCTCACATGAAAGAAAAAACCATTTCTTAACAACAAACCCTTCCGTCCAAAAAGACCAATCAGATTTCTAACAGCTACATCATTGTTTGAAGCATTATCAACTGATATTGTGCACAATTTATCTATTTTCCAATCAATTAAGCAAAATTCAATTGCACTGGCAATTACATCTCCGGTATGTGGATTGGGAATAACACAAAAGTTCAATATCTTTTTATGTAACTTCCATTCATAATCAACAAAATGACCTGTGAGACATAAATAACCTAGTGTTTGGTTGGAAGTCCATAGATCAATGGTCAAACACATTCTTTCACTTGAAGCACGAATCACAGCCCTTAACCTTTTTTTCTCTTCTAAGTACATAGTCAAAACGTCATTCCTCACCATATTCCTAGACATATGCTTAAATCTAGGCTGAATGCTAGACACAAAATGCCTAAATGCAGGTTTATCAACTATATTAAATGGAAGCTCTAACTTAACAACCATGATTGATAATTCCTTCCTTGCACATTCAACATCAAATTTCCATGGAATCAGTCCAGCACCAAGCTCACCATCTTCGTCTACTGTAGGTGAGCTATTAGTCAACAATTGTTGACTTTTGTCCCTTCTAAGATAAAGGGGGCAGAACTTTTGTAGATGCTTGCTCAAGGAGCTAGTGCCATTAGATGATTTACAACCTAAAATACTCTTGCAATAGTTACATGTTGCTTTTAACGCAAGTCCTGAATCATTTTCCTTCCTAGTAAAATGTTTCCAAACATCCGATTTTAGAGGATAACGCCTTTTCTTACCAGCCGGGGGAATATCATTACTTGTAGCTTCGGTTGTCTCATTGGCAGTAGGTACAGTTGTGGAAGGTGCATTGTTTGCTGATGCATTACTCTCCAACACCTAAAATGCATGTACCAAATGCACATTATTAGCATTTCTAGCCAAACAAATATAAATGAACAATTGTAAAGCATTAATTTTTAATTCGCAAAATATACCAATACCTGAAGGTCATTGTCTTGTGAAACCATGTTCGTCTAAATTTACTGCCACTTCTATGGATGCCCTCCAAACTGTCCCCAACCTGTAAAAGAAGAAGTAAGAACATCGCAAATAATAAATATCAGCATATGCACATAATATCAAACAATAAGGGTGTGGCATCATTGAATGATTTCTGGCCTATGGCATTATGTAATGTGCTTCAGAAAATTGGTTTGCCATATGCAGTACAAGTTTGGTTAGTCCTCATCAGCTAGATTCTCATGCTACGCGGAATGTGGATTAACATTCAAATCACAGAGATACCAAATATAAAAGTCATCCGACTACATAAACCACTCTCCAAGGATGTTAAGCACCTGACTCAAATGCAAAACTTAATCTTTCCTGACTGATCTATACATGAAATATACATTATATTATCTCCTAAACTTATGTTTATGCTAGTGTTTGATTAGAATAACTACTACTTTAATATAGTTTTTGGTTTTGTAGGAAATGAGAGCAAAGATGCAAAAATATGGCGAAAACGGACTTCAATGGTCAAATTATCATAACTCCGTGTACAAATATCGGATTGGACTGATTCAAGTCTCACGTGAAAGTTCAAGGAGTCAGCTTTCCAACGCCACCAACCACGCGCAATTCGGAGTTCGGTGCAAAAAGTTATAGCCATTTGAAGATTCCGGACAGTAGAAACGATCGATCGCAACCTTTACGCGATCGATCCCGTCTACGATCGATCGGACACAAAAACGATCGACCGTATCTACTGGAATTTTTGGATTTGCGCAAAGTTTTGAAGACAGTAAAAACGATCGATCGGCTTCGTCCGGCATCGTTCGCAATACGATCGATCGGGAGCAATTAACAAAGGAAAATGGCTTCGTTCGGCAGCGTTCGCAAGGCGATCGATCGTGCTATACGGGCGATCGATCGGTGCATACGGAAAACGCAATTCAACCCTATTTTGACTCGGATTTGGAAAGGGATTTGAGGGTTTTCCTTCACCCCTATATATATGCCTTAAGGGAGAACGTATGGGGTATGCAAGAATAGAGTTTTGAGTTCTTTTGGAGACCTTGGAGGCTAGAGCAAAGGAAGAAGAAGAAGAAGAAGATGAAGAACTTGTTGATGGATTCTCTTCCCATGCTTGGCTAGACTCTCTTCCAAGGCGTAGATGAAACCCAACTGATTGGTTGTATTGTTCCTTTCTCTCATATTATGTTTTTATTCTAGTTGGTGTATGAATCTTTGTTATGTAATAAAAGTTAATTCATTAGAGTTTATTCTTTGTACTCGAGAGAGACAAGAGTGGATCTTTGTGGATTTCAATCTGAAAGAGCACTTGCGTGTCCGAGAGGAACGTAAGGGCTCTGAAGTGTTACATATTAATAAAGTCTCATTGGTTTATACTCGAGAGAGATAGATCACAGTTCCATGTTTTAATAGATTTATGTGTTACATCCGAGAGGAGGGCACTATAATTCGAATTGACAAGTGTATGTCCGAGAGGAATACACTAGCCAACTGGAAATCTGAATTCAAAAGAGAGAGAGAGACGATACACTAGTCTATTGTGGTGGATTCAAAGCCTTGGTACTTCTCCTATTGATTAATCTCAGCTTAGTTTAATTAAAGTTCATTGCTTTTCTCTAGATTAATTAAAAACTGCTGCTTTTCTCTTGAATTTGGTAGAATATTAATCCGTCCCTGAGGTTCGACAACCCTTTAATACTCACTGTAGTACAATTGCCTTGTGCACTTGCAAGGGTTTATATTTTAAACGATCAAGTTTTTGGCGCCGTTGCCGGGGACGGCACAATAGTTTACTAAATTCTTAGCATAGTTAGTTTTAGAGTAGTTTCATTAAATTTAGATTTAATCTCAGTAGCGTAATTTCATTCTTCTTCCTTTTTTGCAGGATTAAGAGAGGACGCAGATTTTCGTCATCGTTGGAAGGGCCATCCCTTCCCACTGTTTGCACTCTCTTAACCCTCTTTTAGAATAAATTTGGGTGCTTGGTGTTTTCCTTTTCTTTGTGGGATTGCATGACGTGCTAGTTGTCGCTATTAGGTTGCTAGTTGTCGCTATCTAGGGTTGATGTTTGCTAGTTGTCGCTATTAGGACTGCACAGGTTTTGTTTGATTTTATTTGTGCATGCATGGTCGTCGTTCCCTAAACCCCGACCTAGCTTTTGACCCTGATCCTGAGCGACTCTACAGAATTTTGAGAACTCCTAGACAATCAATTCCTGAAATCCAACATATGGCGAACAACATGAACCTCGGGGATGGTACTGGTCTAAACCAGGATCCATTAATCCCCCATGCCCGAACCCTGCAAGATTACTACCGTCCAACAGCCTACACCTCCCCTTCCTGTATCCTACTACCTGCTACCGTGGCCAATTTTGAAATCAAACCAAACATCATCCAAATGCTGCCCACTTATCACGGCCAACTTAATGAGAATCCTTATAGGCATCTCCAAAATTTTTTGGAGGTTAACACCACATTCAAACTCACATTATCGGATGACCAGGTGCGCCTTAGACTTTTCCCATTCACTTTAAAAGACAGGGCCAAGGAATGGCTCTACTCCCTTGCACACAACTCTATTTCTACTTGGGAGGAACTACAAGCTGAATTCCTAAAGAAGTATTTTCCTGTGGGGCGGACTAATAAGATCCGCAACGAAATCATTACTTTTACCCAGCAACCAAATGAGCAATTCCATGAAAGTTGGGAAAGAATGAAATCCCTCCTCCGATCCTGTCCCCACCATGATGTGCCCAAGTGGCAGCTAGTGCAGCGATTTCATGAGGGTGTGTGCGACCAGCACAAGACCCTGATTGATGCCTCCTGTGGAGGCACATTCATGAAAAAAACCCCTGATGATGCCTGGGACCTACTAGAGGACCTAAGTGAAAATTCTCTACATAGTGCTACCCTCTACAGAACTGAAGGCCATCTGCCGGGTAGGAGTGCCTCAAGGGGAGGCATGTATGATGTTAAGCCCACCAACAGTTTAGAACACCAAGTGGCATCACTGACCGAGAGATTTGACCGTTTTTTCTCACAGCTCCCTTCTCAGACCCCTATCTCTCACGATGCCTGTGCCATCTGTGCCAGCCCCATGCACACTGTAGTTGACTGCCCTTCAGCTTCCCAGTATCCTGATCTTGTACAGGAGCAAGCCAACTTTGCACAAGGCTACCCTAGAGCTAATAACCCCTATTCAAATACCTACAACCCGGGGTGGCGAAATCATCCCAATTTCGCCTGGAAACAGCCTAACCAAGGGACCACTTTCAATCAGGCCCCAAGACCCGAAATCCAACACCCAACTCAGCCTTACCAACCAGTTACCGCTCCCCCATTTGACCAAACCAATAAGAAACCATCCCTAGAAGACCAGATGAGTCAAATGAGTCAAATGCTCCTCTCCCACTTAACCGAGATTAAAACTGAACAGAAGGAGATGAGAGCAGACTTGAAAACCCAGGCCCAGCTTGTCCACTCCCATACACAATCCATTGCCAAAATAGAAACCCAGTTAGGACAGCTGGCCCAATCTATGAACCGTAGGGAAGTAGGAACCTTGCCTAGCCAACCACAGCAGAACCCTAGAGGCCAGTTCGCCGTTGAAGGTTCCCATTATCCAAATGAGCAGGTGCAAGCCGTTACTACCCTAAGAAATGGAAAACAAGTGGACAATCAGGTTAGGGACCCACCTATTGCGAGTGAGGACACTCTCCTTGAGAAACAGAACCAATCCACTCCTACTATGCCTGACCCTGTTAATCTCTCACCGCAACAGGAAGCCCCTCGGGAACCCACAAAGGATACATCCTATATCCCTAGGGCCCCTTTCCCCCAATGCCTCAACCAACCCTCCCCGTTTAGTAAGTCCCACCAACGAATGGAGGAAATGTTAGAGGTGTTCAAGCAGGTTAAGGTCAATCTTCCCCTCTTAGATGCCATCAAACAAGTACCTGCGTATGCCAAGTTCCTGAAAGACCTGTGTACCCAAAAGAGAAAAACCAAATCCCATGTCACCCAAAAGGTCTTTTTGACCAACCAAGTCAGCTCTTTACTAACCAGTGATGTGCCACCTAAATTCAAGGACCCGGGAACCCCTGTTATATCCATTGTCATCGGTGACCATACCATTAGCAGAGCCCTCTTAGATCTAGGCGCCAGTGTCAATCTCCTCCCATACTCAGTTTATCAACAACTTGGCCTAGGAGAGTTGCAGCCCACCTCAGTCACCCTACAGTTAGCAGATCGATCCATTCGCAGACCTAGAGGTATTATAGAAGACGTTCTTGTCGGAGTTGACCGGTTCTACTTTCCTGTTGACTTTGTCGTTCTAGACATGGAACCTGTTGCCAACTCCAAGTCCCAAATTCCTGTTATCCTTGGCCGGCCTTTCCTCGCTACCGCTGATGCCACCATCAATTGTAGGTCGGGTCTCATGAACGTCTCATTCGGGAACATGAAAGTTAAATTAAACATCTTTAGTGCTTCCCAACAACCCTCGAGTGAAGTTGAATGCCTTATGGTTGACGACCTCGATGACCTGGTCCAGGAATACCTCCCATTTGCTGTGCTTAAGGATGCCCTCGAGCACACCCTTTTCTATGACTGGATTGATACCTATGAGGGCACACCTGACCTTGAAGAGGTCCATCACCATTTAGTGGCTGCCTTACACCCTGACCATATCCCATGGAGACCCCACCCCGACCCTCTGCCTGTGTCCACCTCTCCACCACTCAAACCTTCCATAGAGTCTCCTCCCACACTTGATCTGAAAACCCTACCTAGCTCGCTGAAATATGCCTTTCTGGGTCCTAATGACACCCTTCCTGTGATTATCTCCTCAAGTCTATCTAGTGACCAGGAAGCCCAGTTGTTGGAGATCCTTACCACACACCGGCGAGCTATAGGATGGACAGTAGCTGACCTCCGGGGTATAGACCCCTCTGTGTGCATGCATCGCATAAACCTGGAGGACCAGGCTAAATCTTCTAGGGAGGGGCAGAGACGGTTGAACCCTCACATGAGAGAGGTGGTGATGAAAGAGATAGTGAAACTCCTAGATGCAGGTATCATATACCCTATCTCTGACAGCGAGTGGGTGAGCCCCATCCAGGTCGTCCCTAAGAAATCAGGCATCACGGTGAAACCAAACTCAGAGGGTGAACTTGTGCCAATAAGAGAAACCACGGGCTGGCGGGTATGCATTGATTATAGGAAACTGAACTCCAATACCCGTAAGGATCATTTCCCTCTCCCATTCATTGACCAAATCCTAGAGAAACTAGCGGGCAAAGAGTTTTATTGCTTTTTAGATGGGTACTCAGGATATAATCAAGTGCCAGTTTTTCCAGGGGATCAGGAGAAGACGACTTTTACATGCCCCTTTGGTACATTTGCATATCGAAGAATGCCTTTTGGTCTTTGCAATGCTCCGGCTACATTTCAGCGATGCATGATGTCCATCTTTTCTGACATGATTGATAAATTTTTGGAAGTTTTTATGGATGATTTTTCGGTATTTGGCACTTGTTTTGATGAATGCTTGCATAACCTTACTATGGTTTTAAAAAGATGTGAGGAAACAAACTTAGTGTTAAGTTGGGAAAAGAGCCATTTCATGGTTCAACAGGGGATTGTGCTTGGACATGTTATATCAAAAAGGGGTATAGAGGTTGATAAGGCCAAGGTTGACCTAATTGCTAATTTACCACCTCCTACCTCAGTGAAGCAAATACGGTCTTTCCTTGGCCATGCCGGGTTTTATCGCCGATTTATCAAAGATTTTAGTAAGATATCACGTCCACTCTGTCACCTCTTAGGTCAGGACGTGCCATTTGAATTTGATGATTCTTGCAAAACGGCCTTTACCACATTAAAAACCCTCCTCTCGAGTTCCCCCATTATTAAGCCCCCTGACTACACACTGCCCTTCGAAATCATGTGCGATGCCTCTAATTTTGCTGTAGGGGCAGTGTTAGGCCAACGCCTTAACAAGATTCCTCATGTTATATATTATGCGAGCAAGACGCTCACTGATGCTCAATTGAATTATACTACCACTGAAAAAGAGTTGCTTGCTGTTGTGTTTGCATTAGATAAGTTCCGGTCATACCTCCTGGGTAGTAAGATCATCATTTTTTCTGACCATGCGGCCTTACGGTACCTCCTTTCCAAGAAGGATGCCAAGCCAAGGCTGATCCGTTGGATCTTACTTCTTCAGGAGTTTGACTTTGAAATTAAAGATAAAAAGGGTTCTGAGAATGTTGTGGCTGATCATCTATCCAGAATTCCTATTCCTGATTTGCACAGCCATGACCCTCTGAGGGATTCATTCCCTGATGAGCAGCTTTTTGCTGTCTCAACTACTGCTCCACCTTGGTACGCACATATCGTGAATTATCTTGCTGTGGGTCAAATCCCCACCTTTTGGACTAAACATGACAAAGACTTGTTTTTCTCACGAGTCAAACATTACTATTGGGATGACCCTGATCTATTTAAGATATGTGCGGATCAAGTCATAAGACGATGTGTTCCAGAGAGTGAGTTTCATAGCATTTTATCTTTTTGTCACTCTCGGGCCTGTGGTGGACACTTCGGTGGTAAGAAAACTGCGGCCAAAGTACTTCAAAGTGGTTTTTATTGGCCAACTCTATTTAAAGATGCCCATGCTTATTGTCAATCTTGCGATAGGTGTCAAAAATTGGGAGCCTTGTCTAAAAGGAATATGATGCCTCTACAACCTATATTGATTGTTGATTTATTTGATGTATGGGGTATCGATTTCATGGGACCTTTTCCGCCATCTTTTGGTCATACATATATTCTTGTTGCTGTTGATTATGTGTCTAAGTGGATTGAAGCTGTTGCCACTAGGACCAATGATCATAAAGTTGTGCTGGAATTTCTGAAAACTAACATTTTCAGCAGGTTTGGAACTCCTCGGGCTATCATTAGTGACGGAGGTTCTCACTTTTGTAACAGGTCATTTGAAGCTCTTCTCAAGAAATATTCCGTCACCCACAAGGTTGCCACACCATATCATCCTCAGACCAGTGGCCAGGTGGAGGTCTCCAATCGCCAAATCAAGCAGATTCTCGAGAAGACGGTTCGCCCCGACAGAAAAGATTGGTCCTTGAGACTCAATGATGCATTATGGGCCTACCGGACAGCTTTCAAGACCCCGATTGGCATGTCTCCGTATAGATTGGTATATGGCAAAGCTTGCCATTTACCTGTTGAGTTAGAGCACCGGGCTTACTGGGCTATTAAGGCCTACAACTTCGACATGGATAAGGCCGGTGAACAGCGCAAGCTCCAACTGAGTGAATTAGAGGAAATGCGCCTTGATGCATATGAGAATGCCAAGCTCTACAAAATGCGAACTAAGGCGGTTCATGACAAGATGATTTCCAGGAAATCCTTTCAGCCTGATCAGAAGGTGTTGCTCTATAACTCTCGGCTGCACTTATTCCCTGGGAAACTTCGCACTCGGTGGTCTGGACCTTTTACTGTGACCGAAGCGTTTTCACATGGTGCTGTTGAGATCCGAAATCCAAAAGATGGGAGCACATTCAAAGTAAATGGCCATCGCTTGAAACCTTATTTGGAGGCAGTTAGTGACCAGGATGAGATGCCGGTATATTTTGCTGGTTCAACATGAGCATGGATCAACGTCTGGCTGAAGACGTTAAACTTAGCGCTTGGTGGGAGGCAACCCACGTAATCAGGTGTATTCTTCCCTTTTCATCTTCTTTATTTTAAAAAAAAAAAAAAAAAAAAATGTCAAACAGTAAATACGATCGATCGCACTACGATCGTATCTGCAGATCATCAACGCCGTTCATCTGTGATCTGACGGGCGCCGATCATTATCGCTTAAAACGATCGATCGGATTTTTCTGCGATCGATCGCGGGTCGTCTTCTTCGTCTTTAAAACCTGCGCGGCGGCGGCGACCGAAACCTATTTTCGCTCGCCACCGCCGCCTCCGACCCCCGTTTGAGCTAAGACTCCGGCCCCCGACGAAGTTTTGCACGGAGAATCCATTTCCGGTGGCCGTTTTCGAGCTTTCCGTCTCTTTTCATCGCAATCCCAAGCTTTTCTTCCGGTAAGCCGAAACGAAAAAAAACTGATTTTTCTTAGTTTTTGTTAGGTACTTTTGAAATCTGTCTCATACTTGCTCTTAAATTGATTATTGTGATACTTGTGTATGAGTTCAGCCTTTGATTCTCAGCATTTTCGCTAAATCTTATGATTTTTGTGCGTGAACAGTACTGTTTTTCAATCGAAAAAAAAAAAAAAAAAAAAAAAACAAAAATTTCCGAAAGTGAGACATTCCGGATTTTCGATTCCTCTCATGCATACTTTTGATTGCTGATTCCATTGCATGTTCATGATTGCTATCTCCGATTTTTACTTATTTTTTTTTTTTTTTTTTTATTTTTCCAAAAAAAAAAAAAAAAAAAAAAAAAAACAGCGCCAACGAGCTTTCCTATGCCATTATTTGTGATATGCCTGCTGTGCTGATGATCTATACTTCTTTGTGCATTAGTTATCTTTATAAGGGTTTTTATTATGACCTTTGATTTTCAGGAACGATGCCTCAGAAATCCTCTGCTCACAAACGCCCTAGGAGTGAAGCTTCGACTTCACGACATGCTGCTTCCACCCCTGCACCTCCACCTACTGCTACTCCACCACCACGGCCACTTCAATATGAGCGTCAGGTTCTCCTAAATCCAAATATTCCTGATCTCCCGACCCAAAGCTGGATAAAGACTCGGCCGGACTGGGTGAGTTACTTCACCCGTATTGCTTCTACGACGGGGAATGTGCCTCACCTGGTGCACGAGGACGCCGTCAGAGAGTTCTATTTGAATGGCACTATTGACGACCACGAGGATCATGAACAAGTTGCCATTCGCAGTATGGTGGGTGGCACTCCTTTACGCATCCGGGCTGCTGACATAGCTCGAGTTATGGGCTGCGAGCGAGGTACCATTCGGCATCCAGATTTCAGTGGTTATCAACTTCCCATGCCTCGCATTATTACGGGTCGCTTGACAGGGTCGCCCATAGGACCTTACCTGACCACTTATCTCCAGGCCATCAGCATGTTACCGGAGTTCCGATTTGCCTTTCTCATTTTCCAGCATGATGTATGGTCCGCCAGGAAGGAGAAAGTTGACGGCACGATGACTGAGCTACTATATGTATTCGGCGACGAGGCTAGGCGGGGCGACCTTGATTTACCTTCATTCGTCTTTGGGCGGATGAAGCAGATGATGGTGGGGAGAAAGGATGAACGGCTACCGTATCCTTTCATTCTTGAGCGCATATTCCAGACCAGTGGGGTCCGTTTTCCAGAGCATGCACGTTTATCTCGTGGACTGGGTCCGATTGGAGTTGACGCCTTTAACCGTATGATCGCCCACACACGTATACATGCTTGGCCACAGGCTCGCCGTGCTGAGGAGCAGGCCGCACCCCCTCCGAGTCAGCCTACTCAGCAGCCTCCTTGGGAATCTATTCAGCAGCAGATCACTGATCTCACTGGCCATGTGCAGGAGATTCGGGCTACACAGCAACAGATTCTTGCAACCCAGCAGGCCTATCAAGAGTCCCAAAATGCTATCACGTTACGCCTAGACTCTATTGTTGACTTTCTCCATGATTGGCGTTTCCCTCCTACGGACGATGGCGATGGCGACGACCAGGACTCTTAGTCCTTTCTTTTCTGGTGGTTTTCCTTCCTCTTTTCTCCTTTACTTATCTCTGATCACTGCCTTTTTATCTTTTGTTGTGCATTGAGGACAATGCTTGTATTAGGTTTGGGGGAGAGGATGTGCTTCATTGTAAAATCAGCAAAAGAAATTGAAAATAAAATTGAGTAGTTTTTTTTTAAGTTACTTGTTAGTACTTTTTCTTAGGTATTGATAGTTTATCCCGTAATAATGCATGTTACAATTCTTAGGAGATTAATTTACATTGGAAGTGTGAGTAAGTATACTGGAGGATAGATACACTTAACTGAGCATATCTTTCTGTTACAGTCCTCTTGGAACAGGTGCTTGAACTAAGAAAATTCACTTACACACACTAGTTACATAAAGTAATACCATCTAGAAATTTGTTGATTACTAATTTACAGTGGGATGTCTTTAGTCATAGTCATTAGATGATGTGTAGTTGTCTGTTGAGCTTAAAAGATCATGATAGACCATTTTCTTGGCTATGGCAAGGGATTGGAACCGGAAATAGGTTGAGAGTATAATACAGCCTAGACAAAATAAAGATGTGCTGAAATATATGTGCTGAAAATAAAAATGAAAATGAAAACAAAATGAAAGAAAAAGGGGCTACTTGACTTTATAGGATTAACTTAGGCTGATGCTCGGGCCCGAAGCGGTCTCTTAAAACCTAATGCCCTAAGTCAACTGGCTGGGAGTCATTGGCCTGAGTCATTGCTAAACCTAAGCATCTTGAAGTCAGGCCTTACACAGTCCTAGCGAAAAAAAAAAAAAAAAAAAGTCTGTGGTGTATTATCCTCTCAAATCTAGAATGTTGGACCCGAAGGAGGCGCGCAGATTTGTGCTATCATGAACCTAAAGATGACGATGACTATGTAGATTCTGATGTTCTTTGGTTAATGGGTAACACTGGATCTGTATAAACAGAAATTTAGAATGTATTGCTACAATGTTCTACACTTTCTACTATTTATGTTATCATGCTATATAATATTTGAGCAGAAATTTCCAAGATGAAAGTGTGGAATAAAACCACTTACTTCAGGGCTTCTATATTCCTGTTGATTATGAACCAAGTACATGTGGTTGATTTTCTTAAGCATTGTAGTATGTATTTATCGGGATAATAGGTTGGCTTGTTTTGTAATGTTTTAATTTTTGCTTTGTTTCTTCACTTAGGTTAATTAGTTTAATAAATACATGTTTGTGGGTAGCATGGCTGCAAACCCTCACGAGACAACACTCGTCCTACTAGGGACACCTAGAGGTTTAACGGCTTGTTGCATACGCTCAATGCAATCGTGTTCCCTACGAAAGTGGTGTTTACTTTTATGCATTAGTTCCTTAGTTTGTTTGATTTTGTTTTGTTTTGTTTTGCTAGGGACTAGCAAAATCTAGGTTTGGGGGTGTGATCTATACATGAAATATACATTATATTATCTCCTAAACTTATGTTTATGCTAGTGTTTGATTAGAATAACTACTACTTTAATATAGTTTTTGGTTTTGTAGGAAATGAGAGCAAAGATGCAAAAATATGGCGAAAACGGACTTCAATGGTCAAATTATCATAACTCCGTGTACAAATATCGGATTGGACTGATTCAAGTCTCACGTGAAAGTTCAAGGAGTCAGCTTTCCAACGCCACCAACCACGCGCAATTCGGAGTTCGGTGCAAAAAGTTATAGCCATTTGAAGATTCCGGACAGTAGAAACGATCGATCGCAACCTTTACGCGATCGATCCCGTCTACGATCGATCGGACACAAAAACGATCGACCGTATCTACTGGAATTTTTGGATTTGCGCAAAGTTTTGAAGACAGTAAAAACGATCGATCGGCTTCGTCCGGCATCGTTCGCAATACGATCGATCGGGAGCAATTAACAAAGGAAAACGGCTTCGTTCGGCAGCGTTCGCAAGGCGATCGATCGTGCTATACGGGCGATCGATCGGTGCATACGGAAAACGCAATTCAACCCTATTTTGACTCGGATTTGGAAAGGGATTTGAGGGTTTTCCTTCACCCCTATATATATGCCTTAAGGGAGAACGTATGGGGTATGCAAGAATAGAGTTTTGAGTTCTTTTGGAGACCTTGGAGGCTAGAGCAAAGGAAGAAGAAGAAGAAGAAGATGAAGAACTTGTTGATGGATTCTCTTCCCATGCTTGGCTAGACTCTCTTCCAAGGCGTAGATGAAACCCAACTGATTGGTTGTATTGTTCCTTTCTCTCATATTATGTTTTTATTCTAGTTGGTGTATGAATCTTTGTTATGCAATAAAAGTTAATTCATTAGAGTTTATTCTTTGTACTCGAGAGAGACAAGAGTGGATCTTTGTGGATTTCAATCTGAAAGAGCACTTGCGTGTCCGAGAGGAACGTAAGGGCTCTGAAGTGTTACATATTAATAAAGTCTCATTGGTTTATACTCGAGAGAGATAGATCACAGTTCCATGTTTTAATAGATTTATGTGTTACATCCGAGAGGAGGGCACTATAATTCGAATTGACAAGTGTATGTCCGAGAGGAATACACTAGCCAACTGGAAATCTGAATTCAAAAGAGAGAGAGAGACGATACACTAGTCTATTGTGGTGGATTCAAAGCCTTGGTACTTCTCCTATTGATTAATCTCAGCTTAGTTTAATTAAAGTTCATTGCTTTTCTCTAGATTAATTAAAAACTGCTGCTTTTCTCTTGAATTTGGTAGAATATTAATCCGTCCCTGAGGTTCGACAACCCTTTAATACTCACTGTAGTACAATTGCCTTGTGCACTTGCAAGGGTTTATATTTTAAACGATCACTGACCAGTTGGACTCATGACTGATATTCCATCATGACGAATGAGTGACAAACTAAACTAATAAAAGAACTCACCTTTGAACAGATTAATTTTACAATCATTACTAAACACTAAGCTGGATGCAGCGGCTTTGGGTTAGTTTCCCAAATAAACAAAGACAAAAAAAGTCGAACTAAAAAGCAGAAACTATCCCGTGATTTAAATCAAATCGATCCAAAAGCAACCAAATCTTCAGCAAGGGTTAATTAAAAAAAGGATAGATAATCAATCATACTCGGTAAACGGATATCTCGCAAGTAATGAAAACCCAATCTGGAATATAAATTGGAAGTTGGCCTTGAAGACAAAAGGATATACATATAGTGTTGATGGTTGTAGTGTTTTTAAAGACGAACAAAATAAGCTATCTTTAGCCACACCTCATGTAAAACCATGATCATAAATGTCAGAAACTTATAACAAGAATTAACTAGTGAAAACCCATGTAGCAAACATTAAAACCAAAACACTTGTGAACTAGCAAAAGATTAGAATAGATTACTTGGAGACGTAGCCAGAGATCTGATCTGTTGTAGCCGCAACCTTCACCTTTCTCCGTAGTGAAGGCAAAGGGTTAGTCGTAGCCGTCGCCTAGCAGGCCGTCGACGAAAAACCCGTCCCCGTCGCCGTGCAGGCCCTCACCTTCGCCTTGCAGGCCATCGACGAAAAAGCCTTCGCCTTCGCAGGCCGTCGACGAAAAAGCCTTTGCCTTCGCAGGCCGTCGACGAAAAAACTTTCGCCTTCGCAGGCCGTCGACGAAAAAACTTTCGCCTTCGCAGGAGGCAGCGGGCAGTGGCTAGTCGGCTAGGTTTTTTTTTGAGATCATGAGATGCTTTTATATAGTTGGGTTGGGTTATCAATTAATATGGGTTGGGTTATCAGGTAATATTATTCTTGGGTCCGGGCTTAGTTTTTTTCGGGTCGGGTCGGGTTGGGTCTTGGGTAATTTTTATCAGTACCCGACCCTACCCGAGATTCAACCGGGTTTTTTATATCTATACCCTATCCGACCCAAGATAGTACCCGAACCGAACCGAACCGGGTTAATTTCGGTTCGGTTCCATCCGGGTAGGGTCGGGTCCGGGTTTAAGATGCAGCCCTAAAAAAAATCACCTATTTTCACCTATTACCTGATAGGGTGTTTGGTTACTGATTTGCTCAATTTTCACTCCTGACGGTGAAAACTGAAAAAAATCAGTAAATCACCCCTGAAAGAGGTGATTTTGCTGATTCTCATTCGAACGAGTATTAGCCTGAAATTTTTTTTTTCGTCACCTCCACCATCGCCACCGCCCACGGCCGGCACCACCAACCACCACTGCCACCGCCCACCATCGTCGCCACCCACCGCCTACCACCATCGTCGGCCACCGCCCGTCGCCGGCCACCACCCACCACCACCATCGCCACCGACCACCATCGCTGTCGTCGTCGGCCACCACCCACCATCGCCGCCGACCACCACCGCCGTCGTCGCCGGCCACCGCCCACCGCCCACCTCCTACGGCCGGCACCACCTACCACTACCACCGCCCACCGCCCACCACCAACGTTGGCCACCGCCCGTCGCCGGCCACCACCATCGCCGTCGACTACCACCACCGCCGTCGTCGCCGGCCACCTGCCAACGGCCACCACCCATCATCGTCACCGACCACCACCGCCGCTGACCATTGGCCACCACCGCCCACCATCGACTACGGCCCACCACCCACCACCGCCGACCATCGACCACCGACCACCTGTCGTTGGCCACCATCGCCGCTGACCGCCGTCGCCAGCCACCACCACCATCGCCGCCGGCGCCACCCACCACCAACGCCGTCATCCGCCGTCCAAAAAAGAAATTTTTCACCGGCTTTGCCAAACACAAATCAGGCCTGATTTTTTTTTAGGTTCCCAAATGCAAATCACCAATCAAGAGTTAGACTGATGGTGAAAGACTGAAAATATGATTCATTTCAGGTTCCCAAATGGATTTTCCACAATCAGAAAAATCACCTACAAATCACCTTGATTATTTTCAGCCTGATTTTTTTGTTTTATCAATCACTATCAGTTTCCAAACGCACCCTTTGTTGAAGTAATTTAGAGTTAGTATCTGATAGAAAGGTAGGACAAACATGCAGCCGTATCACATGTGCAATACGGATACGATACGAGTACGGCTAGCTTGGAGTATCCTTGCTTCCTAGGGGTTCTACTATAAAAATTGGTCCATGTTTTTCTGTCCACAGCCGTGTTATGTCTCGACTCCTTAGAAACTAGTTCTCCATTGAATATACTCCTACGGAACCTGGGAACTGGAAGCAATGATCAAGTAAAAATTTTCATCGTTCTTAGTGCTATATATTTTATTTTCAGTAAAAAAAATTTCTTGTAACCATAGTAAGAAAAAGAGTGCATCGACTCTTCAAATCAGTCTCGTCATCTATAATTGCCAATAAAAAGTCTCGTTGTCTATGCACTTGTCCTGTTTGCGAAGTGATCCGGAAATTCGGTACGTCTAGACTGAAAGCCTAAGGGATGAGGCTTAGCCCGTACACGCAGAGGGTCTGCGAATTTGAAAGATGTGCATGATGCCTCTGATGGAAATCACTAGTGTGCATGTGAATGTCGGCAGCAGGTACTCCGCCTGCCTAGACGTTTAGAGGGCAACAAAGAAGGCCTTGATGGCTGTTTCTACCACACCGTCACACCCTCAATCTCATTGGAATCCTTGCCAAAGATGAAAGAACCCTTTAATTTCACTGGTCTGGATGTCACGCTGCTGTTTAGCTCGTACATACGACTTCTCTGACAGTAATAACCCCTGAACAGGATGGAAGCTCAGAAATCGGATCTTCATGAACTTGCAATGAACAATTGAGGAAGAACACGGCGATTTTACCAAACATACAAACATGATGTCTGATGGATGATGATGTTACCATGTATGACACTGCTTCCATAACAAATTTCAAATCGAAAAAAATAACCATTTTGATCGTAAGGCCTCACTGAGCAAGCTCTCATCTGTGTCTAGTTTCCTATATCAGCTACAGCAGTACAACTGATTCTATTCTTTTCTTATACTCACTCCGTCCCAAATATTGTATATATTTAAGAAAATTCTTATTTTTATTGGACCATGAATCTCACAAATAAGTCACGGGGATATCCCGTCCAACTCATATGCTCGTTCACTCAGACTAAGTTCAAGTCAATCCTTCTAAATCTCCTCCATTTTGAACTATTTTATACATTATCTTAGCGCGAAAGGAGTAGATTATTTTGTACTATTTTATTATATTTAAATAAAGAAGAAAGTGTTAGAACAAGAAGATGTTTAAAAGAAATCATCAAGTGTGAACACAACAATATGATAAAAAAATGCCTTGCCCAATTAATTTGTCTGCATAGTCCACACAGTCCACAGCACCCTTTGCCAATCCCGAAGGCGCTTTTCAGCATGGAACAGTAAAAAGATATGAAAAAGAAAACAACATAACGAGTTTGTTTCCTTCCAACAAAAAAATACTCCAGAAAACTGGTCATTTCCAATTAGAAAAAACCGTGTGAACGCATGCCGCCGTTTCTAGGAACGACGAAGCGTCCTGTCGTGTTCGATAGATGCCGGTGAGGTTGTCTGAAGAAGCCACATCATTTTTTCAAATTATGGTTAATAAACTACTCCATTTATACGCTTCTTCAACTGTCGGTCCTACTAATCACCTTCAGCTGGGCGAACCACTTAACTAATACAGTATCCACTGATCACAGATTCATACTTCATAAGCTTGACGCATTTTTTTTCAATGCCGTAGGTTGATAGACGAAAATTGTCAAAAAAACTATGTAGCAAAACAAAAAAAGTTCGAAGAACTAAAACTAGGCGCCACTTGTATTGTCCTTTTATTCGCTTCAACACCATTACTTTTGGAATAATATTGCTATGAACGGGGTAACCCACGCGCTTAAATTCTTGAAACAAGTTAATACTATTTTTTTTATAAATACAAGTTGATACTGGTTACAAACAAAGAAACAAGCTAAGACCTGCAGTGACCTGGGCATGGGGTTCAGTAAGGTCTAAAAGGTTCCCCAGGCTCAGCATTGTTCCATTTAAATTTGACATCTATTTTTTGTATCACTAAAAGGTACTCCCTCCTGTCACTTTTAAAATATATAATTTTTTTAAATGAACTAATTATTTAGCGTATTTAAAAAAAAACTGTATCTATTAAAAGTGACGAGAGAGTAAATATTATGCAATCGTGGGAATGTTCTTTTTCGCAAATGTTCGAAAAAAAAAAGCCTTTTTACATTTCCAGAGGATCCAATCTAGCAAGCAGCAACCACAGATCGGAGATAGGGGGTCCATCAATTCGTCCGGGGTACACAAGATTGCGAATCTGCATCTACGCCGAATCCAGCAGGCTTTTTTTCCGGGCAATCTGTGCACTCATTGATATAAGATTTCTGCCACCACATGGCTCTTCCCTGCTTACCATGTCGGAGAAAGTGAGGAGATTTTGGGCTCAGTGGGGCAGGCCTGCCCCACTCTGTGAGAGAGAAACTGAAGGGGTAGAAATCTTCTTTCGATACAGGCAGCCTGATTGCTCGGGATGTAGATTATAACATAAAGAAAAAAATTATGTAAAAAAGTAAAATACTTAAATTTCATGTTCGTTCTTTTTCATAGCACTAAGTTGGATATAATAACTTCGTTTGTCTAGAGGCTATAGAGTTCTTGTATGTGCTTGCATGGGATACACCCACAGGGCGTGTCCTCGAGAAAAGGATCGTGCTGATTTCTCATCTTTTGGGCTTGTTGGGAAGCTCTTTGTATCTGTTGTGCGTGCTGCAATTCGGCCGCTGCTCTCCACTCATCGGCTCTTCTATGAACGATAGCCATCCTTCTCATCAGTTTCTCCTCTAAATTTGACCTCATCTTCTGTATTTTCACCTACCACATATAACTAACACATCACTTAAATGTTACAGCCAACCCAAATCCAGGTTGATAAGGGAAACAAATCAAATTATGATCGCGTAACATCATATATACTGTAAAATCTAAGGAAACGTAATTGAGAAACCCGATGTATCATTTAATCTATCAGTCAGTGACAACCAACTCACAACTGTGCTACATATATTTTACAAGCCTTCCATCCTTTTAATGCAAAAGGGTACAAAAGTTCAGAGCAGCATGCTAATTGGGGTAATAGAGGAGACAATATAACAATGAAAGTTCAAAACTGAACCAGGAATATATGTAGTAAGAGCTCGGGTCTCAAGGGGATGAAAAATAATAAAAATGCAATGTGGATAAGAATTTAGAAGACTTTTGCGTTCTCATTTGATTTAATAATTTCAAAATAATTTATCGAATTTGGAAATGCCAGCATGAGAAACTATATCATATGGCTTCTGCTTAAAATAACTCATGTGCTTGTCGGTTTTCCAAACACTTGGTTATTTAACCAGGACTGCAAGTTTTTTGGAAAAAATTTAATGACAATTGGCAGGACTCTAAGTCACCTAGCAGGAATACATGCAGAGTTCTACCACCACTTGTATGGTCAATTATTCAATCTATACAGATCTCACATGCGAGGACAAACAATATCCAAAGATTATAAATTCTTACCAACCAAGACTAGAAGTATGCTTTAAACTGTTAAATACGCACCGTCATGACTATAGTGAGCTACAGAAATACAATCAGAGTTGGGTCCCACGACTTGTGATCAATATATTCAATGATATTCAATCTATATTATACATTCCATGAAAGCACAAACATCAAATAAAAGTTCAGACTTACAAAAGCTATAGTTTCTATCTTCATTTGAAGTCCCAGTACAAAAAGTAAAACGAAGAAAAAGACAGAATCAAACCAGCAAGGTCTCCATTGACCAACAATAACAAATATGAAAATAAGAACCAACGGGAAGTCGGGAACTATGGCAAAGTCTTGCATTCGTGCCAATGACAAATGATCCATAGCAGCTGTTACCTACTATTTACATAATCGAAAACTCACCGAAATTGGAGCAAAGTTTAGAAAATAGTCATTCAATAATGCATGGACAATGGCAGTTCATTTCCCCGACAGCTTACATCAATGAAGCTGTAGTAGGCGTAGCTGTACATAGTACAAACTCTGGAAAGTAATAACAAGAATATGACGTACCTCAAGCTTTCTAGACTGAGCTTCAGCTTTTGCACTTTGGAGGTTTAGCCAAGCTTGAATTTTAGCCTCTTCTCTCTGATATCTGCAAGTTAATCCAGACACATTTTTGTTAGAAGCAAATAATGAAGTCAAAATCAAAATGACTAAGCAAAAAAGGAGCAATTGAATCCTTTGTCACCTGATACAGGACTTGGTCTTCTCTTCCTCTTCCCATGCAGAAGCAGCAGACTCTCCAATGCTCTTTCTCCCACCACCCACCTCAAAATGCCGCAAGCTCTTTGACAACTCTTCTTCTTCCTCCTGTCTGGAGCTCCAATAAGATACAACGGAATCAAACTGGTATCCTTGCTCGAGCTTTGCCCTGTGGAGATCCTGAAGTTCGGCAATGTCTAAACTAGTACTACAAACCACAAGAGGACCGGAGACGCAGGTTGGTGTATTGTGCCTAGCGGGAGAAGAGCTCTTGAATGGAGTGTGGCACCTAGAAGTGGTTGAGCTTCCAAGAGGAGTCATCTCAGTCCCTACATCTCTGTGTCCGACCGTTTTTACCATTTGCGTTGAAGCATCTTTCATGGGCATTTGGCAGAGAGGATGATCAAATAAAAATCCTTCTTTTGAGGGTTCACAGTATCGACTTCTGGGGAACATGGTCTCTCCTTCATCTGTAAATTTATCTGCAAAATGCACAGAAGAAATGTATCCTTTTAATCTGAGTTGCACAACAACAGACTGGATAAACATACTAATTGAATCTTCTATACAAAATTATGCATTAAGGTAACATAAAACACAGATGGACTACTTGAAAGATCAAAGCCAAATAAAAATGTAAAAGAGCTTGTCCACAGAAGGCAACAATGGCCGGGGTACTTGACAAAGATGGTTGGCACCTGAAAATGGTGAAAGAGAAAAGCCAAAGAAGAGAAAAAGGGTAAAGTTTGGGAAGCCTCACCTTTCAAAAACATGTGTGATGGGGACCCATGGAAAGCTGAGTTAGCAGAATTCAAGTATACAGAGCCACTGAAACTTGTGACCAAGTCTTGAACTTTATCCTCTGGAACTCTTACATTCTCCTGAAAGACAATGCCTTTGTGTTGGAGGACACCATTTTGCCTACAGACTTTGGAAAGTATGGGCTGTTTTATGATTTGCGCAGGAGACTCATAACAGGAGCTGTTGATGAGCCATTTCTCTGCATCATCCCACTTGGAAGGAAAGCCCTTCTTCTGGTTTCCTACACTAAAGCTGAAAACAGGCCTACCAGGAGTTGACGGAGCTTGTTCTAATCTCTTCTGTTGCGACATGAAACAGGCTCCTTCTCCTCTCCTTTCAGCAGATGTTAAAAGAAATGCACTGCCTCCGGAGCCACCACCCTTCTTTGTTGATGACGGGAAGGCCTTGACGAAGTCAGACGTTTCTTTGAGATTGAGCTCGCAAAGTGGGTCAGAGAAAGCATCCACAAATGGATTCACATCCAAAACCGATGCCTGGAAAAGAACAAAGGAAACGTAACTTAGAAAGGACAACGAGACTAAATCGACAAACAGGGCAAAGGGAAAAACGGTGAGATCCTTGATAAAGCAACTAGTATTACTCTGTGAGCTGGAAAGGCAGCTGAAGGTTGGATGGATTTTAATGTCTTGACATCCATGGGTGGATGTAAATCAGAGGCACTTTTAGGAAGAGGTAAAGGAAGTGATATATGAGGAGGATGGCTTTTGGCTTCTCTTGCTCACTCACTCAACAGCTCTAAAGACTCGACATTTATGAAACATGCAAGCATTATTATCCGAAAATGACAGAGCTGACAGCAAAACTGCAGTTGACTGTTTGACAGAAACTGACTTAAAAAGGCTCAATCTTTTTTCTCAGGTGAGGCACCAGGGAGAGCTCGAATGCTGATACAAACCGCACCATAGACGAAAGACCAGACCACCTAGCGAAAGACAAGTACTCCGTAGATTGGATTCTATAATGGTCTGGAGTCTCTCTCGTTTAAAGGAGGGAAAGGAGAGAAGGACTCGTAGGAGTCTAGACATAGGGGCTGTTTGGATAGTGAAAGAGGGCTGAATTCACTGTCAATTCAGCCCTCTTTCAGGTGAAAGAGTGTGAAACAGGTTTGTGTAGTGAATTTCAGGTGAATTAGAAAATTCACCTGAAAGAACAAATTCAGGGTGAAAGACCACTTTCAGGTGAAAGTCCTCATGAGGACTTTCACCTGAAAGTGAATTCAATTCATCTACGAAAATACAATTCTGCCCTCATCATGATTCATGAACAGTATTCCCTCCATCCCAAATTTGTACCAAGATTTAATTTTCTAAATTAAACTAAAATTAATCCATTTTGGAAAATTATATGGTATTACTAATGTCGGACGGAGTGTAGAAAAGAGGTCATGCAGGGGTAAAATGGTCAAAATGTAAAAAATTACTTACTGTATCACATTCACTATCCAAACACATGACCAAGTATATTCATCTTAAAATTTTCACTATCCAAACGAATTTCACATTCATCATGAAAGTCAATGAATTTTTTCACCTGAATTTGATTTCACATTCATTACTCTTTTACTATCCAAACAGCCCCATAATATAATACGGAGAAGCAGCTCTTTTGAATTTGGGATGAAAAAGAGGGTGGACCACAGGTCCTTGCTATGGATCCTCCCTTGTTCATGCAAAAACTGAAACAATAAGTCATGTGGTAGAGTCCACGGAAAACGATACAGTCAAAATACTGTTTCTGTCCTTTCGACTTTTTTGTGTTTTTGAAAAAATTCAAGTCCTTTCTTCTACTTCATCTTTTTTGGTGTACAAATTCCCATGCATCAGAGAGAAACTGACGGTTTTTTGAAAAAAAATATATGAAGGTAAGAGGACCTGCAACACCAGTCCTCCCTCCATTGATTGTATTAGATGTTCCTTAATCCTTAAACGTGTTTTCATTGAAAAAGTTCCTAAGACGTGTTAAAAAAGGTTTTGTTATCACAAAAGATGACACATGAGGAGATCGAGATGAGACAGAACATGGATTCATGAGATCTAAAGCCGGTTTTATGTGGGATTACTCCACTCTCTTGTTCTTTTGGGTTTCCTGATCATGTCTTCACTTGGAGACTCACTGTGGCTTAAAAAAGTTGATTCTCCACATTGTAGATATCTTTTTGGGATGGAGGGAGTATTTTGTTTCTTTTTCCATTATAAATTCACTATGCTAAGTACGTGCTGAATGCTGATCCAGTCGTTGCTGGATTGGTAGGATCTTTCTCAGATGTGCCTAAGCAACCCACCATTCAAGCAAATCCACCCTTACAATTAAACCAAGTCTACGTAGCAAATCCACACATAATTATAAACCAATTTTACATGCACATGGAACATATGCAATTGTCATACCAAAAAAATGTGCTTAGACAAAACACGGAAACATGTGCAACCCCTCTGACTAGAATGCTATCGTTGCAAGTATCGCACGCGTGCATGGTCTGTGCATATCTTCCCGAGCACCATAAGCAGTGTGTCTACCATAAGCACCATCGTAATCCTGTTTATCATTCACGTATCTTTTGGCAAAGACAAATGGATCCAGAAAATTTGCTCTGGACGAATGTATAAGAACAAGAAACCAATGGGCCTCCACGGCATGGAATGTCGTATCGGATATCGGTAAAATATCGGTCGGCCTAAGAGACGAAATATCGGAGATATTGCGTAAAAAAATATCGGTCGTCAAAAACTAGTTTTTATCATATATTTTCAAAATCTAACTTCTAAAATGAGTTATACTAATTTAAACAAAGAATAGATTTCAAAATATGCATAAAAGGATAGAAAACAAACATGAAAGTTTTTTTTTCCCAAAAAAAAAAAAAAAAAAATTTTTCAAAAAATTTTTTTTTTAAAAAATATTTTTTTTTTTCAAAAAAGGCCGATATATCGGTCCGAAACCGATATATCGGCGATATATCGCCGATATATCGGCGATATTTGGAAAAAATGGGAAAATCGATACTTAATGGTATCGGAGTATCGGTTTGTGTCCGATACCGATATATCGGCGATATATCGCCGATATATCGGCGAGCTGGCATTCCATGCTCCACGGGTCCCCTTAACTGGGGGCCGTACAAAAAAAACCGGGGGACCAGTCTGGGCCCGCACAGAGGAAGGCGGCGGACCCCACGCCCTACATGTCCAAGGAATTGGATGTCCTTAGAACTCCACGCTTCGCTTGAGTCAGATTTTCTCTTCGATCTGACTTCTGTTCTTCTTCCGAATTCATGGCTGAATCAAAGGAGGAGAGATTGAAGAAGCTCATGGAAGAGTGTGATGCTCTTCTCCGAAGTCTCGGACTAAGTGCATTAGTAAAAGCCGCTAAAGAGTATTTCCAGAATGTCAGGCGGCTTGATGATTTGGAGTTGCTCGACAAAGTTCAGCATAGGCTGGAGAAACTGGACATGAACATCAGAAAAGAGTAATCAATCCTGTGTGATGATGTGATTTTATGGTATGCTTTTTCTTTTGTTTACGTTCGTAGTCGGACACTGTAATATCAATTAGCTTATTGTTTCATTGAATTATTTTCAGTAATTCAGTCTTTCCTTGCTGGATATACCCAAATCAGAGGTTGCCTAATTAGGTTGGTTTAGCTTGTAAGTTAAGCGAAATTGTGCTTATATTTTTTGGGTTATTTTTTTTCTTTAATGAAAGGGGGTTAGGAGACCCCAACCTGATTATTGAAAAGAGGAGACAGAGAAACATAAAAGCCGTACCCGAGAGAATACAAACCAACTGCTAAATATAAAATTTTAAAATTAAGGGCATGTGTTGGCAACTGCTTTTGCTTTTTTTTTTAAAAAAATAGCTCTTAGACATAATCGTTTTTGTTAAAGGAAAAATCTAGCAAGTGCATCAGCACTGGTGCCATCAGTTTCGTGGGCCCAACATGGGCTCTGCATGATCTAACGATTGCCAACCCTACAACGCACTATGCTGGAGCACCGACAAGATTGACTCTTTGACATAACAAGGCTAAAGAGTAACATGTATGGTTATGCCCACCCTAAATCGATTTTGTTAAAAGCTAATCCCTAAAACCTGCATGGATGAGCATATTTTTGATAAAGAATGAATGTTTCATATGACAATTGTACCCTAAAAGAGAAAGAATGAATGAACCTCCGCCGTCCATTTAACGAGGGAGGGACAAGTTGAGTTTTATTCATGTTATTCTTCACACAAAAGTTGCTTTTGTACAAAATCTCCTATACAAAAGCCACTTTTATACCAAATTCAAAGAAAATATCATTTTTGTTATAGCAAAATCACTTTTGTATAAATATATGCCTCTTAACTATGATTTTGCACTGCATCCATGGAAAATCGTCTCGCCGATATATCGGCGATATATCGCCGATATATTGGGATCGGACCGATATATCGGTATTTTTTTAATTAAAAAATATTTTAAAAAAATTTCAATTTTTTTTTTTAAAAAAAACTTTCATGTTTGTTTTCTATCCTAATATACATTTTTATGCATATTTTGAAATGTATTCTTTGTTTAAATTAGTATAACTCATTCTAGAAGTTAGATTGTGAAAATATATGATAAAAACTAGTTTTTAACGACTGATATTTTTTTACACAATATCTCCGATATTTCGTCTCTTTGGCCGACCGATATTTTACCGATATCCAATACGACATTCCATGACTGCAGCTAAAAACCCACTTTTGGAGCCCAAAAGCGGCATCCCAAATGCACCTTAAAACAAAACCAAACAAATACTATAAGGGTGCGTTTGGTAACGTAGATTTAGACTATGTAATTTTAAAAATCACGTGATTTGTCTAAATTTTGCGTTTGACAACTCATTTTTTGGTACGATTTGATTCTTCTCCAAAATGATGCGATTCTGATTATAATGTAAAAGATGGTCGCCCAAAATAACAGGTATGACTATGTCATATGCAAAATCACAGAGATTCTTTCAATGACGTGATTCCAAAAATCACACATCTAAATCTAAATCAAGGTTGCCAAACGCACCCTAAACAACTTAGTAGGTCTTTTTTTTTTCCCACAGCCAATGGACAACAAATATGTGGGTCTAAGTTGATGATAAGATATAGGGACAACTTTAGTTTTCCTTATATGTTATCTCGATCTAATTTCAATAAATCCATCATGTGGAGAAGATGTTTCCAGATTTTTTTCTGGAAAGTGGCTCAACCTTTAGAGGAGATTGCTCTACCATTGGGTCAAAAGAAATTATACCTTGAACATCTGCCTTTGAGTTAAAACTATTTTCAATCTCAATCCAAAACCAATTTTTTGGATTGTGATTATGCCAACGTAAGTACAATCTCTGCTTTTCATTTGGTAAAACATAAGCACCATCTTAGTTCCACTTAGTGTCTATCAATGTTTTTTCTATTTTCTTTTTTGTTCGGCAATGACTATAATGGTTTTATTAAGAAACAAAAAATTCCCACCTGGTCCTACCCCGTGGCCAAGAAATTCAGCTTTTCATTAACATTTAATCGTTTAAATGTGTTTAGTTTACCAATGAGTACTATTTTAAGAATCCTCCGCTTTCTATAAAAAAAATAAAGAAGTACTGCTTAACTGACGTTTAAATTTGTATATGATGAAGATCCGTTCTCAATAAAGCACCGTTGATCGTTGGGACCCAAAAGAGTGAACCCCAACAAGTGATAGTGCTTTAATTAAGACATCATCACATATTCATACTAACATAAGCAAAGCATTTTCCAAAAAATGAACCCTCCCCCAATCTGTTGGCCGCCCACAGAAGGATAATATCCCGATTTAACCAGAGCTCATGTTGTGTGGGCCATCTATGTACCCGAGGGGATTGGCGGCTGGATATGGTGCTTTAAGAGGCTAGTTGCCCTACCCCTTCTGGTCGTGTCCTGAGGACTTGGACACCCCTTCTCATACAAAAAAAATCCTCAGGCTCATGGAGTCCTCAGAGTCACATTTTTCAACCCCACTTACCTTCAAATTCAAAAACTGTAACTTCCATTTGATTTCACGAGTCTCTCAATTCATTACTCCAGCCTACATGTACAATCTGATCAATTCAGAGATTGACTTGGTAATCATTTTCTTAAATGAAAACTGGTTCGCGAAGACGGCTCCTCAGGCCCTGACGACTACCATAATGTTGATTATTGCCCCTTGTTTTGGCCTTTGGGTAGGAGTACGTACATTTTTTTTATACAAGTACATACATTATTGGCCTTGCTTATGTTGTGCTTCTCAATCTTCTCATCCTTTATTATGAAGTGACCACTTTTTTATTTTTTTATTGGCATGTCCAAAAAAAAGTGACCGCAATTGGCTTTTCCATTTTCCAGTTTTCTTCAAACATTTAGAACGAATTAGCTACTGTCATCGGTTTGTGCTCTGATTCGTGGTACTCTTTGATTTCTTCTTGTCATGGTGTTTTGCATAGTCAGGTAAAATTGATGCAATCAAGTAGAGTATAATTATCCCTTTGGTCACTTTTATCCACGATAGAGCGTATAGTCTTTTGGGCATGTCGAAAAGACATTGGTGAGAGCTGCTATTACTGATTGATACTGGTTTTCTTTAATGTTAATCATATACTAGTAATCTATAACCTCTCCATCGATGTTCACCAAGGTTATATAGTGAAAAGGTAGTCCGAAGAGGGACAAATTGGTCACTGAAGGGCAGGTTTTGTGAAAAACCACAATATACTTTCTTTTCTAATCGCTCTTTGGTAAGATGCAACGTAGATTACTATCTGTGCAGAAAATGTGATAGCGATAGGCAATTATTGTATGTTGAATGGAGTTGACATGTACAAAAAGAAAGCATTTATATTCTTTTGAATATCAAATTATGTGGTTCCATGTATAGTATATGAGATGATTCAAGCCTCATACAAGCAACACAAACAGTTTCCAGATAAGCTTCTTTGGATTCTACTTATTTGGAAATGACACATGATTGTACAATTGGACAGCATTTTCCTAGCCAATACCTGCATTTCACCTATTATGAATCTATTCTCTCTGCCTACTGAGTGGCTCTTTCTTTATTAGATACCAAGACCTCTGAAAACAGCTGGTAACAAACCACCAACTTCCTAATTGTTTCAACTCCTTAATATTCTCCATTTCTTTTCCAATCCAAGATCAAATGGCAATTAGCAGCTCTTCGTTTCATTCTGCGATTCTCTCGCACCATGAGACAGTCATCAAGAACCAGCCGGCGGCGCTGCGGGTTTTCATGCTCCACTCGAGCCACAGGCGCCCACCAGCCAGAGTAGTTCCTGCTAGCCTCATGAGAGCTTTCACTACCATCAAGGTACAGATTTCTATTGCACTATGATCAACTTTTCAACAAATTTTAGCAGCAATTCAACACCAATTCATCTTTTTTTTCCCATTTAACTTGTCCTTTAACAGGTGTTTGAGGATCAATCAAGTGGAGTAGTGTGCTACAGAGACAAGGATGGGGAACTGATTTGTGAAGGTTATGACGAAGGTCCTCGCCTCAGCAGGCTGGGAGTGCAAAAGGTTGGCCACGGACATAGGTGGGTTTCTAAGCTTTTTATTCCAGCATTTGATGATCAAAGTGGAGGTAGATATATGGTCTTAATTCGCTATCATAGGTGGGTTTTAAATGGAAAACAACTTGCAGGGACACGGACATCATTGACCTACTGAAGCAAGCTGGGGACCAGCTCGCGGGAGGAGCATCTAACAAGTCGTCGCTGTTCCGGCCGACAGGTTTTGGGCCTTTCGAATTTTACTGATATTCCTCTAATGGTGACTTAAAAATGTCATGAAAGAAATTCGATGACTACCTACGAGTTTCCAATGTCTTGGCATGTATAGAAATAATTACAAGTGTTCAAATAAGTGGTCTTACCGAAAGGGGAAAATGATCAAGGATACCACAAAATATCTGTCTTTTGTAGGATTTTGTTCATGAGAAGGAAAATATAAAGAACTGCATCTTCAAGTCCTCTTATTACTGTTACGACGACATATTATCATTACTGTTATTATTATTACTCCCTCGGTGCCACAATAATTGTCTGGCTTAGAACATTAAAATGTTCATTTTTTTAGTTTGGTGTTCTAATTTAAACAATTAATATGTAACGGAGGGAGTACTATTTTTTTATAACAAGGGGTGTCCAAATCTTCAGAACCCGACTAAAAGGGGCAAGGCATTAAGCTTTTAATGCACTGTATCTCGGGATGTTATTTACAGGCTTTCCATTTAAGAAAGTCGTTCAATTTTTAAAATGACACTCGCAACTAAAATGTAAATGGAAAACAGTTTATTTTCGCAAACGCTCGCGACTAAGGGGCCGTTTGGGGCGTGATTAAAAGCAAAACATCCAGATGGGATGTTTTGCTACACTGTAGTATCTGGATATTTTATATATCCAGCTGAAACATCTCAAGAGGTGTTTCAGCTGGATGTAAAAATCCACATGGATGTTATAGTATATATCCAATATCCAGTCTGGATATTTTTGTAATAATCTCGCCCCAAACGGCCCCTAAATTTTCAGTTGAAGTGCAGCCAGCGCTGCCCCCATGTGCAAACAACTAGGAAAAGAAAGTTTGATTAAAAAAAAAACCCATCTCCTCCCTGTTATCGCCCTCTTCATCGGAGAATACAAAGAGAGGGAAAACAACTCCGTTCCTAAAGGCTACAGAATAATAGAGAGCAAGTCAAAGGAGGGCAATCTATAGCCCCAATATAACAAATGTTTAATATATGGACAGATATTGTACAAGCATTTTTCACAGGTGACATTGTCCGACCCCTATTAATGATGCATATCTCTCTCATTCTTTATCCATTTTTGCCCATTTTTTTTTATTCTTCATTATTTTTAGTAGTCTTTCTGTTCATAATGATATCGCAAAGATGTTGATCCATCACATGCTATTTATCGAAAAAAATACTACAAAAACTACGATAAATAGTATGTGATGGCTCAACATCTTTGTGATATTATAATGACTAGAAAGAGCACTAAAAATAAGGAAGAGTGAAAAAAAATGGGCGAAAATGGGTAATAAATGAAAGAGATATGTATCGTTGAAGTGAGTGCCTATTTAAAATGGGACGGAAAATCTTTAAGGCAGGAGTCGGTTGAACCGACGCCTTTCTCTTTTAACCGAGAGGCATCGGTTCAACCGACGCCTTTCGTTTTGGTTTTAAAAAAAAAGCCACGTAAGCGCCCGCGCCACGCGGGCGCCTGCGTGGCTTGTCAGATACCCTATTTTACAAATATTTTCTACATTTTTATAATTTTTTTTTGATGATTTATTATATTATTTTTCCAACTTAAAAACAGCCTTTTTCCTAGGATAACAAAATATGAATAACACGAATGGCACTGCCTTTTACAGAGAAAGAAATCATGCACAAAATTAAAAAGAAAAAGGAAGCGTAGAAGGGAAAAAAGAATATATTGGCTTCAAACTTACGGTGGAAATACACAACCACTCATTCTTTCATGGTATGGCACAAAATTTTCATTCTTGAGAAAGATTTTGAAGGCTCTCTTGCTTCAGGTCAGACTGCTGCTGGGTATGATGGTAGGGGGAGACCATTGACCTGGGACCATGAGAAAGTATGCAGACGTGGCCTTCCTAAACCGTTTTTCGTACTGCTTAGGTGATATAACAGTAGGGGACACGTTCTTGGTCCCACCCAATATGCCTGAAGCTTTAACCCATGTCTCCAATTGCTCTCATGAATTCTCTTCGTCCACTCCCACCAGCAATGAATAATCCATCACATCAATTGACTGCCAAACATCCATCATAACATAAGAATGCTTCTACCTCTTCATACATCTTAAAGTTCCACATTCTGATGCAGTATTTGAAAAAAAAACTTAAATGAATCTCAATAACAATGAATCTGCAAGGAGGATATCGTCATATCTAAATGCCACATTCAAGTTTGGATGCCTTATCATGATATAGTACACATCCACACATTTCAGCATAGAAAAGAGTATGGTCCCATTTTATTTTGTACTAGTTACTTATATAACGTGGTATTTTGATTCTCCACATGAAAATTACAGCAATGGCCCAATTTCTGTGAAGAAAGATGATCAATGGATGGAACAATCTGAGCTCCAGTACAACGAGCTATACGTTCCAGAAGCGGTCTTTTAATGTTCAATACAAGATATATATATATATCTTTGGCAACGAGGTACTTCTGATCGACTAAAAGAACATTTGGATGATGAGCGTCTATCTTTGCAACAGACATTTTCAAATGATCCATTTCCTAAACAAAATCCAAGCAATTAAAAGGAGGTTATAAGCAACTCGCAAACAAAAATAAACAAGACAACAATCCATTGTCACTTTCTAAAATAACACACCTGTTGCAATAAGGTGTCAAAGCTTGATAAAAGATTTGTTACTCTTTGGTATTCAAGGGCTCCACCAAGGATCAGAAAACGAGGATTTCTTATTATTGCAGTCATAAGTCTGTGAGCCACATTCTTCTTACACGCCACTCCTTTTACAACTTCACTGAAAAATTTACAAAAAAATTCATCAATGGACTATAATTTTTATCAAAAATATAAAATTGTGTTTTTACTATCTGAGACCAATAATTAGGTAACATTATGAGTTCTACTTTTACCTCACTGTGACGCCCGCGAGCAATGCATTTAACCTTCACATAGCCACCTGGATCCATTCCACCTCCTTTACTCATGTCTGGCTTAAGGAGGCTGGAAGCTTCCCATGACAACCATGTTATTATATCCAACCAACTCTCCTTGTCCTCTTCTTCACCCGCAGGCAGATTTTCCACCTGCAAAAATTGAGCAACCCGTGCCCTAAAATGTCCTTCAACATGTTTCCTGCAAAAAATGGGCAGTATGCCAAAATGTATTTTGTAAGCTATAGAAACTAGGTGGGCTAAAGGTCAGGATGACAATTAGACAAATATTATTAATGCATGTAAATAATCTTGATGTTGTTCAACCAATTATTTTATCCATCATTTACTCTAGAAGTTTGTTTTCAGAGATGAACTATTCATTAATAAAATGTGGACTTCAACTAGGAGAGAATATTCTCATAACCAGTACGTTACCTCAAAGCAATCTGTGGCCAAAAACAGAAAGGAACAGACCAAAACTAAATTGTCATCTTGTGAATGCCCTGTTAGGAATTCAACACTGTAAAGCACTCCAAACCATGTATAATAGATACAATACACTTACCTGTTCATACAAAAGCTAAACTGATCTGTTGTTGATGGTTCTCGTACGTATTCAATGGATTCTTCTTGCCTTCCATTGCTTCTCAGGATCAATTTCCGTTGTGACAGATTTACCAGAACGAAGACCAGACTCACACTGTGTATGCTGATAAGGCCCGTTTGAGTAAGGCACTGAACAGACAGTACCACTGCTACTGTTCCATGTGATGCTAGACTTTGTGCTTGCCAAACTTGTTGCTGATGGCGACAGAGTAAGAGTTGGACTGGACAAGCAAATCCCATTGTCAATCACAGCCATCTCCTGTTCCTATTGCTTGAAACAATAGTTGCAGACCCTAATCCGGTCCCACTCATCACGCACACTTTTCCTATCATCAGATGGAGCAGGGATTGAATTTGAAGTACACTTAGTGCAGAAGACACGTCCACAAAGACGGCAATGATATCTTCAGTTGAAAATTGTAAACTGAGAATCACACTCGTAGCACACCCTGCAGCTCTGATCGGGCATCCAAAAGTCCCTTGACAGATTTGCGGGCTCGGCTCCTTGAGGGATCCAAGACTACACAATGTCAATCAACTCCGATAACCACTTGTCAGGCAAGTCCATGGAATATTCCTACCAAGTCCACTCATTTTATGAGATTTTCATTGCCCAGTTTCATATACCGTCTGTAATCCAGCCGATTCCACGGCAGATCTTAAATTAATAGCCCACTTCAGGCTTCTCAAAGATAAGAACTAAGACCTCGGTGAAACGCCATTTTCATCTCAAAATTGATGTTTCCCCAAAATGATTTCCAATTCTAATGTTCAATGTAAACAAGAAAAGAAAAAGTCCAATTCAAACAAAACAACTACAGACAATAGCTTCCGGCCTTTTTTTTTCCAAACCTCCTTGTCAATTTGAGCCACGTATTCAGAACCTAAACCACATTACCAATTCTAAGAACCCTTAGCACATAACAGTTCATTTCAGCTTGTATCCGTTTTTGGAAATTCATTGCATATCTCTTCTCGCAATAACACCGTCCCTCTATAATTTGTCTCTTCAACATTGTTTTTGGTCAAGTAACCAGGATACAACTTTGGATCCATCAACGAAACCCGAGCGTCTTGAAATGGCATTAAGACTTTATCTTTCGCAAATTGGACACACGATTCTCTAGCAGCTTTGATACAGATGGACATTTCATGCTCCTCACATTGCTCTCTCTCAGCAAGGTTCAAAGCCGAAACTCCAAAGAAGGATTTCCACCATGGAGGTTTGCACTTGTTAGATGCGCTGATTGAACATCCGATACGTGCTCCAGCCTTTTGAGATGTTGTAACTCAAATCAGATATTCAGCATTCAGGCACTATAATACACACACACACAGATATATATATATATATATATAACACACACACATATATATAGGGAAATGCTACAATGAGCAGCCCATTTTGGTGAGCACAATGAGCAGCTCATTGTAAGACCATTGATGGACGATCTCACGTCCTACAATGAGCTGCCCATTTTAGTATTTTTATTTTTTTAAAAAAAATACCTATCCTACCCTTCCCCCTCCTCCTCCCTCTGGTTCGAAAGGGGTGCATAGGGGGAAGGGGGGCGACTGGGGCCCCGTCGAACCAGAGGGGGGAGAGGGAAGGGGGGCGACGGCTGCCCCGCCACCCCCTCCCTCTGGTTCGACATGGCGCCCCGTCGAAAGGGCGCCCGTCGCCCCCTCCCTCTCCTCTGGTTCGACGGGCCGCCGTGTCGAACCAGAGGGAGGGGGTGGTGGGGCACCCGTCGAGCCAGAGGGGGGAAAGGGAAGGAGGGCGGGGCCGCCAGGGTGGCGGGGTTGTCGGGAGGGCGGTCACCGATGGGGCTGCGACGCGGCGAGGCGACGGTGTCGCCGGGGAGGGAGGTACCGCCAGAGGGAGAGAGGGAGGGAGAGGAGGGGAGGGGGGGTACCGGGGTGCCGGGGTCGCCGGGGAGGGAGGTACCGGGGCGCCGGGGTGGCGGGTCGCCGGGGAGGGAGGCACCGGCAGGGCGATGGTGTCGCCAGGGAGAGAGGGAGGCATTGCCAGAGGGGGAGGGGGAGGGGGAGGGGAGGGGTAGGATAGGAATTTATAAAAAAATTAAAAATATCAAAATCGGCGGTTCATTGTAGGACGTGAGATTGTCCATCAATGGTCCTACAATGAGCTGCTCATTGTAGCATTTCCCTATATATATATATATTATATGACCGGTTTATATAAGAACGTTCTCATGTAGCTTGCATGAGCCAAGCCATCTCCATCTGTCAGACCAAGATCTGACGGTGGATGTATAGGTAAGTGAATCATCACCGCACTCAAAATTACTCGGGCTCGTGCAAGCTATATGAGAACAATCTCATTTAACTTTTTCCTACATATATATATATGTGATATGGTATGAACTAATATACGAACTATTCGGGGAGGGGGGGGGGTTAACAAAGGAGTTTACGGTTACAGTAGATCTTCATCAAGGGTTAGCCTTAAATCCTTATCTTTTCGTTTTAGTTATGGATGAATTTACTAGACATTTACAAGATAATGTACCTTGGTGTATGCTTTTTTGCATATGATGTAGTTTTAATTGATGAGAGTAAAGTAGGTTTGAATGTGAAACTGAAATTGTGGAGGGATGCTCTAGAATTTAAATGCTTTAAAATAAATAAGACGAAGAGTGCATGGAATTTAATTTTAAGGAAGGTAGAACTATAGGTAGAGCCTTAGTTGAAATAGATGGGCAAGAAGTGTCAAGGTGTGATCAATTCCGCCGTTACTTAGGATCCATTATCCACAAAGAAAAGGATATTGATAGTGATGTGGTGCATAGGATAAATGTGGGGTGGGTAAAGTGGAGGGCAGCCTCAAGAGTGTTGTGTGATAGGCGTGTGCCAAAAAGGCTTAAAGGCAAGTTCTATAAGACAGCCATTAAGCCTGCAATACTTTATGGAGTGGAATGCTGGGCACTAAAGAGAAGTCATATAGATAAGTTCAATGTAGCCGAAATGAGAATGTTAAAGGTGGATGAGTGGGATAATTAAGAGAGATAGGATTAGAAATGAATGTATTTGTGAGAGTTTAGGGGTAGCTCTTTTAGGGGAGAAGCTGAGGGAATGTAGGTTGCGTTGGTATGGGCATATGCAAAGAAGACCAATAAATGCCCATGTGTGAAGATTAGAAGTGATGCATGTAAACGATGCTAAAAGAGGGAGATGGAGACCCAAGAGAACTTGGATGGAGTTAATAAAAAAATTTGACTTTACTATCTCTTACAAAAGAGGTAGCCCAAAATAGGCCTGAATGGAGGAGTAAGATCCATGTCGCCGACCCTAAATAGTTGAGAAAATGTGCTACTTGATTATGATTATGATTATGATATATGTGATCTGGTACCTTTGCTTGTAACTAAAATAAGTAATGCAGAAAACTTAGGCTACCATCATCAGTGTTTTATACTCCCACCGGTCACTATTAATAAATACCACGTTTTTTAAATGAACTAAAAAAGTAGTTCATTTGGGGAAAACGGTATCTATTAAAAGTGACTAGAGGGAGTATTAAAAAAGTTGCCTTCATTTGTACAGTCAAATTACAGAGGACATCCTTCCGCAACAAAACTCAACTTGTTGGGTTTCCTAAAGGCAGAGCTAAATGAGATAGATCAAGCAACATATCTAATAACCAGTGGTATGATTGTCAGATCAAGGCATGGAAAGCATCAAACTTAACAGTTGCATAAGAAGCAAAGTAGAAAAACCATCATATCAAATAAATATCAAGGTTGAACACCATTAGAGATTCCAGAGACTTCAAAGAATTCATCCCTTTGGTAAGACAATCCCAAGATTTTGCTAATGAAGGAAAACATTGACAGAGCAGCAAACACATCAGTTGCAACAAAGAAAATCATCCTTTTACCATGAAAAACAAGGAAAATATCAATCTCATGAAATCGAGGTAAAACAAATAACCTTGCTCAATCCATGTACTCATAATATGTAACCACATAATGCTGTTGGAGATAATTGTAAAAGAGAAAACAAAGCAACACCTACCTATAACATTTGCACAGAAACAATTACAACGTGCAGAATTTTGGACACCCTTGAAGATTAAATCCTACTTCCTATCCCCCCCAGAAACAGATATATGGTGACTTTAACGGTACAAGCAATGAGATGTAGGGCACTCCCTATCATGGCTGCTCATACTCTGCAGCCATGAGCTGGTTTTTTGTGCCCCAACTATACATTTATGCAGCTGATTAACTTACTGCTTGGCAAAACTAATACCAACCAGCTCGGCCAGCTGCAACCCAATGATTCTTCTTCATAATGATGCCAAAACAATGCAAAGCACGTTCATTAATCTGATCTTAGAACAACATAGAACTGTTCTTAAACAAAAAAACCACATTTCCACACAACCATAGAGCCGAATAATCAAACCCCTCACCACAACCAAGAAGCATTGCGGCAAAAAAAAAAGAAAGAAAGAAGAATTTACTTAAAGCAATAGTTTCATGGTACTACAGAATTAAAGTTTTAGAAGTATTGATTACCTCGCATTTTTCAACAACTTTGGAGAGGGTCGCCCTAAGTGCCGATTCCCAGCTCTGGGCATCCCTGAAAGCGAGAACGAAGGGGCCTAAGGAAGGATCATCAGACGGTCCGGCAGGAATTGGTCCTCTCAGAAGAGGAACCGGTCGCTCAAAGACAACCAGAGTATCCGAGGCCGACAACTCTCCCAAATTCCTTGCTGGATCCTCCATTTCCAGAGGCAGGTGATCGGAACAGAAAGGACAGGAGGAGGGAAGCCAGAAGCAGCGGCGGCAGTGATTGAGGGATTAGGGCTTATCCGGCTGGTGGACGAGTCCAGTCTCATCTCCTGGTCGACCAGGCGAGGCCAATCTGAATCGCCTGGTTGCCCAGCCCAGACTCAGAAAGCCATGGCCCAGCATCAGGAGAAAATTTCAGCGTACGTCGTACACCACGCTGGCCATGTATTTTACCATTCACCAATAAACACGTTGTATATTATTCGCCGTACTAATTCATGAATGAATGGAGATATACACGGCCAGCGTGGGGTGTAAAGCACAATAAAAGCACAATACACGGCCAGCGTGGGGTTTAGAAAACATGAATGCTACAGTATAGCAAAATGATGTTTTTCTTTTAATCACGCCCCAAACGGCCACGTAAACCCTAGTTTATACCCGGCGGACAGGCTCGGCGCGAACTGGACTTCCGAAGACGATAATAGCCATAGCCAACCGTAACTTTCTTCTTCTTCTTCTGATCAAAGCTTTCTCGAATAGTCGAATCTCAGGGAAACACAAATCGGCCTTTTTTGTTCCAATTGCCCCCTAAAAGCTTGGCCGGAATCCGGCGGATTTGTCGAGGAAATTAAACATCCTTAATTACAACGGCCCTCCCGCAAGCATCGCCTTTAAATGTGGGCGAGATCCGCTTCCTTCGTCCTTGACAAGCGGCAGCAGCCGCAGCATTCGCCTCTGGACCTACTGACGAAGACGAAGACGACCTCGGAAATGGCCCTTGAAAAGCCTCCCAACCCTACCAGCGTCTCGGCCTACTATCAGACCCGCTCCGAGCAGCACGCCGTCGTCTCCAGCGACTGGCTCGCCCAGGCCCAGGCCGCCGTCGCCAGGGATCCTCCTGAGACGACTCGGAAGCTCTCCGAGTCGGAGGCTTCTGCTGGCGGTAAGGCCTTTAGCGTCATCGATGAGTTCAATTATTGGAGGAAGCAGCCGGACCTGGCCGAGGCGGTTGCCGCTATCATGGCGCTGGCGGCTGTCAGCCGGTCCAGCGAGGCCACCACCATGATGGAACTCGAAATCGAGCTCAGGAAGGCCGCTGACACGCTCAAGGTACTATGATTCATTTCGAAGCAATTTCCTTCTTCATTTTATTTGTCTGTTGAATTGAGGAGAAGCAGCTACTTTTCTACGTGGAATTATCTTTCTTCCTCTTTGGCCACATTTAACTTTAGGCAATACTATTGAGTAGATTGGCTCGATGTTGTCTCATTAGCTTTTCTTCTTCATGTTCCTCCTTTTAGAAAACAATTTGAATGAAAACCACTATTCTGAGGCACTGACCCTTCCTTTTTAAGCTTTGTATATTTTATTTTTTTGGATAATTAGCATTGTATATTACTGGCAAGCATTTCAGGACGGAGGGAGTATCGATATTCGCTTGATCAAAATACTTGTTACCATTGTTTTCAGATTTTATGTTGGATTGCTTTCTTATGATTGTCTGTATTGATTGCTTGAATAAACTTCAATAAAAGAATGCATTGGATCAATAATCCACTTTGAAGGGTTGATTGAACTTTTAGCAGTGATGCATATCTCTAGGAAGTATAAACTCTAATACTAATACTCTTAGCTCTATCAATAGGCAGCAATGCCAGTGTGACAACTCCAATTTGTCTTGCTTCATGAGTCTAATCTTTCTATATTCATGTATTTATGGCAGGCATGGGACACAACCTCCATCTCTTTGTCAGCTGGCTGTGACTTGTTCAAGCGCTATGTCACAAGAACATCGGCATTGGAATATGAGGACTTTAATGCTGCAAAGGCCCGGTTGATTGAACGAGGAGAGAAATTTGGGGAGATATCTTTGAAGGTGCAAAGGCTAGTAATTGTATTTTGTGACAACTTATGACTTTATTTCTAATGGCATGATTTCTTCACTTGTATGTTTTGCAAATATTTAACGTCAGGCTCGTCGAACAATCGCAATGGTTAGTCAAGACTTTATATTTGATGGATGTACCATTTTGGTACATGGGTTCTCAAGAGTTGTATTAGAAGTATTGAGGACAGCAGCCTCAGGAGGGAAGTTGTTTCGCGTCCTTTGCACAGGTTCTGTTCATGTTGTGCTGGCAGTTACTTCATAATTTATTTTGTCATGTATTCGGTTCTATTTTGCAGTTTGACCACCTTTATTTGAAGTTGCTTTGAGAAATCGAAGAAGAAAAAGTTTGTGATAAATCTTTATGGAAGATTGATTGATTTTTCTGATAATACAATTCTGTGTATATCATGTGAAATCTACAGAAGGAAGACCTGACCGGACTGGCTTACGCTTCTCCAAGGAAATGGCAACACTTAATGTCCCAGTAAAGCTACTTATTGATTCTGCAGTGGCATATGCCATGGACGAGGTTGACATGGTCCTTGTTGGGGCAGATGGGGTGGTGGAAAGTGGAGGAATAATCAACATGATGGGAACATATCAAATTGCACTTGTCGCCCACAGCATGAGTAAGCCTGTCTATGTTGCTGCTGAAAGCTACAAGGTATGGTGAACCGAGTGTAGTCACGCTTGTTTCAAGTTACCTTGCTGTGAAGTTATTTATTTCTGTTCATGGTTTTATATTAGAGGTAGATGTGTAGTGTACCAATACGAGGCTTTATGTCCTTTAGGATAATGTTGTATACGTGCCGATGAGTGATCTACTTTACTAGCTTGCCATTTTAACCTGAAGGGTAGTGAACACCGAAACCACGAAGACATAATCGCCGGTTTGTGCGTTGTTTAGAGAATTATAGCCTTTTCTTGGTAGCCTGGATTCTGATGAAATACTTTCATGGTACAATTCACTAACAAATAGTAACATTTTTTGTGTCCCGTTTATACAAAGAGCTGAGGTAGAACACTTCTCAGTTTGTAGGTTCCATTTAGTGATGACAATTTTTAGCATGATTGTGAGATTTACGCACATATAAACTTGATGTTATTAGGCTCTTATATTTAATTGTGCTCCATGTTTTTAACATGTTATTGCGTTGGACTTTGTTTTACAGTTTGCACGCTTGTATCCTTTGGATCAGAAAGACCTGGCTCCAGCACCACGCCCCATTGACTTCGGGGTACCTATACCGTCAGCTGTTGAGGTTGAGACATCTGCCAGAGACTATACACCGCCTCAATATTTAACGCTCTTATTTACAGATCTTGGTGTTTTAACACCGTCTGTAGTTAGTGATGAGCTTATTCAACTATATTTGTAGTTTTTCTTGCCTATAAATATTAGCAGAGTTACTGCTTTGGTATGACAATAGTTTTTAACTGAAATGTGTACATTTTGGTGGCCGGAAGTACAATTAAGCAATTATTAATTATTTAATACTAAACTAGCAGCAGAACTAATGAGCAACTCCCTCCGTCCCACAGCAAAACTGCATCTGCAAAAAATAGCGATTTTTATTAAATGGTGGGACTCGCAGCAAGCTTCTTGCCCAACTAAAAAAAATGGATTTTTAATAAAAGCCTGCGTGGGGTACTCTTAAAAGAGCGTCTCACAAGCTTCTTGCCCAACTCCTAGCTCGTGACTCGTGAGATGATGGGCTTGTATAAGGTTTTATACGTACCCAGCCACTTAATAATCCAAATATCCAAATAGAGCAACTAATACAGGACATGTTTTTTCAAAAGAAGCTTACTATATGGGACCAAGGGAATATATCATTTTGCCACAAAAAATATTACTGATCGGGTAAATTTATGAAATAATTTCTGATCTAGTTATATGATAGCCACGTACGCGCTAGCGTGGTGCTGGCCCTGCGCGGGTTTTTTTATCCTTACCCGAAAGACGTTGGTTGAACTGACGCCTCTCACTTTATATAAAAAGAGTCAGTTTAACCGACGTCATCGCCCCTAACTATTTTAGTGAGAAAAAACTTCAACGATGCATCTCTCTCATTTCTGATCCGTTTTTATCAAATTTTTTATTTTTAGTATATTTTTTATATGATGATAATAGCACAAAGATGTTAATCCACTGCATAGATTTTGTGGTAATTTTTTCGACAAGATATCAAGATCATTAGGATATCATGTTGATCATATATAGCATTAAAAATAATGAAAAATAAAAAAATTTGACAAAAATAGACTAAAATGAAAGATATATGATTCAGTAAAGTTTGTCTCATTTTAACTACAATTACAACTGCAATAGTATTTACACTTACACCAAATCATATCTCATTCATTTTTAGTATATTTTTGTCATTTTATTTTTAATGCTATTTATAATTATCATGATATCTTAATGATCTTGTTATTCTATAAAAAATACTAAAAAATTTTCGATAAATAACATGCAGGGGATCAACATCTTTGTGATATCATCATCATATGAAAAAATACTAAAAAATAAAAAAATAGGCGCGAACGAATAAAAAACGAGAGAGGTATATTGTTGAAGTTTTTTCGTTAAGCCATCAACGCCTGAAAACTTTATATGAAAGGCGTCTCGTTCACGCCTTTCATATAAAATGAGAGGTGCCCGTCCAACCGATGCCTCCTTTTGGGTCTATGTAGCTGTCATATAACTGGCCAATCGATATTTTTTTTAGTTAATTCCCCTTTTGCCACCATAAAAATAAGCAAACATCTGACAAGAGATTAACTTTAAACGTGGAATAATCAAATCGAATGAAAAAACGTGTGATCACCAAGTGGTCAAAATGATGATTAGAAATTTAGTCATTGTCTAAACTTAATCACGAGTAATAAAGGGGCGGAGGAAGTATATATTTATAGATAATATTGTTAACTACTACTCCGGTCATTTAGAAAAAAATGATATCTATTAAAAGTGGGAAACGATATTTGTCCATCAGATTTTCTAAGCGTTTTCCTACACATCAGCTGTATATGGAAATGTGTAGGAATCTGATGTAGGGTTATCAGTGATGTTATATGGAAATGAGTGGGTGAGCTCATTTCCATATACCCCACATCAGTTCACCCACTCATTTCCATACACATCAGCTGTGTATGGAAAATGTGTAGGAATCTGCTGTATAAATATCATTTCCCATACGTTTATCCTACGACAAAAAAGCTTTTTTCTTTGCCACAACTGCTCAAGCAATGGACATTACACCTGGACTTGCCAAAAAAAGAAAGAAAGAAAACGATTTTATTTGCTAAAAAAATAGAAATTACACCTGGACATTTCCCACGTGCGCGATCTAAGGGACAGTACTCGGTGAGTCCCCTGCCTCCAAAAGACGCATGTAATGCGAAGAACAAAAGAAGTCGCGCGTCAGAGGAAGAACGAGGAGAGGAAGCTGGTTGGAAAGATCTGAGGCCACCCGCCAGTTAGATCGATTATTAATCAGGATGGATGGATGGGTTTGATTCACGATGAAACAATCAATGAATTGAAGAGAGAGAAAACGGACGACGAGAGGCGCGCAAAGGAGAGAGCCCATGATCCGATTCGCGTCAAAAATCAAGCAAGACAGCAGCAGCAAGAAAAGAAAGAAAAGAAAAAAACGAAAAGAAAAAGGACATGCAGAGAAAGGGAGGGACTAAAGTAGTCGTAGTAGGATCATCCCTCACTGTTGGTCTGCTGCTGATACATTATTATTAGTTCCCAAATTTCCCTACTTTTCTTGGTGGCTGTTCTATCCCATATTTTTAATTTACAGAATCTGAGAGAGAGCCTCCACCCTCAAGAAACCCAAAATCTCTTGATGCTTATGCACAAGTCCCTAGTATCTTTAGCTATTGGTTCTGGGCTTTGTTTGTGTTCGGGCAGGAGGGGGGGGGGTGCGTATGATGGATGGTTCATGTAGGTATAAGCCTCCTTGGTTGGTCTGATAAAGTTGGGTGATTTCCAATTTCTGTTCTGTTAAGTGTTTTGCTGGGTTTGGTCTTGTTTGACTTGGGCTGCTGTTGGTTTTTTTACCGCCAACAAAAACATAATAAGAAATAAATTGAGAGTCTCCAACAAATGGTGCTGAATTAAATTAAAAGTTGGCAGTGCGTACGATTTTTTTGGTTGGTTTGGGCTTAATCTTTGGTGTATTATAATTATAGAAAAAGCACCCGCACCCCTTTCCCTTGCCGAGTGTTTTGTGATTTTCTTTATCTTTTGTCCGTGGCTCGTCTCCTCCTTGATTAGGGTTTCCTCCTCCCTCATCCGAAGCTCCATTCCTGTTTCTTGATTTCGTCCAAGTCGGTGAATTTCCTCCTCTTTCTGCAGCTGCTGGTTCACGCCCTTCCATCTCTTCCAATTTTGACTTCAGATTTTCTCTCCTCGCTCAAATTCGTGACATTTTGTTTCCGATGGTGGCCGCCGGTGGCTTCCTCGGCTGGTCATAGGGGGGGTTCGGCCCTGAATGTGAAGGGGAGCGATCCGTCTTTAAATTTGTAGAATGGATGTTTTGCCCAGGTGTTTGGGGATTTTGGTGATGGAAGCAAGGAGCTTTTGTTATTTTGGTTGCTTTGGGTCCTTTTTTGTGTAGTGGGTTGTCATGTTACCATGATGTCTCAGCCTCAAGTTGCTTCTAGACACACTTGTACTCTCCTGGCAGTTTATTCTGAGAAAGCCTCTGAGAAGCCAAAGCAGCCCAATGCTAAGAGCAATCAGCTAGCTCATTACCCCTTTCCGGAGCTTGTCTCGTCGGGCCGCCTTGAGGTTGTAGCCTCTTCTCCATCTCTTAGTTTTGTAATTTTGTTATTTTTCTTATTGTGGTTGTCCAATGATCCAGGTTCATACCTTAACTGCTCCGACTGTCGATGAATTCCGTGTGGCCCTGGAAACATATGATCCTAGTTTTGTTTATATGCAAGGTGAACAGCTGCATAATGAGGAGCAATTGGGGTCGCTTGTATGGGGTGGGGTACAGTTATCTACGCCTGAAGCGATTGCCGGGCTTTTCGGTGCTTCTACTCTGCCAACTACAGTAAGCAATTAATATTTTGATGCTTTTTTAAACTCATTTTCTAGTTGGTTGGGTGAAACTTTTCATACATGCATTGTGGCTGGGTATTGGGCAAAAAGTTCGTATTGGAGTTGCTGTTACAGAGTGCAGTATACATCATGAAAATTAATGGAGGTGAGTGGATTTGGGTGACAAGTGTGTTTGTGTTAGTCTGTCTACGGAGTTTCAATGTATGGATTATGCAGCAGGAATGTCTTGGGAGGTGATTGGTGTCCAAAGTATGGCGAAATGAGCTTGTACCTGCACATGATAATGGTCTCATGAACTTAAGCTCTTACATAATTGAATCATTTTAACATTTTATAATCATTTTTAGTTAAAAGGTTGTACGAACCTGCTGCCCGCAGTTTTGGTTCTTCCGATCGATCTTTTCTTATTCTTCTTCCCAATGGTTAAATGAAATTTTTTATGATTCTGTAACGAGCCTCTTGCAATTGAATTTGACGTGATTTCTGTGTAGGTCTACTTGGAGATTCCAAATGGGGAAATGTTGGCGGAGGCTGTTTACTCAAAGGCAAGTTACTATCATATTTAAACGTTGTATGTTCTTAATATGTTGGGTGAGATGGCTTCTGAGATTAATTTTCCTTTCTCTACAGGGAATCCCTTATGTAATATACTGGAATAGTTCGTTTTCATGCTTTGCTGCTTCACATTTTCGGCAAGCATTGTTGTCGGTTATACAAAGGTAATTACTTCGCTATAATTTTTTTTTTTCTGTATGAAAGCTTTGCCCTGACAAAACTTTCTCATGGTATGCTTGTGGTTTTCAGTTCATGTAGTCATACATGGGATGCATTCCAGCTTGCGCATGCATCTTTTCAGCTGTATTGCGTAAGGAACAACCAAGTTTTGCCATTTAAGAACCAAACGTGTAGTAAACCTGGGCCTCGCTTACTTGGTGAACCTCCAAAAATAAATGTGAATTTTCAAGAGAAAGATATGGGCGATGAAGAAGGGTCACCAGATTCACTTCCTGCTGTAAGAGTTTATGATGATGACATGACCGTGAGGTTTCTAATTTGCGGTGACCCTTGCACGTTGGTGAGTAAGCATTTTCTCTAGGTTGGTTAATTGCAGTACAGATAATAGTACTTCCATTGCAATAGTATTCATCGAAACTTGATTCTCAGGATGCGTATTTGCTGGGGTCTTTGGAAGATGGGTTGAACGCCATATTGAGTATCGAAGTAAGTTCTTCATCAGAGTAATATGATAACTTCCATGTTTGAATCGTACTTGAAAGTTTTGTAAAGATAATAGCTTGTTGCTTTTTAAGTGACTATGACACTTTCTAAGTTTCTTATTTCTTTTTTACCAAAATTTGAACTCTTTTTTGAGGCACCTTGCGACAATTTAAAAAAATTCAAATATTTTTCTGTCTACGATAGCTATTATGGTTATGTTGACATTTGTGTTCATTCCTTCTACAATCAATGAACAACTTTTTGGATCATGCCTTATTTTTTACAAAGGAAAGTCTGTAATTACTACCTCCCACGTGCGCGCATCCCAACCGCTTTCCATGATGAGAAATTTATGTGCAACTTGTTTAGACTGTGAATTCGTGATTGATCTTTCAAGTACTGTCATCCTTGTGAATATCTTTACTTTTTCTTGTCCGTTTGTCATGAAATACTGTCGTTTACACCTATTTGCTGTCTTGGTCCTTTTTTTTAGATACGTGGGAGCAAACTGCATAACCGGGTCAGGTAGTCACTTTTCTCATACTTGCTTGTCCTCCATTTGGGAAGTTGAGCCTTCTATTTTGGCACATGAATAACTGTCCAAATTGTTATTGAAGTATGTTGTTACTTCTGGAAATTTATATTTGTTTTCTTTGTCAGTGCACCTCCGCCTCCTCTGCAAGCAGGGTCAATCTCTCGAGGAGTTGTGACGATGAAATGTGATCTGTCAACTTGTAGTTCTGCTCACGTATCACTTTTAGTATCTGGCAGTGCACAAACCTGTTTTGATGACCAGGTAAGCAATGTAGTCATTCTGTAGTTGGTGACCAGTGTGTGTAAAATTTTACCTGCATTGGACTGTTTAAACAGCTGGTTCACAATTTGATCTTGTCAATTATGGTTCACTCTGATTAACCTGGTCATTTACATGTAAAAATTGTTATACAGTAAGTTAAATCTTGTACAGGTTATGGGAATTGCATAAAGAAATGGAATGATCAGAAATGAATTACGGACAATAGGAAAGTAGTGGGAGCAAAAAATAGGAAAGTTATTTTGCATGTCTTTCGTATATAAAATTTTAAGAATCAAATTTGAAGCTTATCTCATGAATTTGCAAGACAACTTACGAAATATGAGTAATTTTCTCTGGGCATTCTCAGTTTCGAGTATAAACATAACTCAGGCTAGTCGGTTGAACACTGCTTTTTTTTTTTTATGTTACTAGTAAGTAAGCACGTGCAAGTTGCACGTGCGAGCCACTTATAATCAGAGAAACTATTTTTGCATTCTTTGCTCCATCAAGCTTTGCCAAACCAGGACTAAATGACCACAAAAGAAGGGAACTCGCATTTCTCTGGCTTACTAACTTATTTTTCGTGAATTTCCTTGCAACTGCTTGATTCACGATACAAAAATCCTAGAAGTTCCCCCCCACGTGGTTTGGCTCATTCTGGAAGTAACCAAAATAATATTTTTTACTGGCTAAAATATTTTTTTAACGTATTCTGAATAGGGCACAAAAGTAGGATCAAGAGTTCCTAAAAGTAGTGGGAGTGGTTTGTATAAACCGGGTCATATGGTGTGCTTTTGATTTATTCACGTATCTTTGCAATAAGGGAAGGAACTTCACTTATGATGTTAATTCCAATCCCTATAATTAAGGGCAGGCTTCTAGGTTAATATAAAGCTTTCAATTTTCGACCATATTAGAAAGAAAAATTCATAGCCAAGTTGGTGATAGATGAAGCCAAATCCAAAAGGAAAGATCATGTGTGATCTTGTTAAATGCACAAAAGTATTTAAGTTACCACCGAATTATTCTTCGTGAGCAAGTCAGAGCGAAACTTACCTGCCCTAAACGGAGGCCTGGCCTAGTACTTCGATTCTCTTTGTATAGTTCTTTTATGTATGCACGTAAAGTCCTTATATGCCATCATATGCGCACAATAGTTAATTACTACCTAAATTATAATATGAATCTTCGTCTAATTTGGAGCCAATAGGAATCGCTTAAACACACTGTGGCAAAAAACAATCCAATTTTTCTGAATTTTTTCTCTGAATCTAAATTTTAATTTAATGAATTAAGATTTTTATATAGGGGCCAGATTGTATGGATTTCTGACATTTGGTAAGAATTTACTTGAACATAGAATAAATCCTACCACTATTTAAGTGTGTCTTCGAAATGAAAAATAATTCTCAATATGAATGCTAAGGAGTTCGAGGAGTAATTAATGGTCTCTTAAGCTTTTAATTTGTTTAGATAGCAAAAGATTCTTGGTTCGTGAATGGTAACACGTCAAGGCTGCATAAGAGTGGTTTTTAAACAAATTCGTATTGGCTGAAGCAAAGGCCAACAAGGATATGGGATATTTGAGTGCTTTATGGATAATAAATGTCCTCAATATTCTCGTGCTAATGAATATCTCTCTCTGTCTCTCTCCCGTATGCTTATTTTAAAACTTCGTTCCCTAATTAATAGAAAAATTTAAAACTCCATTCCCGAAAAATAGGTATTTTTATTTTCTTCTTTTTTGGCAACATTCTTTTCTATATGATAGAATTTTAATCTCAGCGAAATTTCTATAAAGAAAATCTTTGTATCCATTCAGGATACTATTTTTTAGGAACGGAGTTTAAGATAAACCTATTAAGTTCAACAGACGTTATTAAAGATAATTAATGTACATATTACTTCTACAAGTAATGAACATTATATGATTTATACATTCATTTTATATTCGATAATTTACTATAGCAACAGTAAAGAACAATATCAGTTGGATATCAAGAAAAAAAGTTAGAGATGCCCAATTATACGGAATCCTTTTTAGGGACTCCTTTATAGGTCTCCTTATAATGCGGATTAACGTTCTTCCACAATTACGTAATTATCAGACGTGATTAAGGGTAACTAGGGGTTGTAAATGGAATTAAGTATTAAAAATAGGGATAAAGTATCAAAATACAAAACGGAATCGGCCTCTTTCCGATTTAATAATAGATATAGATATGTCATTAGATGGGAAGTTGAGCTATATTTACAATAGTGAGAAGATGATAACTGACAATGCTTATCCATTTTGTATTTGAGTTTGTAACTTCGTTTGATTTTAAATAATATAATTGAGCTGATGATTCGGTCATGTAATCGACTGATATTCGTAAATAGTTGAATTATCATCTGTAATTAGTGAAACATGTGTTTATAATGTGGTTTTTGCAGAAGCAAATAAAAGAAAGAGGAAAGGTTACAAATGAAAATTTGTACTTTGTAGTTGGGTTTTTCTCTTGCCGTGTTCTCTATGAACTGAAACAAACTCGGGCAGTTTAATGCAATATGCTGAATTTGCTAGAACCAGCATTTTAAGAAAAATTAGGGTGTGCTCAGTAAACGACATTAAGTTTTAGACATTATATTGGCTGAGGGTTTGCAGTTCACAAATTTAACTTATTAGGTTTTTAGACAGCTGCACGGCAGTCATATTTGCATGAAAGACATTAGTGATACTGCCTTAAAAGATGGGGCCTAGAATTGGCAATATGTGCTGGTCACATTCTAACATTCAATGTGATTCTTAACAAATAAAAAGTTGTGTTGAATAGGGCTTATCAGTTGTTGGCATTTGTGGCAATTCTTGATCATTTGTTTTTTTAAACGCCCTCTGTTTCATCATCGTCATCATCATATGCCTTATCCCAGCTATCTGGGGTCGGAGACATGGATTATATACCGCGTTTGACTCCTATCGGAATCAAAATGGTACAAAATCCATACAAAGAAACGTGGCAAGTTTTAAACGGCCTCTGTTTGTGTTTATTAAATTGCATTCCCACACAAACATCATCTGGGGGATTAGAAATTTACCTTTGAATAAGGTTAATGGTAGTCAGATTTTCATAAATATACAATTGCAATTTTGGAGGATGTTTCAGATGTAGTTGACAAAACTTTATTTGGATGCATAGGTCCTGGAAGCCCATATAAAGAATGAACTTATTGAGAAAAGCCAATTGGTTCATGCTCTGCCTACTTGTGAGGAGAAAATGGCTTCATTGACTACGCCTAGGACATCTGCGTCAGTTGCTTGTGGGGCCAGTGTATTTGAAGTTTCCATGAAGGTTCCTACATGGGCCTCCCAGGTTTGTCTCTCTTTTCATCAAGTTGCAACATTCATCTTATTCCATAATTTATTTTTCCCCTTAATTATTCATAAGGTTTACTTGATTTTCTGAACTGGTCCTGGTTTTGTCATCAAGATTTTGAGGCAGCTTACACGTGAAGTCTGTTACCGAAGTTTGACTGCACTCGGAATTGCAAGCGTTCAGGGATCATCAGTTGCATCTTTTGAGAAAGAAGATGCAGAACGTCTTCTCTTCTTTTGTGCAGGACAAGGAACTGATCAGACTGTAAAAGAGTCTATTCCATCTAGTCTACCTAGCTGGTTTAAGTTTCCTATACCTAGCAGGAAAAGGCCTGAACCATTTGACGAAACAAAGATGGTGGGAAGAAATGGGTGCAGTAGCCAGTTACTGTATACTGATGATAATAAGGATATAAAACCAATGGAAGAGAGGCGAATGCCTGCTGTGCCTTCTAGACAGAAAGTGAAGGTAGCTTCCATGAGACCAGTACCGCACACGAGGCAGAGGAAAATGTTACCCTTCTATGGAGTACCTGAAGCTGAGACTGATACAAATCAAACAAAGCCTAACTTGCCAATTGTCCCTGCTGTAAAAAATAGTTTAGTGGGTTCTACATCCGTCTCTCATCGTAAGTCAATGTCAAGCTCATATCAAGCACAACAGATAATTTCTTTAAATCCTCTGCCACTGAAGAAACATGGATGTGGCCGATGCCCTATTCAAGTTTGCTCTGAAGTAAGTTACTTCGGTCCTCTAAAATTGCTGAGGTGATTTTTATAACAAGTCATCTTATTTTGTCATATATTGTATACTCATTGTCTTGCAGGAAGAATTTTTGAGAGATGTAATGCAGTTCTTGATTCTTCGGGGACACAGTCGACTTGTCCCTCAGGGAGGATTGGCAGAATTTCCAGATGCCATTCTTAATGCAAAGCGTCTAGATTTGTACAATTTATATAGAGAGGTAATGGTAGTGTTTTTGTTTTGTTTTCCTTAGCAGGTCTGGTTATTCTATTTAAATGTCAATCTCATCCCCATATTTGATTCGTCTATTTAGTTTTAGGTTCTTCACATGGTTGTATATATCTTTTAGGTGGTTTCGAGGGGAGGCTTCCATGTCGGGAATGGCATTAATTGGAAAGGGCAGGTTTTCTCGAAGATGCGGAACCATACCCTGACCAACAGGATGACAGTATGTCTTTAACATTTGCATGAGCCATAATTTGATTGTTTTTGGTGTGGAAGAAATTCTAGTTTTCTTCTTGGAACATTTACTTGTTTGTCCTAACCATATGGATTGCGTGTTGTGTGGCATTAATTTTTTAGTCTGGCATTATTTTTCATCTTTGTTCATACCCTCAGACGTATCTACTTTAACTGTTTTCAATAATGGAAAGTAGATACAGAAGCTTGAGTAAAACTGACGATTATTGCCATTTCATGCATATTTATAGTGATTGTTTTTTAATTTTAAGTCAATCTTTAGAATCTTCCAAGTCGATAGTCACACATTTTAGTGTTAATGAGAATTGGGCCAGACTTAGACATGGACATCTTAGACATGGATGTTTGAGAGAGAGAGAGAGAGAGAGAGAGAGAGAGAGAGAGAGAGAGAGAGAGAGAGGGGGGGGGGGGGGTCTTATTCACTTATCTTAAATATTTGAGTGAGTTTTGGTTGGTTTTTCTTTTCCTCCCATTTGGGATTGGGTAGTTCCAGTAATATATGTTTCTTTGATGCATGATTCCTGTGATAAATTTGGGATGTTTTACAAAATTGGGAAATCCCATGTTCTCTTCTATATTCTGCGAATTGAAGCTTCTTGGCTCTCATTATTGATATTTATTTGCATCAGGGTGTTGGGAATACGTTAAAAAGGCATTATGAAACCTATCTATTGGAATATGAATTAGCACATGACGATGTGGATGGAGAATGCTGTCTTCTATGTCACAGGTCTGAATCCCCACCACCCCCCTCTCTTTGTCTCTCTCTTACACATATGCTCTAATGTTTTACTTCTAACAATCTACATGAAATAAACAGTAGTGCCGCTGGAGACTGGGTAAATTGTGGTATGTGTGGAGAGTGGGCCCATTTTGGTTGTGACAGACGGCAAGGCCTTGGTGCCTTTAAGGTGAGAAACTTGTCTTTACTGGTTTTCTCCACTGAAAATTAGTAAGAAACTGGTCAGCAAGTTATATGTTTGTGATTGTGGCAGGATTATGCCAAAACAGACGGGTTAGAGTATATCTGTCCGCATTGCAGCGTGGCCAATTTTAGGAAGAAATCGCAAAAGACGTCAAATGGTTATTCCTAACCAGCAGCAGTTCTTGGCAGGTGTAGATGTCCTTTGGTTGATAAAATGTATCTGTTTTTAATTTTTATTGCCATTTTTGTGCGTAAGAGGGAAAAGGATACAAATTAGGTGTAGAGAAGGGGTTCTTTTTCTTGTGTAGAATTTTATGCCCGGCAATTTGTTTTACCTGATGGCCATTAATCTTTGTACCAAAATGTGTAGCGAGTATATATTAACGACTAACGAAAGATTTTGACAGGGAATATTAACGAAAGTATCCAGTATCAAGCGAGTATCTATTGTAGAAAAACGTAATTAAGTACTGATATTTATAGCTATAGAAATGTGATTTTTTTAATGTGAAGCTGCGTTTTTTCATCTTAGGGGACGTTTGGAGCGTGATTAAAAGCAAAACATCCAGATGAAACATCTCAAGGCGTGTTTCAGCTGGATTAAAAAAAAAATGGATGCTACAATGGATGCCCAAAATCCACTATGGATGTTTTGCAATAATCACGCCCCAAACGGCCCCTTAGTACGAAATACATGGATAAAAGATCTAATGTTCTTTTCCTCGAAGATTATCTGGTAGTTTTTAAAAAGAAAGCATGATTGCGAAGTAGCCATTTACGTGAATAAGCTTCAGATTCCCCCCCCCCCCCCCCCCCGAGCTTCACTTGCAAAAATGACCTGTATTTGCCTTACGAGTTTTATAAGTACTTGCATTATGAGTTGTAACTGCGAAATGCTTGAAAGGTTGAAGTTGTTTTCAATCTAAAAAGGCAATGTGGTGTGGTAATAAGGAAACTTCAATTTTTATACATTTTTATTGAAGCCATTTTACCTTCTCCAAGGACTGGTATATTATGAAGGCTGACTGCAAAGCCCAGGTCTTAAGGTGAGGATGTCGTCTGAGATGGAGAACTAGGGGAGCAAATTGATTAATTTCCCAGCCCACAAAATAATTCCTGCAAGTTAGTAACTTGAGTCTTCATGGGAATATATAAATGTATACGGCCCACTGAGGGCAGAACCCAGTATCTTGAAAGAGCCCAATAGTGGAGAACGGTCCTCCTCGATCCAGAAAAACTGAAGGACTAGTCGAGTGGAAGACCTGGCAGCATAGGAGTTGGTGTAGTGATCATATCTGGCCCCTAAATGAAAAGGCCGCATGAGCGTAGTTGAGTGGTAACAACGCATGAGGAGGAGACTCCAACCTCACAAGAGCTGTGTCATACGGAAAAGGGTCAGAGTAGCATGTGACAATTACTGGGGAAGATGAACTGGGGTTCTTTATCTTCAAAGATAACACAGGTAGCGTTAAGCTGTACTTGAAAGGTTGAAATCGTTAAATCCCATGAAGAAAAGAAGAAGCCGATGTGAAGTGGTGGTATGGAAAATTTGTCATTTTCATTCTCGATGTCAAATGTGTTTTTAAATGGGAATCTTGTGACAAATGACTATAATTACCCTTCCATCATTCATGTCTTTCTTTTGAATCCCTAAAACCCATGCTACAATTATAAAATGAAAATGAAAAACTTTTCCCTTTCGGGTTATTTTGGGAGGCCATTTAACCATCGTAAAAAGGGAAAAGTTTTTTATTTTCATTCGTTTGGGGCGTGATTAAAAGCAAAACATCCACACTGGATGTTTTGTTACACTGTAGCATCCAACTTTTTTCCATATCCAGCTGAAATACCTCATGACGTATTTCAGCTGGATATTGGAAAAAACATGGATGCTACAGTGGACATCCAAAATCCACACTGGATGTTTTGGCTTTATCATGCCCCAAACGGCCCCTTAATAGTTGTAGCATGGGTTTTGGGGATTCAAAAAGGAGCCATGAATAATAAAAGGGTTATTATGGTCATTTGTCACGGGATTCTTATTTAAAAAGACCATTATGATCATTCACCATGTAAATGTAATTGTGCCTCCCAAATATTTTTTAATGGGAAATGAAGTGGGAAATGGCGAGCCCGGATTTGCTGGTGAAGCTTCACCAGCGGGTGAAGTTTTACCAGCCGTCGATCATACAGAATCGACGACGCACAGGAAAAACATGTGCGCTTGGCCAAAATATGCGTTTTTGACCTAGCATACATTATGTCCGTGTGCGCCGTCGATTCCGTACGATGAAAATAGATCCGGTTCCGGTGGCCTCCCAAATAGCCCCTTCCTACGATCATAAATGGCCTCCCAAAGAGCCCCGTAGTGTCCTATGGAAGACTATCTTATACCTTTTACCTTCTCCACGTCTGGTAAAAAAACTGCTTAGTATAAATGTAAAATCGTTGCTCTTTGCTTCCTTTTGGTAAAAACTGGAAAGCCGCATTAGCAGCCTCAATGACCGTATAATGTTCAGATTTCCAACAATTTTGGGGTGTCCTCATTAATGGATTTGCATGGCTGAACGCTGATATCCTCGAAAACGCTCAGCTTGTGCATGCAAGATGCTTCGATCTGCTTGCCAACATTTAACGTTTTCGAAGTTGGCCTTTCAGATACCCAACGTCCTCCAACTTTGAGTACTCCTTATAAAGTAGTATACAAAACACAGCAGAAACAGTTTGACACCGGCGACTACGACCAGTCATAGGTGCTTCACAGCAAAGAGAATTGAGATAGAAGATTACGTAGATGATCTATACTTCTCTGTTTTATCAGACGAAGAGGAGCTCCTGCCCATCTCCGATGACAAATAAGCCGAAGAATTACAACTCCAAGAATATATCATGTCGTCAGTCATTTCCTTTCTCCAATCTAAGGAAGCTGTTGCAGTAGTGGATACCTCCTCTAGGAGTCTCACAACTCCAACTAGAATACACAGCAGAGTGGCTGTGGTCGAGGGTGGTGAGTCTTCGGGCATGGAAGGGAAGATGTGGTAGGCAGAGATGTTTCGGAGCAACAATTGCTCACATGTCTTCTGCGGAGACTCTATTCGCAGATAGATCGTTGTCAAGATCCAGGAGAACACCACCAGAATTACTTGCACGGGTATCAACTGCAAGGGAGTGCTGGAGCCTCAGTTCTACCATTCGGTCATACCGGCACCAGTGTTCGAGAGGTGGGGCAATGTTCTCTGCGAGGCTGTATTGCTCGGGATGTCGCGGACATTCTACTGTCCTTACTCCTTAAAAGGGATTGTCAGGCGTTATTAGAGGATGATGGTGAGGAGCTTGTCAGGGAGGGAGTTCGAGTTCCCCTTGTATAGGAGATTGTTCTGCGCTCAGTGCAAGGTGCCCTGGCACTCGGCAGTCCAGTGCAACGAGTATCAGAGCATGAATGCCAGCGAGAGGGGAAGGGAGGATCTGATGCTAGTGGAGCTATCCAAAAAAATGAAATGGAAGAGATGCCCAAGCTGTAAGTTCTTCGTTGAGAAGACGGAAGTTTGTCCACACATGACATGCAGGTAAACACGCTTCAAATTTTTTCTCTTGTGTACCATGTACGTACACATCTCTTGCAAGGATAGCGATCGACAGCTGGTGAAGCTTCACCAAATTTTCTCGGTTTTAAACGTTCGGGTATTTGGCTTTTCAGGTGCAAGTATCAGTTTTGCTACAGATGCGGAAAGAAATGTAATGCTGAACACGAGGGTTGCCGATATGCGGGAGCGGAATAAAAAGACATCAGTAGTTGATGGTCGGCTTCAGTGCCTTACTAATGAAGTACTTCCCTTCAGATTGAAAATATGCTATCTATGGAGTTTGGACAAACTGACAATGGAAGCATGGATATGATCCAATCTTGTGGATCTTCGCTTTTTTCCCCTTACTTTTCTTGCGATGAATCCTTTTTTTATGACAATTGGAAATGTAGAGCAGCGAATGCTATTTATATAGAGATGAGTTTACATGAGATCGTTCTCATATAAGGAGCATGAGACCAATTTTTATCACCGTTAGATTCCAATCGGAGGGTAGATATCAAATCAGTGGGTAGGTGAGTGTGTCACATCAAGGAGTGGGTGAGATCATTATGGATATTTGTAGCCGTCAGATCAAGATCCAACGGCTACTATTCAAAGTGGCCTCATATAAGCAATATGAGAGCGATCTCATATAAACTTTTCCCACACATATATATATATATATATATATAATTGAGAAAAACAACTAATATTTTTAATAGGGGGAATTTATTAAATAAATAACAAAAAAAATTGTTCAAATTAATTTCCGAAACAAGCAAGCCATGCTTCAGCGCTGCGTGACTTTTTTTTTTAAAACCGCCAAAAGGCTTTGACAACCTTAGCTATTTTTGTCAAATTTTAAAGGGGCGATCAATTCAACGATGCATCTTTCTCATTTTTTATCATTTTTTTGCCCATTTTTTCATTCTTTTTTATTTTAGTGCTCTTTCTAGTCATCATGATATTACAAAGATGTTGAGCCATCGTATATTATTTTATTATAAATAACATACGATGTCTCAACATCTTTGTGATATCATGATGATTAGAAAGAGCATTAAAATAAAAAATAATGAAAAAAATAAAAATAGATAAAAAATGATAGAGATATTCATTGTTGAAGTGACCGCCCATTTAATATAGGATAAATTTTTTAAAAGAAAGGCGTCGTTCACCTTTATATGCTTTTGAGCTATTTTAGTGGGACAAACTTCAACGATGTATCTTTCTCTCATTTTTTATCCGTTTTTGTCAATTTTTTTTATTTTTTTATTTTTAATGTTATTTCTAATCATCATGATATCACAAAGATGTTGAGCAATCGCATGCTTTTAATAAAAAAACACCACAAAAACTACGATAAATAATATACGATGGCTTAACATTTTTATGATATCATGATGACTAGAAAGAACACTAAAAAAAGGAAGAATAAAAAAAAGGCAAAAGAGAATAAAAAATTAGAGAGATGCGCATCGTTGAAGTGATCGTCCCATTAAAATGAGACAAAAATAGCTAACGTTGTCAATCCAAAACTCAAAAGGTGTCGGTTTTTGGGTAGGTTTAAAAAAAAACCACGCTAGCGATTGCGTGGCTTGTCATTTACCCTATTTTTGAATTAATTTGAACAGATTTTTTTTTGTAATTTATTTAATAAATTTCCCTTTTAATACCTCCTTACTAATTGTCATCTGGGTACACACGTTGATTGGCTATAGTTTCCTGTATTAGCTAAAGTGCATGTCCTAATTGATTTGCTAGAATCTGTAAATAAGTTGGGGATGATTAAAACTAGCAAGGAAGAAAGAAGGTGAAACAAGTTAGGACTCTGACACGTCTCTGGCTCATAACCGTCTTTTTGATAAATCGCTCATAACGTCTCGGTAGGCAAAGATTGGTGGATTAAGTTCCCCAAGATTCAAGCTCTACCCAGTTACTGGCTCTTCTGCTTTGTATAAAAGAGGCTCCTCACATCTGTTCTCTGCCAAGTTGAGAGCTTGAGATAAATAAAAGATACTTCGGGTCTTCTTGAGCGTCCTTCGGCAGCCTCTGTTGATTTGTTTTGTGACCAATAGCTTTTAATGGAGATTTCATCGGTCACTTCCGAGGTGCAAAGTTCTTCAATCAGAGAGAAGGATAATATGGATAGCAAGGGAAGGTGGAGCTTGATGGCCACCATGAAGGAGTGGATGGAGACTAAAGAGAGCTCATTCCAGCAGCAGCAGCAGCAGGTTGAAAAGGTTCAGCAGAGGAGCGTCCGTCTTGCGCCGGAGATTGATGGATTGACCTGCTTCGAAACACTAGCCTACAGTTGATCTCATCTTTACCTTTGCCAGTGGTCAATAATGTGCTGGGTTTTTCAAAACCGGACAGAACAAGGTCTGGTCGACGGAAAAATCATTAGGTACGCGGCGAGTAGGGAGAATACTGAGGGTGATGAGCACATCTCCCCTGCTTGTAATGATGCCTCAAGGGACCCATAACCAGGGGAGTCATGCCCATCACCCCCACACTATTCCCTTACGTGCCGCGCACCTAATAACTTCTCCTGGTCGACCGGTAGATAGAAAGTATTTTAAAATTAAAATTTGATCCTCTTAATGTTTAATTTGGTCGTGTTTTACCTCATGGGAATTAAAGTTGGTGGGAAGAGCTTTCCAACGCCACCAACTATGCGTGATTTAGAGTTCGGAGTGAAAAGTTATGAGAAATTGAATTTTTTGAGCGTGACTGCGATCGACGCCATAAGAAACGATCGATCAACAAATTGAACCGATCGACGATCGATCGTAGTTACTGTGATTATTGATTATTTTGTTTCGGATAAAGCGATCGATCGGCGATAATTGCGATCGATCGGCTGTAACGTGGTAGTGTAGAATAACGCATACGACGACCGATCGCCGTATAGCCGATCGATCGCTGGTTGCGATGTTGCGATTTCTAGCTTATTTTTGGGGTGGATTTGCATGGGAAAGATACCAAATCCCAATTGGACTTTAATTGCACGTATCTAGAGGGATCTTGAGGCTTTCTCATTGGTGGAAAGTGTCTATAATATAGAAAATTAATTTAAGGAGGGATTCTCACCTAACTCTATATAAACCATAAAGAGTTGGCTTGTGCTATTGCAAAACCTAGCCCTAGAATGTCCAGAGACCTTTCCCCCTCTCCTTCCCACGTTCACCCACCTCCTATAAGGCTTCTTCTTGTGGGAGTTTGCAAGAGCTTGGAGCGGGAGCTTTGGAGGAAGCGGAGGAGACGAGCAACGCGTAAAAAGGCGGAATCTTCGGTGAATTAAGTAGGATGGTTTTTTCCCCTTTCCTCTCTTCTGATTATATGATATTGATAAGTGTTTTGATTCAGTACCTTCGAGTATCGTGTGGATTCTTGTGAGATAAATGAATTATGTCATTATTTCTATGTGTAGTGCTTCATGATCGTATGTGCATACATAATCCGTTTTTAGATGGGAATTCAACCTATAAGTTTGATGCTTTATTTATTTTCCAGAGACTAGAAGTTCTGATATTGCTTGATGGACCATGATCCACGTTGAATTTTGGTGTCTTAATGCGTGTCTTGCATTAAAGGTCTTATTTGAGAGGTATTAATAGTTAAAACTATGTTATATGTAAAGGAACATGAGAAAGGTGTGTACTTTAGTAATTCCAGAACATCCTAGGGTCTGTAATTGGTCTAGGAGGGGAGTATATGGTCTGTTAATGATATACTATCATCTATAATGTGTTATTAAGTGAGATAATCAAGTTTAATTAAGAGTCTTAATCTCGGCCAGAACCGTTTCTGTGTTGATACTCGGTAGTAAATAATTCATAACTAATTCAAATAAAATTGAAAAAATATAAAGTTAGTGGGGTTAGAAACTAAACTCACGAAGGTATTATCAATAAAAATTGCAGAGGTTAAGTTTTACTATACAGAGCACAGTGGCCGTTGGAAGAGGACCATTGTGTAGGAGGCAGTGAGCTGAATCTGAGAGAAAATACTAAGTATATAAATAACATCATGTAGTATGATATGATAATGATTAATGTGTCAATACCAGTAATTGGACTATACGCTTATGAAATATCACAGTAAGAATTGGGTTAGAAGTAATTTAATTAGGAGGGATAATCCTTTGAACAAGTGATTCATAACTATCTATCTTAAAAGCATTGATGTCAGTTTGATATTCCACTTGGAATTCAAATCATCTAAGACTCTTTGGTTTTCTTATCTCTGATATTCGTATTATAAAATTCCAATGCGTATGAGGAATTCCTATCTAGGGCTGAGCATGAAAGGTATGTATTGATTATATGGTACTCCTTGGGTGAGTTGTTTGAAGTGTTTGGGTTGTCTCGTTATTCTAAGAGTGATTTGCATGCCTTTAAGAAGCTTGTTATTCTATGCTACTCCAATGAGTGAGTTATTTGTTGGCCAAAGACCTTGACACTTCTATCCGTACTCCGTGAGAGAGTCTATTCTGGTAAAAGATACCTTATGATCTGAGAGTGTTGTGACCTCCATTCCTTTGAGATATTGTTCATATTGATTTCATGATTGTTTCTTCCACTGGAGATCTTGCGAGACTCTCCCCATGGTGGATTCATAGTATGCTCAATTAAGCCATTGCTAGATCTTGCGAGGTCACTTATATTTATGAAATTGCGATTCCATACTGTTCGAAGGGAGACACTATACGTACGTTAGATTGTGGACATTATGGAAGGTCCTCAGTCTCTGCCCATCGTGTCCGGAAGCACTGGTGGGGCCAACATCCTAGACGTATGGCAGGGTTCCAAAGAGAGGACCGCTAGGGTGGTTACGGAATATTATTTTAGTCACTTGCGAGCGACCAGTTTAGCTAGCAGAAATTGTAACTCCTTTCACTTTAGATGTCTAGAGCCTTTGATATGATGGTTATTCTCTCCTTACACATATGTTTGTTCGGAGTCTTATTGATGTTTTCCTATACTTGCGAGTTGGAATTGTTGTTGACTAACCTGGCAGGTGTATCGACCTCGGTTTAGTTCAGATGTTGTGGAATGTCTATAACCTTTGTTATTCTTATTCTCTTCATATTTCTTGTTTTAATTCAGTGGATTTTTACATCCTACTAAGTGTTTCTATGAAATACTCATGCATCCTCTGATGCAGGCGCAAATAAAAATTGAGATCAGGAAGTGCAGTAGTGGATAGGCGGATTGCAGGCACCGAGAAGAGTTTAAAGACTATTTAGTTATTTGCTTTGCTTTTATTGATGCTGATGACATTATTGGCAATTGTGTGCCATAGACTTATAGGTTTATTTTATTTGACTTTCTTAAATGGATTATTATTAAGTAAATTCATTTCATATTATTTATTGATGTCTGTTATTGTATTACACTGATTGCGGGCTTAATCGGTTACCCATCCTTTTGAGATGATTGTAATCGGTTGGGAAATCGACTGTTCGGTCGTGTGCCCGAGATTCTACCTCGAAATGTATCTCATTGGTTGGCTTCCGCACTCCGATCGAGGTATGGGATTTCGGGGCGTGACATAACTGGCCAACCGGTAGTAGATATATGGAAAATGGTTTTGGACAATAGCACGTCTGGTCCACAGTAGGACTGTAATTGTCTCTAACTCACATATTTACATTCGGTCAACCGAAAATAAGCTATGGTAGGCCGGTAAACTGTAATAGTCTATAACTCACATATTTGTGTTCGATCGACCGGTAATGACTGTAATGTGACCATTGAGATTGTTTAGTTTTTCAATCAACTGATTGTACACCTATGGAAAATGATTTTGGACAATAGCATACCCGATTGACTAGTAGAAGCCACATGGTGGGACGCTGTAATCGTTTGTAACTCACAGGGAAATAAGCTCCAATCGACCAGTAATGACCGTTGGGTGTTATAAGTCATGTCTTTTCACTATTTTTCACACCTTTTGTAGCGACCGTAAATTTTATAATAATAAAGTGGAATTTTATTGCTCAAAGGGAATAATTTTGAATTATAGAAAACTCTTTAAAATATAAATTTAAAGTTTTTCCGTCAGACCGATCGATCACTTTTGTATGGCATCGATCGCAGGACGATCGATCGCTTTTGTAAGGCATCGATCGCAGGACGATCGATCGCGTATATGGACCGATCGATCGCCGCTGAATTCACATTTTTCGAGGCAATCCGTTGGGAAACCTCTTGGGCTGATTTTGGGGGATCTTTGGAGGACATGTCTTACCTAATTAGCCCTATTCAACTGATTTTCATCTTGGTAAGTGTTTCAAATTGAAAACCCTAATTACTAGCTAATTGACAATCTATTTAAATAGAGAATTAGTTATGGTAAAGAATGAGATTTTTTTTTGGAGATTGTGAACGTGATTGGGATAAGATTATGGCCCTTTCCATGTGAGTGAAGGATGCTATATGTCGAGGAAATAAAATAGGAATAATTATTTTCAATTGAGATTTTTATTTGAAATCGGTTTGGTAACTAAGTGATTTGGTCAAAGATACTTACCAACCAAGGTGTGAATCTGTTGGGATGGATTGATCACGTCCCTAACTGAGGGATTCACCTTTATTACTTGTGGATTGTGGCCCTTGGATGAGGGTTTGATCAATGGTGGAGGTTTGCCCTAGAGATTTAAGCTTTTTCTATTTAAACCCTCTATAAGAGAGACTGATCTATACATGAAATATGCATTTTATTATCTCCTAAACTTATATTTATGCTAGTGTTTGGTTAGAATAACTACTACTTTAATATAGATTTTGGTTTTTGTAGGAAATGAGAGCAAAGATGCAAAAATATGGCGAAAACGGACTTCAATGGTCAAATTATCATAACTCCGTGTACAAATATCGGATTCAACTGATTCAAGTCTCATGTGAAATTTCAAGGAGTCAGCTTTCCAACGCCACCAACCACGCGCAATTCGGAGTTCGGAGCAAAAAGTTATAGCTATTTGAAGATTCCGGACAGTAGAAACGATCGATCGCAACCTTTACGCGATCGATCCCGTCTACATTGGAGAAAACGATCGATCGGACACACAAACGATCGATCGTATCTACTGGAATTTTTGGACTTGCGAAGACAGTAAAAACGATCGATCGGATTCGTCCGGCATCGTTCGCCATACGATCGATCGGAAGCAATTAACAAAGGAAAACGGCTTCGTTCGGCAGCGTTCGCAAGGCGATCGATCGTTCTATACGGGCGATCGATCGGTGCATACGGAAAACGCAATTCAACCCTATTTTGACTCGGATTTGGAAGGGGATTTGAGGGCTTTCCTTCACCCCTATATATATGCCTTAAGGGAGAACGTATGAGGTATGCAAGAATAGAGTTTTGAGTTCTTTTGGAGACCTTGGAGGCTAGAGCAAAGGAAGAAGAAGAAGAAGAAGATGAAGAACTTGTTGATGGATTCTCTTCCCATGCTTGGCTAGACTCTCTTCCAAGGCGTAGATGAAACCCAACTGATTGGTTGTATTGTTTCTTTCTCTCATATTATGTTTTTATTCTAGTTGGTGTATGAATCTTTGTTATGCAATAAAAGTTAATTCATTAGAGTTTATTCTTTGTACTCGAGAGAGACAAGAGTGGATCTTTGTGGATTTCAATATGAAAGAGCACTTGCGTGTCCGAGAGGAACGTAAGGGCTCTGAAGTGTTACATATTAATAAAGTCTCATTGGTTTATACTCGAGAGAGATAGATCACAGTTCCATGTTTTAATAGATTTATGTGTTACATCCGAGAGGAGGGCACTATAATTTGAATTGACAAGTGTATGTCCGAGAGGAATACACTAGCCAACTGGAAATCTGAATTCAAAAGAGAGAGAGAGACGATACACTAGTCTATTGTGGTGGATTCAAAGCCTTGGTACTTCTCCTATTGATTAATCTCAGCTTAGTTTAATTAAAGTTCATTGCTTTTCTCTAGATTAATTAAAAACTGCTGCTTTTCTCTTGAATTTGGTAAAAGATTAATCCGTCCCTGAGGTTCGACAACCCTTTCCATACTCACTGTAGTACAATTGCCTTGTGCACTTGCAAGGGTTTTAATTTTAAACGATCAGAGACCGGCACCCTTTTTGGTGAGCTTTGGAGAACGTACCAGTAAGAGGGAAGAGCATCTAGCCTCCTCCTTTGTTCGTCCAAGGTGGAGGTGTATCCGTCGGTGGTTTTCGTGGTGCTTGCGCGAAGAAGAAGAGTCTCAAGATCGAGTAGAAACCGATTTACGATTTTTTGGTATCGGTTTCCACAAGGTAGGATAATCTTTTACTACAATTCATTTATCTAATTTTTGTATGATCATGAGTATATGATGTTGCTGATTTCATATTCTACAGCATGTTCTATTTACATGTCTTACCATCGTTGTTAATGCGATGAAAGTTATATGCTTTAGTTTGCATGTTCTAATGTATTTGATCGCACGCGCATGCTAATACTTCTCGTTCCATGCCTAGATGACATCCCCACTTCACTCGACTTGAAAATATATGTTCTTTATGCTCTGTGAATTGTATATGACATCTGTCCATATTTAATTGTCCAATTTCTTTGATGGTTGTGCATCATGTTGATTGTAAGCATAACCGATTGCCTAAAATCGGAGTGATCCTTTGTCATACATCTTTAAAATGTGATCAAAGTACCTATCTAAGTCTCTGATGTTGTAAAGTTGTAATCTTGAAGTCAGAGTTCAGCATGATAGAATGTTTGTATGTCTAAGTTTAGGTGTCCTTATTATGATTGCATAAGACTATCATACTAGAATGCACGTTAGCAAATCGAGTAATGTATCTAAGTACTTATTATGCTAAATAATGAATTAATTAGTACAAAATTTATAAGAGTCTCTCTGTCATACCGAACGGGGTCTGACATCATGTCAGGACGTCACTGTTCACTGTAGTGTCCGGGAATACTTGGCTTAATTGTACGATGTGAGCAATGGATTAAGTGGAGAGAATCACTAATCGGGTTGTGAATTTGTAGCAGAAAATGAATTAAATCAACAAATTTTAGAACCATTTGGGTTCTGTAAAAGTTGCTAAGAAGGTTAAGATAATGTCAGAAAGGGTCATTAAGGAATTAATTAAGTTTGTAACAACAGTTAATTAGTATAACTTAAGTTAATTGTTCTCGGCTAGGACTGGTCCTGCACTGATGAACCCTAATCGGAAAATGATAACTAATTGTACAAAAATCTAAAAATTATGCCGTCTATCAGGTTATAAAGTAGACTCCCAGGGCTATCTGTAATAAAAATTTTAGAGGTTGATTCGATCTGTACAAAAAGTGGTGGTCGTTTGAAGTGGACTATTCTGTTTGGGATAGTACACTGTTTTGGGTCTAAAAACCCTAAACCGTAATAAGGCTATTAATTGTGAATTAAAGTAGGAATTAAACCACTAATTAAAAGTGATAAGACCTCTAAGGCTTTTGTAACAGTGACTATAATAGTTTACTTTTGGGTCTTAGAGCTGAGAGCATCTGTCCGCAATTAATTATCCTATGTGTCTCTTATCTTGAACAATCCTTTGTTCAAGAGGCCTAATTGCTTGATCTATATTTAATGTCTATGATATGATCCATTATGGACATATCATTCAATCGTTTCAGTGTCGGGGATTGTCAACTCTAGGGCTAGGTACGGTGAAGGTGGCATAAGTGATCTTTGGCGAATCTTGTGGCATGTCTCATTGATGAGTCATCTTGTCGGGTCTCAATTGAGTTCCTAGACTCCATTGTTTCAAGATATTGAACACTCCTTTATGAGTCAATTTGAGTTTTGTTCAAACATGGTCTTGTACTCCTACGAAGAGTCAAATTTAGAATGTCATGTTTCAAGCTTCTTAATGAGATGCTTAGATATATTCAGTATCACTCGGTTGAAATATTTGTTTCTCCGCTAAGAGTCATTTATGAGAACTCTTAGTTGGAATCATAGTATGCTCATGAGCCATAGCTAGACCCATAGTGGTCTCAGATTTATTGAACCTCTGTAGTTCAGTCGATGACGGCAATCGTGTGCGCTTTAGATTGTATGACATTACAGAAGGTCTGCAATCTCCGCCCATTGTGCCCGTAAGCACCAATGGGGCCAGCATCCCTAGACGCATGGCCGGGTTCCTCTGTAGAACCTCTAGGATGTTCTGGTATTGATGTCCAGAGGGGAAGTGGACAGAGCTGAGAGCAGAAATTGTTATCTCCAATTCTTTTGACGTTTGGAGCAGATACTCTTGTGACATTTCCTTACTCTTTGTAAGTTTGGAATCTTATATATTTTAACCTCCCTCGACCTTTGAGAGTCTCGGATGATGATTGGTTCCTGGTAAGTGAAATGCATAATTGCTGATCCTGAGTAAATTTGTACTTGTCTTAAATCTTTGAATCTTGTTGCATTTGAATTATTATTCTATTGTGGGTTTTCTTGTATCCTACTGGGTATTTCCTACGGAATACTCATGCATCCTCTGATGCAGAGATTAAGCTGGAACGGAAGTGATCGACTATTGCTGAAAGTGGTGTTGGGAGTTGAAGTCAGAAGACGAGTTATCTTTAATTTATTATTTATGTTGATGATTGTGGACTTGCGGCCTGTGTGCCATTTTATTTTATTTTATTTTTAGTTGTGGAGACTTGTCGAATTATGTAATAACTAAATTAGATTTCTTTTGTTATTCTATATCATGTGCGTGGATATGGTTTAAGTCTTATCGATCCAGTATGACCCAAACATGTAATTGGGTATGTGATGATTCGAGTATTCGGTCCGTCCCAGATTCCTACCCTTATATAACCTTAATTGGATTATCGCTTCCGCGCATATTGGGGTTGTGGAATTTGGGGCGTGACACCTTTTAAACCCTCTTTTAAATGCAGCTTCCATAAGAGGACGAACTAGAGAGACTAAGAAGGTTTTTACCCATTCTTCTTTGGGTTTTCTTGCTCTAAATTCTTGAAGATCTTTAGCATAATATTAAAATTCCTTAAGGCTAGAAAGTAAACTTATCTTTGATAGTGTGAATAGAAGACTTGGAAAGAAAGCTTTTGTTATGACCTCTGTTTTAAAACCCGGTTCCTTTTCTGGGACAGAACAGCTAGGCTGAAGCGGGTTGAAGACCCGGCCGGGTCATTCGTGAGCCGGCCGGGTTGACCCACAAACCGGCCGGCACAGGCCAATCGGGTTTTAAGTTTTAACAGAGAGGGGGGAGAGGGAGGAGGGAGAGGGGTCATCGCCGGGGCGCCGGGGGGAGGGAGAGGGATCGCCAGGGGGAGGGGGGAGAAAAATAAAGAGGGGAGAGAGGGGGGAGGGAGAGGGGTCGTCACTGGGGCCAGGGGGAGGACAGTCGTCGCCGGGGCGTCGGGGAGGAGAAAAACCAGAGAGGGGAGAGAGAGGGGAAGGAGAGGGGTCGCCGAGTCGACCCATCGGATTGAACTGGTTGGCCCAACCCGGTTATCAAACTGGGTCAATGGCCGAACTGGATTTTAAAACACTGGTTATGACCCCTATTCTAATTAGGTTAGAATTAATTTCCTCTATTAGTTGGATTCTTAGGACTAGACTCTTATGTAAATTAGGATTATAGTTTATCGTCTATAAATATGTAAAGGGGTTTTCCCTAATTCATTATGCTTGATCAATGGAATAATTATTTTTTATTTTAGTTTGATGTTAGTTTTTCATAGCCATGATCCTACTCTTTAACCCCTTTTTCCTATAATGGAATTACCTATAAATTATCGTCTACATCATTGGTGTCAGAGCTTTTGTTCCTTCGGACGATCACTTAATGCACTTGAAGCCGAGTGGAAGTCACGAGATGAAGAGATGCACACAAATCGGAAGCGACGACATGAAGAGATACACGCTCAATGGCAACTTCAAAACAAAGAACATGCTCGGAGTTGGAAAGCCAACAAGGAGCGCTAGTTGCCACCACCTCCAGCCGGGCTGGACCCTGTCTCGCCCTCGAGCGCCGCCGTCACGGTTGCTAGAACCCCCACTGCCGTCACCATTGCAAACTCTGCCGCCACCACCTTCAGATTTGCCGCCTCAACTTCCTTTGCACACTAACGATCAAATCGTCATCAAAATGAGATGTGTAAGTTGAAGAAATGCGACAAATTGCATTTCATCCTTCATTCCAAATCCCCACATCTCACATAATGGAAGAGAGTAGACTAGCACCATGATGAATAATTATTTTCTTCGACATACTGTATTTTATTTTTCTGTACGAAGTCATTTTTTTTCTTATGTTATATTGGAACAGATTCTGTAACAATGTAAATAGAGTTCCATTTGGATGAGCCCTAGCTCACCTGCGTCTGCATAAGCCGATAAAATATGGGCCGGCAACTTTCAATCTTCTTTTAAAATTCATGATTTTATTGGCACATCTTTAATTCAGGCTGACTATGTGGAAAGTAATTATTGATAAACACTTCTCTTAGAATGTAATATGACGACTACGTGGAAAGTAATTATTAATAAACATTTCCAATGAGTCTTCCAGGAACGCATTAAAGATTTTATGGAACTTGATAATGAAAGAAAAACCAATAATTTTAATGGACATTGTCAAAATAAGTTCAAGTATACAAGAACATAGCACAGTGGTTGTCATGCTTCACTTTTGAATCGAGCAGTTCCTCGGTTCAAATCTCAACCTGGGCATACTTGGAAAGGGGTATTTGCTAATGTGGGGCATATAATTAGGGAGTGGGTGTGTGGTATCATGTCACCCCCCATGGGTGCTCCAAGACATGGTAATCCTGGTCTACAAGGTTCCTTCTTTTTTGTTTACTTGCTCTTTCCTAATTGGCTCGTTCATGTAGGAACGAGTATGAAACTCTATTTTGTTCCAGTATGAAACTCTATTTTGTTCCTTGCCATCCTGAGCATGGCTCGAGTTACAAACGGGTTTGGAACTTTCCTGTTTTGGTAGTCCCCATCCCAAGCTCTTCTAGTTCAATTAGTTCTCTTAGTTTCCTCTTACGATCACATCTATTCTCCAGTTCTATATAAGGACTCTTCGTCTCTCCATCCTTTGCAACCTCACGTTCTCAACCGTTGTTCTAGTTTCCGACCCATGTTCTGAATCAATCGTTGATTGTTTCAAGTTCGCCTGAAAAGGACAAAGGTAACATCTCCTTACATATTGTTGATATCAATGGAGTCTTCAGTTTCTTCTGAGAAGCAATTTAGTTCTCCAGTGAGCGAAGAGATTAAAGAGAGTACGGGCAAGTGGAGCATGATGATGGCATTCTGGAAGAGGATCAAGATGGTGAATAGCTCATCTACGTCCAATGGTGGAAGTGGAAGGCCTTCTGATCAGAAGGAGTTCGACCCATTGAATTGTTTTGGGGCCCTTATCGCCTCACCCCCATAAGCTCTATGGTTCTTTTGTTTTCTAAGGGAATAAGCTCTATGGTTCCCTTATAGATGTGGACGGCAGTTTTTTTTTAGCAACAGAAGTGATTTTTGGTGTCTGGTCGCTTTGAAGTGTGCAGAATAGTTTTGAAGTTTTTATGTGCGGAATAGTTTTGAAGTTTTTATCTCTTTTTGTTTCAACTCCCGTTCTTTCTCCACAAGAAAGATATGGTGCAGAAAAGAGTAGTGTAATTAGAGGAGTTAATTTCATTTAGCTTCTCCATATATATATTGCAGGCAGAAACTTTTGTTGAGTTGATTAGAAGATCAATAGCATTAGTTCTTAAGTTGATTAGCTTTTCCATATATATGTATGCAGGCACGGTTTTTTAAGTTTTTGACAACAATGCTTGCAAATTCTTACTGTGTAAAATCAACTTCTCTAAACTTATGCTTTGGCTATGGTGAAACATGAAAATATATCACTTAAATTAATGAATTTCAATTATATAACAAAAGGTTAACGAAATGCCTGAATGCAGAGGGAATTTGATTACCGATTGTATCGTGTCTAGACCTTCTTAAAGCTTCTTTAAGGTCCATACTCGAGATAGGGTCGACAACTGATTGTGAAATTTGAATCGTGGTCCACATGACCACATGCTATTAAGTTTCTTTTAATAATTTTTAACTCATCTTCATCCCCTTTATCAGACATGTTTATAGCTTGTGAAAAGAAGTTTGCATCTTTTATTTCTAAAATTAAAAAAAGCCAATTGATGTGAGACAAGTTTTACTTGCAAAATGCAGGTGATGAGAAGTTCACCACCCCATCACATCCCCTATACACAGACGGTAAATATACACCGACAGTGTAATGGGTGGGCTGGCTTAACCTTAGGGTGGCGAACTACTCATCCAATTGAAACACCCTCTACCTCAGGGGCCAAGCATTAAGGAGGAGCAACAAGCTGACATTCACAATATAGGGCCAACAAAGCCTTCCATTTTGACATGGATGTGTCCGAAAAAGAAGGTATGCTCATTCATAATTAATTACAGCTGCATTGCATTGCATCTTATGTGAGCGTGTGTTTTATACATGTTCTTATATGAGCGTTTAGCTCAACAAATATGCGATCTATATCTATGTTCCACAATTATGACTCAATCTTTGTCCAAAATGCTTTTAGCTTGGAGTCAATCCAGGCTTAAGAGATTCCACCGATTCAAATTAATTTTTATAAATTGACATTCATGCAAAAAATCAGAACTTAAAATGACATCAAGTAGGAAATTAGTTATTAGTAGCAACAAAAAGTCCGGAGTAGGTATATAGTTAACTTTGTAATCTAAATTGTGTTGATATGCATAGGGTTGTTAATATTTTGGAGAATTCAATTCCGGATCAACTTTAGCTCCTCTTCATACAACCACAAACACAAAGGTGAATGCATACTTGAACCCTACCAATCTTAAAGCAAGTATGATTAAGATTCTTCGTGGCTCATCAATCATCAATCCTACCCTAGCTACATCGAAAACACTAATGTGTAGAATATTATCGCCCTCTACTTCTTTGCCGAGACTAATTTGCGTCAGTATCCATGATTTCTCTAAAATATACAAAATTCCAAACCTGGTATGTGTCTGGCTAGAAAAATGTATCCAGTGGACGCCTGGACAGGCGGCTTTATAGGCTGCTGTCCGTGGGGCCCATAATTCTTAACTGCCCTTATTCGTCCTCACCTGCGGGCCCTACCGTGAAAACCTGAACTGCCGCCTGTCTAGGCGGTTGCTGTATAGGATAACTCGTCTGCCTAAGCAAGCAAAACTAACTTGTTTGTTCTTCTATCACAAGGCCTCAAGGGACAAGGAAACTTCCCATTAAACATGCATCAACGTATAACAGTGTTCGCTACAACGCAACCAAGCACATAGCAAGAACCAAAGTCTGTCAGCTCGATGGCAAGCACCGGATACCTCCGCTGTAGAAGACTTCAATTCAAACTCCAACTCTGAAAGGCAATTCTAGGATCAGCCAATCGCCGATAGATAACTAGGCTCCAGGACCACCCGAAGGTGGCTTGGCAGGAGAAGCAATCCAATGCGGAAGGAAGAAACACCCTCCTCTGTAGCCAAGAACCCCGAGCCCGACACTATCGGACCTCTACGCCCACAAGGGAAGTCGACCATCCGGTCACTCGACAAATTTGCCCTTCAGATGACGGAAAACCAAAATTAATACACTACATAGCCAAAACAAATCAAAACAAGCACTAAAATAAATGCATGCCAAATTAGTTCCACAATTCCTGAGCTGGTGTCCCTCCCCTTGTCTACTGACTTTTCAACCAGCCTGTTGATTTACTGGCATCTTTAGCAAATGCTTTTCCAATCGATTGCTACGAATCAATCAAGGATAAGTTCAAGATTCAAGCTTCAAACTTCATCCACTCCAATCGGAAAAAAAAGGAAGCCAAAAGGTAAAAGCAACTAAGTGTCATCTCATTATGGGTCGCGGCTGTAATGACAGACTATAAGAGTGACATAGCCTTTATAAAGTTATGCATGCGGGCCTGCGGCCTACCACCTTGCATTTCAAAATTTTCACTGCTTAGAGGTAGCTTGTTCTTTTCTTTGTTTTGGTTCCCTTTGTCCCAGTTTTATGTGCTCAGTGGTGTTGCTCTCCATCTCTGCAACAGGAGGCGGCAAGTGAAAGAAAAGCTCATTTCAAAATTAGAAGAGCGACACCTAGCTAGCAGTAAATATTGAAGGAAATACAATAACCTGTTAAGCTCCAAGAATCAAAGCGTGTTCGGGGATCTTAGCTGTGGTGTGTTCAAGCAAGGATTAATCTTTCAATCGCTCACATGTATGAGGAGTTGTCTGTAGAGCTAGCTAATAACAGCGAAAGCTGGTAAGCTAAAGGCCACGAACGAGCAGGAACTTCATTTAAGTAACAAAATGAGTCACGGTCTCCCGTCAATGAGACAAAAGCTACCCGCTACCTTACTACAAGGTTACACGAATAATTCGAGTAAGAGCTTGGGAGCGGGAGCAAACGTTACCCGTTATGTGGTGACATGATTTCTTCTACGTTGGTACATTGTGTGTTTATGTTATACCAATCGTAGCAGGGGAGCCCACCAGTGTGAAAAGAAAGAAAGTAAAAAGCAGCAATACACGTGGGGCGAATCGGGTCAGAAGTTAGATATTTGGACAATTCAACCAGTGGAGACAAAACAAAGATTGATGCAAAGTTCAATTGCCCCTCCTTCCACGCATAGTTTAGGGCGTTTGGATCGTGAAAAATCTCAAATATCTACTCCGAAAAATTCACCAATTAGGTAGGTTTTTAAAATTATCCATTAATGGTTAATGGATAATCCGAAAAATCCACCTAGTCGGAGTAAAAGAGGATAGATTTCTTTCATAATCTATCCAGAGGAGAGGAGTCGCTTTCCCTTCCACTATGACGACCGTGGCCCTTATTCGACAAAGACGCAAGTCTCGCCAGTGGCGTGCTTTCATGACTGTCAGTGGTCAGGCTCAGCACTGTCCACTCACTCGCTCTGCCATCTCCACCTTTAAACGTACACCACCAAATTACTCTCTTCTCCACCCTCTCCTCTCTCTCTCTCTCTCTCTCTCTCTCTCTCTGAGAGAGCTCCAAAGAATGGCCTTCTCCGGCTTCCATGTTATCTTCTTCTTCGTCTCCGTCTTCCTTGTATCCCCCCTCCCCCTCCTCGCTGCCTCCGATGCCGCAGCTAAAACTTACATCGTCAGCGTCCAGCACGACGCCAAACCCGCCGTCTTCCCCACCCATCAGCACTGGTACGAGCAGACCCTCCGATCAGTAGCGTCCCTCGGAACAACTCCACCAGGCCTTACTTCGGCGCCTTCCATAATTCACACCTATCAGACTGTCTTACACGGCTTCTCCGCCCGGCTAACCGCTGCTCAGGCGGAGTCGCTGCAGGGCGCCGCTGGTGTTGTCGCCGTCATCCCGGAGCAGATCCGGCACGTCCACACCACTCGCTCCCCGCAGTTTTTGGGGTTGAAGACCAGTGACAGTTCTGGCCTGCTGGCCGAGTCCGACTTCGGCTCCGACCTTGTCATCGGCGTCATTGATACCGGTATCTGGCCCGAGCGCCGGAGCTTTGACGACCGGGATCTCGGTTCCGTTCCGATCAAATGGAAGGGGAAATGCGACTTCCCGGCGGGAACCTGCAACCGGAAGCTGATCGGCGCGAGGTTCTTCGCCGACGGGTATGAGGCTACCAATGGGAGGATGAATGAGACTTCCGAGGTCAGGTCGCCGCGGGACTCTGACGGCCACGGGACACACACTGCCTCCATTGCCGCCGGGCGTTACGTCTTCTCGGCTTCCACGCTCGGTTACGCGCGCGGCGTAGCGGCCGGGATGGCTCCTAAGGCTCGGCTTGCTGCCTATAAGGTCTGCTGGCTAGCTGGCTGCTTCGACTCCGACATCCTCGCCGCGTTCGACGCTGCCGTGGCCGACGGTGTTGACGTTGTGTCCCTCAGCGTCGGTGGCGTGGTTGTGCCCTACCATCTCGACGCCATCGCGATCGGCGCGTTCGGCGCAGCCCAAGCCGGCGTCTTCGTCTCCGCCTCGGCCGGGAACGGCGGGCCGGGTGGGCTGACGGTCACGAACGTGGCGCCGTGGGTGACGACCGTCGGAGCCGGGACCATCGACCGGAACTTTCCGGCCGACGTCAAGCTCGGCAACGGGAAGATCATCCCCGGAGTCAGCATCTACGGAGGGCCAGGGCTCACGCCGGGAAAGCTGTACCCGCTAACGTACGCCGGGAGCGAAGGCAGGGATGGCTATTCCTCGTCCCTCTGTTTGGAGGCCTCGTTGAGCCCCCAATCGGTGAAAGGCAAAATCGTCCTTTGCGACAGGGGAATCAACTCCAGGGCGGCCAAGGGCGAGGTGGTGAAGAAGGCCGGCGGGGTTGGGATGATCCTCGCCAACGGCGTCTTCGACGGAGAAGGCCTCGTAGCCGACTGCCACGTGCTGCCAGCCACGTCCGTCGGTGCCACGGCTGGGGACGAGATCCGCCGCTACATCGCCTCGGCCTCCCGGAAGAAGCCGTCCAAAAGGCCCTCATCCTCCTCGAGCGACGCGAAAGCTACCATCCTGTTCCGCGGGACCCGGCTTGGAGTGCGGCCGGCGCCGGTGGTGGCGTCCTTCTCGGCTCGCGGGCCCAACCCCCAGTCGCCGGACATTCTGAAGCCGGATGTAATCGCTCCAGGTCTGAACATTCTGGCGGCGTGGCCGGACACGGTGGGCCCGTCTGGGTTGCCCACCGACAAGCGCCGGACGGAGTTCAACATCCTCTCGGGAACCTCGATGGCGTGTCCACACGTTTCAGGACTGGCGGCGCTGCTGAAGGCTGCGCATCCGGCGTGGTCCCCGGCGGCGATAAGGTCGGCCCTCATGACCACGGCCTATGTGAGGGACAATCGCGGGCAGGAGATGCTCGACGAGTCGACGGGCAACGCGTCGACAGCTTTCGACTTCGGGGCCGGGCATGTCGACCCGCAGAGGGCCATGGAGCCAGGCCTTGTGTATGACATCTCTGCTGGTGACTACATCGACTTCCTCTGCAACTCCAACTACACGGAGAAGAACATTCAAGCGATTACCCGACGGTACGCTGATTGCAAGGGCGCCCGCCGCTCAGGGCACTCTGGGAACCTGAATTACCCGTCTTTCGCGGCGGTGTTCCAGCAGGGAGGCCAGGGGAAGATGTCGACGCACTTCATCCGGACGGTAACCAATGTGGGGGAGGCCGGGTCGGTGTACACTGCGGCGGTGCTGCCACCGGAGGGCAGCCGGGTGACAGTGGAGCCTAGTAAGTTGGTGTTTCGGAGGGCTCACCAGAAGCTGAGCTTTTTGGTGAGGGTGGAGTCGGAGGCGCAGGCAATCAAATTGTCAGCCGGAAGCTCCAGCATGAAGAGTGGGACCATCACCTGGTCGGACGGGAAGTTCGTTGTTACTAGCCCCATCGTGGTGACGATTCAAGCGCCGCTCTGAGCTACCATGCTTGGTATTATGTGGAGGATTTGGTGACTGAGATGTGAGGTTTTCAACCCCGTGTGACATGGAAGAGGAACGGAGGATCGTATAAGCCATCGCTGTCTAGGCTGGATGAACGAGTCTACTGAAGGGGTGGGAGTTACGAGTTGGAGATGGAAGTTCGAAGTTATTGTCTAGATAGCTTTGATGAATAGTCTATTAATGAGAGTTTTGTACAGGCCAAAGTGTCGTGGGAACGAGGAGCAAGCGAGGAACAAAGGTTCTAAGTCCTATAAACAGAAAATAAAATACTACTACTCCAATGCAAGATGGAACAATTTGGTAGTCTTTCACTACATTTAAGCTGATAACATGGCGCTAAGATTTAAAGTTTGTAGGATCAATCCATCTGAAACGAGGGTTTAGGGATATCAATCTCTGTCTGTGTTATTTAATTTCGTTGCAGAGTAAATTATCTCATGATAGCTCAAATATCCTACAGAGAGTATTGTATTAAGTAGTTCGACTGGGGGAAGAAGACAGCCGTAGGGAGGAGAGTTTTGTTTGTTGATGGAGTTCAAAGGGTCATGGCCGTAACAAGACTTTAGAATGTCGAAGGGGGCACCCCGTAGTGAGCACACTGTTCCCCTGCGTGCGGAGAAGCATTTATTTGGCATTAAGGCTAAGCTAGGATTCTATAGCTTTATAGGTAAGCCAAGGCAAACTTCCGAGCAAACTTAGCCCTCATACTTCCATCGGTAGTAGCTACAAGTCAGCTTCGAAATTGTCTAATAAATCAGTGAGAAATTGTAGGAGAGAACCGACAACGGAATTAGCAGCAGTACCCCTTCCAGGCTCCAGCTCATAGTGGACATTCTCCATGTTTTTTGGGCTCCTATCTGTGGTGGGTAGAGATGATACTCCATCCGGCATTGGTAGTAACATTTGATTTAATTCGTGTTGGGAGACCAATACATTCGTTGGTTTTTTGTTTTTTTGTAGGTAGGAGATGATATTTGTCGAACAAGAAGAACAGGTTAGGCAGCCCGACTGGCACTGCACCAACATGTCTGCAGTTTGAAAATTCTACCCATGCAAAGTTTGGAAAATGTAAGGACTGCTGCCATCATGTGAGAGCGCAGTATGCTGCAAATTGCAGCCGATTGGTCCCTGCTCCCCACCTCCCACATCTGGACATGATGGTAGTGTTCCTATGCCTCCATTTAGGGACTGTCCATTTCGTTCATATTCCTTGAAATTTTTATCTACCAGCAGCCTCCAAAATTACTCAAGCTCGTGAATTAATATGCTTATAGGTAGATATCACTAACATGCTGCGGATCCTTAATCTACAACATCTTAAGCTGGATCATTCCATGAATCAACTGCCTAACTTGTTTCACATCAAAAAAAAATCCTAACTTGTTTGGCGGTTGCCATTTTCATGGACAGCACCACTGCATCACCTGGCAAAATAGGAACAACCTATTGAGTATTGACCCACTGGTTTGTGTTTTGGGGCCTAGTTCTAAAATGTTCGTTCACCATAAGTAGATCTTGGGCCTCCCGGCCATTGAGTTCTCGATTTAGTGATCGAGTCAACAACTTTTAAGCAGAGTTCGCCAACACACGGCTCGTGACCGCGGCTAAAAACGGTGCCAATGTGGGGCATGGGCTTTTCCGCATCTTATTGCCACCAGTTGAAGAGTGCTAGTTCCACTGCAGTTGCAATTTCATACATCTCGGTCGGCCCCACAGCTACAGTCCAATTAGCGTCCTCTTTTGCCGACGAATTCAACCATAAATCTTCTTCTTGTCATATTGCTGTTAAAATTCCCCATAATAATCACGGCGAATCTTGAATGTGCATGCACCCTTTACCTTTACGATACATCCAGGCTCCAGCCAAACCCCGTGGCCTTGTCCCTGATTAGCATCCTTCTTTTTAATTAATCCCTGATGAGCTCTTAAGTTCGAAATCGCCCACACTTGTTGGTGTAAAAGCCACTTTTGTGTGGACCCTTGCGGTCAGCGCCACGTAGCAAAAAGGACACTTCGGGAATTTCGATGGCTATCCCTTGTATGTTGGAAGACTTTCTTTTTTATATACAAATGTTGCAAGACTTTCGAACTCCCTTTTCTCATATAAACTTTTTCTGGGAAGTGTTTTCTGGTGGCAGGAAATGGCTAGTAGTGGATAGTTTCCCTTTTCCAGTGACTCATTGTCCTACAGAGCAATGATTACAGGTTTAGAGATTTGTAGTTTGGTACATGTATTCAACTTGGAATCGCATTTGGCATCACTAATTATAGTTATACATATAAAAACTCGATCAAATAGAAAATACATACAAAAACATAAGATGAGAGATAATTTAATGATTTTTTATTGAGTCGTTGGTTGTTTGAAATATAAAGTCCCAGTTATCCCAACTGTTTGAATGTTTAGGCTATAGACTGAAGTAAACCAGATGAAGTGCTTGTGAAAGGATGAATCAAACCGATGCTTTTTAGTCCCTTCATTTCTATTGTGCCTGCCTCGTGCAACCCAGATCGGAATCTATTATAGTAGGCACTTTTTGTGTCGCTGAGTTCGATTGTCTAGCCAACATTTCAGAAGGAACGCTATGCTACAAGTACACAAAGGACTCGGAGACGAAAGGAAATACATAAGCTTGTTGCAGAAGACAGAATCGACAAATAATATGGCACGGATTACAGTTCAGTTGTTTGGAAATCGGATGCTTGGATCTGTAATTGAGCTCAGGAGAGAAGCTTCATATCATAATAAATCAAAACTTAGAGAAGCTAGGCTTTTCTGGCTGGAAGATGGAGATTGGCAGTTTGAAGATGCACAAGATAGGAACCCGGCTACCCTTATCTAAGCTTGATCGTGACCGCATGTTAGTTTTGGACCTGCTCATGAGGTAGGCCATCCTAGCACGCAGACGGGAATAACATTACTCTATAATATGTTAGCGAATGTACGTGGGAAAATAAACCAGAATTTTTTTTAATATCAAAGGGAATTCAATGGACAGAAAGGAGGGTAGTCAACCAAAGATAAGAAACTCAAATAAGGGAATGAGAATACTCTCAAAAAAGTTTTTCCTTTTTTGAAATTCTAGTTAAAAAAGATGCTCTTACCTCCGCGTATCAAACAAAGAAAAAACGATGCTCCTACCTCATAGAAGGAAAAAAGATTCATACCCTTTAAAAAATGCCAATATTTACTCAAATAAACTCCTGCTCCGATGATTAAAACCTGATAGCAATAACAATTGCACTTCAATAATCAACTGGCACCTCAAAATGTTGGTCCGAAATTCTAACGTCAACTGGTCCCCATTGAAAAGGTACAAACAATGAAAAACTATAAAGTGACATTAAAAAAATGACAAACTATAAAGCCTTTTAATTACAATGCGATTATATCAATATAGTTGGAACATCAATGATCAGAAGATTAAGAAAGCAAAGGAACATGACAATTGATAATTAAGTTCTATTCACATATATACAAAGCAAGAATCATAGACTGAACAGAGTTCAATAGAAATGTAACCCAGGTTGCTCCAGTGCTATATGCACAAGAGAGCTAAATTACTGACATTAACATCTTAGCTTTGAGTAGAGCTCCCTCAGAGCTGAATATAAGGGCTCTGCTGCTTTTGGTCTCTCTACCATCCCCAGGAGAATGTCATTGGTTGTAAGGTAAGGATCACCGTAGAAGCGTAAATTAGTATCGATCCTTGTTGTAACGAAGTTCCCTTCCAAAGACACCCCCACAAAGGCACCTATTATTTATCACAGAAAAACAAAATTTAGCATCCAAAAATATATCCAATTCCAAACATGCTAAAGCATGGAGCAGAACTCTCCCATACTCATTCTATGTTCCTGAATTCAATATCTTTTCACTGTTAAGTAAACCATATTTCTCACATACATTTTCGACAACCCACTAGTTAAAGTTGCAAGCACATATAAACTGTATCTAGGAACATGGGCTTCATAAATACACTGATTTTGCGTGGCAAATACGATTCTCACTTCTGGACTTAAAGGTGAGCATCACATCCACTAGACAAAATTATGCTTACAGAAAGAGACACATTCCATATCAATCAAGAGTTACCTTTGCTACAACTGTATGTATAGCACATGCCCGATCCCCTGTCTCCAGTTCGAAGATCAGCTTCAACAGCTCTTCCCAATGGTCCGGCTGCGACCCCCAAGCCAGCACCAAGAGAGAAATGCATGCGACTACAAAATGTTTTAACAGCTTTTGAATCGTGAAGTACAATGATAAAATCAGTAAGCCCACCCCCAATCTGCAGTTACATGGGATGAAAAGAATAAGTTAACACAAAGTTCATATGGCCTTTTGACTTGTATAAAATTACAAACCATCCTCGAAGAAAATCCAACCTTGTACCCTATGAACTGGGAATCAAACACGAAAATTATCTTCATATTTTCACCTATTCATATATTTAGGCTTCAACTTATCTTTCTTCACAATGGTTCGATTTCATACAATGTTTTAAATCCTTTGCATAACTATTATATTAGACCTACCTGGGCTCCCCACCCTAATCCAAGTGAGAGAATAGCTGACGGTGCAGACCAAGATCCATCCGACCTTCGAACAACTACCAATCCTGTGCCAAGTTTGTAAGTGAGAAGCACCCCTACTTTGGCAACTGTCAAAATAGCGAGCCCTTTTGCTCCTTTTAAGACAGCCTGTGGAATGGACTTCTCCGAATTCAATGCTCCAACCTGTATAATAAAGAGTATATGAATTATAAGACGAAGAGTCTATATTCAGTAACCAACTGAGCTTTATAAGAGAAAACCCCACCTGACAATAACCCCTCAGAGTATTAGCTGCCTTGTATATCTCTTGCTCCATAGACAAACCCACGGGCAAATTAATCCAACCTCTCATACATGTCCAATCCATCACATCATGTTTCGCCACTTGCATCGCATTGCTGATGGAGTTGATCATTACACCCTGCAAAGGGTCAAGCCTATCATAGCAGGCATCACAGACCCTTTGTGGATCCCGCTCTCTGAACTTGACAGGCAACAAACATCTCCCTTTTGTGCACACCCTACAGAAAATGCCACCACAGAACCGACAGTGGTGCCTTCCACGAGTTAGAGGTGTAAAGGGAGCATTACATTGCATGCAGGCTGCAGTAGCACTGTCTGGAAGCCAATCAGGAGGTTCTGCTTCCAAGACCTCTTTATAAACAGTATAGTTCATTCCAGTCGGCTCAAATAGTGGTGGGGCACTTGGAATATAAACTGATGGATGCAGAAAACTATCTCCATTCTTCTCAGGCCCAAGGAAAGACATATCTGATATAGAATTTTGCAGGTTTTCGGTCAGAGTGGGTGTGGGACCCTTATTCTGTCCCGTTATTATTGCAAAAATACCACTTAAAACATTTTTTAAATTCACTTCAGGGGGCATGTTAGACTTCTGCACGAATACACCAGGACCATTGCCCGAGTCATATCCCCCATCTAAAAAGTCTGTCTCAAAAAATTTGTTTTGCAGATGACCTTTTAGGGGCTTTGAACCTGATCTGCAAGTGACACTCTCTTCAGGCATTTCCCACATATTGTCATCACAGAGTTCATCCATGTTTAATCTTGTGTTCTTCTTATCAAGGTTAGAAAGTGAAGAATACGAGATATGCCCATCGACCATAGATTTTGGAAGTAAATGAGGGCTAAAAAAGGTTCGAGCAGCTCTGTCTGCACATCGGGATGAACCTATCAGGATTCTGAAATAGTAATACCGTTAGCTACAAAAAGTAACTGAGAGGGAAGTAAGGTTTCTAAGAAATTTCAAAACTATCGATGTAACTGATGAAAACTTTCAAGCAAACAACCAGCACAAATTATCAAACTTCTAGCATGTCAAGTCACAAAAATAAAAGACGCCTCAAAGGAATTAAACGGAATGAGACTGAAACTGTATTTATAAATCATAAAAAAAATAGCTCCAGATTACAAAAGATACATAATTTACTCTATTATATATGCAAAGTACACCTTTTATAGCATGCTCTCACTAACATTTGAATCTAAAACTACCAAATTCATAGAACAGACAATATAAAATTCATATTGCAGGTGCTTAAGTTGCTTCCCCAATTTTGTCCCCTCAACGACTCTTTCAATTTCTAAGATAAGTGATATTAGCACAAAAATTAATAGCCATGATCAAAATAAGCACAAAGATATTAACCACCAGAAATATCACTTCAAACCACCTTGAACTACCTATTGTTCTATAAAACCATTATTAGCTCAGGCCACCTACACATCCATGCTTCTAGGTTAACGTTCCAAGACCCAAAATTTCCACATTCGACTGAACGCCCACATCTTTCATCAACCTAGTTGTCAGAAATCGCACATCACATCCCCAACGAACATGCTACATGTAAAAAATCATAACTTTCCTTCGAAGATAAGGTCACTTTTTACAAAAAGATGAGGCTCAATCTATCATAATTACTTCAAATAAGAGCCTAATTCCAAAAAATAAAAAAAATGACGACATAATCAATAATTGATACTAAAAAGGGATTCTTCCTCTCTTTTTTTTTATAATTCAACTCTTCCAATTTACTTCGGCTGTAGAAAGTTTGAAATAATTGCAAATCCGATAAAGACCTATCTAGAACTCCAAAAAAATAATTGCAACAACGTTCCGCATAATCACAGCGGAAGGGGGAAACGAGAAAGGGAAAAGAGATGAATCAAAGGCAATTGAAAAGTAGCTGGTCATTCAAATAATAGCAGAAGATTCAGAGAGAGATTGGAAGCTAAGAACCTGAATCGCTCCCGTGGACCTGCTGCAGTTGGAAATTCGAAGAAGAATGAAGAAAATCGAGGCGACCTCGGATGGATGGCCAAAAAGAACAACAAGAAGGCGGTGGCTTAAGGTTCCCAATCCTGCAAGTTTTCATGCGCTCGCATCTAATCTACGCTTCTCTTATTCCTCTTTTTTGCTTATATAGTAACTCAACGTGCGCTCGAGCGCACGCGTGATGGCCCCAGTGGCGTCACTGCGACCGTTTTTTTGTTTTTTGGCGGGTACAACGCTGCGAGCGTGCGATCGTTTTAGCTGCGAGTTGTAGAATTATTATTTTTTAATTACTGACCCGGCGGCCATCCTGTTTGGAAGGCCGGGTCGGATTAAACGGGGCCACCGCCCACCGGGCATATAATTTGGTTGAAAAGTTGAACCGGCTCAAGGAAAGAGAAAAAAGATGGTTCATAACGCTAGTTTAGAGCTTTTTACATATGACCTGGCGCCAAACACCGGTTTGTCATATTACCCGGAATCCTTTTCTTCCTTCCATATGACCCGGAAAGTACCCAAAATGCCCTTAAGTTTAGGTATAAGGCACCCACACTTTGGTTTTCCATATTACCCGGAAAGGGAGCGACTACCCGGAGAAGCTGCCGGTAGTCGGAGAAGAAGGCGTTCCGTCCGGCCGCTCCGCCCATATCATCGCCGGCGCCGGCGTCGTCGAAGTCCGAAAAGGTCATCTTCGCGGCAACAAGCGGGAAAAGGAGCGGGAAAGATCGGGTATTGGAAAACAACTTCAACGGAGGCAAGGCACATCGAAAAATTGGTAGGTGAAGTTAAAATACGACGATTTATATCTTGAAAGTTGGTTCCAGAGAAGAAAGTTGAAAACGTAGCAAGTTTTCAACTGTTGTTACAGTCGTGTCGTCGACAACACGACTGTAACCATAGTCGTGTTTGATGAAACACGACTCATATACGATGCACTCATATACGGTTTTCAATATATCGTGTCTCACGGATTTGTAACTTATGTCGGGTTTTTAATGGCAGGTACGGATGGAGAAGATAGTTCTTTGTTTACACTACGATGGAGTTTTGACGGATTCTGGTAAGTACGTGGGCGGGATACGGAAGCTCCTGCCTATAGATACACGAGTAAAGTACCTGGAACTGTTGCAGCTAGTCGAAGAAAGATTACCGCTTAAGTCTACACCTGGTACATTAACTTTGTCATATCATGTTGAATCTGAAGAATACACATTTCTCCTTGAAGACGATAAAGACGTAGAGTCAATATTTATACTTCACAAGAGCAAGCAAGGCACAAATGGACTACTCCGCCTGTACGTGGAGTGGACTTCTACGGGCAATACCACCGAGACATCGACTCTCAATAAGGAAATAAATGCCAATGCGAATAACAGCCCGGCCGAGAGGCTACCAGAGGCAGAAGTGATGCCGGGCAGTAACACACCGCCGGAGAGGCCGTCCAGCCCGGGCAATAAGACACCCGCATCAGCAGTCGAAGGAGGAAGAGATGGGGACTATGCGAGGTGAGACTTCTAAGGCGCAGATACAAGCAACTCGTGTGCTATTATAGTCGACTATAATAGTACACGACTAAAAGGGTTATCGTGCCGTATTGAACACGACTATATACTCGTCGTGTTGAATCGTAGACGACTATAAATCAATTCGTGTTGCATAAAACAATACCTCATAGTACACGACTAAAAGGGTTATCGTGCCGTATTGAACACGACTATATACCTAGTCGTGTTGAATCGTAGACGACTATAAGTCAATTCGTGTTGCATAAAACAATACCTCATAGTACGTGCAATCGTTTTGTCAAGTCCATTCATACATGTTTTTGCCCGCAGTTTCGGAGATGGAGAAGGTGAAGATGAAGAAGATGACGATGAAGATTCCAGTCCAGATGAAGAAGAATTGTTGGATGAAGATGAATTACCGTGGTCTGCAGATGAGTGGGATGAGCCTCTTACAGTACCACATTTCAGCCAGCCATATCACACGCGAACATCAACCTCTAGAGGTCCAACGGCAAGAGACACATCTAAAGGGAAATCTGTCGCGTCGGAGGACGATGACTATCTCAATATTGAGGGTGATGGTGGTTGGGATTGGGGTACCTATTCTGCAGAGGCCGGTCCTTCAAAACATTGTGAAGAGGAGACGATGTTGACCGGAAGTTTGCAAGCAGAAGACTACGAGGCACAACTTACCTTAGGGGCTAGATTCGAAAGCGTCAAGCAGTTCAAGATGGTTCTAACTGATCTGGCAATCAAGAGGAAATTCATGTTCAAAGTAGCGGATGAGAGCAAGGACACATTCGCTGCAAGTTGCAAGGTTTCGGGGTGCAAGTGGTACATACGAGCGTCGAACAGACTTGATGGAGTCAGCGTAACAAGGAGGGAAGAACGGCATACATGTGACACTTCTCTAAGTTCGAAAGATCATCCATTGGCTTCTCACCTCTGGATCGCGAGGAAGTGTCATGGCCTCCATAAGGATTCAAACTCCATAAAAATCTCAAATATCCAACAATACATTGAGAAGCATTGGGGCGTCACCGTCAACTATAAAAGGGCATGGAGGGCGAAAGAGGAATTGATCCGATTGATCGATGGCAACCCTGAAGACGCTTATCGTATTTTGCCACAATACGGAAGGGAATTAGAGCGGTCTAACGCAGGTACACATGTGGTCATCGAAAGATCAGCTGATATACCTGATATCCCAATTGAGTTAGCCGGCTACGACTTCAGACGTGTGTTTTGGATGTTCGGCCCGGTTGCAAGAGCATTCCGAAGAACACTGAGACCGTTGCTCACGCTTGATGGAACATTCCTAAAAGGAAAGTACCCTGGAGTATTATTGGTTGCTACAGCAATCGACGGCAATCAACAATTAATGTGTCTTGCATATGCAATTGTGGATAAAGAGAATATCAAAACGTGGTAAGTTTAGAACCAAGAAAGACGACTGTATGAGTAGTCGTGTTAGGCACGACACGACTGGGCACACAGTCGTGTAATCGACAACACGACTACTCATCTAGTCGTCCTTTGCTTATAGACGACCTTGTAACAACCTGAAGCATTCTATGTTTAATATGTTTGTCTCTCACTTGTACAGGACGTGGTTCCTCACCTTACTTAAATGTTTTCTCTTTACGGACCCCCCGGCATCCCTGGACACTATTGTCTCTGATAGACAGAAGGGCCTTCTGAGAGCGGTCGCCGATGTCTTTCCCGAGGCTCACCATGGGTTTTGCCTCCGGCATATGGCCGCAAATATGCTTAATACTTGGAAGGATAAGTACCTGAAGGAACTCCTATTCCGAGCTGCAAAATGCTTCAGGAGACCAGAATTCGACGCTACGATGGAGAAGATGAAGGAACACAATGAGGCGGCCTGGAAATATGTTGACAATATTCCGAAAACACATTGGGCGAACGTCGAATATCCGGGTAAAAGGTACGGCACTCTCACGTCGAACGCGTCAGAAAGTGTAAATAATATGCTTCTAAAGGCAAGGTTTTGGCCAATAACTCGGTTGATCGAGCAAACGTGGGCGACCACAAGCGTCCATTTTCAGAGACGCCGAATAGAGGCAGACGGCCTACCGACTCCGTTAACAAAATATGCACAGAATCATATCAATCAGATGAGGAATCAGAGTGCTGGAACAGTTCGAGTTCAACCGCTATCATTACGGCAGTTTGAAGTGACATCTTTATACCATGTGGTAAGCATAAATTTGTTTTCTGTAAGAGACGCCTATAACAAAGTCGTGTCGTCGAAGACACGACTAGCCATACAGTCGTGTCTTCGACGACACGACTGTATTGTCGAATACACTAATGTTGTTCATGTTTTCGCATCAGGATGTTGTGGACCTTACGAATAGAACATGCACATGCGGCTTCTTCCAGAGCATGGGACTTCCGTGCAAGCACGCCATGGCATGTATTGATGAGAGGAGTCTGGAAGCGGTAGAATATTGTGAGAAGTGGTACTGCGCAAGTACGTACCGCACCACGTACGAAGAAGTAGTGTTCCCTACTTTAGACAGAAGTCAGTGGGGAAATTACGGCGTATTATTTAAATGCGAACCGCCAAGGCTTGAAGCTCCAAAGAAGGGTAGGAGAAAGACAAAAAGAATTGAGTCACAGCCCGATCCACCTGCAAGGCCACGTGCGAAATGTGGGAATTGTCGTGAAGTTGGTCACAACCGTACAAAGTGCACAAAAAGCCCCGTTCCGAAAGAACATCGGACGCGCAGGAAACGAAAACTTCCGCAACAAGGCAAACTGTCTACGAACGAGACAGCGGATGTACGCCGCTCCGGCTTACCTCAGCCCTCACCATTCTTCACTTAGGATGTAGTCAAAGTCTTGTATAGCGCAGAAGGCCTACCCAAATTAACATCTCTACTGTCGTGTATTGTGAAACACGACTACATATAACGTCGTGTTCAATCAGAGACGATTATATACGTAGTCGTGTTGTTCCAGAGACGATTATATGCGTAGTCGTTTTTCATCAGAGACGATTATATGAAACTAACCTGTTGTATCAAGGCCGTATTCACATTCATGATAGCGATATTTTGTCTACATCTGGTATGAGTCAAATATGTGAACTTTGTACATTAAAAATGAACTTTGTACAGTGAAAGAGTACGGCCGGAAGCCGTACATCTGGTATTTACAGGAAATGAACTTTGTACATTAAAAGAATGTGAATAAAATGAATTTGAAGTTATTCTTTATCCGGAAGCCGCAAAAAACCCGCAACTGTGACAGCATCTTTTGTGCCTTGTCCGGAATCGTCGTCAAACTCGCTGTTAATAAGCCCCCGAATCAAGGTTGAAGCGATGACTGGTCACCACAGTCGTGTGATTGTGGACTGGTCAAACTCCGGGGGGTTCACATTGGACGCCAAATGCGCGACATACATCATGATGAAGATGCCACAGTCTTTCGAATTTTGTTGCCACGGCGCTTTGGTTATCTGAGTCATCTTCCAGTCTAGCAAACCAAACCACCCCAGCTTGCCTGCCATAACGACGTTCATGAACTGCGTGAATTTGTCAGCAGCTTTTCTGTGATGCGGATATAATTGGGATCTGCCAGACAGTGGGTTGTAGAAGCGCCATACACAGTGCGGGAAATGGACATACACGAGGCAGAAGTGGGAGCCGGTGCGGATTGGGAAAAATGCGTAGAACATGTTCCTATTCAAGCCGTCCAACATCCTCCCGAGCTTTTTAACCAATTTGGCATTATTTCCCCCTTCCTGGTGCTCCTGCGAAAGCGAAAGAGATTTAGACAACGATCTAATAATATCATAATTATTTACTTATCACTCCTTCTGCAGGGAACACTTACGTTGTCGAATATCTCTTTGAATGCGTGGCAACCAAAAAATGCCCACGGATATTTCATCGGGTTTCTCTCGTTGCGCTGGCTCAACAGACTTAAAAAAGCATCTATAACCTACAGAAAACATATTGAGGAGTCATTACACTTCGGTAAGGCAACATGCAACTTCCAATTAAAAGTCGATTATTCTATATATACGATCTGCATAGTAGTCGTGTCCTCGATAGACACGACTATGCGTATGGTCGTGTATTCCATAGACACGACTACGCGCAAAGTCGTGTCTTCGAATACCGACTTTATGTCTACAAAAAGATATGAGGAGCATAGGTTTACTTACATTGGTGTTTATTTCTGTTGTTTGTAGGAGGGATAAATAGTCGTCATCACATAGCGTTGGGATTGGATAAGCCTTCCTCGGATTGGCCATCCATCCATCTATTGCCACTTTATCCCGCTCTAACAGTACCCCCTTGTCGAAGCATAACTCCGAATCGGCATAGTGGTCGGGGAGAGCAATTACAGACTTAGACTTCTGAGGGGTTAGGAGGACATCGACGTCAACCGGCTGTGATGCGGTTAAGCCAGTGCCCTCGGCGACCTCCTCCTCCTCCCTCGCCTTCTCCTCCTCAGCCTCCTCTTCCTTCAACTCCTCCGTCTTCTCCTCCTCCATCGCTTCTTCGTCTGCTTGCACCTCCTCCTCCTTCCCCTCCTCCTCCTTCGCCTCCTCCTCCTTCCCCTCCCCTCCTTCGTCTCTTTGTCCAGAACATCCGCCTTCACCTCCTCCTCTTCGACGTCCCCGCCCTTCACATCCTCCTTCACCTCCTCCTTCACGGTTTCGATATCCGACTGCCGTATGGAAGAGATGACCTCATCGATGATAGAGGTCGCCTCTCTATCGGATATGGTTTGTTCGGAGTCGGCTTTCGGCTGAGGGGACCTATTTCTTCTTTTCTGCTCCTCCGCCATTCTCCGTATATGGTCCTCTTCTCTAATCCTCTGCTCCTCCTTCGAGCCGACAGTCCTGAAGCGCTTCCTTATCACTACACCAGGGGGGAATATGTCCCGGCCGTACGTCGGACGGGACTCGACTTCTGCACGCTCCATATCTTCCTTGAATTCTGGTTGGAGCTTCTTCAAAAACATCTTGGCAGAGGATCTCTTCGCAGCCCGTTCCATCTTCTCTTCCTCAACCGCGCGTTTGATGGGAGCTGAAATGACATTTTACTTCTTCATGTCAGTAGTAGCAGCACGATAAAAAACATAGTCGTGTTATATAGAACACGATAAACCACATAGTCGTGTACAATGAAATACGACAAATATAGTAGTCGTGTATAATGGGGCACGAAAAAATAAATCATCGTCTACAACTTACCTTTACCCCATTTCGTCGAATCCAGATGTGACTTCCTTGCCAGCTCCTTCGTCCGCATACCGATAGGAGTGTTCTTATTATGCTCCTTTTGAAGGGGCCGCTTCTTTGGGTCCATCTGATGCACTGATGACGATTGTGGCCCCATTTGGGGCCGCTTCTTCGGCTCCATCTGATGCACCGATGACTTCTTTCTCTCCATTTCGGGGCGCTTCTTCGGCTCATTCGTCGGCTCGTCAGTCATCTCCTCCTTCGGATGCTCGAAGATCTGACCTTCTAACAGCATTGACGCTGAGGCGGCAGAGGACTTCATAGAGTGGAGAATCTCTCGCATAGGTCCCACTCTCCTTCCCATCTCCTCATAGGAAGACAGAGCTATCTCTATTAGTGACTGTATGCCCTGAAGGGCACCCTCCAATCGGCCCATTGCAGTTGCAGTCGACTGGGCAGCCTTTCTCGAGGAAGTGGAGGCAGGTTGGTTGGGAGTCGTCTTCATTTCCGGCCTCTGCCGTCGTGGAGGATGGGCCCCTGAGGTTGACGAAGCAAGGAGATATGCCTCTCCGGCCATGGGGCTGATTACGTCGACGAGTTCCTCCCCTATTTGAAGATTGTGGAACACTCCCGTCCAATAGTCGGCCATGCGGTGCTTCTTCTGTGCACCTTTCTTCACCTCTGTAATGAGGGCCCCACTTCCTGGCCATCTTTTCGCCCGTGGGCTGGTAGGGCCCATGACAGGATGGAAGATTGTCGTGTGCTCAAAAAACCAAATCTGCAAATTAAACAGTTGAAAACATTATAACAATGCGCGGTTGCCTTAGTCGACTATAAGTTCAACACGAATTGAACTATGGTCGTGTCCTAAAAAACACGACTATATACCTAGTCGTGTTTCATTATACACGACTATAAATATAGTCGTGTTCTATAATACATGACTATATATATAGTGGTATTGTATAAGACTTTTTCCCGATCGAAGACTATGAATGCTACATACCTGAAGGACATATGCGGCGCCATTTAGGCATCCACCGCCCAGGCACTCTCCTTGCGATCTCGCTCCCACTAGGCGGCTGGTATGGGTTATACCAGAAACCAACATCTTATGTATAGCCCCAGCCCAATTGTATGACCTCAATCTTGGGAGGTCGTCAATGTAACGGTACAAAGAGGGATGAACCGCTCTAGTGCTGTGTGGAAACAACACCGTGGAGAAGAGGAGGCAGATGATCATCCTCGCAATGTCCTCCTCTTCCATCTTCAGTTCGCCCGCGCTAAGCTTGTCTATCATTTCCTCAATGTGTGGAATGTCTGCTCTCCTCGCGGCGAAGTACTTTCTGAAGAATTGACCTTCCGGTCGGCGTGTCAAAGAGGGGAGGACCTCAACTCTGTCGCCCTTTGCGGGCAATCCGGTGATAAGGGCAACATCTTCCTCTGTGAAATGTAGCGTCCTACCCTTGATATTGAAGACCTTCGTCGACTCATCCCAGTACCTGACCAAATGGTCGAGGAGGTTCCGAGATACAACAACGTCCTCACCTTCAAAAATGACAGCGAAACCAGCCTCGTTCATCACTTGGGCACATCTTTGGTGACGCTGTAGGAGGGCCGCACACTTTTTCATCGCCCCCGGTTGACAACACGTCTTCAGCGCCGGTCGCGCATTATATGTTCTCTTCTCTGGTCGGTCCATCGGAGCCTTCCTTTTCCTGCCCCTCTGATTTCGCTGCCGAGGTGCGAAGACAAAATCATGATCCTCCTCCTCTTCCGGTGGTATTTCCTCCATAGGCTCATCTCTTTTTTTATCCATCTGCAAGAGTGAGATATAGTGGTCAGTACAAAAGTGTCCTCGGTGCAACACGAAAATATAAAAGTCGTGTCGTCGCGGACACGACTAAATACACAGTCGTGTCTACTCTAGACACGACTTTATAGTTCATAGTAAAAATTAAAAATTCAAATGTCCGACCTTATGAAACTAAAATCAGGTAGGATAGTTGTAACTTACCGTAGTTTAGTCGTCTGTATGTCTGTATTTCCTCGCAGGTGCCTTCACAGTTTTCCTCGCCGTGCACCGAAGCTCAATCCGGTCAATCCGCCTGTTGCATGCAGGCGGAGGGAGCCGCGGGGGTCTTCTCAAGGTTGAAGATCAGAAATCCCGACGGATGCGCTTCAAATCGCCGCCTTTGTCCACTCTCCCTCAGTCGTGTCGTCGAAATCCAGCAGGGGGGCAGCTCGATATCGAGATGGGGGACGCGAATAGGCTCGAACTCGTCCGTGTATTCCGCCGATTGAATCGCCGCTCCAACTCGCCGGTCGCCGGTGCCGTCGCCAATGGGAATCGCCGGAGAACTTCACACTCGAGGCGTGTTGTACACAACACGCCTCTTCGCACAGTGTTAACACGAAAAAATAGAAGAAAGGGCATTTTGGGTACATCAAGTCCAGATTCCGGGTCATATGAGATTTCACGGGAAAAACCTGGTAATATGGGAATATGAGATTTCGCGCCAGGTAATATGGAAAAAACTCGCTAGTTTACAAAACCTTAAATGGCCTGGAAATTGTGGTGGTGTAGGAATCTTAAATGGAGGAAAAAGGGTATTCCCAGTGCTCCAACCATTATTAAGGATGCAAAAGATTGGCTAGCTGACATTTTGGAAGCTGATACCACTTGGGTTATGCTGGGAAAAGGTGAAAAAATCTGGAAGCCCCCTCTTCCTGGTTATGTGAAGGTCAATGTTTATGCAGCTGTTTTTGAGAAGGGCAAGAAAGCAGGGGCGGGAGTTATTGCTCGGGATCATGAAGGGAAGGCTCTTGCCTGATTGTCCTGCAGACTTGGAAAGCAGGGTGCGTTTGGAAAGCTGAAAGATAAATATTTCAGCCCTGAAAGGTGAAAATTTTCACCTTTCAGGGTGAAAAGTGTTTGTTTGCTGAAAGGGTGAAATATGGTCGGTGACGGTGATAGGTGAAAATTTTCACCTTTCAGCTGATTTGTGTTTGTTTAGCTGAAAGGGTGAATAGTGGGTGCTGACGGTGCAAGGTGATAAATTTTCACCTTTCACCCCTGAAAGGCTGATTCTCACTCGAGTGAGCATCAGGCTGACGAAAAATCACGGGCTGCCTAGGGTTTTTTTTCCTTTCTCCTTCCGTTCATCGCTCTTTCTCATCCCAGCCGCCATCCCTCCCGTCCTTGAATCTTCCTTCCACCGTTTCGCACGCGACTCCCCCGCCCCCCAACAAACCATTTTTCCCTCCCTCTTGCATCTCCTGCCGCCGCACCGTCGTCGAAGACCGTCCCTTGTCATTGACGTCTCGGTAAGCACACGGCCCTGATTGTTTGATTTTTTCGAATTTTAACATTTCGTTGACGGGTTTACTGCCTCTGCGTGTAACGATTTGTGCTCGATCTGCTGACTTTAGGCCAATTGTAACAGTTGTTACGGTCATCTGTTTTCACCTCTTCCCCGATCTCCGTATTTATTAATCAAAAACTTCTTCTTGTCGAGCCGATCGGACTCTCCCGATCAGCCACCGGTGGAATCGAGTTTTCGAGTAATATAGTACTCGATAGATCCATGGACTGTGTACCCGATTACGCGAAAGTGATCCGTGGATCGAGATCTGTAATCGGGGTCACGGTACACACAGAAATCGACTAATCGAGGACTCGATTACTCGATATATGTGTCTATCGTGTACCCGATTACTCGATTATTTGAATACTCTGTGGTTATCGCGAGGTGTATGACGATCGAGTAATCGGGTCCACGGTACATGGAAGGATCACGTACTCGATTACTCGATCTGTGTCTTCCTTATACCCGATTACTCGATATCCATGTGGTTAACGATTTGTGCTCGGATTCACGGTACACACATAAATCCAGTAATCGATTACTCGATATATGTGTCTATCGTGTACCCGATGACTCGATTATTCGAGTTCCATGTCATTTTATCGTGACGTGTATGATGATCGAGTAATCGGGTCCACGGTCATCGACGTATGAAGTTCTCGCATACTCGATTACTCGATCTGTGTCTTCCTTATACCCGATTCCTCGATTACTCGATTTCCATGTGTGTATCGTGAATAGACGTCGTAGATGGCTCAAGATCGAGTTATCGGGGTCACGGTACACACATAAAGCGAGTAATCGCTTACTCGATATTTCTGACTATCGTGTACCCGATGACTCGATTATTCGATTTCCATGTCATTTTATCGTGACATGTATGACGATCGAGTAATCGGGTCCACGGTCCATGGAAGGATCAAGTACTCGATTACTCGATCTGTGTCTTCCTTATACCCAGTTACTCGATAACTCGATTTCCATGTGGTTTCTTGATTACGTCAACATCTCTCTTCTCATATGCTTTTGCTTTTGTGGTATAGATGGCAAGCCCAGCCAAGAGATCAAAGTATGTCAAACAGGTTGAGTGGAACAAGGAAGAGCACTATGCATTTATCGCAGCGTATGCCGAAGCACTTATGGCCGGATTTCGTAAGGGGAAGGGTCTTCAACCCGGAGGATACGACTATGTAAGCCGCGAGTTGGCGAAGAAGGGTATAATTGTGAATGAAGAAAAAATACGCAGTCACTATGACAAGACTAGGTACCTCTACAATGCATGGAAGTGGATGTCAGAGTACACTGGTTGTAGGTATAACGAAGCAACCCAAACCTATACCTCCGGAAATCCTGATTTTTGGAATATTTTTAGACAGGTGCGTATCGTCACCCATTTTTTTCCGCAAAAATGTTTCATTGCCATTCCAACTCTCATGTCCTTCTGCCGCAGAGACACCCGAAGGCCATGAGATTGAAGTCTTGGGGATACTCGAGAGAGATGGAGGGTCTATTATCAATAATATTCGATGGTAACCATGCTACTGGAAGGCAGGCTTATAATGGAAGGCCAAAAAAGGTGGTTCCCCCCAGTGCACAGCTGCCACCGGATAGTTCACACGGTATCGATGAGGATCACCCTAGGATGCTTCCCAATGAATTTGATCAGTTCTTGGGAGAGGATATGGGAGATAACACATACCCTCGTGATTTCTCGCACCTCCTTGATAGTGATATCCAAGGAAGCCCGATCGGCCCTGGCCCCTCAGTACGTCCTACTTGCAACCAATCTCAGGTGCACATACATGAAACCTCGTTACTGTTATCCCATCATCCGCTTGTATCTTGTCATTGTATCTGGGTTACATTTTGTGTGATAATAACATTCCATGTTCTTGTTTGTAGGAGCCTCCGAACGCCGACTCTCCTGCTTCCCAAACTCCCCTACAGATGCCTCCACACGCCACCAGTGATCCCCTCAGGCCTACCCCTCCTACCCCTGGTGCCCAGCGTCAGACTTCGAAGAGGAAGACTTACTCCTCTTCCGAGATATCTACCGGCTTCCAGTCGCTGTCTAACGCTATGATGGCAAGAAATGCGCTTGCCGAGAAGCACGATCGTATGCTGGCCGAGGCGAAGGTCACTGATAAGCAAGTACAGATTGATGAAATCAACAAATGTCTTCGTTTACTACGCCGCCTCCCTGGATATGACCCATCTAACCCAATGTACAGTTTTGCAATGACATTATTCTCGACGGAGACTAATAGACATCTGTGGCTGGCTCTAGAAGACGATGAATTTTTTGCTGAGCAGTGGTTGAAGAACCTTTGGAGTGGGAAGAAACCGCCCATCTAGATTTGAAGAAACTTGTCATTTTATTACTGTTGCATAAGATGGTATCCACTTTATGCATTTGTGGACTTCGTGTGGGTTGAACTATTTTTTTTTTCCTCCCACCTATTCTCCATGTGATTATTGTCCTTTATGGTACTGTATACATGTGACTCCTCTGACCTCTATGCATTTGTGCCCTTCCTGTGGGTTGAACTAATATTTTTTTTCCTCCCTACTATGCTCCATGTGATTATTTGTCCTTTATGGTACTATATGCATGTGACTCCTCTGACCTATATGTAGGCCATGAGTGTGTGGTGAATGAGTGTCTCCATGTCATTATTGCCTTCTCTCCTACTGTTTGCATGTGAGGACGGGAATGCTTATATATACATCTTCTATGTGCACCTCGTTAGTTAGTTATGTCTTCTACCTTTCCTCCGCCGACCACGGTAATGGAGTCTATCGTGTACTCGCATTGACGATAGACACCCGAAGGCTGTCGTGTACTCCCCCACATTTTGATTACACGAGTATTGTTTGATACTTCCTGGTTAGGGAACACATGGATCCTCTGGTAAGCCTAGATTTAATGTTCATTTCAGCAGTTTTAAAATTTATTTTTTGTCAAGCAGTACTATGTTCATTTCGTTAATCTCACTTTCTAGAGGTGGAGGTATTTTGGCGACGACGATGAGGATGCTGCAATAGTTAAGCAGTGTGCCATTGCTATGGAATATTTATCAAATCATCCATCTCGTAATGTTGTTCACCCACATCGCCACAGGGGAGAGGAGTTGGTACGTGACATGTTATATACTGTCACGAATGATCGAATGTGCAGGGACGTTTGTCGTATGAACAAACAGACGTTCGTTGAATTATGTATACAGGCTAGAGCATCCGGTCTGGAAGATAGTCGAGGCGCATCTGTTGAACAACAACTCATGATATTTTGTCAGCTAATGGGTCACGGTACATCTGTTCGTAAGTTGGGGCATGAATTTTCCCACTCAGAAGAGACCATACATCGGTATGTGTATAAGGTGTTCACCACGTTAGAGCAATGGTTCCATTCTAGAATCTCCACCATGGTTCCACTCGATCACATGCCTTCTTACATTCGGAATAATAGAAAATTTTATCCATATTTCAAAGATTGCGTTGGTGCAATAGATGGCACGCATGTTATGGCGAAGGTGAAGTCGGATGTGTCAAACGCATACAGGGGTAAACAAAAGGTCACTACACAAAATGTCATGTGTGTGTGCGATTTCAGCATGCGTTTCACTTATGTCGTCACAGGGTGGGAGGGGTCCGCCCATGATCAGCGAATTCTCGACTCAGTATTAGAAGACGACAATTCTTCTTTCCCACGACCACCGCCAGGCAAGTACTACGCGGTTGACGCAGGATATGCGAACAAGCTAGGTTTCCTCGGTCCTTACAAGGGGCAAGGCCACAGGTATCATGTTGCTTCTTTCCAACAACGACGGCCAACTGGAAGGCATGAGATGTACAACTACATACATGCGTCGCTCCGGAATATAATTGAGCGTGCCTTTGGGGCATTCAAAAAACGTTGGCACATTATGGAAAACATGCCCCCTTATCCAATTGAGATGCAAGCAAAGTTTGTGTATGCTTGTGCCGCGTTGCACAACTTCATTCACGAGCAACACAATAGTGCCACTGATTCTGACATGAGAGATTGGTTGCTGCCCGCGTACGAAACAGATGAAGGTTTCCGATTGATAGAAGAACCATCTGACAATCATCCTTCTAGTAGTCATGCCGGGGAATGGTCGGGGCCAGATGATGGAGTAATGGTTCAGCTGCGAGATCGAATCCGGGATGAGATCGGGAACTCCCTACATATCCCCCCTGATCCACCGGCGAGTCAGCCACGTCGTCGAAGGTAAATGAGTGCAATTTACTTCTTTCTGCCATGGTACTTCCCTTGCATATCGAGCAATCGTGTTCACGATAACCTAATCTGTCGAGTCATCGACGTGATGATCGTGGTCCTTGCCTGGATCCACATCGAGCAATCGAGATCACGATAAGCTCTTTATTCGAGTCATCGCAGGCACGACAGTGGTACTTCCTTGCATATCGAGCAATCGTGTTCACGATAAGCTAAACTATCGAGTCATCGACGTGATGATCGTGGTCCTTGCCTGGATCCACATCGAGCAATCGAGATCACGATAAGCTCTTTATTCGAGTCATCGCAGGCACGACAGTGGTACTTCCCTTGCATATCGAGCAATCGTGTTCACGATAAGCTACTTTGTCGAGACATCGACGTGATGATCTATTTGAAGGAATTGCAAATCATGTAAGGGCAAGTATTAATACATGAATCTATCATTATGTACATGAATCTCTGAGTAGGTACATTGCAATGTCTATATATGTCAAGTAATGAACATATCCTTACGGAAATTACAGTAGTTTCGCATTTTCTAGTACACTACGATCTTTTAGCGGCCAATGCGATGTCCTGTATACCTTCTGCTGCTACGTCGTCAAATTCCCTCTCGATACTTCCCCTTAACAGGACTGCCGCGATCATCGGCCGATAGAGCATTGTTATGGCCGTCTGATCGAAAACTGGTTTGACGACCCCCGACGCCAACTGTGCTGCGTACATCATTACGTAAATTCCGCAGTCTGCGGAATTACGTTGGAAGGGTGCATCCCTTATTTGGGACATAAACCAGCCGTCAGCTCCCTTCATCTTGAAGTGGGTTGAGAGGATCTTACCCAGGCAGGCAACTACACGATCGGCAGCCAGCTTATGGTGTGGATGCGTCGCTGGATGGCCGGTAAGAGGATTGTAGAAGCGCCACCGTAGGGTGGGGAAGTGTAGAATCAGCAAGCAGTAATGGGTGCTTATGTGAATTGGGAAGAAGGCATACGTCATTTTCCTGTCGATTCCCTTCAGCAGGCTATTGACCAACTTATCTATCAGCTGTTTATTATCAGCTTTGGGCATGAACTCCTACATAAGAATGAAATATGAGATGAGAAGTATATATATTAGATGATTGCCGACAGAACCATGTAAAAATAAGTTGCGGTCACACACTTACGAGTTCAATATATTTAGTAGCCATGATTCCTCCAAAGAAGCAGTATGGATACATCAATACATCACTGTTCATCTGTTGCCTCTTCCGGAGCAGTTCAAAGAACGCATCAATGACCTGCATGTATTTTATTAAAACAACCATCAAGTATAACGATCAACGAAATACCATCGATTAAATTAGCATAATGTGCATGTACCGTATAGTTTATTTCCTCGGTCCGCAGCAAACTTAAGTAGTCGTGATCGTATAATGAATCAGTCGGATACTTCTCCCTTGGGTGCCTCATCCAATGCATAATCGTCTTTCGGTCTTTAGGCGACAAAACATCCATTTCGAAGCATATATCAGTTCCAACGTAGTCGGTGGGTACGTCGGTCGTAGGACTTTCCTCTGCTGTTTCAGCCTCCATTACTTGCTCCTTTCCCTTTCTGCGAAGGTGCGTATCGTCACCCTTCTCATCAGACGGCCGGGTCTCAGCAGGTCGCACCGCTGCTGGAGGGGTCGGTAGATCGGGGAATGCCTTAACTAATCGCCTTCGTTTACCTTTCGGCACTGGAGGACCGGGTGGGAAGGCAGAAGTGGGGGCAGGTTCGTCTTCAACCTCAGCGCGTAACTGTTGGAGGAACCTATGTACAAGTTGAGCATTCCCGCGCGTCAACTTTGGCAAAACCGACGGTGGCGCTGCCTCCGCGCAAGTCCTTTGTGCCCTACTTGCTACAAAGATGCAAAAGGCAAATGACGGACATGAGGATTAACAGTTAGAGGAATGTATAACGTTTCACTACGATAGACATGCCATCGTGTAATCGAATACACGAAGGGCACCTCTATCGTACACGCGATTATACGATTGACAGATCTATCGAGTCATCAATTATACGATGGAGACATATATCGAGTAATTGAGTACTTGATTGGCATATATATGACGAATTAGATATCGGGCTGGTGATAGGGAAATTACCTGATTTTGTAGTCTTGTGGGCGGCCACCTTGTGGCGGTTAGGAATGGCCGGAGGTATAGGCGATTCGGTTGGAGGCCGCTCTGCCTCAGGCCGGGGTGACACAGCCGGCTGGTCCATTTCGGGCGACGCGGCCGGCATCGCAGGGGGGGACTGACGAACATGTGCTGGCACCGTCGTTGTTGTTGACCCCATTCGTATTGACTCACCTCGTACGGGGTGTGGCTGCTTTCGGCCGACACGCTGGGGCGGATGAACCTGCTGGGGTGGTTGGCGGGGAGCTACTGGTACGGCATCGCCCAGTTTGTCAACTAGGCTTCTAACTGTGTGATTCCATTTCTGCATGGTTTGAATACCCTCAATAATCTGAGGGACTCTGAAGCCTCGATTTTCCATCATATCGCTCTGTTCGAGGGCGACATTAAGGAGGGAATTAATCCCCTCCAGAACACCCTGAAGGGAAGTGACATGATGGTGGACAGTTGACGACTGTGTCGACCTCGGTGACGTGGGAGGTTGAGGTTGGTGGAGGGGGATGAGAGATGACTCTTCCGGTAATGGGGATATGACATCAACGACATCGGTTTCGACATTCAACGTCTCCAATATGTGAAGGTAATACGGTCGAAATCGGTGATGGATTTGGATTCCCTTATTTGCTTCTTCCACCGGCACCCCAGCTCCCGGCCACCTTCTCACTCTTGGACTACATGGACCCATAGTGGATTGAAACAGATTGGTGTGCTCGAAGAACCATATCTGCAGAATGAGAACAGAAATCAGCAAATCACTAAAGGTGTATATATACAATGATACCGAGTCATCGAGGACGCGATAGTGAACACTATCGAGTAATTGAGTACACGATAGAGGAACCTACCGCGTAATTGAATCGAGTTATCAATTACAATATAAGCTGAATATAAGGACTCACCTGTAAGACATACGCGGCTCCTGCCAGAGTGCCGCCACTACTCGTCTCTCCGGAAGATCTAGACTGCAAACATCTAGATGAATGTGACATTTTCGAGACAAGCATTTTATGGATGGCTGCCGGCCAATTATACTTGGACAGTTGGGAGAGGTCGTCCAGATAGTCGCATAGTTTTGTAGGGACTGTTCTTGACGATTGTGTGAAGAGCGTGGTTGAAAACATGTGGAGGACGATCATACGAACCATGTCATCATCTGAAAGATCTGCTACCCCCCGCAGGACATTTATCAAGTATTTCTTCAATGGATTGCCTATCCGGTCTCCGTGTGGAGAAGTACTTACGGTAGAATGATCCTTCCGGGGCCAGCAGTTTACCGTCAGGGGATTTCCAATTAACAATCTCACCAGATGCCCGTAACCCAGTGATGAGGGCAACATCCTGCTCAGTGAAGGATAACCTTCTACTCCTTATGTTGAACACCATCAGACGCTCATCCCAACAGTCCAACAACACATCAAGCAAATTCCTAGCCACAACTACATGACGGCATTCGAATAACAAATGAAAAGCAGTCTCTTTCAATAGGTCCATGTAGTGTGGGTAACGCTCTGCAACTTGTAGAGACTTGGTGAGAGCGCCGAGTGTACACTGGGTTCGAAGGCTTGGCCTCGCGTTATACTTCCTCGGGGACGGCGAAGATCGCTTCTCTTGGGTGGGATTTGGCGGTGGATTTCATCTAGTCTGGGAACGCACATTTGGGTGGGATTTGAAATCAGGTTAGGATAATGAAAGCATCGGGATCCAGTGACACGATATGCGAGCGCAATCGTGCCATCGGACCCAAAAAAAAAAAAAAAAAAAACAAAGGTCGGATTTTTAAATCTTACTGGTGGGTGGATGTGTCTTAGGAGGCACCGATTACATGACGATAACCTGACGGCCTGAGGAGGGATACCCTGCAGATCGACCGGCTTTAAATCGACTCGAGGCCTAACTCCGCCGGTGCCTATATGGAACCCCCGCTGCCGCCGGAAAGTGGAATCGCGAACCGAGTAGTCGCAGTTGCGCAGTGGCGATGAAGCTCCAGAAACGGGAAATGTATAATTGGGTGAAGGACGATCTCAATTTGGGAAAGGAGGAGACGGGGGTGACGGGGTCCGGCATGCACTCTGACACGTGCGTTGAGTTACTCGTCACCCTTGCATAATGACACGATGAAGGGCACGCGGCACTCAGCCATTATGAGACGTTTGACGTGGCGGTCGCGAAAGCGAATAATCGATTACACATTTACCTCTGATAACGAGTAATCGATTACTCGATCAGGCTCGAGATCGAGTAATCGAAACCACGATATATGCCCACTGCGATGACGTGGAGACCGAGTAACCGATTACACATTGACCAAGTACTTCGACATCACGATTACACGATAGAGATGGGTTTTCAAGAGCGGACTAGACGATGGGCACATAAATCGAGTAATCGATTACTCACTGAGAAACGAAATCGAGTAATTGGGGTCACGATAGATGCCCACAGCGTGATGTGGATAACGAATATTCGATTACACGATGGGCCTGGCTCCCATCCGGCGTCTCTAGCCGCAGAACCCTACCGCATTGGGGATATGGGAAGGCAAATGATATATTAGCAAGGGATATTTTCGGTAGATTTATGCCTTGACTTGGTGTTTTCTCACAGTGCTTCCCAAACGTAAAGCAGTCTGATTTATTTTCATGCTCCCAAGAAATCAGCAAATCTTAAAACAGAGTGAAACTTGTCACCTGTCACCTATGTTAATTTTCAACTTCCAAACATACGTCAACTATCAGCCTTGAAAATTTTCACCCAAGAAAATTTTTACCCTGTTTTATTTTCTGCTTCCAAACGCACCCTTAGTAGTGTTACTTCTGCATAAGAGGCGGAAGTGAAAGCAGTTGTGAGAGCTCTTCACTGGGCTTTTGACCTTGGTTTCCAACGTATTTGGCTAGAAGGGGATGCTCAGGTGGTGATTGAAGGCATCAACGACCAATTCCCTAATATGTCAGATCTGGGTAATTGGTATGATCAAGCATAGGGTTTTGGCTAGGCAGTTCGAGGAATTCAAAACTAGCCACGTCTACAGACAAGGCAATGAGTGCTAGAACCCATGAATAGGGCCACACCATCGGCGTATTCTACATCTTCAACATGGCATGTCAGCTTTCACTTTTATATTTACCTACTATTTTAGATCAGGAAAAAGTCTCTTGCATTAGACCACACTTATGTAATGGCAGTGAAGTTTTTGTTACTCTATTATTTCAATAATCAGTTTTTTGTGACTATACAGCAGAGTTTAGTATGAAGTAAAAATTTGACTGCACAATATTCGCGAGTTTTGTACATGGCTCAACGACATATATTCCTTGAATAACCAGCATGTAGATTAACCTTCTAAATTACAAGCAATGGCACTTTTCAATGCTTTAGACATGTACAAATGATACATAAGTGAAGGAAAAGAGCAGATCCTAGAATAATTTAGCAAACCTCAGTAGCAGCAAGAGAATTCGGCCATCAAGCTTCAAGAGTTAAGTTAATTGAATATATTTTTTATTCATTTGGTAGACTTATTTCGCTTCTTCCTCTTCTCAGATCTACGATTTTCTCTCGTGTTACTTTTATCAGCCTCATCATCCTTAAGCAGATGATCGTAGTCCTCCAAACTCGCAAATGGTGATTCCCCAGAACCACCCACCAATTTGTGCTTATTCTTCTTTCTCCCTGGTTTAGAATATACATCATCGTCATCATCATCAACACCAATGCCACCATCATTGCTGCCATCATCCAAACTCTCATTCAGAGACCTCATCTCAACATCACTTCCACTTCCAAGCAGGTCTTCATCATCCTCGTTAACAACTCGATCAAGATCCTCATAATCATAATCATCTTCAATCTCATCATTCCCAGTTGACCCGAGCATGCCCTCAATCTCATCATTATCACTCTCATCACTGCCGCCTACACCAAATAGCTCATCTACAGCCTCATCATCTGCCAATTTCTTCTTTTTCTTCTTTGGCTTCTTTGTCGAATTCATCTTATTCACATAAAACGTGTGAAACACCAGGTCCTCTGGAGGAACATCCTCCACTTCCAGCGACAATAACTCTGCCCCAATCAAGTGACTGTTCATCTCAATCTGCAGATTATATCAATAGAAATGAGGTCAATTATTCTGACATTAAGAATATTTATACATTATATAAAATATAGGCACAAACACCATTGATAAACAAGTATCCATCCGTAATGGGAAACCAACAATTAATACATAAGAAAAGAATTCAGATTGACAAAATATGCAAGGGAACCACGAAAGAACATCACCATCCTTTACATCAACAACAAAAGCAGCATCCATCTCACCAGGTATAAGGTCACAAAATCTACAAATTTCACTCATCTGTTAATCATAATTCAGCACATAAAACTATGCCACCTCCTACTGGAACTCTTTCAAATTATTCGTCATATTCATTCAGAAGTAATTCCTTTACGGCATGGGCGTGCAGCAAATTCAGTCAGAACCCCTTGACTAATCACCATCCAGGAAGAAGAATAACACACTACTCATGGAAGGAAAAGAAAAACAGAGAACGGGGTGATTATGCCCACAAAATTCACATACAATTATTGCTCACAAAACCATAGTTCAAAAGAATCACATCAGGAAGCCGAAAAGAAGACACCTTTTTTGTAGGCGCAATTGAGAACCTCCATGCCATGTTCCTTCAGCTCTACGGTTTGGCTTGGGTTTCTTCTCCATGAACTTATCCAAGAAAGCACCAAGTGAAAGGTCTTTAAGAGGATCGCCATTGTAGGTTATGCTGGCCCCACAAAGCAGAGTGCGTGCCATTGTTGATACTGAAGGGTGCACATGTGATGCCAATAAGTTCAATTCCCACCAACTGGTGTGGTCTGCATTGCTGTCAAATCATAAAGTAACCGATAGATCATATCTAACGTATTCTAAACGACTATTTCCTTTCAACTATACAAGAGTAAATAGTATAATTATTAAAAAATGGAGCATAATTATCATATCAGCAGGAGATTTATGAAAAAAAAATATATTCTTCCCGTGACCCATCCTATGGGTCGGTTCCACTTGAGCTTATGGGCTAATCAAGGTTTAGTTCATGTTATCATGGAATACGGATAAATAGGTAATTTGTTATGGGGGTAGCTATTCATCTTCAGTTAATTTTAATAGGCTTTGGACTGTTCAGATTTATCGTTATTCAGTCAACACTAACTAAACAACAACTATCCCATAACTAATTATCTAAAGTACCCATTCCATAACAGCAACAACTAAACCTTGATTAAACTAGCCCATAAAGCAACCTATCAATGGGTCCACAACACTTGGCCTCTACATTTCCATTCAGAAGACCGTTTTCAGAACACGAGGTAATTTCAATGCATTGCTCAAAGGGGTCAGACCCAAACATTCAGCAAATCGTCGGTTGCCCCTGCCAATGTGCATAAGTATTTTCTATATAACAGAATCACATTAGTGCATTTAGTTAGGAGTCCAGGGTAGAATCTGGAAAATACCAATAAGAAGGTTCCCTATGTCGTGGATCATAACCTCCAGGTAAAATTGAACTCGTCTTATGTACTTGGGACTGCCCTATATCATGATCAGATACTCTCTCCGATTTTCCCATGCAATTTGAAACATCACCTTTGACGAAATCATCTTCTTCTTCTGAATATTTTTCCTCCTGAGAGTTTGGTTTTTTATCATCTTCAGTAACAGAGCTACCAGTATTATTCTCAACATCATCTTTACTACTATTTTCCTGGTCACCCACATTCTCCAGCTCATTGATAGAAGAATTTGGAAAACTAGAATCTTCTATGATGTCATTAAAGTGCTCCACTTCTTCATCAACGGTCTCCGTTTGCAACATCATACTCCTGCAAATTTATTTCCATTCTTGATATTAATGACCCAGGCAAGAAAAAGAGTAGACGTAAAAAGATATAAAAAACTTACCAGAGAGGTGGTTTCGCTTTGAGAACTTCAGAGAGGATAAAAAGGCATCCACAGGCATACTGAGGAGGCTGCTGAAGTGCAACCTGCAGTAGGCGCTTCGCGAAGGAGGAGACCCTCTTCAAGTTCAAATCATTTTTCATCGCCTTGAATAAAATACCAAGAAACATTTCTGGCTGAATGGCAACCAAGAGTTTAAAATATAAAGTCAGTCAATCTGGTACAATGAGAAATCCAGGCAAAAGGCATGATGAGGAGTTGCCCTTAAGAAAAAAGCTTTCGCAAGCAATCCAACATAAAAAATTATGCCATCTAGATGAAAAATTGCAAGGACATCAGAGCCTCTAGTTAGTAACGTGTTCCTTATTTCCCAAACATCTCTCCTTTTACATTTTTTTTCCTGAAAAAAGATCTTCGTTCACTTAATTTTCTTTATTTTGTGGTTCCACATATTATGTGACTATTAATCTTTTCTTTCATCAAGTTAACAATCGACCCAACGAGAATAAGCTGAACTTAAAGTTTATCCTGAAAACTAAAACCTAACATTTGTCAGTGCAGTACGAACTTTCATACTTGCGAACTGCTGGGAAAACTAAAAACCTAGCTTTTGTTAGTGCAGTACGAAGTTTCGTACTTGCAAACTGCTGGCACGGAGTCTCAATCCACTAGACATATCACCACCCACATAATATCTTCTTTATGATAGCATAAAGAAAAAAAATGAAAGAATACATTTAATAAATTCCATTGATGTTTTTTCATTCTAGTCCATTAAAATCATTTTTATTTAGAAGTAAATATAATCAGGATAGATTTTTTTTTCTGTTAACAAGAGGTGTCCCATTACTAGTGTGATCAATTCCGTTACTTAGGATCCATTATCCATAAAGAAGGGGATATTGATAGTGATGTGGTGCATAGGATAAATGCGGGGTGGGTAAAGTGGAGGGCAGTCTCAGGAGTGTTGTGTGATAAGCGGGTTCTAAAAAGACTTAAAGGCAAGTTCTATAGGACAGCCACCAGGCCTGCAATACTCTATGGAGCGGAGTGCTGGGCACCAAAGAAGAGTCATATAGATAAGTTGAATGTAGCCGAAATGAGAATGTTAAGGTGGATGAGTTGGGATAACTAGGTGAGATAGGATTAGAAATGAATATATTTGTGAGAGCCTAGGAGTAGCACCTTTAGGGAAGAAGCTGAGGGAATATAGGTTACGTTGGTATGGGCATATGCAAAGAAGACCTTTAGATGCCCCTCTGAGAAGATTAGAAAGGATACATGTAAACGATGCTAAAAGAGGGAGAGGGAGAGGGAGACCTAAGAGAACTTGGATGGAGTTAATAAGAAAGGATTTGACTTTATTATCTCTTACAATAGAGGTAGCCCAAAATAGGCTGGAATGGAGGAGTAAGATCCGTGTCGCCGACCCCAAATAGTTGGGAAAAGGCGCTACTTGATTATGATTATGATTATGATTATGAACAAGAGGTGTCCGATTCATTAGGACCTGACTAAAAGGGGCAGGAAACTTCTTAGACAACTGTAACCTGCTGCCAATTCCCTCGGGCACATACCGGTTAGTCGGGGACCTGTGGGTGGCTAACAGAGTGGGATTCGAAGTCATAACCTCCTCATCAATCTAGAAGTTACATACTAGGTTCTCACAAAATTATTGTACTTGCTCAATTTACCGAAAGTAAAGACAAAATTACCTTAGAAGAATTCAGAACGGCAGGAACCAGGAGTTTTGAATACATAGCACGGTAAAACCTGTCACTGGCAATCTGGTTTTTTGATGAAATTTGATACAAAAGCATCAATGCCTGCACCCCAACGTTAAAATTCTTTGAATGAACCTGCAAAAGGATGACCCAAGACCATCAAGATTAGAACAACGTTATTGTAAGCAATGTTATGCAAACTGAAATTAAAAATTAACTAACTTTTACAGCTGATTACAACTATTCAGGCTTACCAATTTGAAGAGTATAGGCGTTTGAGCTTCAATCAAATCATCAGCCTCATCAGTTCCAACATAAAGAAATGCTCTGTTGACCCCCTAAAAAGAAATACCACAAGTTAAAAACAATAGTTTTTCAAACTTTGTAGAAGTATTGAGCACTGCTCGGATAACAAGCCTGTAAACCATTATTAGTGCCAATTTAATTGATCATTGTCAACCAACATTCAATTCCAGCCAAATGTTTTTATCAGTTCTACACAACCTAGCAGTCACATTTTTTTACTGAAATTCCCCCCAGGAAAGAGATCTTAATGCAACTCACAGTCAATAGTGCAGACAGAAGCCGTGAGTCCATTTCAATATCAGGCTCTCCAAGAGCTCCTCCTTTGCTGTTTTTATTGGCATCCTTCTTCTCATCTGCTTCGCCTTTTTTGTCCAATTTATTACCTTGACCTGCTTCTGTCATCAGTACCTGAAATGTGAACAGAATGTAGCAATCAGATTGTCTATCCCACTTACAACAATTAAGGCACTTCTACAACCAAAAACAAATCAGTTACACATACAATTTCATGTTTTGCACTAATTACAATCAAATACTCAAAATAAGGCCTAATATGGTACCTATTACGTAACCCCAACTGTAATTTACCCCTTAAAATTTTATATAAACAAAAAGAAACATCAATTTAACCATAAGCAGTCATATCATTTCTACATCATAGAAACACCACCAAACAGACTCCTATTTTACGAACAATTTCGTGACTGAGTGGATCATAGTAAGTAAATACAACACAGCTCGGTATTGTATCTAGGACAAGGTGGGACTGCCCGGGGAAGCACATTTGTCTACACACTCAAGGTCGCCACCCTTCTCTCCTGCCACACTCGGTCTTAAGTTATCCCTTCCGCAAAGGAACAGCAGAATATAAGTATGAACACAACACCTTCAAGCATGCCCACCGAAGTGGGGCCAGCCATCTAAAAAATTTCTCCCCTACTCAGACGCATAAACTGCATTCATCTAGCTGCTTGAATATACAATGTCATACAATAAAGAGTTCAATGATGGAATATGAAATATAATCAAGATCTCAGCTTCCTAACAGCTCAGGCTTTTGGGAAACTTGGTTATCTTACATGGTATCACAGCTCCAGGTTATGGGAGGTCCTGAGTTCTAGTCTCGCTGGAGGCAATTAAACCCCAATTGTGTTCCACGTGTTGCGCTTGATGGATGCTTGCCCATGAGAGAGGGGGGGGGGGGGGGTTCCATTTCCTAACAGCTCAAGCTTTTGGGAAACTTGGTTCTATTACATTCAAATACCTAGCAATCCGAAACAGAAATATATATGATGGTTCATTTTTTACCAAATCTAACCAGAGTCATGGGCCACAGAGAAGGGAAGTTGTTCTTATCATGTGGTGCACTTAAAATCCTAGCATATATATGCACTGAGCAATAAAAATAGGACTGTTTGAGCAGCTTTGTCATTGTCGGTCCATAGAACTAGAGTAATTCAGCCATATAGTTCAATCTAAAACATAACTACTTCAACATTTTCTATTTTAAATCTAGGCTATCTATCTACATGGAGACAATGTGAAAATGAAATTAATAGAATATATGAGTAATAAATGTTGAGAAAGACAAGGCACTGGCCTTAAAAAGTGCAAAATAAATTTCCACTAGACGTTTTGCAATTCTCGACCCATCTCCCTTCCTACTAAGGAAAATTTGGCTCAAAAAATTAACCTGCACCACAGAAAACACATTAGCAATGAAATAGAAACTAAAAATTTATGGCAAGACTTAGTGCACATGCCACAGGAAGGGGGGAGGGAGAGAGAAAGAGATTTCCGTACTATTGTAAGCCAAGCTAATAATATTCAACAGAAAAGAAAATAGTAGGAATTGCACATATGCCACAGGAGGGGGAGGGAGAGAAAAAGAGATTGCCCTACTATTGTAAGCAAAGCCATTAATCTTCAACAGAAAAGACAATAGTAGGAAAATTTCTTAGCAGACATGGGTTGGCGGGATTCTGTGATGATGCATGATAGCAAATATTAGGCAGTTCAATTACCTATGTTACTCAAGCTATCATGATTGGTCCGAGTAATAATTACACGAACAAAATGATCAGTAGAGTACTAGAGATCAGAAAAATTTACACGTTAATAAAAAAAGTAAAGATGAAACATACAGCATGATATTTGGCGCGCATACCCAGATTTGGTCGAAAGAGAAAAGAATCAACCTCTTCGATCACTACTGCCTGCAGAATACAAGTTTCGAATCAGATGGTAAAATGCATTGAGTGCACCTCCCACCAGACATCATAATGCATGTGCATGGAAAGAGTACGCACATACACCCAATTACACCAACAATGTGCACTTGTTACAGGTCAGTAAGACTACATTAAATGACATTTGTCTAGAACAGAGAGGACTTCTGTACCTTCATATTTGGATGGGCAGATAAAAGGCATTGAAGATAATACCCAGCTCCTGATGCTGCTTTTCTCTCTGGATCTCCAAGCTGCACATCAAAAACAAGTACCACATGAGTTACAATAAAATGGTCAAAAGTCTCAGAGTAGACCATAGTCAAGATATCAACTAATACAATCAGGTGGTGTAGATGAACAACAAAAACTGGCTTTATTGCAGAACAACACCATAACATGAACTTACTTTATTAACCAGCAATGATAGCAACCTCCGTTCTTGCTCTGATTTGCTCCTCAAAAGGGTATAAATTGTCTGCCAGAAGATAATAAATTCCGAAAAATATTGTGGTAAGGAAGATCCAAAAATAACTAACAAACCATACAAAAATTTGATAAATGCAAACAGAAAAATAAGTACATTATAGGGAAAAAAACCCGAGTACTTGCTAATATGCATCATTTATCATTTGCAACTGGTAAGCATTTAGACTTTTTACGTGTGTGTGTGTGTGAGAGAGAGAGAGAGAGAGAGAGAGTGACCATCATCCTTGTATTGAAGGTTGAGGTTGAATATAGTGCGATAATGAGGAATAATATTGAAAGAATAAATGAATACATACCACGATTCTATAGTGGTATGCAAATATGATACCCAAGTTCACTAACCTTCAATGATTTATCTTTAAGAACAGGCAGCATATCTCTAGATGCCTCTTCAAGTGCAAGAACAAAGCGCTCATACCTGCAATTGTTTTGAATTGCGTAAAAAAGTCAGCGCGATGTTTTTAAAAAATAATCAGTATCTACATTAATACACTAATCACGTATTGAGCATCTGTGACCTCAGACTCCTTAAATCAAGAAAAAATTACCAGGAAATTGATAAACTGTCACCTAATCAAAATCCATTATGGCCAATTTGAGTGTTTGATCCTACTCATACCAGCATCTGGATTTGTCAGTAAAAAATCTGCAAAATGCTAGAGTTCCTCATGCCCTAGACCTCACTCCTCACCTTACCATTTTTCATACTAAGACTGAAGTTCAAATGGATAATTGGTGCTCATTTTTTATGTTTGAAAAACTCTAAAGTCTAAACATTTTCGTGATTGAAGCTAGTTAGGTAGGAAGTAAATAAGAATTGTAAAAAGATTACCTAAGCTTTAACACTTCCTCCCAATACCAGAAAAGTAGAAGAGAGTAACCATCTTTCGTTTCTGGCAGATGATTGATTGGTCTCTGGAAAAGGCTCTTCAACTTTCGATCCGGTAGCAGCCTGAGAAAAATGAGCTTCAGATCCATTTGACATAATAACTGTCTAAATATTTAAAGTTCTAAGTGAAACAGTATTTTCGTGAAACCAAGCATCAAATGAGCATCATTATGAACAAGAAAATCCTAGCACTGCTCGAACCCCTCTACATGCCACTCTTCCTGTGCACTGCACTTGCACAAGTGACTGTAAACTGTTAGTCTTTTTTGTCAATAGTTTGTTTATGCTAGAAACATCTTTTATGTTGATGATCAGGTGAACAATAACCAAAAGTTAAACTTTGTTCTTACCAGACCTGAGCAATTAAAGGAGAAGTCTAGCTTCACAGCAACTGACCCTATTAGTTCACAGGACCATAAATCACAAATTTATACTTCCATACCGAAAAAACTTACCTTAACATAAATAGATCTCTCAATGCCTCAAATCCAGTCAATGCGTGGCGTTTCCCCACTTTAGATGTCACCATTGCTGCATCAAATAATTGATATTTTTTGTTAATGGTAATAGATTTCTTTTTACCACAGTACTTTCTTAAAGAAAAAATGATGTCATCACCTATACACTTAAACCACTGACACATTAACTATTCATCGCATGAATATTACACAGGATACAAAAAGGCAGAGTATTAACGAAAGACCAACGAGGATATCTGTCATCCACAAGGATAGCATAAAATTCTGTAAATAGAAGAGTTTACGAACAGAAATCAAATCACTTTGAACATTCATCTCGAATTAATCATGATTAATTCAAATCTGCTTTTTGCAATTCGAACCATATTTGACAGTTTGTTCATAGAATTGAAGAATCAAGTATACAACAGGTCCACAGTTTTACACTTCCTGTTTACTAACAGAAAGGAAAGTTGGTTATCAATCGATAATGCATTTAGCATTTACTCATAGTTGTGTGCTATTTGAGACAAAATACACCTAGGATATGAATAAAGATAAAGTTTAAATTAACAAGGAATGTGAACTAAATGCGCTCACGCTGCCAAGTAATCAACAACACTACTTTTGCTATACATAAAGATAACTAATCGCATTGCTTTCTAAATCAAATAAATGATGAACAGGACAATAAGGGTAAAAGGACTAAGATGAAGAAACAAACCGAGAAGAGCATCAAGTGACCTCAAGTTTGCAATGGGATTATCCTCCACCAAGCAAGTAAAAGCGGCTACCTTATCGGCCGCCGTTCCTGACCTCTGAGCTGCCGCCACCATCTTCATATCTCCACTCCTCGCCCTTGAAGCCTCGTAGTCCTGCGAATACTGCTCCATCAACCTCTCAGCAACTTCCTTCTTTTTCAACACCAGTTTCTTCACATCCTCCAAATCCTTCGCTTCAATCCTCTTCCCCCCTTCCCCAAAGATCTTAACTTCCAACTCCACCGCATCCGAATACCACTGCCCCGACAAATCGCTCGCCTTTACAAGCGGAAGTTTCGGGAGATTTGCATATTTCCGTTGAAAGCCCTTGCTCTTATCCACTTCTGGAAGAACAGAAGCATTAGGTCTTCCCTTCTGCTGCTGCTGCTTCTTCTTCTTGTCGAAATTATCGCGGCCAGAGCTGGGGCGGGCTTTGCCATAGGGCAGATCCGCCTGGGGTTTGGACGGCGGATTTTGCGGTTTGAGAGGACCCTTTTTCCTGAAATCGGAGTCGTTGAAGCCGGATTCGGAGGGGATGGCCGAGGAGAGACCAAGGGAGGACGCGAAGGAGGCGACGTCGGACTTAATGGCGTCTATGTCTTCATTAGGCTTTTGAGGCTTTTTCGACTTTGTATTCGCCATTTTACTGTTGTAAGGAGTCATTTGAGTTTGGGAGGGAGGGAGGTGACGGCCAAAGGGCTGGAGAAGCAGCCGTCCAGAGACGTTGCCCCGGGAAGGGTTTCTTCAGTCCTTTTGTGGACTTTGGGCAGGGTTTTAAATAAGAACTATTAGGACCCTGTCCCCCCGGGTGCACCAGCCTCCCCCATCTCCTTTCTCATTTTTATTTTATTGCTCTCATCCCCCATTCTTTTTCTCATTACTCCCTGCACCCCATTTTCTCTCCCCCCTTCCCCTCATCCTCCCTTGGCAGAGCCGCCCCCCTGCCGTCCGCCCGTGATCCTGCCGACAGCAGCAGGCCTCCGATGGCTATAGAGACAGCGGGCCTGAAGTTCTCTTCTTCTACTTCTCCTCCTCTCGTTCTTCTTGGCCATGACCTCTTCCTCCACTGATCGTCACCCGAGGCCGGATTGGCCATGGTTAGCCCTCCTAGTTGAGATCGCATCTGGCCAGCGCAGACGTGACCAATCATGGTTGATTCTAGTGAGCCTCCATAGCCAGGTGCATGGCCGGATCGAGAAAGGTTGCAATAAGGATTTTTTTGGGACTGATCCTCGTCATGTGAAGACAACATAACGAGGTACAGTTCCCATACATATTGAATAACCCAAGATGGGCCTTCCTCAAAGTAAAGGAAGCTCACCGGCAATTTACTTGCAGTAGCAGATAGGGTTCGGCCCGGGGTGTGAACCGGGAGAGGACAAACTAAGGTGGACGTAATTAACAGTTGAGACATACTGCCATTTTCTTAAGGTGGGGGTAGTAAGACAGAAATCCAGGTAACCTGAAGTTACAATAATGTTTTATACGATCCCAAGTTGCCAACATTCAGCTCAAAAGGACGTGAAAGCTGTGCATTCCATATCCCACACGAGAGATGAGGAAATGACTTCACAAGCAACTCCAGATATGGACCCAGGATACTGTTGGTCTTTGATTAAGTACGTAATTCGTAATAGGTTATTACATCACTTCAAAAAGTTCCACAAATGCATTTCGCAAATTTGTAAAGAGAAAAATCAGCAATCATGGATAATTCATAGAACACCCAAAATTGCATTTATTTTCAATCGAAAAAGAAACCAACACAAACTCCTAAAATTCCAATTCTTTGCTCCCAAAGCTCCCACAAAAAATCGCACCTCTATCACATCCCTAAAGAATGATGCTCCTTTAGTAGATTTAAACATCAGAAGCCAGGGGTACTGAGTTTGCCTAACAAAAATTACAAGGACAAAGAAAGAAATTAGTTAAAACACGAATAGGGTCTCCACATTGAAATTTAAAAGCATTAAGCACTTTGTAAATAATGATATAAACTAGAAAGCTTACCAGTTTACGGTATTTAAGTGCATAAAACATCTCCAGATAACGGCGAGTCTCACGCCTGTCCAATTTGGAGACATACTTCCAGAAACTATACACACCAGCCAAAGTCATCAACCTCTCCGAATATATCTGCCAGGTGTACCTGCAATGTCAAATATGTGATTATCTTGGCCTCAAGACTGCATAGATGGGGATATCCTCCTTAAGCCAATTCCAAGAAGAAACTTACTTCTCCTGAATGCGCTTCAGACCACCTTGGGAAATTTTATCCCAGTGAGAGGGATCGGCTTTGCACTTCTCAAAGAAATCAACAAGGAGGTCAGCAGCCTTGTCTCCATGGTAAGGATCAATGTGGAAACCCGAAGCCCCATGCACTATGATCTCAGCAGGCCCACCATTGAGAGTCGCAAACGTGGGTAAACCACATGTCATAGCTTCAACCACCGTGAGTCCAAAAGCTTCATACAAGGCAGGCTGTATTTAGACAACAAGCTTCCATCAGATAAAGTGAAAAATAAACCGAACTATTAGTGCTTAACAAATTAATGTTGTAGGGATAATAATCAGCCAACATACAGTACCTGTACGAAAGCACCTTTAGTATCAGCAATATACCGATAAAGCTCGCCATTGCGCACCCGATTCATCTGGGCAGATATCCACCGGAATTGCCCATTTAATTTGTATGTATCAATCAAATTTTTCATCTTCTTCAATTCATCTTGTTCCTCTCGATCCTTGGACTCCTTACCATGGTCTCCACACACCACAACAAGGTTAACAAGTTCCCTGAGCCGTGCATTCTTACCGAACCACTCAACCAGTCCACTTAAGTTTTTAACACGGTCAAGTCTTGCCATGGAAAAAATGATTGGTTTATTCCTATCATTCAACATACAACTGCAAACAAAAACAAACCAATCATCTGATCAGTTTAGATGGTCATCCTGGCACATTCTTCTAAGGAGGCAACAATGAGATTAAGATCATCTTCATGCACCGGTATTGTTTATCAAAGGGTGGCTTCTAAAAATGTTTACGGTAAAACATACTTTGAGATATGTGTTTGTATGAGAGAGAAAGAGAGGGAGAGAAGCACATACATGTGTTCTGTGTTCTCAACTGGACTGTACAGTAGCTCCTCAATCTCTGAATGGAGCGAGGTGAGTCGCCTTTGTTCCTCTGAGTATGGGTAGTAAATAGCCATATCTGCTCCAGGTGAGACAATGTTGAACTTGGGATCAAAAGCGTCAATGCCGTGAACAACTCGGTATAATCCAGGGAGCGTGAAGGCAGTGTGACTCTCATACTGTCCAACTGTATCTTTGCTGTAGGTTCAAATGACACAAAAATTTAGATGCGGCGAACAAGAACTCTGCAAAAGTCATGATCTAGGTTTCCAAATTTTAAAAATTAAGTCAAATTTAGTGACTGAAGAATTAAATTATACCTTCCAGCAATTTCTTGATATGTGCTAGTGATAATAAAATCAGCATGGTTCATGGCAATCAAATCAGCAGTAAATTGGCATGAGAAGTGATATTTTTCGTCAAACTTCTTCCAGTATATGTCAGAATCTGGATACTTCGTTTTCTCGAGAGCATGAGCTATGGTACACTGTTCACATTATATCATATCATATATCGTATAAAGAGAACATAGTCAGACATATATCAAGTGTACATTGCATTAACTGAGCATCAACAATTTCATCCAGCAGACCTGTGTAACTTCAAAACGGTGGGCAAGCAACGAAGCAACAAGGTTTCCATCGCTGTAGTTCCCAATAATAAGATCTGGAGTTGCTTGCAACTCCCCAGCAATTTCATGTGCAACATCCTAATAAAAAAGACAAAAACCATGTAAAAAATGAAATCCAGCTAAAACGAAAAAGCGGTCCGAACTTGCAACAGAAACTTGACATCAACTGGTAGAAATAGGAAAATTGCATAGCCACAACTACTAAGATGATAAACATACCTCAGCAAAAGTCTCCAAGTATGGCCAAACATCAAATCTTGAAATCCATTTACGCAAAATCCCTTTCTCAGTTCTAAAAGGAACTCGCAAAATGCTTGAATGTTCTGTCCCAAGGACTTTCTCAAGACGCTGACCACACGTGGTCCCTACTGCATCTGGCAGTAATCTAGTAACCTGAATTGTCAAACAGAAAAAAAAACATGAACATACATACACTTAAAGAGGAGGATTTGTATATAAAATATTAAAACAAATAACATGCTTATTAACTGACTCTCTTTAACTCTAAAAGGTTATGTTGTCTGTGCCTCACAGAAAGCATCGGAACTGAGTCCTTTCGCAATAATTACTACCAAACTGATATAGTAACGACTCAGGAACTCATATAAAGACAAAAACAAAATGCTCCTTCCCCTTTCACAGTTTGCTAAATTGGATGCATATGGAATTGCCTTCATAAAAATGGGAAAATGCATACAAAACTTACAATTAAAATGCGAGGGGTAATATCCAGGCCCTGTTGCTTTATTCTGAGAAGCATCTCATTCTCCAAGGCTCGAACTTGGTCCAAGATATAAACAACCTGCACAAGAAAATAAAAATGCATTAAAGAAAAACATAAAACACTGACCTTAATGGTGATAACGAAAATCACACAAAGCGCAAAACTACTAATGTAATCCGAAAGTACCTGGCCGCCAGTATCAGGCAAGCCCAAAACGTTTGACTGTGCAAAGTATCCATGTGGAGAAAGGATAACAACGTTAAACATCATAAGTATTCTCCCAAGAAATGTTTCCAACGTATATGGATCAGGTGCTTCAAGAAGTTCCAAGAGTAAATGAACCATCTCTGATACACGCCCAGATGTATCACCCCATCCCTTCTCCAAGCCCATCTCTTGGAATCTGAAGAGCAAGAGAGCACAAAAAAAAACAGTCAGATATACTTCAAAATAGAATGAATTAATTGCTAAAATAAAACTTGATTCGTGGCATTAATCAGTACTGAAAGATCAGTTCAATTTAAAACCATGTAATGTACACAACCTACTTATGCTCAAATTCTGAATATGGGGTATCCGCAGGAAGCTTTGACAAGTATTCCTCTGCTTTTCTCATGACATTTTGAAGAGAGTCAAGACTGCGAATTCTATCATTCACCATCAAAGACTGCAGGTGGATTGGCAAAAAATTAAATGTGCATCTAATATATACATCTAAAATCATAAACGAGACTAAAAACGCCAAACCAGAAAAGATCTGGTGAATCATAAACAGCAATAGTAAAATGGATATAACATCAGTCTGCAGGTGGATTAGCAAAAAAACAAACGTGCATCTGATATCTAAAATTTTAAACGAAACTTGAATGCCAACCCAGAACACACCTGGTGAATCATAAACAACAATACTAGAAAGGATACAACTATTTACCATGCCCTTGTAGCTGTGAACCCGAAGGAAGTCAAGTAGCGGGTGCATGCTATCTTTGTCGTGAAACATCTTTGATGAAAGGTGACGGTTGAGGAACTGCACACCATTGCCAATAGACTTTGACAGAGTTTGACGAGGAAAAGAGTCATTGAATGGCTCAAAATCCAACTCAAGAGAGCTGCAAGCAATGATATAACACAAAACATTTCAACACCAATACATTGCAAACTATATGGAGGCATTGCCACTGAACCCTCGATTTTCTAACCTCTCTTCTGCAAGTTCCTCTTTAAACTGCAGATACTCGGGGACAGTCAGCTGCTCTACAAGTAGCTCACTGATATTCACACGTACATACTCCCAGACACCAGGCCTGGGGCGAACAGCCAGTGCGACCCATGGAGGACATACTATCGCTTCCTGAATCAAATAAAAGAAATGACCAGTTTTGGTGGACAGTAGATCATAATCAGAAAGACAGATAAACATAATTTGTTCAAGGAAAAAGTTAAAAAACAGAGATTCCATGGCCGTTTATAGCTTACCTGTGTAGCTCTCAAAACATCTTCAAACGCCCCATCCTTCAGATTCTTGGCATCTTTTTCCACAACAGCTTCAAACTCTGCCAGCAATTGATGTGGCTGCAGGATTCCCTTTCCTTGGTTCACATACCTGCGGGGGCGATCAATGTCAATAAAAAGAAATACAATCTCATGTTAGCTATTCCACAGCAACCAACCATCCATTCTGCAGGATCAAGTTGGATTTGATCCTACAAGAGGCCGACTCAACAAGATAGCTGGATCGCTCCATTTTTCATGGAAAACAGAAGTCTGATCACGGAAAATGCACGTAGTAGAGAAAAGAACCTTGTCAGAATGCAAAAGAGCTCATTCCGATGAGCCGAAAGAGTGTCACTAAGACGCTCCCGGAGGCTATGGACACGGGTCAGCCTGGGCTCAGCCATGCCGCTTCTCTGTCTTTCTCCCAGCTACACGCAACACTGCAACAAAAATAGTCAGGGAAAGAACAGATGTTAGAGTTTGTCGTTCAGGAGGTCTATTTAAGAAAGAGCACCCGACCAGAAAGTCACATAGCCCAAATAACTGGACCGCATCCAGAAAGAAGTTTACAGGTAGTCACATTACCATACGCAACTGGAAAGATCAAACTAAGAAAGACAAGGAAGAAGAAGAAGAAGAAGAAGAAGAAGAAGAAGAAGAAGAAGAGAGAGGCCTTCTCAAGTAAAAAGTGAATTTGATTCAGCAGTCAAAACTATGAATAGATTGCATTTCCGAGAAGAAATACCAAAACGCCGATTTAGTGGTCGCTGGACTGGAAATGACAAATTCTAAACGTGCCAGAAGGCAAGACTCGCAAAAACACAAGTACCAACAAATGAAAAACAGAGGATTGAACACTCAGGTTCTTTGAAAACCCTGTCTGAAGTAATATCCTGACAAACCTTCTCGAACAATAACTCTACCAGAACAATCGACAGTAAGAACTCATAATGAAAATGCTAATGCATCTTCTAGTGTTAGATAAAAAAAAAGTCAACATTAGAGACCTTAAGGCTAATGGATAATTGATATACAGAGACTAATTAATATTTATATACGTGTCTCTCGCTTGAGCGGCAAGAGAGACTCCTCGGAGGATATGCTGGCTGACGTCGATACACGCAGTTTCTCCATCATCCCATACTTCAAATAGTTTTCAGGCAAAATTTAGCAAGAAAGTCCTCTCCATGATGAGGAGAGAAAAGTACCAAAAGCAAGAGGAGGGAAAGTGCGTGATAGACACCAAAAATCCAAACAAAGACCACTACTACTTAAGACAAAGCTACAAAACACGAATTTTGAGTCGACATTCAGTGACTTTTTTTTAGCACTGAACAATGGCATTTACCTGCTAAAACTGGAAACGAACCAAAGGACAAGAAACTAGAAACGAACGAACGCAAAGCAAGCACGAATGGAACGCACTTAACATGGAAGAAGCAGCAGGCTTCGCCGGGTTTATATGGAAGCATTTTCTGGGTTTTACATCATAGTAGGAACTAACAACCCTTCATTTCCACGCAACTCACACCGCTCTCGGTTTTGCGCCATTCGCCAAAACCACTTCTCGCCATGAGCGGTTTCGGGTGTGCCGTACCATCTGCCATGAAATTATTTTTAGCAAACAGAGTAATAATTGCAATCCCCAGAGCACTGTTTAGAACATTTCTTTTGGCTTTGAGATACTCCCACTCGGATTCTTCTTTATTATCGTTGATAAACAAGTACTTTGCTGGATTAGTTTTTTCCATACGATGTAGGGACGGATTTTGACTGGTTGGGTGGAAAAGTAGATTGCTTTGAACTAAAAAAAAGGAAGACAAAAGAGAAAACGTTGAACGAGGAGGTGGTGGAACTGGGGCTGGAAGTTAGCAGACGGGAAAGTGAATGCCAGCGAGTTACCCGAGTGAACTCGGAAGAACCGAGCCGAAGGGGACAGCATCAATGGAGATGGGAGAGAGGAAGAAAGTGGCGGTTGATTGTCTGGTTTGATCATTGATGTGGTACTGGTCTTAGGGGCCCCATCACGTGGAGAGTGGTGAGTGCCGAGGTGTACTGGGGCCCTGCTGACTCAGGATAATGGCCTATTAAAACGGCTTGTATTAAATGGTTCTAGATATTTTTTCTTTGTTTTGGAACCGAACCGAAGTTAATGTATGTTTAACAGCTCTGAAATTTCATGCACAAATATCATTGGCTGACGGGGAAAGATATGGGCTAGGTATGTCAAGATTTGGGAGTTCAAAGCGCATCAATAGTGGGCATTGGGCAATGATGCGAAGTTTGCTTGCTTTGAGAGAAATGGTGATGTTTCACCCACCCATTTCCACTAGGAAGGTCTTGGACCAGGTTACGGTAGATAATTGAATGGAGTTGGATTAGATCGGAGGCATACATGATAGCAAACGGAAAAGGGTAATGTATGACCAAGTCCTTGCCTTTCACAGCTAATTGCATTACTAATTTTGCATTTTTAACATTTTGTCCTTGTGTCTTCTTGCTGCAGCTAGAACTGCAGGGCGAAGGTACAAAGAGGTGAGAATGGGCAAATCACCGGTTGTTGGCGAAAGTGAGATCGGAACAATTACAATTGCATGAATTTTCATTACCGGTTGTTGACATGAAGTATGACTAATTCAACGCCCTCTTCTCCATAACAAGTCTACTTTGGGTGCATTTATTTGCCCACCCATAGGATTATAGGAATCGTCTGAGTCAACAAAAAAACGTAGGCAAGCATGCTTTATTTTTATAAATGAACGGTCGTGGCCTCCGCACTATGGGATCTTACGTCCAAGCCCGTTTCTGCGATGCCACTTGGGTCAGTTGGTTTGAGTTTTTTCGTATAGTTTCGTTGTAAGTGGTGAGCCCACTCGTCGCGTAATTGTCCATGCGAGCCAGATCCCTGTGTATTTTTGTATGGATGCCTTCAGTAGGGGGCAGTCGCGTTGACGAGAAACACCACCCTCTCTGGCATCCGCAGTTTGTTTTCTTGAAGAAAATTGTATTCATTTCCTATTTTTTTCAAACACCTTAGCTGAAAACGCATTGTTTCAGACATCCACAGTGAAAAGTCCGGAAATAAATAGTGAAAATAAATTTTTCACTGTAGAGATTTTGGATTAATCACGAACCAAACGGCCCCTAAAAGTGACATTAACAAGTGCGAGTACTTTTAATCGACAAGAGATACTGATACAAATTCGGATCGAGCGAGACAGAGAGTTTTTTTTTTGGTACAGACCATGGCCAATGCTTGTGCCGGTGCCAGGCTGGGTTTATTTTTCGGATAAAAGCTCAAACCATAAGAGATGTGGTCCAAGCAGTGACATAGAGAAAAACGTTGACGTTCAGTTTGTCGGCTAGCGTAAACATATTCGAGTAAATCCATTGGCGGAAAGTTTTAGTTTGGCGGCTCGGGGGTTTAGAATACAAAGAACGTATACTCCGTATACGATGCCTTTATCTCTCTCTTACCAACTTGTCCTCTTTCTACGACGGAGCCCACATCTCCCCCCTTACCCTCTGGAGAAATTTGTCGGTGTAGATAAACACCCCAGCTGGCATGCGTGTCGATCACCAATCAACGAAAGACGTATGTTGTATATCTCTCGTTGATTGGTGATCGACACCAAGATCTACGAAAAATTTCTCTTCCCTTTGGGCTTTGGATTTGCCACAAAAGCAATGCAAAAGGATGGGATACTAGTCTTTTCGTGCGCGTGTCTGCACATGTAATACAACATGCGTCCGGGACAAAGCCAATCCGCTACTTTCTAATTCCGACGTTTCGCATGGACCTTTTTCGAAGGTTCCCCCGCTATTCTATTGCTTTTTGGCACATCGGCGCCCCTTGGTGTGTATCCGGTTCATATTAATCATTAATTTATACAGCAACAACTAAATTAATTACTCACTCGTCATTAACGACGCAATTTGTTATCTTCGAGATATTATTACGGGAAGCTTATGCTCACCACCGAAGGCTGATCGACACCACCTCCCTAGTTAACACGAGGACCCACATATTAAAAGCAATTGTACCTCGCACGGTGTGCTATGTAAATTGGTTTTAAACACAAGTCAGCAATTAATGTGAGAGAAGCTTTTGGCATACAATAGTGAATGTAGTATAACTAAGACAACGAGTCAGCAATTGATGTGAGAGCATCTTATGGCGTACAACAGTTAAGTGCAATATAATTACCAAGAAGATAGGGATGTCTTGGCTCAAAGTTGTTGTATTACTGGAAGACTTAAAAGGAGGGCAATCAGTAAGAGACGTGTCGAGTGGTTAAGAACAAAGAAGTTAGATTTGAATTCCGTTCGGCTCCACCAGCGCAGTTTTGAACCCTGCTGTCCACGATGTTCTGTAGCAGTACTAGTTTCTCGATGGTAATTTTTGAGGTTTTCACCAAACTAGCATGAGAGTGTTCCTCGTCATTTTACTTGGTACTTACATTGGTTGCATCAATTTTGCATATTTAATTCATAATCTTATAATTAAGTAACACATTTTTCTAACTATTTAAGGTCGGCGACATTGATCTTACCTCTTTTGTAACAGACATTAAAGTCAAATCTTTGTTTATTAACCTCATCTAAGTTCTTTTTGGTCTCCTCCCTCTTTTAGTATCGTTTACATGCATCACTTCTAATGTTCTCACAATGACATCTATTGGTCTTCTTTGCATATGGCTACACCAACGCAACCGACATTCCTTCAACTTCTCCCCTAAATAAGCTACCCTTAAACTCTCACGAATATATTCATTTATAACTCTATCCCTCTTAGTTATCCCACTCATCCACCTTAACATTCTCATTTTGGCTACATTCAGTTTATCTATATGACTACTTTTTAGTGCCCAGTACTCCGCTCCATAGAGTATTGCAGGCCTAATGACTATCCTATAGAACTTGTCTTTAAGTCTTTTCTGAACATGCATATCACACAACCCTCCCGAGGCTGCCCTCCACTTTACACACATCGCATTTATCATATCCACCACATCAATATCAATATCGTTTTCTTTATAGATAACAGATCATAAATCACGGAATTGATCACACTTTAGCACTTTTTGCCCATCTATTTCAACTAAGGTTCTATCTATAGTTCTACCTTCTTAAAATTAAATTCCATGTACTATGTTTTAGTCTTACTTATTTTAAAACCTTTTGATTCTAAAGCATCCCTCCACAATTCCAGTTTCACATTCAAACCTACTTTACTCTCATCAATTAAAACTAGTATATACCAAGATACATTATCTTGCACATGACTAGCAAGCTCATCAATAATTAAAGCGAAAAGATAAGAACTTAAGGCTGACCCTTGACGAGGACTTACCGTAATCGAAAACTCATTGGTTTTTCCCTAGTAGTTCGCACACTAGTCACAACCCCTTCATATATATCCTTTATAATATCTATGTAACATCTAATGACACATTTCTTCTTCAAAATACTCTAAATAAGCTCTCTCTGCACTTTGTCGTAGACTTTTTCCAAATCTATGAAGGTCATATAGAGGTTTTATTTTCTATCCATATACCTCTCTATTAACTGCCGTAATAAAAATATAGCTTCCGTTGCTGACCTCTCTAGCATGAAACCAAATTAATTCTCTGTTACTTTAGTTACTTTTCGCAAACGTCCTTCTAATACTCTCTCCAATAATTTCATAGTATGGTCCATAATTTTTATACCTTTATAGTTTGTACAACTTTGGAAATCCCCTTTATTTTTATACAAGGGTATGAGAGTACTTCTCCTCCACTCCTCTGGCATCCTCTTAGACTTTCAAATCTTGTTAAACAAATTAGTCAACCAAGTTAAGCCAACACCTCTTAGTGCCTTCCACACTTCAATAAGAATTTCATGGACCCTAGAGCTTTGTTTTTCTTCATCTTCCTTAACACAATTCTTACTTCCTCTATAAAGAATCTCTTAAAATAAGTTATCTAATTAATAGGATTAGACTCAAAATCTATCCCACTACTATAATTTTCATTCAATAAATGCTCAAAATATTCACGCCACCTCTCCCTAATTTCTTCATCTTTAACTAAAACCATTTGATCTTCACTTTTAATACACCTAACTTGCTTTAAGTTCATACTCCTCATATCTCTTAACTTTGCTATCTTATATATGTCATTTTCCCTCTTATATATGTCCTTCTCCAGCTCCTTCATCCCTGGTCTATTATATAAGACATCAAACGCCTTAAATTTAGTCTCATTCACTATCTTTCTAGCCTCTTTCTTAACCTTAACATATCTTAACAATTCTCTTGATTTTTAAATTTTTGTCACTCCTTAAATAAACAATTCTTTTCCTTAACGACTCTTTGAACTTTTTCACACCACCACCATATTTCTTTCTTGACGTCCCCTCTCTTACCCACTTCACCAATTACTTCATTTCCTACTTTCTTAATGCAATTAGCCATGTTACCCCACAATAATGTCGGTTCCTCATTTAAGTTCAAATTTCCTCCTTAACCTCTCCACAAAAGTGTTGAGCACCTCATCTTTCAAGTTCTACCACTTAATCCTAGGCTATACTTCATCCGAACTACGCTTCTTCCACCCCTTTATGTGAACATCCAAAACAATTAATATATGTTGAAGTGCTATAAGTTCTCAGGGTATAACCTTACAATCCTTACATTTAGTTTTATCCTCGTTTCTAACTAAGAAAAAATCTATTTCGCTCTTATAAGGTCATACTCTTGAAAGTTACTAGATGTTCTTCCCTCTTCTTGAAATAGGTATTTACTATGGCTAGATCGTTTGTTATTGCAAACTCAATAATAACTTCCCCCATTTCATTCATCTCCTCAAAACCATGCCCCCCATGTACCCTCTCATAACATATATTCTCCTCCCCTATATGCCCATTTAAATCGCCTCCTATAATAACTTTTCCCCGATAGGTATCCTTTGTATTATTAAGTCCATTTCCTCCCAAAATTGTTTCTTAAAGTTCTTTCTCAATCCTACTTGAGACGCATAAGCACTAATAACATTAACTAATAAATCCCCTAATACTAGATTCACTAATATAATTCATCGGGTTCTTATCCACCACCATATCCACCACATTCCTATTTGAAACTTTACATATATAAACTAGTTTAACCCCCCCCCCCCCTCCCTCCCCCAGTGCCCTAGCCTTCTCTCTTACAAACTTAGTCTCATGCAAGCAAGCTATGTTAACCCTCCTCCTCTTAAACGTTTTTACTAACTCTAAACCTTTATCTTTTAAGGGCCCAATTTTCGAAGATGTCTACGTTCATGGACTAGCTTATTTACTCGCGCCCGTCTAGACCAACATGAAAACTCTTGCTCACTTTTTATTGCAACCGGCCGTTGTTGGAATGCATCACTTACAGGGGACGCCCTAGCCAACCCTTACTTATCATTTTACCTGGATTTTGGCATAATATGTCGCTTACAGGGAATGCCCTAGCTTTAGCTAGAATGTGTGGTGTGAGATCCATAGAGATTGACGGAATTTTTTTACATCCGGGATGCTAACCCTCCTCCTTTTCCCTGGACTTGGGACCGGGCATTGTGAGACACAATGACTAAGTTTGCATCTTCAATTAATAATACAAATAAGAGGAATCCAACTTCCTTAGTTTTATCGAAAATACCTGCACAATATACCATTAACATCTCAAATACAAGATAGTACGTGCATTTTATGTATAGGAGTAAGATATAAGAAGCTTATTACATGCTCTCCAAATACGCCAACGAATAGCAGCAGACAGGAGAAACCACACTAAAAGCTTGTGAACTCCATCTTCTAGCAAACCACTAATAATTGCATAACACTATGCAAACAATTATTTTTTTTTCTACATAATAGTAAACCACTCTTGTGCTGGGCACCAAAGAGGAGTCATATAGATAAGTTGAATGTAGCCGAATTGAGAATGTTAAGGTGGATGAGTGGGATAACTAGGAGAGATAGGATTAGAAATGAATATATTCGTGAGAGCCTAGGAGTAGCGCCTTTAGGGGAGAAGCTGAGGGAATGTAGGTTGCGTTGGTATGGGCATATGCAAAGAAGACCTTTAGATGCCCCTGTGAGAAGATTAGAAAGGATACATGTAAACGATGCTAAAAGAGGGAGAGGGAGACCTAAGAGAACTTGGATGGAGCTAATAAGAAAAGATTTGACTTTACTATCTCTTATAAAAGAGGTAGCCCAAAACAGGCTGGAATGGAGGAGTAGGATCCGTGTCGCCGACCCCAAATAGTTGGGAAAAGGCGCTACTTGATTATGATTATGATTAATAGTAAACCACTCTTATCAAGCATAAACAACATTGCAATACTGCATTTTAGTCTGCGATCTGACCAAGCCATCAAACAGAAGAGTTCAGCTAAATCATTCCTTCCTTTCTGATCGATTTTGACACCCATACCTGCTATACAGGTTATGTACCACTGTCTGCAGGACCAACAGTATCACTATTTAACTCCCCTTTCATTGTACTTGTCTTGATGGTTCTCAGGTCAGGAGGTCCAGATGTTCTTGGATATGAAGCAAAACGACTAGGCTTAGCAAGTTCGACATGTATGATCCTTCCATTTAAATACTATTAGACACAGATGAACAAATTAGTCACTCTCTCGCATTCAAAAGCCAAATCCACAAGAAATAAATATCAAGAATGGTCGAACCTTAGAGTCCATTTCCTCTATTGCTAGCAGTGCGGAGTCTTGAGATGAAAATTGCAAAAATCCATAGCCTTTTGATCTGTTTGTTTCTTCATCTTTGACAAGTTTTACTGAGAGAATTGAAGCCATTAAATACCAAGAATCAGTAAAGTATAAGAACGTTTCCTTCAGATTTCGGACATATACTGTTCAAAATAAAAGGACATCCACAGGAATGAGTTTCAATACACTTCTTGATAGACAACCAATCGCACACCTTCTAAAATTTGACCAAAACGTGAGAATTCCTTTTGTATAGCATTTTCACTCGTGCAAAATGATAGATCTGTTGCACAATATTGAATTAACGCTCAAAATTCAAATATAACATAAAAAATTTAGCAATATATACACAGGTTAAGCGTTGAATACATACTCCCTCTGTCAGGAATGATTATTACCATAAGGTTTTCCAAAATGAACTAATTTTAGATCATTTGAAAATTCTTAGATAATAATAATTCCGGAGGGAGGGAGTATATAACAATCAAAACATACAAAGTGGACAAAAAAATAAAAAAACTCTATCAAATTATAAAAAGTTTAGATCATTTATACCCTCTTATCACATGCTTTGTAGCAGATTTCGTACCTCTTTGTTTCATTCAACCTACACATGCGGGCTTATGGCCTGTAGCCTGTAGGTATACCTAACAGGAGCTTTTCTTGTAGAAGACAAGAGAAACAAAATCCTTAAGAATCTCATGGAGCTTAGTATCTTTCTCACAGTAATGATGCACCCACATTCATAAATTCTAGAAGTGGTGGATTCAGCTCACTATATGAAATATGAGTATGCAGTTTTTGTTTCTTAGCTTCCTCATGTCACCAAGCCCACACTTAACAATGCAAGAACCTGTATCTCCTAATCAAGCAACTTAAATAAAAACCTATGGTAATCTTGTTGTCATTATTTAGCAAGGCAGAGTCAAAAATAAATATTTCTAGATGACACCTGAGAGTTGGATCTTCCAAACCAAAATTCATATATTTCTGTTTTAGTACGTTGAAGAGTGCTAAAGGCCTGTAGATCATGGATATAACAAACAATAAGATAGTGGAAGAAAAACAACAGCCAATTCTACGCTATCACAATAGTGAACAATGATGGCCCCAAGCAACTTAGTTCAATGATAAACTCTATTTGCATTCACAGTTACTTTGGTTATAGGAGGCCAAGGGGTGTTGAGGCAAGCTTGAAGCTCAACTCTGTCCGCGCTCGAGCTGGAACTCAAAGTTGGTCATACCAAGCTCAATGATACCTGTGTTCAGCTCAGCACGGTTCGAAGCCTGAGAAATGTTTGAACTCACGGTATGCATTTTAAAAAAAAAAATGTACATGCATATATTACACTCGATATATAGATTTCATGTCTCTCAAGTTTCAACTCCTTCCATCAATATATCAATTTTCACTTTTTTTTCAATACAACAACCAGAACGAGGACCATTTTTTGACATCTATACATTTTAATTAGAACATATAGATAATACTCCCACCTTCCCGTATTAATGGCCCTAATTAGAAGATGAAAATCAACCAAAAGCTAGTTCATTTGGCTTCTAATCCTAGCACATTGGTCCGCTTTGATCAAGCTTGTATTAGTCAATTTTTCTCTAAATACCTCTGGGCCACCAATAAGAAAACTAAGCCTACTCGCAAGCTAAAGCGATTTGACTCCACTCTTCTCAAGCTCGTCTCATACTTGAATTTGAATTTTCAAGCTTAAGCCAAAGCAGACTGTAACTCTACTGGGCTTGTTAGCGCCCCTTGGAAGCATATTGAGGGTATAAGAATTTTTCAAATTCCTAACTAATGCCCAAACTTCAACTACTCCCTCCGTCCAATGAAGTCCATATGGATTTAAAAAAGACGGATCCAACAGTGCATGGCTGGGTTTGCTCTCTCAAGACCAAAAACACGGGGAGAGTGAGTGATGGAGTGGATATATGCTTAATCCAGAAATTAGCAAGAGATGAGAGTAAAAGGAAGAAGAAGGGGGGCCGGAGTCGAGCAAGGGGAGCCGAAGCTCAAGTAGGGGTGGCCAAAGGCCGAGAGACGAACGGGAAAACCCTTTAATTCATCTCCAAAACTACTGATTATAATAGTTCATAGGCTTTATATAGTAGAGCCTGACTCACATAAAAAGACTAGAAAACCCCACATGATAAAAAGACCAAACTAACCCTAATATATATATATAAAAATACTTAAATAATGCTTATTAGCTTCTTATTCTGCATCAGTGAGTAAACTCTGCTTTCTTATACTCCCTCTGTTCCAAAATACTATGTACATTTGAGAAAATTCTTATTTTTATTGGACCATGAAACCCGCAAGGAAATCACATGACTTCTTCTCTCTCATATCCCGTCCAACTCATATGCTCGTTCACGAACTAAATTCAAGTCAATCCTTTTAAGTCTCCTCCAATTTTGAAAAAAGGAAGTCACATAATTTGGTAAAATGTACATAATATTTTGAAAAATGAATATTTCCAAATGTACATAGTATTTCGGAACGGAGGGAGTATGAGCCTCAGGGTCCAATAAATTTCACGCAATTTGTAATGCAGACGAGCTTCATTGGAGGGAGGAAGCATAACTTAAATTGCCACAATTTAGCAGCATTAAACTTCCTAACACAAAAATCTATAGATTTAAGGCATCAAGAGAGCCAGAACTAACGTCTATCTCTATTCTGCCCATAAGCCGATTCTTTTCTGCACTTATCTGAGAACAAAAGCTGAATTTAAAATGGGTATGTCTAATCCTACGCTCTTTATTTATGAGAAAACCCCAGACTGCCGCCAAAAGTGTTCCTAAACCGTTGCTAAAGACATGGTTAGCCGCGGCTTCGAGCTAAGCTTAGCAAAAATTATATGCACGATCACTCGTCAAACAACCTTATTGAATGAGCACCTTCCTATTTGTTCACAAAAGACTTGAATAATCTTTTCCCAAAAAGAAAAAAAGAAGAGGCTTGAATAATGTAAGTTGGCCAAACCGCTAAGCCAGAAAACAGACTTACTTCCAACGAAGATTCTGCTTGCCGGAGGGAAACCAGAAAGCGAAGCTTTGAACCTTCCCGCAGAGGAAGAACCCAAGAAACTTGCAGAGAGATGATTCAGGGCCATTGCCCCCACTCACTTCACTTGAATCCTCCACAAGTAAATTACGCGTCTCACTTTCTCCGTTTGCAATACCACTCGAGATCGACTCGAAAGTTCCAATGCCCAAAATAATGGGAGTGTAAGTTTCTATGGGCCGAGCCCAATTGAAAGTTACTCCAAGCCCATATTTATAGAGATTTGAAGGCCTAAAAGACTATTGTAATATAATTTTTTTTAGGCCCGGTAGCCTCCAGGTGCCCGGACAGAAGCTTCTCTCTGGGGATGAGATTCGACGGTTGAGGCTCCCTCCCCCTCCTCCTCTGGCTCGACAGGGCGCCCGCATCCCCAGTCACCTCTCCCACTCCCCCCCTCTGGCTCAACGGGGCGCCCTGCAGCCCCGGCGACCCCCTTCCCTCTCCCTCTTCCTCTCTCCCCCACCCTCTCGCCCCATCGCCCCGCCACCACGGTGAGAACTTTCCACCTTTCATCCCCCCTCCGCCACGGCGAGGGTGCCCTGTCGAGCTAGAGGAGACGGCGGGAGGGGAGTTGCCGGGGTGGGAGAGGGAAGGTGCCAGAGGGAGGGGGGAGAGAGGAAGGGGGGGGCCAGGGCGAGCGGGCGGGCGGGCGTCTAGCCAGGGGGGAGTGGGAGGGGGTCACTGGGGCGGCGAGGCGTCACCGGGGTGGCGGGTGCCCCGTCAAGCCAGAGGTAGAGGGGGAGGGAGAGTCTCATCTGTTGGATCTCATCCGACGGTTGAGACGAAGGTGCCTGGAGAGAAGCTTCTCTCCGGGCGCCCGGAGACAACCTTTAGCCTTTTTTTTATTAGAGGGGTGTCCAAGTCCTCAATGGACCCGACTAGAAGGGAGTGGGCAATCAGCCTCTTAGAACACCGTATCCCATCGCTAATTCCTCGAGGCACGAGGCACGTACATGGCTCATCCATGTCGTATGCGCTATCCAGTGGATAAATTGGGATAACATCCCAGGTGGGTGGCGCAGGCATCAGGGCACGCACATGGCCCATCCATGTCGTATACACTATCCACTGAATAAATTGGGATAACATCCCAGGTGGGTGGCTCATAGAGTGGGGATCGGGATGATTGTTTTAATTTTTTTGCAACTAGGGGTCGTTTGGGGTGTGATTAAAAGCAAACATCCAGCTAAAAAACCTCGAACTTGAAAGTTGAAAACATCCCGAAAAAACATCCACAGTGGATGTTTCACTTCACTGTTCATTTCCTGTTTCCTGTTTTTTTCAATTTCAACTCAAACACCTCGAGACGTGTTCCAAACATCTACAGTGAAAAATCCGGAAATAAATAGTGAAAGTGGATTTTTCATTGTGAATATTTTGGATTAATCACAAACCTAGAGCATGGAAAAACCAAAATATCCACAGTAAATTTTCTACATCCACTATAGCATTCCGATTACAGTTTTTTCACCATCTACTATGAAACACGACATGAGGTGTTTCAATTGAAAGTGAAAAAAACATAAATACTACAGTATGGCAAACTTTTAATCAGGCCCCAAACGGCCCCTAAGCTATCCAGTGACTAGGAGACCAGAGCAGAGATAACCAACTATGTCATATAGTCAATGCATATTGCACGCCAATATTGCAGGGCTCGTTCATACGGTGGTACTTTTGACAACACCAAAAAACCGACAGATCAAAAATCCATTTGCGCACTGGATCCTTTTATTCCTTCGCAACAAAATTCAGCCAAAAAGTATCTGCCTTCCAACTAATATACCTCCAACTACATTTTACTGCTTTTGTTGAGCTTCCTTTGACATACGATGTAAACTTTGATTTTTCATATGATGGAATTAAATTTCCGGTAGAAAAACATATATAGATCTCCAGAAGCAGCATCCTGTAAGTAGTACACTCCAAGCCGTAACAATTCTCTTTCTAGGCGGGTACATTCCTTCCCACATGGACTCCACCACGGGCCCTTCAACTACTGTACAGAAAGACCGTACAAGTAGTAAACAATACCCAACAATATTGGAAGTGCCTTACAATCTAATTGTATATAGGAAATATGTTTTAATATCCCACCAAAAATCCTGATTATAAGTGAATAATATGCAAAACTTCTCCGATAAGTTAACTTCTCCAACATAAAAGGAGGGAAAGATTCACAGACAAATCAATTGATTCAGTAGAATGACGCAACCAGGCAGAAATGTCCGAAGCTTCCCAAGACTGAAAATCAGCCTATGATGGGAAATATTCGGGTTACGTGCTCCAAGGGAATGCTGTCAGCTGTGTTCTTTTTTAGATCTGGGTCGTTGAACTCATTGCGTGGCAAGACAATGAGCTGGCCTCTACCTTGTCCCTTCTCCACAACCCAACCGCAGTTGGCCACCTGATGCTCCATAAACTTGTCTAGGGAAAGACCCTCGATGTTTATTGCCTGTTACAATAACCAAACACTGCTTGACTTTTTGATATATAATAAACAAAACAAATTAGAACCCTCAGCAGTCATTACAAACACAACAATCACTACCACCCAATGTTTCAAAAACCGGACCGGTCATCGACCCGGAATTCTTGTAGAGTAGGTCCAGCAGGGTTCAACCGGGGGTCAACCCGAGCCGGACCGGTTTTTAAAACACTGATACCACCCGATAAAGTGCTCACAGAATCTACATGAGCCTACAAGCCAAACTGGCTCAAGACTTCCATAAAAAATCAAACTTCAATGCAATTTATGAAGATGAAATGAGAGATTTTACAACTAGCATTGTTTACTATAAAGATACCAAAGAGAGCCAAGTTTACCTCAGCAAGCACAGGCCTAGGAACCTTTTGATAAGTCAACGACAGGACATGGATGGCGTAATTTTGGATGGCTTGTTCAAAACCTGATCACCATTTTTTTGTCATACACAGTAGAATTACATAAAGTAACATTATAGATCTCTTCCACCAAATTCAAGATAATCATAATCATAATAATCATAATCATAATCAAGTAGAGCCTTTTCCCCATTATTTGGGGTCGGCGACATGGATCTTACTCCATTCAGGCCTATTTTGGGCTACCTCATTTGTAAGAGAGAGTAAAGTCAAATCCTTTATTAACTCCATCCAAGTTCTTTTAGGTCTCCCTCTCCCTCTTTTAGCAGATAAACATAATGAAAATCCTAGTAATTCGCTCCAAGAAAGCTCACTTCGAAGCAACTTCCGAGAAACAATGCAAATAGATGCAGGCTAATTTCCAGCTAATGTGATGGTTCCTTTTCCTATAAGTGCCTTTTGAGAGAGAATGTTTGTATTTAAAGAAAGAAAAACCTTTACATCCAACACTAGCCCAACCAAACAGAGTGCTTTTTTCATAATTAAGTAGTGTTAAGCCAAATAGGCAGCATAAGTTTCAATCAGCATAAAGTTGGAAAACAATTATGCACCATAAAATCATTTCAATAATCAGGCTTAAGCCAGAGTGAAACAGCTGAAAGATGAAATCAAACAGTCCATAAGCATGCTAAATTTAGTAGGTCGTTCCATAGTTGATCAACTAAAAGATGAACGTTGTACTAAAAGAAATTCATAATTTTATATCCTTACCTGGAACAACTTCAACAATGCTCCGGTTCTTTGCAGCTTCATCCCAAAACTGTCGAAATCTTGCAGTCTATAGTGAAATATAGAGTCACAGTTAGAGAAATTTACTTATAAGCAAAAACACCATTGTTGAGAAGCTACATACCTCCAGATAGTGAGACAGAACTATTAATGTCTTAAACTGTTCTTCCATTTGCTGTGAAGAGGAAAAACAGATAACAGATATCAGAAGAGGCTGCTCCAAAAATAGTGACAGGGTGTAATCATAGTGTACATGCAACAGCCATCATCAACCAGGCAAGTTATAAATAAGAGACACCAACATATAGAATAAAAGAGTGCGTACCACACGTTCCGGGATTAAGTAAAGACAGAGATTAAAATCTGGGGCTGGCATTGCCATCAGAGCCTGTTCACACAGCCATAAAAAATGATTTACACTGAAAACATATTTAAACACCAAAATACCATAAAAATCCAAAAGTTTCACTCCTGTATCTTATTTTAGAAAGATTGCCAATGACCTTAACCAAAATTCTAGCAACAATCTGAGTGCTCATACGGTCTGGCTCGAACTGCAAGCAAACAAATTTGGTATAAGCAAACAGCACTTCTTGATCCAATTCCTAAATTCAAATTTTACCCCTTAATCACATAACCTAACCAAGTACAAGAATTGTAAATCATAAGTTATTCCAATTGTAATAGTTCTTCAATTCAGCACATCCCCAAATAAGCTTGATCCAGTATTTTGAATATAGTTGATTTTTACCTGATAGAGACGGAGCAGGCAGAGATTTGCATCTAAATTGTATGTCTGTGATGAGACCTACAGCACAAAACGTGAAGCATATCAGCTACGTCAGACATCGGACGACGAAACAAATGTAAGAGCAGAATACACATGGCTATTTTCTTCAGAGACACCCTGCCAGGAACAGTTACTCATGTAACATGACAAATGAGATACAAATGCTCACGTTCACTTTTAGCACTTTATGAGGGAATTCTCTTAACACCCTGTAGTTGGTATTAACAAAGGACTTCTATAGCCATCCGTCAATGATCCGTAAGCCAAAAGTAGGAGATACGATTAACCAATATAAACACAGTCATACAGAAGTCATATGCTCATTAAAAAATAATAGCAGCTCAGCTGTAAGAAATTATTGTTCATGTCGCACCCTGTAGAAAACGACGTCATGGCTCTCACCCCCTTTATATGATGCTCTACAACTTCTCCAATCCAATTCCTGATAGCTATTCTCCTTGATGTTTAAGATGATGCAACACCTTCTTCAAACCATTGTTTAATATTCCCTCCAGTCAATTTTAATTGAGACAATTAGCAAAAAAACCATAGCAAATCAGATGATGCTGTTCCCTAATTATTCTCTGGCCGAGTGCCTGGAGACAGCAACGACGGCTGCCCAGCAGTGATCCTACGTCGAGGTTGCGAGGCCTCCACGAGGAAAGGTGACTCGCTCGCTCGGAAAGCCTAGGCTTTTAGGCTTTTACTGTGGATGCCACATCTCAATAAAATTGACCAATTATGGGACGGTCTCGATTAAAAGTGACTGGAGGGAGTATAAATGTTACACTGCTAGGCGAGACAATAATTAACCACCCACCCGCTTCTCCTGATTCCTATTATCTCAAATTAATGTCATCTCAGTTTGAAAATGTTTTGTTTCCATCAAGTTCCACTAAAATGGTTACTTCAACATCTACTCGTATATCTTTCTCTTTCACATCTGCAAATTCCAAAAAAGTTCTCCATGCTCACCTAATACTTTAAAGTGAAAGAAAAACACATTGTCTTCCCTCAACCAATCCAGCTACGGCACAATGCACCGTAACGAAAACAAATCATGAGGCAAAATCCGAAACTCTTCTTTCTTTCAAATACTCCCTCCGTCTGCTTTAGATGCTCCTTCTGGAAAAGAGGACAGTCCTGTTTTAGATACTCCATATAGTCAATTCAAATAGATTTTGAACCTCTTCTTCCCCCCATCAGTTGGGGGTTTCCACCATCCAATAAAAATCAACATTTTTTCAGATGGAGCATCTAAAACAGGATGGAGGGAGAATTTAGATTTGGAGATTGATCATATTGACGCAGTATTAGACAACATCTGTTCAACCACCAAATGGACATAAAGGAATACTAAGAACCAACAGCTTCAGCCAAAGGTCGAAACTTTCCAATTCCCATGAATCGTAATTGTTCAATGTGACCTTACCTAAAAGCTCGAGACTAAATTAAGACATGCCACTGATACTACGAAAACACACAAGATAAAAAGAGCACTTCTAAAGAAAGAGGGGCCCGTACTTGTTCATTGACATAGTTCTCCAGATCAGGAAGAATGTCAGGGTTATACGGGTTTACGGCTACCAGCTGCTCCACCGTGTAGGACATTTGCTGCGGCGGCGGCTGCAGATTCTGAGCCGGTTCTCTCCCCATTTCCAATCAAAGTCAACCGGCGGGACGATGTTAGCTCAGGCAGACCTCAAGATCCCTTTTGTCGGGAAGAAGGGGAAGGGAAGCTGAGCTGAGCGCACAAAAAACCCTAACAGAGCCCTCGAAATTGCTAGGTGTAATTGGGCCTGCAGCTATATGATGGGCCCCTTTTTGTTCTAGGTCCATATTGGGCCTGAAGAATATCAGGCTTCAATTGGTAGGTGTAATTGGCGCGCCGGAAGGCCATCGGTAAGATGGGCCTGTTGCAGGGCTATTAGTGTAATTTGGATGTGGCCTTCTAGGGTTTTGCAGGAATATAGATGGCCTTCCGGCGCCGGGGTCTTGGAGAGCCAGTCGATCTCAGAGTCGTCTTGTTCGGAGAGAGGAGTTGGAGCGGTGGTGGTGGTAGCGAGCGGCGGAGATGGCGGCGAAGGCTTTGTCGCAGAAGGAGGCGGACATACAGATGATGCTGGCGGCGGATGTCCATCTGGGCACCAAAAACTGCGACTTTCAGATGGAACGTTACGTCTTCAAGCGAAGAACCGACGGTAAATCATCACACCTCCTCAATTTGTTTTCAATTACGGATTTCCATTTGGTCTATTCTTTCGGTTCCTTTTTGTACGTTATCATTATCATTTTTGGTGGATCTGCCTAGTGTGGATTCAGTGTGTGGGGCTAATCAGAAGCAAGTCCGACATTTTGTATGAATATAAGATGCTTTTGTACTTTCTGGTGTTGCATGATGGATTGATGTGCTTACAACAGCATGGTACACGAACTAGGACATTTTCGAATCTGCTTTCTAGGGAAGTGAGAGGCGCTGGTGATCGTTGATGTTAATTACTCTATTCTTCGTCGAAAAGAATTGAAATTTATATGAACTAGACAAAGCATGTGCATCGAGTTGGTCTTATTCTACGACTAGAAAACGGAGTAGAGTAATGAAATGTGTGGTTAGATATTGCTGTATTGGCGTTCTTCTATTAGCTAGTGAATGAGGCATTCTTAACTGAACTACTTTGTGATGGATAACAAGTGAGTTATTATAAATGATTGGTATGCTGGTACCATGAATGGCAAGCAATGTGTATCTATAACATAAACACAGAACCCGTTTCTTCTAACTTGTGAGTGCTGCCTGGTTCTCGCTTTTTAATTTTGTTGGTTGATTTCCTTTGTAATGCAAGAGATTGCAGTGATACTTTAGTTGAAACAAATTCGTTTGTTAAGGTAGGCTATTCGTTAGTATCTGTTCTTTTCTTTTCAGGTATTTATATCATCAATCTTGGTAAAACCTGGGAGAAGCTTCAGCTGGCAGCAAGAGTTATTGTTGCAATTGAAAATCCCCAGGACATTATTGTGCAGTCTGCAAGACCTTATGGTCAGAGGGCAGTTTTGAAATTTGCACAGTACACTGGTGCTCATCCCATTGCTGGGCGCCATACTCCTGGTACATTCACCAATCAGCTTCAGACATCATTCAGTGAGCCTCGTCTCCTCATCCTCACTGATCCAAGAACTGATCATCAGGTTTTCATGTTGCCTATATCTATTGACTTAAATTGTATGGATCAATTTAAAATAGTTTGTCATTTGACAAGCAGTTCCTGAACTTTTCTATATCAACTTGACCTACAGCCCATTAAGGAAGCTGCACTGGGAAACATTCCAACCATTGCCTTCTGTGACACGGATTCCCCCATGCGATATGTTGACATCGGCATTCCAGCCAACAACAAAGGAAAACACAGCATTGGATGCCTGTTCTGGTTACTGGCAAGGATGGTTTTGCAAATGCGTGGTACTATTCTTCCTGGGCATAAGTGGGATGTAATGGTGAGAAACAACAATCTTGTTATATTTGATCTTCTAGTATTCTAAATTATGAAATTGTTGATAATTGAGTTGACCTCAACCTTGTCTTTGCTTTGGTAAAACCTTAAATATATTCATTTGGTGGTTCATCTATACGTTGCTTCATGTGAAGTATTAAATTATATGTATAACTTTTATATGCATTTGCATTTTACTTAATACTAGCCAAAAAAATCTTTAAATTGGTACAAACAACCTTTCCATGTCTGAAATACATGTAGTCCTTATTGGTTGTTATCTTCTCCATTCGTTTTTAATCTTAAAGGTTTTTTTTTTCAGGTGGATCTGTTTTTCTACAGGGACCCAGAGGAGGCCAAGGAACAAGAAGAGGAAGAGATTGCTGCTGCCCCTGAGTATGGTGCTGTAGACTATTCCACAGCTACTCTAGGGCTTTCGGCAGATCAATGGCCTAGCCAAATTGCTGACACGCAATGGGCTCCTGAGATGGGTGCTCCGGCTGCAATTCCACCCATGGCCTCTGTTGAGTTGAATCCTACTCCAGGTGATTGAATACTACTCTGATATTGCTTTTTCTTTGCATTTGCATATTTCCTTTTTGATGCTCCCTCCGTCCAATGAATCCTGTCTGCATTTGAAAATGAGTTAAATTTATTAGACTCCAAAGCCCGTACAAAAAAGCCCCCCCCCCCCCTTTCTGTGATTTTGGTCCTGGGGGGGAGCAAAGTCAGATGTGTAATGATGGACCCATGTTTTTTCATATGCAGACAGAGGCTTCATTGGATGGAGTATTTAGAATTGTTGACTTATCTTTTGATAGCTGTGGATTCCTACCAGATATGTTAAAATTTATGTTTTGCGATCCTTATCTTGCATCGACATCCTATATTAGGATAAAAAAATTTGCAACTTCATTTTTGTTTATAGTTATTATTAACATATTGTTTAGGAAAACCTTTCAAATTGATTTTTCGCTCCAAATGTTGATATATCTTTTACTTTATGCAATTTGACAGATGCTGCAGGTGACGGTTGGGATGTGGCTGCTGCACCAGTCCCTGCTGCTGGAGTTGATGTTGTTCCCACTCCAGCTCCTACGGGTTGGGATTAGTCTAATGCCTATTATCTTAATACTATGTTTTGTAGAGATTGAAGATCCCTTTTTTATTTTGAGAGAGTATTCAGTTTTTGAATGAATTTCATTTATTAGCACTTAGAAGTACTTGTATTTTTTGTCACCTCGTACTTTTGCCGAAAAGGTAATCCTTGCAGGCATGCTAAAGGATATTTACTATTTATGTATGTCCTTTGTTGAGTATCATAAGCCGAGGTTTTGGTTACAACAGTCTAAACTAATCCTGTGATGCACTTACATTTTCCAAATTCTTCTACCCAGAATTTCAGTTTGTTAATCTGAAGAATTTATATGCAGTAGTTTCGTTACACTATAAGTTTAAATCAGAAATTAGAGTTTTCTAATGCGCATTTAGAGTTTGTTATGCGCAGTTACAAAGAGATGTAAGATCTGATGTATTGGGGAATAGCAGGTTAACAGGGTCTTTCGCACAGTTTTTAGAACCTACCCACACCTATCCCGTTGGATTTTGATCTGACAGCTTTTGATGCACTCTATGCATCTTAAACAGGACTCTTCTTTTAAATTGTTATTTGCTCTTACTAATTTCTTCCAAGGGGCTGTTTGAGAGTATTTTCGTGCAATAAAGGGTTGTTGAGGGTTTATTGTCCAAAGGGTTGTTGAGGGTTTATTGTCCAAGTCAATATGTCGCATGAGTACTATCAGGCCTTAAGGCCAACCCTCCGTGTGACCTAAAGGGAGAAAAGGCATCCGAGCCCATTTTCTTTGAAACTTAAAGGAAGCCAAACCAAAAAGGGAGTCAAACAGCTATGCAAATGCAGCTTTTTCATAGATTTGTTCCTTTCATGCTTTGAAAGGTACAGGGAAACACTACTAAGTTCCTCAATGTAATGTTGTCAAAAATAGTTTTTCGACATAAATTAGTAGTGTCAAAGAACTAATGTTTGACAACATTATATTGAGGAACTTAGTAGTGTTTCCCTGTACCCTTCATGCTTTTAAAGGCATAAATCTAAAAACTATTTTTGACAACATTATATTGAGGAACTTAGTAGTGTTCAAGGTTTTCAAAACCGGACCGGCCATCGACCCGGATCGATGGCCGGTCCGGTTGGACCGCGGTTTGACCACGGTCAAACCGGGGTCAAACCGGAATGACCCGGTTTTGAAGTATAAATGGTAAATATATATTAAATAGTTAATTTGTATCATATTAACACAAGAGCCCAGGTAGCCCAGGTGGTTAAAGCTGTTGGTTTGGGAGGAGGGGGGGGGGGGGGGGGGGGTCGAATCCCCCTCAAACAACAACTTTTTTCAAAAAAAAAATCCGTGACCGGTCCGGTTTAAGACAAACCGGCCGGTTTAACCGGCCGGTTTTTTTCGGTTTACCAGACCGGGGTAAACCGGGTGAACCGAACCGGTTTCCAGCTCGGTTCCGGTTCTCCGCGGTCGGACCGGCCGGTCCGGTCCGGTTTTGAAAACCATGGTAGTGTTTCCGTGTATTTTCGAAAACCTCATGGTGATAATAATTTTGGACGGAGGGAGTAAGAGGTTTTTTCTTTTCTTTATTTTACAACTGCCCAAGGGCATCCGGTGGAACAATTCTACCACGTGGCCAGTGGAAAGGTCCATTCAGTTTTTGCTATATATATCTTATTGGTAAAGTGATTGGATATTTAGATCTTGACATTTAGGGCCATTTGGGGCGTGAAAAAGCCAAAACATTTAGGGCCGTTTGGATGTTTTGCTTTTAATCACGCCCCGAACAGCCCCTTAGCAAGCAAAGAAACCTATTAAACTTCCAATGGACCTCTCCACCAGGGGTCCCATAGAACCGTTCCACTTGGTAATTTCTCTAAGTTAGAGTCCTTACTTTATTAATGACCCTCTTTCCTTTTTACTCCCTCTATCCCGAGAACAGTGCCTGTATTTCAGATTTTAAGGATCCACAAAAAAGTGGCTTCATTTGCCCTATATGCCAATATTTTTTTTGTGTGTTTGGCAATGTGGATTTAGACTCTGGTTTTTTAAGAATCACATGATTTGTCTAAATCCTGCTTTTGACAACTCCTTTTTGGGTATAATTTAATTTTTTTCCAAAATAGTATGATTCTAATTATAACTTAAAAGAAGGTCACCCCAATCACACGAGATTCTTTCACTGACGTAAGAATCACACCTCTAAATCCAAATCAAGGCTGTGAAATGTACCCTAAATTTTCATCGTGTTCAAATGAGCGGTCGCTATTATATGCATGGAAGGAGTGCTTTTAAAAAATGAGGCCCGATGTTGGCAGACGGCCGTGTTGCGTTTACGACTTACGAGGCCACGGAGCCCTCGAAAATATTAGGCGTCATTGGGCCTACAGGTCTAAGATGGGCCTATTTTATGTTGATGTTAAAAAAAACAAGAGACCCATGATGCCAAGATGGGCTTGCTGCATTTGCAAGGCCTGCGCTCTAGGGCTTGCTCTAGAGTTTGGCGATAGAATATATAGTGACCGAATAAGGTAGCCTCCGGCGCGCCACCTCTCTTGTAGCCAGTTCCATCCCAGAGCCGTTCGGAGGCCCGGTAGTGGCGGTAGCAGGCGGCGGAGATGGCGGCGAAGGCTTTGTCGCAGAAGGAGGCGGACATACAGATGATGCTCGCAGCGGATGTCCATCTGGGCACCAAAAACTGTGACTTTCAGATGGAACGTTACGTCTTCAAGCGAAGAACCGACGGTAAATTGTTACTTCTCTTCAATTTGTTCTGTTTATTTTTGTCTGTTATCATTTTCAGTAGTTCTGACTACTGTGGATTGAGTGGACAGAAGTAAATCCGATTATTTTCTATTAATTTGTTATACTTTCTGATGTTAAATGCTGCATTGTTGAGCTCGGAACGATTTGGTAAATGAAATCGGACGTTTTCCAATCTGCATTCTTGGGGAGGAGGGGTTGGTGATTGTTGATGCTAATTACTCTTTTTACTTGCGGAGATAATTGGAAATGATACGAATTATACAAAGCATGCAAAACTTGATTTTTTTTTTTTTGTATTGAGGGATCATAGGCGAATTTTCTTATGTACAACGAGGATATAAATAACAAGTGATTAACTATAAATGCTTAGTATTCTCGTACAGAAAATGAAAAGCTCTTTACTCACAGTGTCGATCGGGTTTTTGTTGGATAGGGAAAGTGGGTCTCACGTGAGCCACTTTTTTACTGTTCAACAAAAACCCGCCAGCTCATGGTACAAGGGTTTATTGTACAGATTTGGTGTAGCATATTTGTTTGACATATATGTATTTGTACATACTTAATTTGCACACAGACTTGTATATACCTGTTGTAGAGTGAAAACTACAAGGGAAGCAATAACATCCCGCTAATTGCTTGATTCTCTTTGTGGTGCAAGGTTGACGCAAAATATTAAACGAGCTATTGCCTTTTTTTTCTGGAATTGTGTTTCCTATTTTTCAGGTATTTTCATCATCAACCTTGGAAAAACCTGGGAGAAGCTTCAGTTGGCAGCAAGAGTTATAGTTGCAATTGAAAATCCTCAGGACATTATAGTGCAGTCTGCAAGGCCTTATGGTCAGAGGGCAGTTTTGAAATTCTCACAGTACACTGGTGCTCATCCAATTGCTGGACGGCATACTCCTGGTACATTCACGAATCAGCTTCAGACCTCATTCAGTGAGCCCCGTCTCCTCATCCTCACTGATCCAAGAACTGATCATCAGGTTTTCATGCTGACTATAATATCAACTTATATTGTACTCCCTCCGGTCACTTTTATTTAAAACAACTAGCAAAAATAGCATACCAAAATTAGATGATACCGTTCCCTAATTATTCTCCCGCCCGGTGGCCCTAGGTTGAGGTTGAGGTCAAGAGGCCTCCGCGATGAAAGGCAATAGGCTCACTTGCTCGGTAAGCCTAGGCTTTTACTATGGACACCACATCTCAATAAAATTGGCCAATTATGTGATGATCTCAATTCCGGAGGGAGTTTGGATTTATGTTATATTCTTACTTGATAATTGGCCGACCAGTTTCTGAACTTTTCTATGTCAAATTGGCGTACAGCCCATCAAGGAAGCTGCACTGGGCAACATTCCAACCATTGCCTTCTGTGACACGGATTCCCCGATGCGATATGTTGACATTGGCATTCCAGCTAACAACAAAGGGAAACACAGCATTGGGTGCCTGTTCTGGTTACTGGCAAGGATGGTTTTGCAAATGCGTGGTACTATTCTTCCTGGGCAGAAATGGGACGTAATGGTGAGAAGCAATTTTGTGTGTTTGCTTTTCTAGTATCTATGATATGAATTTGTTTTGTGAATAAGCAGATTGGAAAATTTGGTTGTCCTTAACCCTGTCTTTGCTTTTGTATAGCCTCCATAGTAATGTTTTGGTGGTTCATATATTTTGCTGCAATTATGTGGAATTTGAAAGTACCTAAATGGCTTGTACTTGGTTTTTTCCGAGAATTACTTGAACTGGTTTAAGCAAAATTTTCATGACTGACCTAAGAGTAGTCCTTATGGATTATTAATTGCCCCATTGGTTCTTTGATGTTAATGCCTTTTCTATTATGTCCAGGTGGATCTGTTCTTCTACAGAGACCCGGAGGAGGCCAAGGAACAAGAAGAGGAAGAGGTCGTTGCTGCCCCTGAGTATGGTGCGGTAGAGTATGGTGCAGTTTCTCTGGGACTTCCTGCAGATCAATGGCCTAGCCAAATTGCCGACAATCAGTGGCCTGCTGAGATGTTGGCCCCACCTGCAATTCCGCCCACAGCAGCGGGTGAGTGGAATGCAGCTCCAGGTGATTAAATGCGATTCTTTCTGTTATTGTTTTCTCTTTGCTATCAAATTCTTTGTATTTATCATATTCAGGTAGTGCCTTTTCCCAACTATCTGGGGTCGGCGACGTGGATCTTAATCATATAAATTCTTTGTATTTATCACTTCAAAAAAAATTGTATTTCGGTTAGAATTGTTGAACCTATCTTTTTAGTGCTGTGGACGCCTGCCTGGTTGGTTAACTATAGCTCCTTTCCTGTCATATATCTTAACATTATTTTTCACTATTACGATCCTTTTTTTAAATGAAAGACTAGCTGCTTGTGAAGATGAAATATATTTGCAACTTCATCTTGTTTGGAGTTATGATTAACATATTGTTTATTCTAACTTTTTTTTGATTAATTAAGTATTGACTCACCAATTGTTGAGATATCTTTTACTTCATGCAATTGGACAGTTGCTGCTGGTGACGGTTGGGATGCTGCTGCTGCACCAATCCCTGCTGCTGGATTGGATGCTGTTCCTACTCCTGCACCTTCGGGCTGGGATCTGTAGTCAAGTGCCTCTACATTAGTACCGTGTTTTGTAGGGATTGAAGAGCCTTTTCCTCTTTGAGAGAGTATTCCGTTTTTTAAACAAATTTCTTTTCTAGATGAAGTTATAAGCTTAACGAAGATACTCCTTGTATTTCTTTGACACTGCAAATTCTTAAGGGTATTGTTACATTGCTTACTTTTCCCAAAAGAAAACTACATTACCTCACATGCATAATAAACATGATATTTAAGAGAATAAACCACATGTAAGTTGGGAGAGAGAAGCTCTCCCCCCTCTCCTCACTTCCCCCTCCAGTAGCCCCCCCCCTCTTCCATTTCGTCCCCTCATTTTCTTGCTGCCCTGGGTGGCCAAACGGCTATTGCGGTATTGGGGCAGTTGGTAAGGCAGGAAAGGGGTAGAGAATCATTAATAGGGTAGCAAATTTTAAAGTCTCATACCTCCTTAGCTTTTTTTGACCCGACCTCCCCCTTCCCCATTGATGATGGGTATGTGATCCAGCCTCGTTGGTAATTGAGATGGCGAGATCCCATTGCATCATCTATTAGAGCTCTTAGCTTTGGACAATCGTGACGAGACCGAAAACCAAGATTACGAACCATGGTTTGGGCAAATTGAGTTTTCTATAATCAATTGCCCCATTTGGTGGAATTGAATGAACATACAATGAATTAAGCGAGATAAAAAGTGGTGATTCCGCATAATCAACGGAAACAAGAATGTGCTTGCGATGAGATTTTAAGATTCTCACTTTTCTGTGTTTTACTGTGAAAGAAAAAGCATGGGATGAAAGAACACAAACACAAATGCATGTTTTACATCACCCCTGAAAATTTTCAAGTTCAATAACTTTCAGGAGCTCCATTTTTCACACTCCAAACGCTTTTCACAATTTTCGTGATGAAAATTTTCACACTGAAAAATCTTCATGTCAACAATTTTTCACCTTCCAACAGGTCCGCATAGTCGGACTAGACAAGGTAAATTTCCTTTGTTGGAATATGCTAACTTTTTTTGTTCATTAATGGGGAATTTATTAAATACTACAAAAAAATTACGGATCAGGAAAACTGTTTAAAATATTTCCCAATCTAGGTATCTAATGTGGTTTTTTTTTACCCTGACCTGAAAGGCGTCGGTTGAATTTAAATGAAAGACTAACGCCTTTGAACCACTTTAACTGTTTTTGAATTATTTTAGTGGGATAAACTTCAACGATGGATATCTCTATTATTTTTAATCTATTTTTGCCCTTTTTTTATTTTTAATATTTTTTCTTATAACGTTGATATCACAAAGATGTTGAGCTACTGCATACTATTTATCGTAGTTTTGTGGTATTTTTTTCGATAGGATATTAAGATCATTATGATATCATGATGATTAAAAATGGCATTAAAAATAAGAAAAAAATAAAAAAATGGCTATAACGGATTAGAAATGAAAGAGATATGCATCATTGAAGTTTGTGATACTAAAATAGGTAAAAACAATAGAAGTTTCACTTATTCCTATCTCAAAGACATTAAAATTTGTCCTATTTTAAATGGCGATTAAACTTCACTGAATCATATCTTCTTTATCTTTAGTTCATTTTTACCTTTTTTTGTTCTTCCTTATTTTTTAGTATTTTTTCTAATCATCATGATATCATAATGATCTTGAATATCTTGTTTAAAAAAATATCACAAAAATTATGATAAATAGCATGCGGTGGCTCAACATCTTTGTGATATCATCATTATAAGAAATAACACTAAAAAGAAAGAAGAACAAAACAATTGGCAAGAACGGATTAAAAATGAGATATATGCATCATTGAAGTTTGTTCCATTAAAATAGTTAAAAACAGTTAAAGTGGTTCAAAAAAACCAACGCCTTCCAATTTAAATGGAACGGGACAAGGTAAAAAAAAATGCACGTTGGCGCATGCGTGGCTCGTTAAATACTCAGATCGGGAAATATTTTGAACAGTGTTTCCGATCTGTAATTTTTTTTGTGTATTATTTAATAAATCCTCCTTAATTAATTTCTTCGTTAATTAATTTCTTCATTAAGAAGAAGAGCACTACTACAACCGGTAATTTGTTCATTAATGAGGGGTTTGTCTAGCCTACTAATTTTTATTCCTGGCATCACATTCCCACTTGCCATGTCATCAAAAGAGTAAAAAAAACCTGAATAAAAGGAGAAATGAAAACACTTTTCCAGTGGCAGGAAGGGGTCAGATTGGGGCTTTCCATTTTTCATTTTTACAGACCCTTAATACTTTCCACTTGGAATCCGATTCCTTTCCACGCTCCACTTTTGACTCATCACTTTCCCCATGGAAGACGACGGCCGGGGGAGGAGGCCTCTCTTCTTTTAGTGTTTTACAAATTGCAATCGAGAGAGAGAGAGAGAGAGACAGAAATAAAGGGGTGGGTGGTGCGGTGGCATGGCTGGAAAATCGACCAACGGGGCTTCCGGTGAATACTCGATGGCCAAGACATCGGTGTGGTGGGACATCGAGAACTGCGCTGTCCCTAAAGGCTGCGATCCACATGCGATCGCCCCAAACATAAGCATGTCATTGGAGAGGATGGACTACCGAGGCCCTGTCACCATTTGCGCTTACGGCGACACCAACAATATCCCTAACGACGTGCAGCGGGCCCTCTCCAGCACCGGCATCGGCCTCTACCATGTTCCTGCTGGTATACATCTTCTTACTTCTCAATTTTGCCCCACTTTTATTATTCGCATCCATCTGTTTACTCTTCTTGCCGAAAAAGTAAGAATTGATCTGTCTGTGTGTTGCAACTGCTGTCGTTTTAATTGTGTCACCGATCAAGTTTTATCAAATTCTGGTGTCTGCTATAATTAGAACTGTGGATAATGCTGTAGAATTATTAAACATTTGAATAGTCATGATGTTGACTGGGCTTTTTTATTCTTCTTGATGAATGAGTTCATCCTGGCGATATGTTAGGTAGCCTGAAGGGCGAATTGCGAGCACATCACGAAGAATCTAAATTCAGCCTCAGCTGACATGAAAATGTTTTAAGTGATTTAAAAGCTTGGTGACAGGTTGTTTTGAGGCTAGAAGTGTGGCAAAATTGGATGATGGCTGACAAAAATGCAAAATGTGTTGTGGCCTTATGGAAATTCAAACGAGGATGCACTTAGGAAATAACCCTTGGTAAATAAAATTGGTAGAGAAGGATCGTTGCTATTAAAACAAATTGATGTGAAAATTGATATCAGAGATGAATTTGACTACTAATTTTGAGTAAAAAAGAATAAAAGCGAGGAATTTTCTGTTATACTGGTTAAAAAATAATCTTACATTTAAGCTAATACTATACCTTTATTTTGTTTGTTGCATTGATTTTTAACTGATCTATAACTCTGTCACCTAGGCTGCTTAGTAATTAATTAGTTAGAGGCAGTTTAGTAAGATATTTAATTATTTAGTAGTTATTTCTTATTACGCTTTAGGAATCTAGTTAGGGCCCACTACAACAAAAAAGGGCTTTAGAGAAGGGAAAATCTGTCGCTAAATGCACAGATATTTTCTGTCGCTCAATCCGTCAAAAAAGGTCGCGTCGCAACTGCTCAAAAACGACAGACAAGAATCAACCATCGATAGTGAGTATTATCGACGGATGAGAAATAGCGACGGATTTTAAACCGTGGAATAAAAGTTATTGCGACTGTTTTTATCCGTTAAAAAAAGTTTTTAGTGACGGATAAATTCTGTTGAAAATATATTTTTTGCGACAGCTTTAGCTCATTTGTGACAGATTTTATCTGTTGGTAGAAACTTCGAAAAAATTAAAAAAAAAAATAGCAGCTTTATGCTGCTGTGCTAAATATGGATAACAAGCATTATTCATAAATGCAAAAAATTGTTCAATGTATTAAGAGTGCATGATATTTCAATTAATATAAACTACATTATGCGACAATAGTATAATTACTGGGAAAATCAACAAACAATAGCAATATTATGCCAGAACAATAATTAATAGATCACCGTAAAAAAAAGTAAGTGCAAGCCTAGATAAACTATACAGTTGTTTTACACTGTCTTTGAAAAACTACCCATTGAGAAAGTAAATTACATATCAAGAAGAAAGACTATTGCTCCTAATACACATACGCACATGAGAATACTAATAGCAAAAAATCAATTGCAGACATGTCCCATGCCATTTAAATAGACAATATTATATGTCATTCATATAATAAAGCTGGGCATTCAAATCATTACTAATTTAACCGCAAGCCAGCTCCTCTAGAAGTTGAGTTGTTTGTTTATCCCAGACAAGTACAGATTGATCATCTGATCCTGATATAATCTTACCACGGTCAGAGCTAATTGATCAGACAGGTCTGCAGTAGATTTTCAAAAGAAGATCCAAGTTACATATCTAGCATTTGCCTAATCAGTTTCCTAAATTAAATTCGTTTTGTCTTCATTTCAGTATCCAGTTAACTAATGAAGTCAGTAACTAGGATACAATTGTAAATCAAGCCAATACGTTTACAAACATCACAAAAAAGTAAACAATTAGATCTTAAAAGAACCTGGTGTGTCCTTTCAATGTGGGCCGGAGTTCTGAACTACGCAGGCTAGGATCCCATATTTTAACCTGAAGAAAAGTTAGGTGGATTTTTATTCAAATTGATTTGGAACACAAAAATATATAACCAAGCAGCAAAAAAATAAACAATACTCAAATACTGAAATAGATAGGATCAATTACGATGGAGTCAGATTCACAAACATAAATCATAATGCATATTAAGTATGTGATAGTTCTTCCCGGAAAACCGTATAGTGTCCACATGATAAAACCATGAGTAAATATGTGCTAGGACCTAGCAAAAAAAGAAAAGAATGGGCTAGGGTGTTAGCAACATCTAATCTAAGATCTGAGAGTAGTTAGGATAAGAATCGTGCACAATGAACAAAATACCTTGCAACCATGAATTAGATTAAAACTGATGACTCTGACAAGATAACTCAAAGATGTTCTGATAAAAGGTCCTGCAATGTCTGCGCAGAATCTGAGTGGAGAGTCACACACATGCAAACATGAACTTTTGTGTGGTTTAGAATGTAGGGCCAACTACTGAGATTAGGCCCTCAATATAAAATTGTCATTCTTCTGACAAATCTCAAATTTATAGATAAGGAATTTCAGACATTGCCCTGATAAAGGTTTGCAAGAATTCAATTGCAATTTATTGAACATGAGAAACAGGGGGAATGAACCGAAAGAAACAACCAGCCAAAAAGAAAGAGATGACAAAATTCGCATTACAATCTTCAAAAGACCTTTAAAAACAAAAAGAATCAAGGATGCAGAAAGAATACAGACCTAAAGCACCACTGTCAGAGGCCCATTTCCAAACACGACTAAAGTAATCGGTCCTTGATGTTTTGTCTCTACTAATCATGCTCTGCACCCAGCTCCTTCCGACACCAGATACCTCAGCAGGTTGCTAAGAATCATCTATGATATCTGGGGAGCGTGGGGAAGACAATCCATACAATGGAACAGACTGAGTCTAAAGCATTGAGATAAGTGTTTCATATCATGAATTCGATTGAGAATATTGATCTTATTTCTAGCATATTTATCCAACACACCTCCACAAGAACGCGAAATCTGATTAAACAGAACTCAGACAGATTGGGCTGCAATTCCTCCACCTTCTGCGCATAACGTCCATCCAATGGACTCAAAGCAGTCAACTCAAATGTCTCCAGATCACCATTCACCTTCTTCATCTGCAATGCAGTCATAAATTGAACATACAATCATCAGAACTCAAATAAAAACTAAGTGTGTTCACATTATTACAAGGGAATAACAGAAACAACTATATCAAGGCCAGATTATAATCTCCAACAGATGACCCACTCAATCATACAATTCATATTTGGAACAAAATTAGCAACTTCATCATAAATTCACCTTCTTCATTTGCAACAACAGTCAAAAATTGAACATTCAATCATCAGAACTGAACTCAGAAACTAATTTGTTACAGTTTACAAGGCAATAACAGAAACAAATATATCAGAACATACAAGTCCATATTTAGAACAAAGTGAGCATCTTTATCATAAATTCATCTTCCCCATGTTCAACAACAGTCAGAAATTGAACATTCAATCATCAGAATCCCAATCACAATCTAAATTATGGTCAAATTTACAAGGCAGTAACAGAATATTCACTCAAACACACAAGCCCATATATAGAACGAAAAATTTAGCCCCTTGATATCATTATTAATTCGTAATTTGATACCTTTACATCTGGGACCTGGTGTTGGTTCAACAGAGCTCTGGAACTAAATAAACTTCTGCGAGAATCTGGCCACAGCGGCGGCGTCAAAAATTTGGGCGGGCGGCGGAAGGTTGAGCTGAACATCGATCCCCCGACACTCGTCAAACTCGTCACTCGTCGGAGGCTTGTACTCTCGGTCTCGGAGTTACTGTTGGAGAGAAAGAGACTTGGAGAAGAAGCTTTCCTGGCGGTTGAGAGAGAAAGAGAACTCGAATAAGGGAGGAGCTGAGGAGGGAGGGAGAGAGAGACCTACCTCAGTGAGTCGTCGACAACGGCCGGGGGTGTGAGGACGGTCCGGATGGAGACCAAAGGCCAGAGATGGTGTCGGCGAACTGTAGGCAGATGGGCGTCGGGGAAAATGGAGGAGAAAAATGATAGAAATTAGGGTTTTTAATCTTGACCTTTCAAATCAACGGTCATGATCTTTTTTCTCTTTTTTTTTTATCGACAGATCTTTTAACCGTGGAAAAAACCGTGGAGACTATACAATATCAACGACAGATCTTCTAGTGACGGAACAAAACCGTGGAATGTGTATACTTTTAGAGACTGTTTTTTATCTGTCCCTATAAACCGTCGGTATCGTTAACTTTTTCTCCACCTAACTATTTTCGTGGAAACAATTAATCTTTCTCGACGGATTTATTAGCGATTGAAATAAAACCGTCTCTAAAACCCATTTTTGTTGTAGTGGCCATTTGAGTTTGTTATTGAATGCAAAAGTAAGTTAGCTTGACTAGGTATCTTCTCGAATTCCTTTCCTTCTCTGATCTTCTTCACTATTCTTCTCCTACTGCTTGCTGTTTGCGGCTATTTTTTTGCTTCTATAACTGGGCAGTAAGCTAGTTTTGAAGTTGCTGCTGTTTGCTTTGTAATCAGGCATGCCCCTATCAAGCTCCCTCTAGTTTCATCCTATTTTCTCCTCTACTCTCCCTTACCTGTGATTCTGCAAGGAGTTGCACCATACTCATGAGTGCTTATGTTGTTGTCAGGTGTTAAAGATGCAAGTGACAAAAAGATTCTAGTTGACATGTTGTTTTGGGCTATCGACAATCCTCCCCCCTGCAAATTATTTACTAATATCTGGTGATCGTGATTTTTCTAGTGCCCTCCATCAGTTGCGCCTAAGAAAATATAATATTCTATTAGCTCGACCTCAAAATGCATCTGCGCCTCTTACCGCTGCAGCAAAAAGTGTTTGGCTTTGGACTAGTCTTGTGGCTGGAGGTCCTACTTCACTACCTAATGAAAACACAGTTGAAGATGTAAGGGTTGATAGTAAGCATAAAACGAAGCAACCTCGAAGACCACGCTCAACTCCGAACAAAACGATGATTGTGCCCAATGAAGCACTCACGTCAAGATTATCTAGTACTATTTTACTGGCTTTGAATTCACTAAAAGAGGACATGATTGTGCCCACTGAAGCAAATATAAAGGACTGTATCCACTACGGGAAAGTTAATCAACCGAACTTCAATGTTAGGAGAGCTATTCTATGTGCTCTTGAGCTGCAGATGGTGGTAATGCGTGAAGTTGGAGATGGCTTGCAAGTATATGTCCCCAAAAGTAAAAAATTATGGAAGTATGTGAACCCTATTGATAGTGATGTAAAGAAAGAGAAGGAAAAATTTGCAGCAGTTCAGAAATTTTTAACATCTCCCAGTGGCCATGCTAGTATATTGGCTTCTCCATCCAAGTAAAAGAAGTGTTGCATTTGTTCTTTTGGCTCAGCTTGTTTTGGTGTTTCTCTCTCTGACTTATTATTCAATAAAATTGCTACAGGTACAAGGCTGCTTTTCTACTACGGAATATGTGTCTAACAGATTCTACCTTAGGTGAAGTCTTGCAGATCCTGCATATGGTTATCACTACCAAGAGGTGGATTATCGCGCATGCCTCGGGATGGCAGCCGCTGGTTATTAACTTACCCGCAAAGAAATCAGGGGTAAGTGTGAAAGTTGATAGTCTGCTAGCCCTGGGGATCTGGCATATGTTAGTGTGGACTCTTCTTTTGGATTCCTGCTGAATAGGTGGGTTAGTAACTTCCTGTTGCCACTACAGTTTATAAGACCAATGGCTGAGTAGGTTCGAAGTATATTAGGGATATGATGGCAAGCTTACATGTATTTATGGATAATACACCATATCACTATCAATATCCTCTTCTTTATTGATAATGGATCCTAAGTAACGGAATTGATCACACCTTGGCACTTCTTGCCCATCTATTTCAACTGAGGCTTTACATATAGTTCTACTATCCTTAAAATTAAATTTCATGCACTTTGTATTTTGATTATAGAGCATCCCTCCATAATTCCAGTTTTACATTCAAACCTACTTTACTTTAATCAATTAAAAATACATCATCTATGTCACGCCCTCGGCACCGCCCAGATCTGAACCGAATCCGGTCCAAGAGCTGGACTGGCGCACGGGGGCGACATTGAAAGAGATATAGCGGAAGACTTTCGCCCCACATACGGGCAGTCACATTAACAGAGTTACGACAACTATTTTGAGCAAGAGTAAATAAGAAGATATAAAGAGGACTTTAAGTCTAACATTGCCCACAAGTCATAAAACCCACAACTAAAATCCTGAGCCAACACACTGGGCTCGAAACAAAAAGGATCTGGAAAAGATCTAAACATAAGTTTGATATAAGTATCATCAACCACCATGTTTCATACTAAACAAAGTACAACAAAAAAGATAGTCACATCTAAAGGCCTCCACGCCTAATCCCAAGCTCTCTCCGATTGTTCTTTATACAGAGGATCCTGTCCATCTGCGTGTCACACCACCTAGCCCCAAAATAAAATATGGAAAGAGGGGTGAGTATAAAACTTAGTAATAGTTTTTATACAATCGACAATAATCAAAAGTCATTCGGCATCATAACATAGCAATATAGATCCATAACCGACATGATTATACCATTTTCTGGTCATACATTCATGATACATATTCCTGCATAACACTATCTCATTCACATACTTTCTACTTGTGCATTCATAACACATAATCTTGCATAATAATGTCTCATTCATATACTTTCTACTCATGCATTCATAACACATAATCCTGCATAATAATGTCTCATTCACATACTTTCCACTCTCATGTATTCTTAACACATAATCCTGCATAATAATGTCTCATTCACATACTTTCCACCCATGCATTCATAACACATAATCCTTCATAATAATATCTCATTCGCATACTTTCCACTCATGCATTCATAACACATAATCCTGCATAACAATATCTCAATCACATATAATGAATGCCTCCATCAAGGAGTAAACACAATCATCGCCACGAAGGCGGCATCGCCAACACAGGCAGAATCCAGTCAAGGTCACGAAGGCGTATCATAGTCCGATTTTCACATAGGAAACATAAGGTCGGGGGTTGTTGGCACGGAATGCCAGCTCGCAGATATATCGCCGATATATCGGTATCAGGCCAAATCGATACACCGATACCACACAGTATCGGATTTTTAAATTTTCCAAATATCGTCGATTTTGGACCGATATATCGGTATTTTTTTGAAAAAAAAAATATTTTTTCTTAAACAAAAAATTTTTTTCAAATTTTTTTTTTTGAAAAAAAAAACTTTCATGTTTGTTTTTCTATCCTAATATATATTTTTATGCATATTTTAAAATCTATTCTTTTTAAATTAGTATAACTCATTTTAGAAGTTAGATTGTGAAAATATATGGTAAAAAGTAGTTTTTGACAAACGATATTTTTTTACACAATATCTCCAATATATCTCCGATATTTCGTCTCTTAGGACCGATCGATATTTTACCGATATCCGATACGACATTACATGGTTGTTGGGCCCCTAAGTCTTCTCGCCCTAGACGATCTTGGCCAAGGATGTCCGATTTTTACACAAAAGAACCTAGAGCAGGTGTGTTCGCCCAAAGACATCTCTTGCGGTGAGAGAGAGCCCCGAATTCCCACACATGGAAACCCTAGAACACGTGGTAGCTGGTGCACGAAGCGTACCACACTGGATGCTCCACACTGGATGCTCAAGTCCATATAACAATCTCAGTAATCTCATCCGCAAAGCAAGTACACAACTCGCCCCTAGCTCGACTCAACCCGGGGTGTATACATGTTCCACATAGGAACAAAATCGAAAACATGTCCTTTCGGACCAATCAAGATTCGATTAATCCACCGATTGATTAACTTGGCACGCAATCTCAAACATTGCATACAATCATTTAATCCCGGTTAAACAACGATAAAACTTCATCCATGAAGTCCGATACATGATGCATGATATCATGATACATCCGTGAGCAAGACCTACGTGTGTTCTAACACATGGAATGTGTTTCCAATCCATCCCCTCATTCATCAAAGCATAATCAACTAAAATCTCATAATAGATTCCTATGTGTGTGTATACTCATGCATATTCTAATCACATGATTCATGCTTCGACATAAACTCATTGAGCAATATTTTCATGCTTAAATTCCTTCCAAAATAACTATTCTAAACCGAAATCAAAGCAATTTCTATCATCAAGCTTAAATCCATTCATGTAGAATTGAATGCTTACTCCTATAAGCATGCTCTTTTACCATACAATAAACCATAACTTGATCACCTCAATTACTCATGAGCCATATGATCTATATATGAATTATGCATTTCATAAGCCTCTTTAACTTATGTTTATGTTGGTGTTTGATTAGAATTAGTGGTACTTTAATGTAGTTTTTTGGGTTTTCTAGAAAAACAAGAGTAAGACGCAGAAATGAGGTGAAAGGTGACTCTAATGTTTGAATCTTTATAACTTCGTGTACAGATCTCTGATTGAATTGATTCAAACTTCATATTAAAGTTTAAGAAGTCAACTTTCCAACGCCACTGACCACGCGTAATTCGGAGTTCAAAGTAAAAAGTTATGACTCTGCAGAACAAAATCGAGAAAACGATCGATCGGTTGCGGGTCATCTCTTCTATTTTCAAATATTCAAAAACCGAGACTCCATTAATACATTTTCAAACATTCATCCAAGGTATCAAATATCATTAAAAACCTATCAAATCTTTCAGAACACTAATCTAGATCATTTTAAGATATAACCCTAAGAAATAGAAGCATGAAATTAACACATATTAAACTTACCATTAGAGATTAAGCATACAAAAATCCCTTTCAATAAAATCATTCAAAACGAGATTTTTACCACACAAGGTTGAGATTGAAGAACTCATTATCTTGACTTATAGAGAGTAACCTTCAACCTTCTTCAACACCTTCAAAAAACCACGATTCTATGTTAATACACTACTAAAAAAAACCCTAAGAAATAGAGCTTTGGAAGCATAAAACAAAATTTTGAAGATTAGGACTTAGAGAAGAGAAATAAAACAGTAGTTTTTATGCTTTCAAAATGGATTGAAACAATGGAGAAATCAAGATTAAGAAATGTTTAAGAAAAATCCTAAAGAAATAAGGAGAGATTAAGCTAATTACCTTTAATCCTTTCCTCTTCAAGCCTAATGGGGAAGAGGCTCATAATCTCCCAGCCAAGCTTATTCCCAAATTGGGAAAGGGTACAACACTATTCTTTTATCGAAAAAGGTTGGGGTAAACCTAAGTAAAATGTGAGGTCGAAATAGGGTTTTTGGCTAAAATTGGAAAATTTGGTAATTTTAGTCCAAAATCAAATTCAGAAAATTCTGAAAATTTTTATAGTGCCTTCCTTTGATGTATGGGGCATTCTGGTCATGAAAACTATTTTTGTTAGTGGGGCCCACAAGGGTTCCGTTAAACCCTAATTTTCAAAAATTTGGTGAAAAATTCCAAAAATTCAGGTTTGGTCCAAAATCACTTAAAACTCTTGAATGTGAAATTGGTTTAGATTAAAACTTTTGCAAACCCTATTTATTTTTGAAAACCATTGAATTTAACCCGAAAACACTTAAGGGGCTGTTTGGATAGTGAAAGAGGGCTGAATTCACTGTCAATTCAGCCCTCTTTCAGGTGAAAGAGTGTGAAACAGGTTTGTGTGGTGAATTTCAGGTGAATTGAAAAATTCACCTGAAAGAACAAATTCAGGGTGAAAGAGCACTTTCAGGTGAAAGTCCTCATGAGGACTTTCACCTGAAAGTGAATTCAATTCATCTACGAAAATACAATTCTGCCCTCATCATGATTTATGAACAGTATTCCCTCCATCCCAAATTTGTACCAAGATTTAGTTTTCCAAATTAAACTAAAATTAATCCATTTTGGAAAATTATATGGTATTACTAATGTCGGACGGAGTGTAGAAAAGAGGTCATGCAGGGGTAAAATGGTCAAAATGTAAAAAATTACTTACTGTATCACATTCACTATCCAAACACATGACCAATTATATTCATCTTAAAAATTCCACTATCCAAACGAATTTCACATTCATCATGAAAGCCAATGAATTTTTTCACCTGAATTTGATTTCACATTCATGACTCTTTCACTATCCAAACAGCCCCTAAACCACACGATAATTGATGAACACACTAAAATATACCGGTTCAAGATGAGGGATCTTACAATCTATAAAAAGTATACACCAATGTACATTATCTTGTAAATATCTAGTAAGTTTATCCATAACTGAAGCGAAAAGATGAGGACTTAAGGTTGACCTTTGATGAAGACCTATCGTAACTGGAAACTCTTTGGTTTCCCCTCCAATAGTTCGTACGCAAATCATAACTCCCTCGTACACATCCTTTATGATATCTATGCAACCTCTTATAATACCCTTCTTCTTCTTCAAAACACTTTAAATGAGCTCTCTCGGCACTCTGTTGTATGTTTTTCCTAAATCTATAAAAGTCATATAGAGGTCTTGTTTTCTATCCTTGTACCTCTATGCTAATTGTTGTAATAAAAATATAGTTTCTGTTGATGACCTATCCGATATGAAACCAAATTGATTCTCTGTTACTTTAGTTACTTTTCGCAAATGTCCTTCTATTACTCTTTCATAATTTCATAATATGTCCCATAATTTTTATACCTCTATAGTTTGTATAACTTTGGATGTCCCATTTATTTTTATACAAGGGTACGAGGGTACTTCTCCTCCACTCCTTTGACATCCTCTTAGACTTCTAAATCTTGTTAAACAAACTAGTCAACCAAGTTAAGCCAATACCTCCTAGTGCCTTCCATACTTCAATAGGAATTCCATCGTACTCTAGAGCTTTATCTTTCTTCATCTTCCTTAACGTAGCTCCTACCTAGTGTGTTAAAACCCGGTTCGGCCCGGCCGGTTGAACTAGACCCGGTTCATTTTTCGGGACGGAAAATTCGGGCTGAAGACTCGGCTAGGTCATTCGCGAGTCGGGCGGGATGACCCACGAACTGGCCGGGGCCGGCCAGACTGCCAGTTGGGGGGGGGGGGGGTAGAGAGGAGGGAGGGAGAGGGGTCGTCGGGGGGAGAAAAACAGACTAGGGGAAGGAGGGATAAAAATAGACTGGGGGCCAGGGGGAGGGAGAGAGATCGCCGGGCGGGGGGGGGGGGGGAGAGAGAGAGGATGACATCCGGGTCGACCCACTGGATCAAACCAGTTGGCCTGACCCGGTCATCAAACCCGCCCGGTCAACGACCGAACCGGATTTTAAAACATTGCTCCTATGGAGAATTTTTGAGAATTTTTTAAAATAATTTATTTTTTTATCAGGACTATACTCAAAATCTATCCCACTACCTAAAAGTAGTCCTTGTGGATTATTAATGGCCTCATTGGTTCTTTGATGTTAATGCCTTTTCTATTATGTCCAGGTGGATCTGTTCTTCTACAGAGACTTGGTCGCTGCTGCCCGAGTATGGTGCAGTAGACTATGTTGCAGCTTCTCTGGGATTTCCTGCAGACCTAAGAGTAGTCCTTGTGGATTATTAATGGCCTCATTGGTTCTTTGATGTTAATTCCTTTTCTATTATGTCCAGGTGGATCTGTTCTTCTACAGAGACCTGGTCGCTGCTGCCCCTGAGTATGGTGCAGTAGACTATGTTGCAGCTTCTCTGGAACTTCCTGCAGATCAATCGCCTAGCTGAGATGTGGAATGCAGCTCCAGGTGATCAAATGCGATTCTTTCTGTTATCGTTTTCTCTTCGCTGTAAAATTCTTTGTATTTATCACTTAAAAAAAATTGTATTTCGGTTAGAATTGTTGAACCTATCTTTTTAGTACTGTGGATGCCTGCCTGGTTAACTATAGCTCTTTTCCTGGCAGATATCTTAACATTATTATTCACTATTACGATCTTTTTTTAAATGAAAGACTAGCTGCTTGTGAAGATGAAATATATTTGCAACTTCATCTTGTTTGGAGTTATGATTAACATATTGTTTATTCCAACTTTTTTGATTAATTAATTGTTGACTCTCCAATTGTTGAGATATCTTTTACTTCATGCAATTGGACAGTTGCTGCTGGTGATGGTTGGGATGCCGCTGCTGCACCAATCCCTGCTGCTGGATTGGATGCTGTTCCTACTCCTGCACCTTCGGGCTGGGAACTGTAGTCAAGTGCCTCTACATTAGTACCGTGTTTTGTAGGGATTGAAGAGCCTTTTCCTCTTTGAGAGAGTATTCTGTTTTTTAAAACAAATTTATTTTCTATATGAAGTTATTAGCTTAACGAAGATACTCCTTGTATTTCTTTGACACTGCAAATTCTTAAGGGTATTGTTACATTGCTTACTTTTCCCAAAAGAAAACTATATTACCTCACATGCATAATAAACATGATATTTAAGAGAGTGAAACAAATGTAAGTTGGGAGAGAGAGAAGGTCTCTCCTCATTTCCCCTCCAGTAAACCCCTCCCCCCTTTCCTCCATCTCATCCCCTCATTTTCTTGTTGGTCTTCTATCTTCGCCCTGGCCTGCCAAACGACTATTGCGGAACTGGAATGGTAGGTAAGGTGGAAAAGGGTTAGAGAATCATTTGTGGGGTAGCAAATTTTAAAGTCTCCTACCCTTTTAGTTTCTTTTGCCCCGACCTCCCCCCTCCCCATTGATGATTGGTACATGATCCAGCCTCATTGGGGTCTCTTGAGGTCGAGCCCCTAAGTTGGCAGAAGACTTCTTTGCCCTTTTTTTATTTTTAATTTTTTGTGGATTTTTTGGCAGTTGGGAGGGTAGTAAGAGGGAAGTCTTGCTTCTCCTCCTCCTCCGACTCTTTTATGTTCCCTTGATCTTCTTCCCCTGCCTTTTATATGGAAGTGTTAGTGGGTTCATTTGATGACTTTATGGGCAAATGCAATTCTTTTGGTAGTTGTCTTCTTGAAGCTTTTGTTTTGTTCAGCTCCTTTGCCGGTGGATCTCATTCCCCTTCAGTATAATTGGTTGGTTTCTACTCCAAGTGTGCCTCAGTCAAGTGGTGTTCAATTGGGTAGAGGTTCATAGGTGAAAAACCAACCTCCGTTGCTATGAACATGCATTTAATCATCTGGATTTGCATTAGCCATCTAGCGGTTAGGCGATTATCTCTAGGGTTATTATTTCTGATGTTGTTGTCTAAAGCTCACAACTTGGTAGCTCCACTGTTTGTTTCTTTGGTTCTATTGTGGAGATGTATTTTATTGGATAATCGGCATCAATCTACTAACCATTTGGAGATAGCTCAATGATTGGGGTGGAAGTCCTTCGCATTGGATTCAAGTTCGACGTTGTGTCTTTGTTTATGGAGTATTTATTGGATATTTTTTTATCAAATTATTAGAGAAGAGTTTGATCATTGTTGTTTGTATGTCTTGAGTCCATTCCTCTCTTAATCTTGGTGTATCTGAGGACGATTCCTTATTTATAATATCTGGTTTAGTTAAATAAATTTTTTTGTCAGCAAAAAGTAATAAACATGATATTTCATCTTGGTCCTTGCTAGGGCTGGTAAACGAACGGGCTCTGGCCGGGCCCGCAACTGTCCACTAAGAGCCCGAGCCCGTTAAGCCTTAGCAGTCACAGCCCGCCAGGAAATAAACGGTAATGGGGTGTTCAGCGGGCCATTCAATGGGTTTTGTATTGGTTTAAGTATTTAAGATCGAGCACCGGAATCCGGTCAGGCCCACCGTCCTTTGGCATAGGAGCTTGTGAGCTTGCAGTCGGTTTCGTCTTCCTCAATTTTCCAACTTTCTTGTGACATTTTGTACCCAAAACAGAACCAATCAAAGGTCTTGGCAGATCTTCACAAGACCAAAAACAAAAAAAGAAAAATAAGAGAAGTTCCCTAACTGTAGCAACACAAGGGGGAGAAAAAAGGTGCAATTTTTATCGTTTTTGGGTAGGATTGAAGGTGAATTCTTGCCCAAAAAAAGCTAGATACAATAAATGTTCAGAACATAACAAATCAAAAAGAAGATTTTTGGAAAAAATCCAAATTTTAAAAAAATATGGTAGAGAAATTCAGAAGCCAAAATTAGAAGAAATCAGAACGTGGAAACATAGCTCTTTTGACGATATCTACAAGCTTAAGAAATCCATAAAAGATTAAAAAGAGGTGAAAAAAAAAGGGGAGAAAGGGAGCTGAATCGCAGGAGAAAAGGAAGAAGATGTGAGGAGCTCTTTTGATCGTCAAAGCCAGTTCGGTATACGAACCAGTGCTCGAGCTGCCAGAGGAGAAGTCGATCGTCTTTGCGGGGAAGAAGCTTGCACTGAAGGAAGGAAAGAGAAGGAGAGGGTTGGAGCTGGAAAGTGGCAGTGGGGAAGAGGCGGATCCCAGCCGAATGCAAACGGCGGCGACAGAGCGAGAGGAGGAAGGACACAATCCATAACGATACGAGGGAGAGTTGAGATGGAAGCTAATAATAAAAGCTCAACAAGAGCCCGGCGGAGTATACGGTGGAGCCCGAGCCTAGCCCGCCATTTGTCTGTTCACTAATAGCCCGCTCAAAGTGCGGTATTGGTTTCGGGCTGGTTTTGTTCGACGGGCTCACTTACCACCCCTAGTCCTTGCAGCCAGTTGAACCAGACTGTTTAGGGTTTAGGATTTGTATTGTACGCTGAGGTTGTGACCCTATGGTATGCTGAACCTGTGTAACATCCAGCATAGGACAATTGGCCGATCCTGATTAGAGATTTTATTCGAGAACCAGTATTTGTCCAGTTTCTGAGTTCTTATACTAAAATTTTGGTTTTTTACGCAGAAGAATTTATATGTAGTGTTGTTACGCCCTTAAGCTTAAAGTCAAAAGCTTCTCTTTGCTAGTTTGTGTTTTATTTTCACATTGTGCAAATGGTAGAGCACATCACGCGAGCATTTCTGTATGCGAGTTTATATAGCAATTTCTTTGAGCAAAAATGGACATTTCTTATTTGGGGTTTCAACTCTGAAATTGAACAAAATGGGGCAAATTTCCAGCCTTCTGAATTCAAAAAGGATTTAAAGAGGAAAATATTTCATATTCTGAACCACGGGCAGAAATGTGGATAGAGAGTAAGATCTGATAAGAGTGGGTGGTGACAGACTGGTTAAAATTGTGTTTTGCTGAGAGTTTTTTTTTTGCCAACAACTGCCCGTGACACACACGTAGGCCACATGGCCTCAAAGACCCCTCATATGACCTGGAATCGGCACCTAGAGTACCAAAAATGCCCTTCTTTTACGTTTTTTATGCATTTTGTATCCGAAATGCTTCATTCTTCCCAAAATTAACGATTTACAGGATCATCAAGTTAGGGAAGAAGATATTCCGGCAAAGATCCATCCATAATCGTAGTTCAAACCATCGCCGGCGCCGTCCAACCTGAAAAAAAAATTTCATGCCAAAAAACTGTAAAAACAGCGGGAAAGACGAAAAAAATCTATGATGAATGGATTTTGATGTAAGAGCAGTGGGAAAGCCCTCCCAACTACAAAAATTAAGATCTACATGTAAAGAAACACATATAAAGATCACCCATTGGTGTTCGACTGCTCCTGGACATGAAATAAAAGGATAAAAATGGGCAAAAACGTGAAATACTTGTCGGCGAGCGACAAGTTCCATTTATATATCTTTCTGTGATACTAATGAGGTGGAAGAGGAGGAAAAATAAGGAAGAACGAAAAAAAAATGGGCAAAAACGGATAAAAAATAAGCAAGTTATGACATTTTGAAGATTGTCATTTATCGTGTTGTCGACGACACGACTTGATTCAAGTCGTGTACTATGCAACACGACTTGAATCCAAGTCGTGTACTATGCAACACGACTTGACGATAAATGACAATCTTCAAAATGTCATAACTTGCTCATTTTTTATCCGTTTTTGCCCATTTTTTTTTCGTTCTTCCTTATTTTTCCTCCTCTTCCACCTCATTAGTATCATAGAAAGATATAGGATGGAAAAATAAGAAAAAATAATAAGAAAGAAGAAAGTGAAATGATAAAAATGGCCAAAAACGTGAAATACTTGTTGGCGAGCGACAAGTTCCATTCATATATCTTCCTGTGATACTAATGAGGTGGAAGAGGAGGAAAAATAAGGAAGAACAAAAAAAAATGGGCAAAAACGGATAAAAAATGAGCAAGTTATGACATTTTGAAGATTGTCATTTATCGTGTTGTCGACGACACGACTTGATTCAAGTCGTGTACTATGCAACACGACTTGAATCCAAGTCGTGTTATATGCAACACGACTTGAATTTAAGTCGTGTTGCATATAACACGACTTGGATTCAAGTCGTGTTGCATATTACACGACTTGAATCAAGTCGTGTCGTCGACAATCTTCAAAATGTCATAACTTGCTCATTTTTTATCCGTTTTTGCCTTTTTTTTTGTTCTTCCTTATTTTTCTTCCTCTTCCACCTCATTAGTATCATAGAAAGATATAGGATGGAAAAATAAGAAAAAATAATAAGAAAGAAGAAAGTGAAATGATAAAAATGGGCAAAAACGTGAAATACTTGTCGGCGAGCGACAAGTTCCATTTATATATCTTTCTGTGATACTAATGAGGTGGAAGAGGAGGAAAAATAAGGAAGAACGAAAAAAAAATGGGCAAAAACGGATAAAAAATAAGCAAGTTATGACATTTTGAAGATTGTCATTTATCGTGTTGTCGACGACACGACTTGATTCAAGTCGTGTACTATGCAACACGACTTGAATCCAAGTCGTGTACTATGCAACACGACTTGAATCCAAGTCGTGTCGTCGACAACACGATAAATGACAATCTTCAAAATGTCATAACTTGCTTATTTTTTATCCGTTTTTGCCCATTTTTTTTTCGTTCTTCCTTATTTTTCCTCCTCTTCCACCTCATTAGTATCACAGAAAGATATATAAATGGAACTTGTCGCTCGCCGACAAGTATTTCACGTTTTTGCCCATTTTTATCCTTTTATTTCATGTCCAGGAGCAGTCGAACACCAATGGGTGATCTTTATATGTGTTTCTTTACATGTAGATCTTAATTTTTGTAGTTGGGAGGGCTTTTCCACTGCTCTTACATCAAAATCCATTCATCATAGATTTTTTTTCGTCTTTCCCGCTGTTTTTACAGTTTTTTGGCATGAAATTTTTTTTTTCGGGTTGGACGGCGCCGGCGATGGTTTGAACTGCGATTATGGATGGATCTTTGCCGGAATATCTTCTTCCCCAACTTGATGATCCTGTAAATCGTTAATTTTGGGAAGAATAAAGCATTTCGGATACAAAATGCATAAAAAACGTAAAAGAAGGGCATTTTCGGTACTCTAGGTGCCAATTCCAGGTCATATGAGAAGTCACGAGAAAAATCAGGTAATATGATAAAACTATACTTGGCACCAGGTAATATGTAAAAAGCCCAGTAATCCCTCTAGGCTTTACATACAGTACCAACTTTTGTCCGAAATAATAGGTTTCGATTAGCTTATTCACAAAATAAATAGAAGTCGGAGATGGAACTATTACTTCAGCAGGATCCACTCTTGGTATTGGAGTTTGGTCAAGCATTTCTGGTAGGATAGTTGAAGCCCTCCCTCAACCAAATGACTTCGCCCACTTCCCAGTTCTGTAGCTTAAAAAGTTCAATTCTACACACGAAATCGGAAAGCAATAGGTACAATTAAGCCTATTTGTCAGCCATGGGACTTTATATTTATGGGTTTATCGTAGCTTAGTAACATTTGGTTTTCCAAAATGAACTAGTACATTTGATTAAACTAAATATTGCTACTAATTTTGGGCGGAAGGAGTATTATGTTAGTATAGATGCGAATCTAATTTCTATTTTATATGTTCACTTGCTTTATTGATTATCATTATGCCTCTATCTTTTGAGGTTTTATCTCCTGCAAGTATATCTTTTACGTGTTTGATTCATCATTTTAAACTAGTCTTATTTTCTAAGCCAGTCACCGTTAAATAATCCAGATGGAGCTGATTTTTCACGCCCCTAATGGGCCCTTAAAAAAGGCCAATATATCTAGATTTGTTCAAAATATCAACCGATACTCAGATATTCTAAAAACGCCGAATCGATTATGGGTGACACTGACATGTTGATTTATATACGTGAATGTTTGAAAAAAAATATAAAAAAGGCCTAGAAATCGATTCCGCAAACCCTCCATAGTGGTGATGTGATGATGGTAATGGTCAATCCCATCAGGTGCATACCTGGCCTACACAGATGTATCATGTGGTCCTATTTGAGGATGCACATTTAATGCTGACTCAGAAGAAAAGGGCCGCACCATAAAAACCCAACCGGTGTCACCGACTCGACGTTGACCCGACCCGGGTAGAGTTGGGTCCTATATTACGTGGGGTCGGTTTTAAGATTTAAAAATTCGTTTCTATCTCCGGTAATGTCGGGTTAAAATACCAAAAACCGACCTTACCATATATATATACTATTTAAAGTTTTTATTTTTTGATATATATATAATTTTTTTATTTTTATAATTATATTAATTATTTTATTAAAATTTTGGTTCCTATCTCGGGTATTGCAGGTTCTATCTCGAGTTGCGTCGAGTTTAAGAATCTCGGGTCCTATCTTGAGTAGGGTCAGGTTTAAATAACTCAGGTCCTATCCATGGAATGCCGGCTCACTGATATATCGGCGATATATCGGTATCATACCCCACCCGATACACCAATACGAGCAAATATCATTTTTTTTTTAAAAATCAAAATATTAGCGATATATCGCTGCCATTTTTTTAAAAAAGATGTTTTTGAAAAATAAAATTGAAATTTAAAAAAAAATAGGGAAAAAATCAACTTTTTCCGTTTGTTTCCCATCTTAATATGCATTTTTATGCATATTTTGAAGTCCATACTTTGTCTAAATTAGTATAACTTATTTTAGAAGTTAGATTGTAAAAATATATAGTAAAAACTATTTTTCGACCACCAATATTTTTTACATGATATCTCCGATGTTTCATCTCTTTGGTCGACTGATATTTTACCGATATCCGATACGGCATTCCATAGTCCTATCTCGGATAGTGTCGGGTTCTGCTATACCCGAGACAACCCGACCCAAGATACAACATTGCAGAAGAAGCTGACTAATATGTAACAAAAAAGAAAGAAGAAGCTGACTAATAGTAGTAACGTCGGAAAATAAATCTTGAAGACTCCGCCGAGTCCAGAATTTAGCCATGACATGCGGTGCAATTTTGGGCAGCAACAGAGCTATAAGCGGTTCCTCTTTTTTTTTTTTTTTTTGAAGTGGACTTGGATTATATGCATTCATGCATGGACATACATCAAACTAGCAAACATCCTGGACATGTAATTTATTATTAGTAACAGATAGTTACAACCCTGAAAAATTGCATGCTCTTGATTTCAAGAGACGGCTGTACAACTCCATAGAGAAGGCAGAATGCGCAGCAAGGAGGCAACAATAAAAATTGGTACGTCTTAAGTCATTGGTGTTCTACGTAGCTTTGACTTTTCCCAAGAACAACGTTTCTTAAGCCGCTTCTGAGTCAGCCCTCCTTTGTTTTGATTCAAAGAGTCAGCCCCCCTTCAAAAAACAACACGGTGTGACCAGAAAAATCCTGCTCGTTTGCCAAATGCTTCAAAGGTCATGGTCTGGAAATGCAGTCATGGTTACACGAAGAAACCTATGTGCGCAGCCTGCTCCATTGGTTTCCTTGCACGAAGAAAGATTTCCACTTGCTATGGTAACTTCTACAATTAGAGCGCCAAAAATAATAATAAAAAATGGTCGTAAAGTGGAGCCCAGGATCTGGTATTCTTTATCCATTTACACGAAAATTTTGTTTTCATAAAGTTAATGAGCTCCAAAAGAATTCTGTAGCAGCTTCTTTCCTTCTCTCAAATCTGTATTAGGTGACTCCGATCGAGGATTTTTTAAGTTGAAGCAGATCAGACAATCCGCAAGATAAACCCGGAAGCAGCTTATACTTTTCGCAGTGTTCATAATCATGCCCCCATTTGCCTCCTCTCTCTCATAATTAACTTAACCAGCAGTGGGGCCAGCAATCCTCCAGTAGGGGAGTTCAAAATAAGTCGTATCAATGACACAAGGCTTCCCCATAATTAACCCAATGCACGAAACTGTCAGAAAATTCAGTCGGAGCTTCAGCATTTCGGACCCCAACATAAGACAGACCGGTTTCTGTCTGCTCTGTTTCCTGCAGCAGATAAATTTGCAAGTGTTTAGTGACCAGAGACCAGAACTAGAAGTATCTTATACTGCTTCATTTTTTAATCTCAAATTATGGAGTAATACACTTGCAGCTCCCTTCAAAGTGTAACAATGCAATATTATAGATAAAAGCCCAAAGAAGAACATATTTGAGGAAAAACCCCAAAATAGTTGCCATTTGAAGAAAAATAAGTGCTTACTCTCCTTGTCTAGACCTTCATTGTATTCGTTTGAGGAAAATAATACAATGAGGAAAACAATACTTCGTAGAATCATGAGCAAGTAATTTCTAGCTTTTTACTAATTCAAATTATCGAACAATATAAACTGACCTTGATGCTGGATCCAGTTTCACTAGGTGGTTGGGTTGTTTCCATGTTTACTCCATTAACCACGTTTTCTGATGACAAACTGGCCAAGGGCGAATTTATTAGTGCGAACCTATAAAAATTTAAGGGCAACATTGTAAGTTCCAAGAATCCCGATGCGATTTTGTGCAACATAGCCACAAAACCTATATTCGACTTCTTCCTATGTTACCAATAAGTCAAAGATTTAGCTACATAACATAGCAAAGCCATGAACTCAAATCATCATCATCATCATCATCATACACCTTATCCTAGCTATCTCGAGCCGGCGGCATTACCACGTTTGACTCTTATCGGAATGAAAAAGGTACAAAATTCATACAAAGAAATGTACTGGCAAGTTTTTATGCCGGACGCCCTTCCTGACACAACCCTCAACGTCATCGTATTCATCATACACCTTTCTAAATATGTAGATTGGCTTCATGACATGATGGTTTCACATGAAATATTAATATGGCCATCTTCCATCACAAAGCTGGTAACTCAAATCAGCTAAATGAAAATGAATTAAATCACCTCTCTGATATCTCCTCCTCACAAGAATTCCCAGAAGAAGACAGCCACTCGAGGTCTAGGAAATTTGAACAATTCAATTCATCACTAGCTCCATTCTCAATGAAGTAAATCTGACCACTTTCAAGGCATCTGTCTGAAAAAAGTCGTCTTCGTGCCACTGAAGGTGTGTACCTGTGGACAAAGAAAAGAAAACATCAAAATCCTACAACTCACTAACAACATGCACGTGTAGCCCACCTTGAGTAGGATGTGCTTCAAAAGGACAAGAAAATTATATTCATTCTTCTTCAGGAAATTGCATTAAGAAAATTCCAACACTACAAGAAAAAAAAAGTTAGAAAGACCACCTTGAGTAGGATGTGTCGCTTTCACAAGTAGAAATTTCAGGGGTGGAATCAGATAGACCTTGGCCAGCACATTCACCTATCTCAGGTAATGCCGAATTTATAAGTTTCTTCTCTTCAATATCTCTGTAAGAAACAGGTGTCTTGGTGTCGCACAAAATGTTGTCATCTGACAGGGATCTTTTAAAAAGGGCGGTTCTGTATAACAACAATAATATTCAGAATATTCACTTAATAAAACAAACAAAATATGTCGCTGTAAATGTTTTAAAGCCAATCAGTTTATATTTGTAAAAAAGAAAGGAGATACCTTGCATTCTCATCTTTACAGGCATTAAAACGCTGGCCAATATTGTAATGCTGATCAGAATCCAGCTCCCAAAGTGCAGGTTTACCCTGCTGAGGCTGGAAATAGCCAAGAAAACTGCTCCGTTTGAAAGTACAATGACAACAAATTATTATATAGTGCACAAACTGCAATGAGAGACCACAAGGTTGCACTAGGTTATTACTGAACAAGATAATTACAGAGAGTATGAACTTACACATTGATAGCGTCCTGCTTTTCAGCATCCATATATGCATTGCTATAATAGCGCTGGAGAGTCCTGAAAAACTCCTGTGACTGGGTTGCTGCTTTCCATTGACCTCGTCTTTCAGAAAATATCTACGTCAATGGAAACGATTGGATAAGTGGAAGTTTTAGTAAATAAAAAATATGAGCAAAAGTTCAAGCTGCCTTAAAACACTCGAGTTGTTAAGGAATAGCCCAACAAGGTATATCCAGCCCAGCCCGGGCCAAACAGACAGATGCCTGTACACATGGATCCCCCCCCCCCCCCCACCAAAAAAAAAGGGCAAGCGCAATTTAACATATGTAGATATATGCTTGCACGTGCACAAAATACAGAGGGGTGGGATCAAAACCGAACCCTCCTGGCTCCGATATCAAGTTGGATAACATGTCCGTCAATGCATCTGTCTGTTTAGGCCAGTGTAGGCTTGACATTCAATGTTGGCCATTCCTTAATAATGCAAGCTTTTAGGCAATGATCCAACAATGTATATCAAGCCCATACCACTCCCAAACAGACAGATACATGGACAGACAGTTTATCCAACAGTATACAAGAAGACATAAACACCTACATCAGGATGCAATGGTGAAGGGTAGGTGGTGTGCACAGTAGGGTGCAAGCCATCAGACCATCTGACGCCTTGCCCCTTTCTTCTTTATCCTTCCATCTCCTCCTAGCATGCGAGGGTTGCAAACTCCCTCTCATACACCAATAAAGGCCCCGAAGGTTTTTGAAAGCAACTTAGCTATGCTTCGCCCTACCCTATCTCATGCGCAGCAAGCCCAATATCACTCCATTGAGCCTTGCTGGTCAAGCAAAGGCCAAGAGTTTTATTTCTTCACACACAGTATACCCAAGACCTTAAGGAGGCCCCTCTTTCTACACATATAAGTAGGTTTGTATTATACACTGAAACTTAATAAAGGAGGAAACTAAGTCTGATCAGCATAAATGTGTAAACTGCAAGATGCAAGCAACTAAGTCTGGACATACTGTCACTCTGCCATATAATAAACATTGTGTCATATGCATATATTATTTATAGCATTAAAAATACCATCCCCAATAAACATGAAATGTGTCATTAGAATAGCCATCCCACAAACCAGACCTCAAACCAACCATAGTTGATACATGCATTAACGTTCAAATTTTGGAAAATACCATCACAGATCAATTTAACCTTCACAAAAGATCCATGCACAAAAATCCAATTTTCCAGCTAATGGAACAATTAAATGTGTCACCAAATTAATAACTCAGACTAATATCATTCCCCTTGCCAAGAAGAAGAGAGTAGATTATTAAATAAAAGGAAAACCGTTTGAAAATTTTGGGTCATAAGGCAATACCTTGTTGTGCGCAGCAGAGCCACCATATTGAAGTGCAAGAGTATCACCCATTGTCTCGTAAAAACTCATTAAGTCATCAGCCAAAGGTGCATCCAGATCAATTTTTGTATTCTCTGTCAGCCCTAAAGCATAAAGCTGATGCCCAAGAGCAGCTAAACCATATGCATATTGTGCAACATTCGTGCGATCTAAGCAATCTATGCAATTCGTCCTCAGGACCCCTTTCTGAAACATGGGTGGCTTGACTATATAATTTCTGCAGACATCTATGCTATCTGGCTGAGAAACAACTTCCGAGACAACATTGTCCTCCATTTCATTAATATTATTAGCTTGAGCTGAAAAAACACAAGATTCCTCCCTCCTGTAAAACAGCATAATAATGTGTTAATTGCTTAACCTGTACTCACCAAAAAGCAATCTGACTTGCAGAGCATACAACTATCCTGATAAATTGAAGAGGTGATATTAATACTCAGAAAGTAAGAGTGAGACAGAAGTAAATGACATTTGACACATTTTTTTTCTCTATCTATGTATGAGTACTATAGTGAAGTGGTTGACATAGGACAATTATGTAAAACATATAACTCACTCAAAAATTTTTGATTCAAGAGATCCATCCAACTTCAAATCGGGAGTGAGTTGGCAATAAAAGAACCCTGTTATGTTCAATGCATATTCAGCCACTTTTCCTAGTAAAGAAAGCACATTTGTTGCCTTACTGCAGCAAAAATAACATTTCTCAGTTAGAGACCAGATTTCATGCAGCATGTTTAATTTTGACATATTGGATGTCGAAAAGTCAACTACCTCCTTGAATGTTTGTGCAGATCCCAGTGTAGAAACTTCAGTCGGTTCTCTTCTGATAGATCTTTGTTAATAAAATCAATTGCATTGCCAAATTCAGCACGAAGTATCGACTCTCGAGGTCTTTTCTCACGTGTCTGGCCAAAGCAGTAAGAAGAAGGGAAGTGACGGAAATGAAATGGTAAACACTAGAGCATAGTGAAATTTGGCTCTTGTATCTTACATAAATAAATAACATACCTTAATTAAGTTCAATATAATGATAGGATTCCCATATCTCTTGACAAGATTCTCGAAGTGTAGGCGAGTAGCTTCATAGCTGGCATCTTTCTTTTGCACTGAATAGAGAAGTAAACAACATGAAAGCACATTAAGGGGGGAAATATTCATAATCAATTATCACTACCCATACTAAGAATTATGGAGCTTACGTATGATATCAGGCTTAATATTAAGACGAGAAGTTTCTTGGGTCCAGAAAAGTGGTATTGAGCCTCTATTCTGCACAACAGAACTTATTTGTGAAGAGCACCCATCTGGGACATCCTCAAGAACAATTTGCTCTGTTTCAACATCATTGGCTACCCTACCCTTTTCATTGACACCTCGTTTTAAGTACCTGACTCAGAAAATAAATGAAGCAACAGTTAAAAGAAGCACCTAAGTTAAGTGTGGACCTGTAGGTGGACAAAAATGTAGAGATAAGATCCATTCTAACCTGGTCCCAGCATAGTGACGTGACCGGCGAGCAATTAGGGTCAGCTTAAAATACTTTCCCCCGACGGAAAGTGCAGCCTGAATTAAGAAGATACAGAACCTTTCTTTAGTCTTTCAGATTTAGAATGGAATATTCTCTCTCACGTGGAGATGTAATCCAGTAACTATGTCACATGACACAATGAAATCCCACAAAAGGATGTAGCAACAACCAAGTTCTTGGACAAAGACATAGAATACAGGGACAATGAATTATCAATGCGAAAAAAGAAGCCAGATCAACACATTTAATCAGCTGGACCAAGATAGGAAAACGTCATTATATAACCGTGAGATGGGAGTGCAATGCATTAGCTAGAAAAAAGATTGGGGAATGATGATGCAACAATCAAGTTCATAACAGGAACAAGGTTCACTTCTCCAAGTGACATATGTTGCATTAGAAACACTAGTTCTAAGAATTTGAGCACTAAGGTTTTCATTAGTCATGAGATGGGTGTGACAATGCATCAGCTAGAAAAAATGTTGCAGAATGCTGAAGCAACATTCAAGTCCATAACAGGAACAAGGTTCACTCTCCAAGGGTCATATGCTGAGTTAAAAACAGTTAAGACAATTTAAGAACTTGAGCGTTAAAGTTTTTGCTTTTTTAAAGAGAGGGACTTGTCATTATGACTTCTCAAGTTATATGAGTTTCATTTCAACCTACATGATTGACAGAGACAGAATTCCAAATTTATCACTTATAATCACTTTTGTATCACTCAAATATAATAACATTAGCTGCCAAATCCAAGGAGAACATAGTTATGTAAAGCAATTTAGCCAAGCTTTCAGATTGTCATCTCCATTAGAGCAACTTCAAAACGCACATAGCTGAAAAGAAGCGTGCAATTTGAAATACTAATTGAGATATCAAATTTACAAATAGAAAATATAAATGCCATGTGCTACCAAGGACATTTGAAATTATTTTAAAGTTTCAAGGGTCACCTGTCTGAAGAAGCCATAAACCAAAGCAACTGTCCAGATTGCATTTTTAAGGTGATTCCGTATTCCACGTGTAAGAAACTCATTCCACACAAACATTGTTTCATAGAGAGCATGCCCTATTTCACCACCACATAGATTCTTTTGAACACTACGCATAAGATGGTAGGAGTAGCTGAAGAAGAAGTCCTTGGTGAGGTCCACAGTGCACAAAAGCTTCTTATATCTACACACTCAATGAAACAGAAGAAACACACAATACATGAATAAACCATATGTATGAGAACATTTACAACATATACTGTTCTCTTTAGGGAAATCCCTAATGAAGATCAGCCACCATATGCAAGATCAAATAATAATCAAACTTCCATAATTCGCCCGTTTATTGAAACATATGAAAAAATAACTATCTTGGATTGTCAGATGGATGGATATTAGACTAGATAGACTGGATATTAACAGCGTGCAAATGCTTCCAAAAAGTACGCTGAAAGATTAGTTATAAAGGTGCATAAAATACTAAATTGATTTTGTAATAACACATAAGGAAGATTCAGGAGAAAAATTGTATCCTGAGGCAGGGAAAGAGTAACATTACTGCAACAAAGAGAGACAAAATAGATGAATGAAAAAGAGAACAAATAGTTTTCTCTCATAGGTACATATAGGCAGCAAAAAACTCTGGTGACTAGTTTCTGTGCACCTTCCAATGTACCAACATTGATGTTGTACATTTATTTACAAGATTTATGTAGGACCTGTTCTCATTTTTGGAGTAAGTCATGTTGGATCGGACAGAAGAATTTGGAAGTGGGATCATCACAGTATTGGTGATGGCAAAAATTGCGTGACCATAAATGACTCCAATTTGCCTTCTTTTTGTAATAAGGAGCATATAGTAAGGCCCCAAAAACTTAATGAAACCTGAAGACAATAAGAGCATTCATTAGTATGTGTGAATAAAAATTTGACAGATTTGCAAAATAATTAAACTTCTTTCACAAAAATGTTAATCTCCATACCAACAATTCCGTAACACTTTGTGACAAACTTCAGTCCACCTGTTCCTCTATTTCCTTCATGAATCCGCTTTAAGAGATCATAGCACTCGTTTTCCGCATATGTGGTAGCATCTTCACTTATGTTCAGCTCACTTGGATCCAGTCTGTCAATCTTTAAAACCCTCCATAGTGTTCGACTCTTGTTTCTCCCTATTATATAAAAATTCTGTTGAACAGTTGAGCCAATACTATATTAGAGTGGTATTCCTCCACCATGTGATGAAAAAAGAAAACCAGACACTCATTCCCCAGAAGTGCAATTAATACAGAATCAGATAAAAGGTATGAACTGAAGAATCCCATTGAGGTTCCTAATCCATACGTCAACATAGAAAAGCTCTATGTTGCTTTATTTAATCAACAAAGATGAAGACCCACGCATCACAGATAGCCAAATTTTTATAGTTTCAGCAAAAAATCTTCCCTCAGATTACATAAAAAAAGGTGCTAAGAACCTCCGACTAATTCGTTCATGCACAAGAACAAACTCAGCAGACTTACTATTTCATATAGAATAATATGTAAACACAAATGTATTAATGTAATCAAAATCCGTTGACATGACAACATCAAATCACAAAAAGAGTGCAAGCATTTTCTTCTCTTCATTCATAAACCCGTTTAATTGTAACTCAATCGAAGATTAACATATCTAAAGAAAAGAAAAACACTAAATTCTGTCTAGAACATAAAGGACAGTGGAAGCAGGCCTTTTACTTTCACCTTATTTGCTCAATTGCTGCAAAAAACATACAAATATTAAACGAAAAGAAGGCACTACTGACTCCAACTACTTTATTTGTTATTATCTAATGAATAAACACATGCACTTTGAAGTACAGAATTAATCAAGGAAAGCCAGCGTAATTTTTGTAGCAACGACAATTCACTTCTACACAGGACACGAACGACAACATTTATAATACTCCTGCTCCATATTAGTTGTCTGGATTAGAATGGGAAAATGAACAAATTTAAGTCCATTTTGGTTTTCTAATCCAGATAACCAATCTACAGCAGAGGGAATAATGATCTAGAGCACGCTAACTGAACAAACGAAATCCAGAAAGCGGCACTATGACATCCGTGACAAAGTGAATAAGAGGAAGATCGTCACAGGTGAAGAATCTCGAACAGAACAAGTAACAAGGAAACTTGGATCAAAATCAGTATAAAAAATACACAACAACGATTAAGCAAGGGGCAAAATACTCACTGATCGAGTCTCGTATAACCTAAATTTATGCAAATAGCAGCTGCTCGCGTCCTCCGGTGCCTCGTAAATCCGAACCGGCGGCTCACTTTCGGTGCCCATGGTTCAGATCCCCGAGCCTCCCGCCCGGGAACAATCACGGAACCATCCAAGGGACCAAAAAACGTCAAGTCAATTTCGAGATCCTTCTCTTGAATCAGACGGCCCTGGCCTGCTTCAGATACAGCATTTGCCCGCTCACCTCACTGCCGTTGCAACTCCTCCGCTTCCATTCAACAAAAAGCCAACAGCCAAAATCACAACAGATTATAAAAGGAAACCAACGAGTAATCTCAGCAGCTCTTCGCTGATGACACTGCGACGGAGATTGCGGAAAGAAGGAGAAAGAAGAATCAGAGGAATTGGAATTGCTTCGGCTTCTCGTTCTTCTGCTGCCGTCCTCGGCTGGAGCTTGGGGGGATTGGGTTCGACAAGTCTCAGATCGACGAAAGGGAAGACGCAGGGAAGAGTGTTCGAGTTAGCCAAGAAACCCAATTAGATATACACTTCTCCGCACCACCATGATGTAACTCAGTCCTCACCGGTAATTATTACTCCTAGCAGACCACGTCACTTTGACACACTCGTGACTATGATCCATGTGTGTTGTAAGATCGACGGCTCATGCAAATTGGGAGTAAATCCCACGTGTCTGTCATAGTACTGAATAATTGTTCTTGGTGGTAAAGTGTTTGGGAAAAGTTTAAATGAGATCGCTCTCATATTGCTTATATGAGGCCACTTTGAATCGTGGCCATTGGATCTTGATCTGACGGCTACAAATATCCATAATGATCTCACCCACTCCTTGATGTGACACACTCACCTACCCACTAATTTGATATCCACCCTCCGATCTGAATCTAACGGCAATAAAGATTGGCCTCATACTCCTTATATGAGAACGATCTCATGTAAACTCATCTCAAAGTGTTTTAACTTTTAACAAGCCTCTCCTTATTTTCCTAGGATTTGATGTTGTTTTTTGTGTAGAACAAAAATTTCCCGAAGGAAAAAAAAAAGTTCATCTCAATTTCTATAAGAAAACACAATATTTTCCTTCCCAGTGTTAGTCATGGCATATTCTTTTTTCACGTGTAAATAAACTTCCATATTCTGAATACGTATAAATAAACTTTCATATTCTGAATATATCAACTGTATTTTAAATTTTTAAATGCAAATATGCTCCTTTGGACGAGGGGAGTACATACTAAAGAATTCATAATTTTTCCACACCAAAAAATCACATGCGACTATCCCATGCGATTTTTCACTGTATTTTTTGGGATTGTGAAAAAAATATCCTTCGCGACTACCCCCAACGTGAATTACCTCACTTTTTCTATACAGGGATGTGTGAATCGAGCTGTTTTGCTGTTGGGGGTGCGGCGAGTCATGTCACGTGTGGTTTATTGGAGTGTCGTCGACAGATGATCCTCGAACCCCCAACCATGCGCAGGTTACTGCTGCACTTTGGTTTCCAAGTCTTACGTGGAGGATTCCATGTCTTGTTTCTGTTTTTTTATCAACTTGTTCTTTCTTGCACTGATTGCTAACCAATATCTGGAGAAATTATTTTCATACATAAAGAAGAGGATAATAATCGGAAGATGATCTCTGCCAGAAATGCGAATATACTAATATCCCTTTCTTATAGAAGTTTCGTTGAACATCATCAATTATTGAGCTGACGCGTAATTGCCGAAGCTGACCTGCGGGAGTACTGAGTAGAAGTATAATTGATAAAATACTCCAATTAACACGGGAACTTGCCCACTTTCAGTTTTTAATAACTTATATGTCTTTCTTTTTATGCGAAACAAAATTATGACTTAACTTAGTAGAAATACAATTCTAATCGGGAATAAATATTAGTTGAAAAATAAAACTTGCATAGGATTTTATCTGTCCCTGAGGTTAAGTTACCAGCAGTGCTCCAACTTATTTTGATTTCTTGGAGTAAAATCAGATCATTAGATTGCTTGCTCTATTTCCACACGTGAAGATTTCAGCACCAAAAGGCAGCACCCGAGGCAAGTCAACTTGATTCACTTTTTGGAGGCAATAGCAGCCATAGAAAATTTTATAGGTGCTATTTAGAAGACTCGGTCATGAAGTATGATTAGATTTCGTCCCCTTGAAGCAAAGCAGATGGTAACATTATTTTTTATACACGGAGAAAATTTGAATTTACACCAAGCACTTTTATTGCATATTAATTTATGTTTGTTTGCTCATAAGAATTGTAGCTTAAAGAATTACACTTTGAAATGAGGATTGTGCAGTAGAGAATTGGATGAGGGATGACGGCCATTTAAAAATTTGCAGGTAAAACCCCTGGTGTAAGTAGATTCTGGAAGGATCCATGGAACAGAGGAGATATACAAATCCAACGAACTAGATGGGGCCTACAAACTCGTTATCTTCAGCTTTATCCTCCAATCGCAGGCGTTTTGTGAGTACGAATTTCTCCAGATGGCAGTGCTCGGCAGCACGTGAAAAGGGTGCCTTCATCTCAGAGGCATCGACGCTGCGTGTCAACAGACCACATACGAAGTCAGGGGCTGATGGAAATGACAAACGAAGGCGTAAAGCTTCCACCTCTCTGATACAGCTCAGTTCCTTCGTGACCATCTCTGGAGTCCACGTCCAGAGATGTATATCTTCAATGAAAAATGAATTTTAATTAAAAATATGCATCTCGGACGTGGACGTAGATATGGACGTGGATGAGGATGGGAGGGGTACAATCATTTAGGGGCGTTTGTGGCGTAAAAAAAAGTAAAACATCTATAATAGATATTTCACTTTTACTATTTATTTCAAATTTTTTTATTTTTTATCACGCCGAAACGTGGAATCCAAAATAAACCTTTCTATAATTTTTCAAAGTGGGAAAAAATCGTCAAAAGGTGGCTTTTTTTACTCTGCTCCGTCTAATCATGTCAAATAATCATGATTGCGCACGTCAGCGACTTGGTATAAACTAGCGTAAAACAGTAAGAGTAATGCTATCTCCCGCTTTTTTATCACGGCCAACCTCACATGCTACCTCACGTGCTAATGTGGAAGAAAGATGGGAAAACGGAGCCCACAACATTGCAATACACTAGCAAGTGAGGTGGCCGTGATAAAAAATCGGGAGGACAAGCATTTTCCAACTGTAAACCTCTGGTAGAGCTGGTGGTTACTGTGCCAGTAAGGGGCCAGGTTTTGCATTGATTTACACGAAACAAGTTGATTAACATGCTGAGTGAGAACCAATCCTCGTGGCAGGCCATCTGAGGGTCATTGAATGTTTAAAGAGTGTAGTTTCTGAAAGTAAATGTTGAGTGTGTGGGGGGTACTTTTCATCGAGAAGAAGTGACATCAGCCACACGGTAGGTGGAGGATGGTTAGAATTTATGACTTTGCAACAATGAGTGGCAAATGTGTGGTTTTCTTTAAGAATGGAGTGGGGCCCTAAACCCCAGGCCCAAGTCCAAGGAATGCTTTTAATCATTAAAATGATTATGGATATGGACGAGTTTCTTTAAACAACAGGGATGAAATTCGATGCACTTTTCCTCTCTCGAGGAAGATCAGAAGGATACTTTTCTGGAAAGTTCATTTGGATTTTTCTTTCATTGCTTCTTTTTTCTATTTTGCTGATCAAACTGGCGTCATGTACGATTTTTCTTTATTCCTAAAACATTAAAAAATTCAACTACGACCAACAATTTGTTCAAAATATCATTGGAAGAGATATCCTAGAACACTAGGAAAAATTTAATTCAAAAACCTCACGTCATTGTGTTGAAAATTCACATTTTATGGGAGTATTATGCACTCACTCCTAGAGCTTTGCTTGGTACATTTATTTGTTCATAGTAGGGCTCAATCACGCATCTTGTTCACCATATTTAGCCTTACCTTTGTAAGGTTTTCCCAAACAGGCCTATGGGAGAACCCTCTATCAGAATGGTTAAACATTAGGGGCCTCTCCTAGGTAGCTAGTCCACGTAACAAAGATTTGTATTCGAATTAATAATTTTGTTTGTCGTTGAGGTATTGTATGGTTGAACCACATTTAACTCTTTGTGGTTGCTTATGGTGATCGTCTAATTATTTTGCAGGTAGTTTGCTATGGTATTGGTTTTTAGTTATATTTCATTTTCATGTGAGGCACTTAATTTGAGTGACTGAATATCAACTTTGCTTTACTTTTCACTCGCTTAGTTACATCATTATTGTGTTTGCATTGTTGCGGCTGCATCATCATCAACGTGCTTGCATTGTTTTGTTTCCACTGCAGCTAGGCGCACAGCAATTTCAGCAACAATAGTAACAGACACACAAAGACTGAAGTTTCTACACATGACAAAATAGTATCATTTAAGTTTACGAACTGTAATTCATGAATTTACACCTGAAAAACTATCTGCTAACAAAAAGCTGTATATGTATGTAGTGGATAAAAAAGTTTGGTTAATAGATTTGGTGTCCGTTATCAGCTTCCCCCACTCAATAATGACCGTGCATCAGTCTGAGCGATTTGCCAAGGGTACATCGCACAGAGCATAACTGTCGTTACTAAAGTTAAAACCGTTTTGTGCTTCAGGCCATGGTACGGCAGGCTAGTCAGCGTGGGTTCAGCTAGCCTTTAAGGCAAATATGTGCGACCATAGTCTGAAGAGTCACGAAATCTTTGTTCTTTGCTGCGTAAGTGCAAGGGAGGTGCACTGCAAGAGTTGGTGATGTAAAAAATGTTAGTAATGGGTGTTAGTTGTAACCCATAATTGGGTATTAAAGAGAGTGAACTAACCCATGTTTAAAACCCACTTACTATGAGATGAATGAGTGAATTGGGTGAAGGATGAATAGTCCCACATCCACACCAAGGATGGGTTGTGGATGGTATATAAGGCTCAAAATTGGCCTTATAAGTTAGGCCCAAGGGCACGCGCGGCCGGCCGGGCCGGGTCGGGTTGGGTTGGGTTGGGTTGGGTCAACAAGAAAATATTATTTTGGGACAAATTTATTGGTTTGGTTTTCTATTCATTTTTGGTTCAACCAAAACGGGTCCGTTTTATTATGACCGTTAACGGACGGACGCGTCCGTTTAACGGGAAAGGGTTTCAACGGGCTTTAACTGGAAACGGTGTGGTTTCAACGGGTTTTAACGGGATTTCTATAAAAGCTTGTAAAACGGATTTTTCTGAACGAAATTTTTCCTGCATCTTCTTCTTCCTCCTCTTCTCGTTCTGTGAAAGCATTGCATACTTGTGGTTCGCTGCGCGTATTGCTTGGAGTGCTCCTACAATACGTGGTTGATCGTCTTATCCTGGGAGGCAGACGCCCAAGAGTCCTAAGCACCGTAGGGAGGGCGAATTCTGTCTTAAGGACAAAGTGTTTCGCTTGATTCGATCATAAACTCTTCTACAGTTTTATCATCTTTGCAAAGGTACACAGATATTTTCCTTAATACAGTAGCAGTAAAGTAATATTGCTAACAATCTTAAGACAGAATTCTTACTGTTATACTGTCATTTGTACTGTAATTACTGTATTTTACTGAGATAATCTTCTGTGATTTGCAAAGGTTATAGATGGCTACTGAGAACTTCAATCCGGTACTGATTCCCACTCCGGTGAATGCTCCTGTTCAAGTTAAAGGGGAGAAACCAGAAAAATTCAGTGGTGTGGATTTCAAGAGATGGCAACAGAAAATGTTGTTCTATCTTACCACGCTGAATTTGGCCCGATTCCTTAAAGAGGAAGTACCCGTTCTCACTGAGGAGAAACGGGAAGATAAAACGGCTGTTGCGGCAGTAGATGCATGGAAACATGCAGATTTCTTATGCCGAAATTATATCCTTAACGGATTGGACAACACATTATATAATGTGTACAGTTCGATGACAAGTGCTAAGGCACTGTGGGAGTCTTTAGACAAGAAGTACAAAACAGAAGATGCTGGAACGAAGAAATTCGTGGTTGGCAAATTTTTGGACTTCAAAATGGTGGATTCTAAGACTGTGATCAATCAAGTTCAAGATCTCCAGGTTATCCTGCATGAAATTCATGCAGAAGACATGACTTTAAGTGAGTCTTTCCAAGTGGCAGCAATAATTGAGAAACTACCACCATCCTGGAAGGATTTCAAGAATTACTTAAAGCATAAGAGGAAGGAGATGAACTTGGAAGATCTGATTGTGAGGTTAAGGATTGAAGAGGACAACCGTTCTTCTGAAAAGAAAACCGGGGGTCATGGCATGGAGGCCAAAGTTAATGTTGTGGAACAAGGGCAGAAAAATAATGGCTTCACCAACAAAAAGAGGAAGCATCCTGGAGGTCAATCAAACAATGACTCCAACAACACCAAGTTCAAGGGCAAGTGCTATGTGTGTGACAAAATGGGCCATAAGGCTAAGGATTGTTACAAACGCAAGAAACAAGATGGTTTCAAGAAGAAGAAGAAGGCACAAGCCCACATGACCGAAGTGGAGAATCTCTCCAACAATGTGCATGACATCAACCTTTCTGCTGTGATTTCGGAAGTGAATATGGTCACTAACGATAGAGAATGGTGGGTGGATACTGGGGCTACCCGTCATGTGTGCTCAAACAGGAGGATGTTCTCCACTTATCACTCCGTGGAAAATGGTGAACAACTGTTTATGGGCAACTCTTCTACTGCCAAAGTTGAAGGAATTGGAAAGGTGGTGCTTAAGATGACTTCGGGCAAGGAACTCACGCTCAACAATGTGATGCATGTGCCAGAAATTCGAAAGAATTTAGTGTCTGGATCATTGCTGAGCAAGAATGGCTTCAAGTTGGTGTTTGAATCGGATAAATTTGTTTTGACTAAGGGTGGGATGTACGTGGGAAAAGGGTATCTGAATGAAGGGCTTTTCAAGCTCAATGTATTACCTAATGTAACTGGTTTTAATGTTATGAATGAGAATGCTTCTTCCTCTTATATGATTGAGTCATGTGATGTGTGGCATGGTAGATTAGGACATGTTAATTATGACGCATTACGTAGATTGATTAATATGGAATATCTGCCTAAATTTAATATTGACTTTAATCATAAGTGTGCAACTTGTGTGGAATCTAAATTAACAAGGAAATCATTCCAAAGTATTGAGAGATGTACTGAACCTCTTGAGTTAATTCACAGCGATGTATGTGATTTAAAACTTGTTCAAACAAGAGGAGGTAAAAAGTACTTTATTACATTTATTGATGATTGCACTCGTTATTGTTATGTATACTTGCTGAGAAGTAAAGATGAGGCTATAAACATGTTTATATTATATAAAACGGAGGTTGAGAATCAACTTGGCAAGAAAATTAAAGTTCTAAGAAGTGATAGAGGTGGGGAATACGAATCACCTTTTGGTGAATTCTGTTCACAACATGGTATTATACACCAAACCACGGCACCTTATTCACCTCAGCAAAATGGAGTTGCTGAAAGGAAAAATAGAACTTTAAAAGAAATGATGAATGCCATGTTAATAAGTTCTGGGTTACCTCAGAACATGTGGGGGGAAGCTTTACTTTCAGCCAATTATATTCTCAACAAAATACCTCATAAGAAAACCTTGCAGACACCATATGAGTTATGGAAAGGTCGAAAGCCTTCCTACAACTTCTTAAAAGTGTGGGGGTGTCTAGCAAAAGTGGCGGTCCCTAATCCCAAGAGGATTAAAATTGGGCCTAAGACCATTGATTGCGTATTCATTAGTTATGCCAATAATAGCAGTGCATATCGTTTTCTTGTTCATAAATCAGATATTCCTGATGTAAATGTCAATACAGTGATTGAATCAAGGAATGCTTCATTTTTTGAACATATTTTTCCGTGGAATTCTACACAAAATGAAAGTTCTCTTAAAAGAACTTTGGATGTTGCAAGAGACACCAGTGAAGACCAAGAGGGAGAAGATGATGAACCTAGACGTAGTAAACGTGCTAGAACATCAAAATCCTTTGGTCCAGATTTTCTAACTTATTTGTTAGAAAATGAGCCTCAAAGCTTTAAGGAAGCCATGTCCTCTCCTGAAGCACAATATTGGAAGGAGGCTGTAAATAGTGAAATTGAATCTATTATGCAAAATCACACTTGGGAGTTGGTAGATCTACCACCAGGTAGTAAACCTCTCGGATACAAGTGGATCTTCAAGAGGAAGATGAAGGCTGATGGATCAATAGACAAATATAAAGCAAGACTTGTTATCAAAGGATACAAGCAAAAGGAAGGTCAAGATTATTTTGATACATATTCACCAGTCACGAGAATAACTTCCATTAGGATGTTAATTGCTATGGCTGCTTTGTATAATCTTGAAATACATCAAATGGATGTAAAAACAGCATTCTTGAATGGTGACTTGAATGAGGAAATATATATGGAACAACCTGAAGGGTTTGTTGTACCGGGTCAAGAAAACAAAGTGTGCAAACTTGTTAAGTCTCTCTATGGGCTTAAACAAGCACCTAAGCAATGGCATGAAAAATTTGACAAAATGATGATGTCAAATGGATTCAAAATCAATGAATGTGACAAATGTGTTTATGTCAAAGCTAGACCCGAAGGCTATGTGATTGTATGCCTATATGTGGATGATATGCTCATAATTGGTAGCAATGATAATATCATTAAAGCTACTAAGAGGATGTTAAACAAACCGTTTGACATGAAGGATATGGGTGTTGCAGATGTTATACTAGGGATGAAAATCACTAGAACATCTGATGGATATGTATTATCTCAATCTCATTACATTACAAAAATTCTAGACAAGTTTAATGAGAATGATAATCGTCCAGCGAGAACACCTGTGGATGTGACATTGCATTTAAGCAAAAACACGGGTGAGAGCATATCACAACTCCAATATTCACAAATTATTGGAAGTCTCATGTACCTCATGAATTGTACGAGACCGGACATTGCGTACTCAGTAAGTAAACTGAGTAGATATAATAGCAATCCAGGGGAAGATCACTGGAAGGCTCTAGTCAGGGTTCTTAGATATCTAAGATATACCTTGGACTATGGACTGCACTATACAAGGTATCCAGCAGTACTAGAGGGATACTGTGATGCAAATTGGATATCTGATACTAGAGACTCAAAATCCACAAGTGGATATGTCTTTACTCTTGGAGGTGCAGCAGTGTCTTGGAAATCTTCTAAACAAACGTGCATTGCAAGATCCACAATGGAATCAGAATTCATTGCACTTGATAAAGCAGGCGAAGAAGCAGAGTGGCTTCGTCATTTTTTAGAAGATATTCCAATGTGGGGGAAACCTGTGCCACCTATATGTATCTATTGTGATAGTCAATCTGCTATAGGTAGAGCACAAAGTAACTTGTATAATGGTAAGTCTCGACATATACGTCGGAGACATAATACCATAAAACAATTGCTCTCTAGTGGAATAATTTCCATTGAGTATGTTCGGTCAAAAGAAAATATTGCGGATCCGCTTACAAAGGGTTTGACCAAAGAACAAGTGAGCAATTCATCGAGGGGAATGGGCTTGAAGCCTATACATTAAGAATCACCATAATGGCAACCCAACCTAGTTGACTGGAGATCCCAAGATCTAGGTTCAAAAGGGACAACCGAATTGTGGGGGATTCAAGGGGAATCACTATGGAGATAAAATCTCGTTCCCATTCCTATGATAAGATAGTGATGCCTGCTGAATGAATCAGGATAAGCTTTGCTTTTAATGGTTCTCATAGCTTGACTTAGATCAAGTGGGGTATTGCAGGATGCTCCTAATGAGAATCACCTATATGAGTGGGAAGGGGCCACTTCTATGAGGATTTTAAGGCTAAATCTTCTAGAGCACTCATGAAAACCAGGTTTGTTCGGGGCCAAAATGAACAAAGTCATGAGAACCACAGTGTGTCTGAGAAGTGATTGTGTGACTTCTATTGTCTTGGTTTACACAAACGGCTGAACAGTTCAAGACATCACGTTCACTGATTAGCCAGTAAACCCGATAGTCTTCACAAGGGAAGGTTCAAAGCCGAAAGCTACCTCTCCCCCGTGCATGATCTTCTCAATATTTGCTTTCACAAGTTTTCTGCATAGTTTTTTGCATAATTATCCAGCCAATTCTCATTCATGTGGGGGATTGTTAGTAATGGGTGTTAGTTGTAACCCATAATTGGGTATTAAAGAGAGTGAACTAACCCATGTTTAAAACCCACTTACTATGAGATGAATGAGTGAATTGGGTGAAGGATGAATAGTCCCACATCCACACCAAGGATGGGTTGTGGATGGTATATAAGGCTCAAAATTGGCCTTATAAGTTAGGCCCAAGGGCCACCCCACTTTTGTGGGGGAGAGAGATGTTGGACCCATGCACCTAGGTGGGCTAACCCACACGCGCGCCGCCGCCGTCCGTCCGTCCGGCCGGTTCGGTTCGGTTCGCACGCGCGGCCGGCCGGGCCGGGTCGGGTCGGGTCGGGTTGGGTTGGGTCAACAAGAAAATATTATTTTGGGACAAATTTATTGGTTTGGTTTTCTATTCATTTTTGGTTCAACCAAAACGGGTCCGTTTTATTATGACCGTTAACGGACGGACGCGTCCGTTTAACGGGAAAGGGTTTCAACGGGCTTTAACGGGAAACGGTGTGGTTTCAACGGGTTTTAACGGGATTTCTATAAAAGCTTGTAAAACGGGTTTTTCTGAACGAAATTTTTCCTGCATCTTCTTCTTCCTCCTCTTCTCGTTCTGTGAAAGCATTGCATACTTGTGGTTCGCTGCGCGTATTGCTTGGAGTGCTCCTACAATACGTGGTTGATCGTCTTATCCTGGGAGGCAGACGCCCAAGAGTCCTAAGCACCGTAGGGAGGGCGAATTCTGTCTTAAGGACAAAGTGTTTCGCTTGATTCGATCATAAACTCTTCTACAGTTTTATCATCTTTGCAAAGGTACACAGATATTTTCCTTAATACAGTAGCAGTAAAGTAATATTGCTAACAAAAAATTGACTTATCTGTACGACTGTGTCCAACGCAAAACTGTTATCATGTTTCCCCTGCAAAAGTTCCCATCTTATAGTAGTAAAAAAATGACTTCTCTGTACGACTGTGTCCAACGAAAAACTGTAATCACGTTTCCCCTGCAAAAGTTCCCATCTCATAGTAGTCAAAGCAAGTTGTTGAGGTTGGATTTTTGTTTTTAACTATTAACTGTACAGTAGGTTGGATACTCTTTTTGACTGGAGCATGGAATCTAAAGGAAACCAGACACTGAACCTCACTTACGACTACTGAATTGTAGGGTCCAATCCCGCAGGTGCTGACATAGGACAGCAACCCTGCCATTATCCTCTGATATCCTTGGATTCGCGCGTGCAGTAACTGTAGTTTGAAACAAACGCGTGCAATAATTGAGTGTGCAAAATCATCCAAAGGAAAGGCAAATCGAGGGGCTTTTCCATGACACTGGACCGGGCGAGAGGTGAAACATCCCATGCATTGCATGGACCACGATCAATCGCATCCTTGGCTTGTAGTTGCCGCAAACGTGGAGTCTTTAGAACGATCGCTGTTCCCAGCATTAGCCATACTGCTGCAGGACGTTCGCGACCGCAGTCGTTGTACTTGAATTGAATCTCACGTTCCGATTACACCGAACCCAGCTCTGGAATTTTTTGTTATAGTATTAGATCCTTGACAATCCAACTACAACGACCTGGCATGAAACACTATATCCTTACTATGGCAGAACATGAAATGGTTGGCAAATGGGGACACAAGCTCATGTGGGCAAAAAAACCGGGGACCGGAGAGATTTGACTCTTGGATGTATACCTAATAATAATTGATGGCATGGCAGGCTGCAGCCCGGGTATTCACATGCACCCATGCGTCTTCAATCTGCATGTTTCTTTATGCTTTCTTACAGATGTGACACCCCCCCCATGGATAAAAAAAGCTCCAGAGATCACACTACCGCATCATGGGATGATTGGGATCCATCCCTCCGCCCGAGTGTTTAGAAGTTATTCCACGCAGTGCAAGTGGTCGGTGCGAAACTCCTACGTTTTCACAATCTGCCGAGACCTGCAGCAATTTATTAGGCTAAATGGAGTAATGGTCACTTCCGCATGGTCGGAATAGCCAGCCTAATAAATTGCTGCAGGTCCACCAGTGAGATCGCCCCTGCCCTCCTATATGTTATGATCGAATGGGGGGATTGACTACGAAGCATCGTAATTTGGCACACGGCAAAAAAATCCTATTTTTTCTATTTAGGCATATTGGTTCGTAAAAACTAAATAAATAAATATTGTGTATCATACTCCCTCCATTTAGTGAAGTCTGTCTGCATTTGAAAATGAGTTAATTTTATGTTCGAACAAAAAAATAAAAAAAATTTCGCTACTCTCCTGTGTTTTTGATAGTGAGGGAGCAAAGTCAGCCATTTATTTATTGATTGAACTGATCGAGTTTTTTCTCCAAATGCGGACAGACTTCATTAGATAGAGGGAGATGCATTTTAAAATGAGTTGGGCTAACCTAGCTATAATCTTGCCTAGAGGTGGCAATGGGCCGGGCCGTGACCCAAATTATTTTTTAAAATATAATTAAAATAAAATTTTATTAATAAAAATAAACTCAATACAAAGGTTAATTGAATTTTAATAAAATGATATAAATACCCCTCAAAATAATTAATTTTAAGCCGTTGGATGGTCATCCGCAAAGTTTTGCCCATTGGATGACCATCCAACGACTCTCTGTTTTGAGCATTTAGATGGTCATCCAACGGTCATCAACGACTTCCAACAACTCCTTTTTCAGATCCGTTGGATGATCAACCAACAATCACCAACGACTTCTAACGGCTCTTTTTTATGAGCAGTTGGATGATCATCCAACTGTGTTTTTTTTGTATTGATTTTTTTAAAAAAAAATGGGGTTGGGCCACATCTGGGCCTTGGGCTGGGCTGGGCTGGGCCCGTGGGCCTAAAATTGAGATCTGGCCCTGACCCACCTTCCCTATGGGCTGGGCCAGCGGCATGGCCCATTGCCACCTCTAATCTTGCCCTTCACAAATCACAAGTGACCTGTCTTTCCAAACTTATGCTCATGATAAACACTTTACGAGGTTGGAATAATTTTTTTTAGTTGTTGTAAATGTGAGGCAAATTATGGCAGAAATGATTTATCTCAAATCTTGAAAAGTAGAATTTATTAGTTCGAGAGCACTGCTTCATAAATTTTATTGAGTACGAATCAACTAATTAAAAGGACATTGAATATGGGTTGAATCTCCTCATGAGGATAAGGATCAGATCGTCCTAGATTCGGGCCAAATCCTCCTGCACAGATTTTAGATCGGCGCAAATGGTGGACCAAACCAAAATTTCACTTAATCCAGTTGATCCCTAGCAAATCAGATCCCGTATTCGCACACTAAACAACCCCTTGATTTTTTGTCCTTGATGTGTGGCCTGGCAGTTGCCTAAATAATTCTACAGCTTGAGCGGGGCTATTACACTATGGAAAGTGCTTGCGTGCATAAGAGATCAATGACGCAAGATAATATTTCTTGTGTTAGGTTCCATCCTTTTACCCGCCACTGGGTATATTAGTCCACGAACTCTGTTCATTTGGTAGATTAGGCCTTCATTTTTGTTACATTTAATTTATCCATTTTGTTGTATTTTTATAAAATGTTAACTTAATTAATTGTACCTCCATGACTATAGAAAACTTCACATCTCAACAACTAGAAGTTTTACGTGAAGTATTGTACATTTCTTTCTTGCTACCTTTTATCGAACTTCATGACGCCCCCTTCAAATTTTCGGGAGAAGGCGCTTCTTTATTATAATTACGATGTTTTAACTTTGTAAACTGATCAAGATATAAGCTTAGTTATTTAACAGTTTTAGCTAAGATAATATTATGTAGGACTATAATGTACAAATATAAAGGTGGACTCATGCATATTTGTCAAAGATGAGGTATTATTGTATAGAGAAAATGCCAAACTTTAAAGACTCGTGTGCAAAAGAACAGTTTTATTATCACAAAGGATTGACAATGCTGAGTGTCCAAAATGTTAGGCCGATCAGATGTAGGCCTCAGCCGAGGTGGGGGTGTCGACCATGTCTGCTATGGTGAGCTTCTCGTTGCCCATGAAGAAGTCCTTTAGGTTGTAGGGCGCCACATAGAAAGCTGAGCCACCCCAGAGTGCTTGTGCAAACTGTTCGTGTATCCTCTCCGTTGGATGGAATGAATCCCACCATACGCGCTCGTTTGGTTTGTCGCATAAGTCGTATTCTTTCCCTGCTTTGGTTCCTCCGCAGCTGAACACTCCATTGTAGGGTCCACTTCCGCAGCAAGCATTCACCCCATCCTTGTAACCTTCATCCACACCATCAAATTGCAAGCTTTAGCAAACTCTAAACAAGCAAATTTGCAATAGAAGGAAAAGATATACAGACTACCATATTTGGTTGGATGGTTCATTCTGTCACTGAGCCAGTTGTAGAAATTGGAGTTGCAATATTTGAAACCGGGGAGTGCATGTTCTAGTCCTGTTAAGACGGCAGACAGGGCCTTGTTGTGGCCGAAAGCAAGCGCCGAAGCTTCTTCAAAACAGCCACCGTCGGACTTCGGATTTATGGCTCTGAAAGCGGGCAAGCAACCCAATGGAGATAAGCTCAAGAATCCAAATTTCCTCCCTCCTTTTGCGTACAGTGTCTACAAAGACATTCACTAGCGTGTTTGTTCTTGCAATAATTAACTGTCACTGAATTGTGAAAGTAGATGAATTACGTCGAGAAAACTCACTTGGATTGCTTTCGTGAGGTTGCCAATGACCATGCCCACATATGCTTCTGGGGGGTACAATTCTCTCATCTTGGGGCTGCCCATGTAACCACCCATGTAGTCGTTGCTTCCAATGCTAATGAAGTAGACGGCTTCTGATAGGAGTTCTTTGGCTTGCTCTTCTCCAAGTTTCTCCCTCAATGAGCTCTCCACTTCTTCTAAGTACTTTAGCTGTTGTTGAAGGTCGATCACCTGAAATTTGAGAAAAAAACCTCAATGTTAAATCCTCTCTCCAATTAAAATTCACGATCTATATGGCTGCCAGATCTGATATTTTTATGGAAAGGCCAAATGATGATCAGTTGTTTGTTTCATTTAGTACGACGTATGGAAACCATACCACGCCTTGATTGGTTTCTGGAAGGACCCCTGCGCCCCCAGAAGCAAAATTGACTCCATTTATAAATTGAGCGGAGGGTTGCAGAAATGGAGGAATCAACGGCAGATTAGCATATTGAGCTGCAGGAACGCTTAGATAGATGACAAAAGTGAATAAATATTGAACTGCGATAAGGCCAGGTAACTACTGATATGAGTGAAATAACGAAGCTAATCACAAATCTCTTAAATGGCGATTACCAATAAAATCTACGATGACTCGGCCATCTGAGAACCTTCCTGTTGGCGCTTGAAAGAATCCGTTCTGTCCATATGGGGGATGGTTTGCCTGGTTCTCTTGGATGGTCTGGATGTAATTGTTGTTGCCGGGATCGACAGTGGAGTCACCAAAGATGAAAAAAGCGGGCGTGCTCTTCTCTGATGAGCTTCCAGTACATGTCACACAGGCGATTGCTATGAGTAGACTGACGTTGATCAAAGAATAAAGAGAAGTGTCGGCCATTTTCCCTTTACTTTTTTCACCTGCAAACTGCAGCTCAGAATACTTGGATGTGTATAAACATCGGTAGGCGGATTATACAACATATTATGCAGATAATATTTTTGTTCCAAAATGTACAAAACAAAGACCTCGTAATCATCGTTGTCTTGACTGAGCATAGAAAGTTCCATGGCCCGTGGAATAACTGCGTCATTACAATTTAGAAGGGATTACTCATGTAATGAACAACTGCAAAAAAAAGTACTGCACTTTTTTTCCCTAAAAAATAAAAACCTATAATTACTTATAAAACTTTATTTTATAATTACATTCAATCACTAAAAGTCGAATAAAAATATTAAAAATTTTGAAACATTAATTGCTTAAATAGATTATAAATATTAAAATGTCTATAAAATTTTTGCATAGATTAAATCATTTCAATCTTTCATAAATGAAATTATTATATCATCTAAGTTTTTTTACAAAATTTTCTTATTTGATTATAAATTTAGATCAATTTAATGAGGATTTATATGTTTAATAATTTCAAATATTACACTTTACGAACAAAAAATGTTTACTTAAGAAATTTGGTATTTAGCAATAGTGTGTACATTGTTATCCCCTTATTTATTAGTCGTGTTTTATATGTCTCTCCTTGACGAACAAAGAATATTAAGCTATTGCACAAGCACAATCAAGCAAAGGAAGAAAAAAGGGGTAATGATTGACACATATAGTTTGTTTTTCAAGTCCATTTATATAGACTGGTTTAAAAAGTTCTTACAATTAAACGTTAAAGCCAAGGTAGGATAATCAAAATTCTACGGTTAGAGACAAAAGATAGAATAATAACGCACAACACACTCCGTCAAGGAAAGCATGTGTCTCTGACATCATATTAATAGATATATTATAGTAACGATGATAGCGAAGAAATATTTCCCCAACTTTAATCCGAATAACACATCCACTACCACCACTCCCATGGTTGCCTTTAATTCCATCTAACTTTGTACCTTGGTAGATTGGGTATGTAAACAGGTACAAATATGAATTTTTCTGCTTAACTATTTACAATAGAATCAGTTGGAGGTTGAATTTTTACCCAATGAGCCACAGACGCTGAAACTCAACTCATATTTTCCCGTGCACGTAACAAATTGTAAGCTACCCCCTGACACGGCCCATTGGCTTCTGGAGCAGTCCAAATGCAGGCCAATGGGCAGCCGTGGGCACCAATCCAATGAAACAAGTCAAACAACCACTCTCCGGGAGCCCATCAACCCTAAGGCCCTTTAAAAGAACGAAGAGCCCCTCTCCGCCGTCAGCCATCAGCATCGTCGTGACCCACAAAATCCCACGTCCGCCCCCTGCTAGTCACCAGTCACCACCTGTTTGTTTCTGGCTTTCTGTCCAGCTTTTCGTCCATTTCCGTACAAAGTCTCGGGAGAGCCGTCAGCTCACTCCCACGCCCATCTGCCGCCGCTTCATCCTCCACCACCCATCACCCCTCACGAACCTTCGACTCGCTTCTTTCGAGCTTGTTTAATCCCTAGCAGAGCCTCCCTGACTCCTCTCCCATCCTAACCAATGTGTTGCCGTTCGAATTGCTCTTCCTTTCAGCTTCAGCCTTCGCTCAAGCCCGCCTCGCTCTTCCCGCCTCGCTCTTTCCACACGCGCGAGTTCAAAGTTTGGAAGCGGCGGCGCCTGAAATTGGCGCGGCGGAGTTTCGCCGTCGGCTATGGTTCGGTTCCTCTGCTTTCGATCTCCGTGGAGAATCTGTTCGGGGACCTGGTGAACCGGTTCCCCTCCCCGAATTCTCTGGATCTTCTCGCCCCGGCTCTGGGCTTCGTCGGCGGCGTCGCCTTGTACCTCTCTCGCCGCCAGGACCCGAGGGAGAGTGGTAACTGCGATGTGGAGGAGTGGATGCTGGTGACGAGCCCGACGCCGTTCAATCGGTTTGTGCTGCTGCGGTGCCCTTCTATATGCTTCGATGAGGCCGAGTTCTTGGAGGGGATGAACGAGAAGCTCTTAAAAGAAGAACGGCATTTTGTCAATTTGAATGTTGGGAAAATTCCCACTGAGGCTGCGTCGGAGGGGTCCCGGTTCGAGCACGAGCTGAATTATCAGCGCGTTTGTATCAGCACGGAGGATGGGGGAGTGATATCGTTGGATTGGCCGGCGAATTTGGATTTGACGAAGGAGCATGGACTTGATACCACGCTGCTACTCGTGCCGGGGACGCCCCGGGGAAGCATGGACAGGAATGTGAAGTCTTTTGTTTCTGATGCCCTTAAATATGGCTACTTTCCTGTTGTTATGAACCCTCGAGGATGCGCTGGCTCTCCTGTCACTAGTGCTCGGTAAACTACTTTTTTCTGCTCATGTAATTTTGCTGTCAATTGCCATGGAGATATTTTAGTGTGAACCAGACTGATATAAATGAGTAAATTACCAATGCAATTAGTTGAAGAAATAAATTCATTCCTGTTTTATGAATCTAATCATAATTTTACCGCATAATTTTAAACACTTTCTTGTAGGGTTGGATAATTCCTTGATTAGTGCTGCTTTGGCATGTGATAAGCTATAATAAACGTAATGCTTTATGGAGTATTTTGTTTTATATATCAGAGCAACAGTTGATCCAAATATAAAGGCCAAGTTTTTGTTACTATAGGGAGTCGGTTCTTACCTGACATTTATAGCAGTTGTAATTTCACTATTAGTTGGAACAATTAAAAGAAACAAGGGTAATGATATTACTAATCCACTTCTCTACTCCATTTTCCTTCTCCCCTTATGTGGCATCAAACCACAACATGGACCCATGTGGTGTGGAGTGGGTTCATGGGTTGACGTGCCCATCAATTTGTGCCAGCGTGGCGGATTAGGGAAATGGAGTAGAAAAGTGGAGTAGTAATAACATTACCCAAAAAAAAGAGTCTGGAGTGCAAGTTCTTTGTGGTTTGAGTGCCTGACACCAACAACATTGACACCCACAACATTGGTAGTTTCACAAGTAGTTGCAAGGTTTCATTCTCATCGGAATCGTACTTTCATGAGATTGCCACATCAATAGTTACTTGTGGATGCTGTTATGTAGTCCACGAAGGGAAGTAAGTCCACCTTTATAGAGACTAAGATCAATGGAGTGTGTTTTACGATCTGACATGCATACTTTGGTCCATAATAACTATGCCAATTTTAGGTTTTCTAATAATCCCATTGTTTTGTCTCAAACTCCAAGGAAGACATTGGCCTTTCTCTAAAAAAAACTGGTCCATGTCGTTTTTATGCATGATTTTGTACCTTGGTGTATGATTTTTGCATATGATGTTGTTTTAATTGATGAGAGTAAAGTAGGTTTGAATGTGAAACTGGAATTGTGGAGGGATGCTCTGGAATCAAAAGGTTTTAAAATAAGTAGGACTAAGACAGAGTGCATGGAATTTAATTTTAAGGAAGGTAGAACTATAGGTAGAGCCTTAGTTGAAATAGATGGGCAAGAAGTGCCAAGGTGTGATCAATTCCGTTACTTAGGATCCATTATCTATAAAGAAGGGGATATTGATAGTGATGTGGTGTATAGGATTAATGTGGGGTGGGTAAAGTGGAGGGCAGCCTCGAGAGTGTTGTATGATAGGCGTGTTCCAAAAAGGCTTAAAGGCAAGTTCTATAAGACAGCCATTAGGCCTGCAATACTCTATGGAGCGGAGTGCTGGGCACCAAAGAGAAGTCATATAGATAAGTTGAATGTAGCCGAAATGAGAATGTGGGATAACTAGGAGAGATAGGATTAGAAATGATTATATTTGTGAGAGTTTAGGGGTAGCTCCTTTAGAGGAGAAGCTGTGGGAATGTAGGTTGCGTTGGTATGGGCATACGCAAAGAATACCAATAGATGCCCCTGTGAGAAGATTAGAAGTGGTGCATGTAAACAATGCTAAAAGAGAGAGAGGGAGACCTAAGAGATGGAGTTAATAAAAAAGGATTTGACTTTACTATCTCTTACAAAAGAGGTAGCCCAAAACAGGCCTGAATGGAGGAGTAAGATCCATGTCGCCGACCCCAAATAGTTGGGAAAAGGTGCTACTTGATTATGATTATGATTATGATTATGCTTTTTTCAGGGTGACGAGTCTTTTAGTATGTAAGAGATGATTTCTATTTGTTTGTTTTTCTTTTTGTTGAACTATTCTTTTTTTCTTGGAAATGACTTATAACACATGAAACAATGCAACCATTTTTATGTACTCTGGAAAACATGTATGAGAAAAATAATGCTGCAGAAAAGGTTATCTTTTCTGATTATAGTTTTTAATAATTTATCTATGTCAGGTTATTTACTGCTGCTGACAGCGATGATATCTGCACAGCTGTACAGTTTATCAACAAGTCAAGACCCTGGTCTACTATGATGGCTGTTGGCTGGGGATATGGCGCTAATATGTTGACAAAATACCTTGGTGAAGTAGTAGAGAGAACTCCTCTTACAGCAGCTGCTTGCATAGACAATCCATTTGACTTAGAAGAAGCCACAAGGTCATTCCCGCATCATGTTGCTTTGGATCAAAAGCTTATGGCTGGACTTATAGACATTCTGCAGGCTAACAAGGTTGGCAACTGTCTTGAAGGACAAACATAATATTTTCATCTTTTTGTTTTTTTTTTTGAGAAGATGGCTGATAATATTTTTATGCTTAAGTACTTTTACTGCTTATTTCACATGGATCTGATATTAAGATAGCTTCTCTCAAAAAGCTACTGCACAAATATGGGAGAGGACAATAATTAGTTAGCACACTGAAAAAAATTGGTGCTAACACACTTTTTTCTGAATGCATGGCTTCTATATTCTAATTCTAATGCTAATAAAAGAAAACGAAGCCTGTCTTGGAGATCTTTAATTTTAACTCAAGACAAATTGTTATCTAATTTTAAATTCCTGTCAGCAGGAACTCTTTCAGGGCAGAACAAAAGGATTTGATGTGATGCGGGGTCTTTCAGCCACATCTGTCCGGGAATTTGAGAAAGCTATATCTATGGTCTCATATGGATTTGATGCTATTGAAGAATTCTACACTAAATCTTCCACAAGGCGATTGGTTGGGAAACTAAAGATACCAGTTCTCTTCATACAGGCATGAACCTCATATGCTTAACTTGGCCTTTTTAGGGTTTATGGATGATGCACGAAAGTCATTGATCCTCTCTTTCTCTCTCATGTTTCTTTCTTTAATTAATTAACTGTATGTTCATTAGCTTATCAAGTTATTTGAGCCATGCTATCATTTCTTATTGTCTGTATGTTTTCTGGCCAATTCCTCCTTTCCCGTCGACAGAGTGCTGATGGGACAGTTCCACTTTTCTCTGTTCCACGTGCTTCAATAGCAGAAAATCCATTTACCAGCTTACTATTATGCTCTTGTTTACCTTCCAATGCCATCATGAATGGGGATTTAGCTATTTTGTGGTGCCAGCAGTTTGTGATTGAGGTAGCGGGTTATCTTCTCCCTGTTTATCTTTCAGTTGTTATCATTAATAGAAATTCTCTTGATCAGATGATCTGTGGTGATTGGTTCATATTATATTATTCATCTGGAAGCGACTCATGTCATAATTGAATTATGATCTCCTGAAGCGAGATCATTTTTTTACCTTTATGAAAAACAAGTTTTTTTATCCAGTATGTCTATATGGACTTCTTATCATCTTAAAATAGATGAATTATTTTTTAATGTATCTTGTGCTTGATCTCTGATGTGCGTACATGTGATTTTAGTGGCTTTCTGCAGTGGAACTGGCACTTCTAAAGGGTCGGCATCCCCTTCTGAAGGATGTTGACGTAACTAGCACTTCTAAAGGGTTGGCATCTATTCTTAAAAATTACGGATCAGATAAGAGAATTTCCATTGGAGATGATATTAGCATGAATTATGATTTTCGTCAGTCTTATTTAAGCTACAAAAAAGGATATCTGGGTGAGCTCGTGGATCAAAGAAAATTAAGTTCTCATACTGATGTTCATCACAATATGAGCTCTCATTTAGAAAGCATTCCTCAGCAGAATAACTCAATGAATAATAATTTGACCAATGTGGGAGAAGAAAATCCGTTAGAAATTGAGAGAAGTCAAGTAATACAGACAGCTGAGGTTGTAATGAACATGCTTGATGCAACTGTGCCTGGTGCATTGGCAGATGACCAGAAGTTGAAGGTTTGTTGAAAGATTCATTTTTTCTCTTTTCTAGTGTCTTTTGTTTCTCGTGTTCAGTTTCAATTTAATGTGCCATATAGACTGATTCATATACAATGTGCTATTGTTTGGATTGTTGTCTTCTAGGTTTTAACGGCTGTGGGACAAGGAGAGACGTTCATAAAAGCCTTGCAGGGTGCTGTGCCAGATGATGTTCGGGGAAAGCTCACAGCTGCTGTCTCTGATATTGTGCAAACTCAGGGTGTGAATTTAAATTTAGATGGGTTGAAGGGAATCAGAATTCCTAGTGTTCCAGCAGAGGTCAAATTGAAGGTCCAAGAGAAACTCACGGGGAACAGAAAGTCCCTAGATCATATGAGCAAAGGAATTGATGGCAACTCAGCAGAAGAACTTGATTTAAACAACCAGGACATGGAGAGAGAGGGTTCTCATAATGACGAAGTGCATAATGAAACTGTAAACCATCAACGTGATATAGGGAGCCATGGAGGGACAGGGCTTCACCAGTCTCTAAAAGTTAACAAATCTGTAGACTCGGGTAATTCTCAGGTGGAAAGCAGTTATGAAAAGGAAACTTTGTCTTCTGGTTCAAGGGATTCTAGTGAAGGTGGCCAAAGTCATGAGAAAAGTGAATCATTTCAAGAAAATACTATCCAAGCTTCTAATCATGTTGAAAATGAATCAGAATTAGGGAAAACTAGCCCTTCGGGTAAGAATGAAACAAGGAATGGCAACCACGAACTTATCATGGGGGAAAGTAATTCACCTTCTAGTGACCTTGGCAAACATATTGATGGGACAATGGTGAAAAATGCTAATGATAATCAAAAGGATGAAGAGAAACCCGTGGATCCCAAGAATGATCAAGATAAGTTTTCTTCGAATTGTGAAGATGATGAGTTGTCTTCATCTTCTTTACACTCTTCTGAGCATCCCCAAGTATCCAAGGAAGAGAGTGAGAACGACAATAGTGGGGACAAACAGGCTATAAGCCAAGGTATTTCAGGTAAACCTGAGGAAATGCCACCACATTCTCCTTCCTCTTCGTCAACTTCTATACCTCCCCCATTAAGCGTTTCTCAGGCATTAGATGCTCTTACAGGGTTTGATGACTCAACTCAAATGGCAGTCAATAGCGTGTTTGGAGTTATTGAAAATATGATTGACCAGCTAGAGAAGGAGAATAACCATGACAATAATGAAAAGCCCAAAAATGAGGATGAAGATTCTGATACTAAACTGGATAAATCCACTGTTGGTTTAGATGATGAGATTGAAAAGGAAAAACATTTTGACAGTGGACTGATATTGCAGCCCAATGTTGGACAACTCCAAGGACATTCATCGTTTTTAGCAGAGAATAGCCCTAAATTGAGACCTGCAGATAATCTTCCTGTTCATATTATCGCAAATTGTTATGCAGGTATACCATACAATTATGTAAATAAATATGTCCCTTCAACAACTTTAAAAGAAAAATCATTAGATTTGGATTCAACTACTGATTTGTTCCTTGAGTACATTCCTGAAGAAGGGCAGTGGGGGCTTTTAGATCAGCTTGGGTTAACTAAAGATTCTATGCTTAACACTGAAACTTATGATGACGACGATGCTAAAAGCCAAAATATTAATTCTCCACTTCAGGTAAATGACGGACAAAAGATTATTGAGCCATCCTACATAATATTAGATGATGAACATGGAAGTGAGTCACATGAACAGGAGATAATAGATGAAATTAGTGAAAAAAACAGGAACTCCAAAATTTTGACAGTGCGTGAAGAGGATCTCATATCTTCAATTGAGAGTGTTATTCTGGATACTTTGAAGGTTGAGGTTGGTCGAAGGGTAGGTGCTTCAAATTTAAGTTCGATGGAATCAGTATATTTGGCTCGTGACTTGGAACAAGTTGCAGCGGCAGTGGCCTTGTCAATAAGACAAAACAATGTATCAGATGTGCTGTTAGAAACTGAGGACAGCACTAGCGTGAAGTTTGGTAAACTTAAGGCAGAGTATCTTGTGAAAGTTATCACGTCTGCTGTTTATGGTACCACTCATCTACGGAAAATTCTTCCAGTCGGTGTCATTGTTGGTCCAATACTAGCGTCTTTAAGCAAGTACTTGCATGCCATTACACTCCATGATTGTCCGAGCAGTAAGTCATCTGAAGATGAAGATGGAAAGGTGAAACGTAACTTATTTGGGAATGAAGATATAACAAATCATAATCATTCTGTGTCAGTTGATAAAACAAATGCATCCGTCTTTGTAGACACCTCAGTTAGTCAAATAGATGTGCAGAGAAAATCTATGAAGAATGAAAATGTCATGGTTGGAGCTGTCACTGCTGCTCTTGGTGCATCTGCTTTACTGGCTCATCATAAGGTAGAAACATCCAGTTTAGTACTCTCTATTTTCTGCTTGTTTCTGCACTATCTATGCCTTCTTCTTCTGTCTGAGTAATGTGTATAAAGCCAACCTGGACAAGAAATCACACTTGTTTCTTGATTCAAGAGGAGAGCATCCACCAAATTTCCAACAAATGCTGAGGCTTTATCCTGTCCTTTCCAGGATAAAGAACCCCTGAAGGAGAATAACAGTACTGGAACAACACAAGAAAGTGACCAAAACAATATTGTGACCAGTCTTGCTGAGAAGGCATTATCTGTTGCTGCTCCTGTAGTACCTACAAAGCGTGATGGAGAAGTGGATGAAGAAAAGTATATTGTCCTGCCATAAATTGCTATAAGATGATTGAATCTCCTCAATAATGACAATGTTTAGTAATATACAGTTGTTGTTTTTGCAAGCAGGCTTGTTGCCATGCTGGCTGATTTGGGACAGAAGGGCGGAATGCTGAAATTGATTGCTAAAATTGCTTTACTTTGGGGTGGCATGCGTGGTGCCATGAGTTTGACGGACAGGCTTATCTCATTCTTGCAGATTGCTGAACGTCCCTTGCTTCAAAGGTTGTTGACTTCGGACTTATACTGCATGAACAATATGTTACTTCCTTTATGGATAATCTTTTTACCTTTTTTTTCCTGTTAATAGACGTCAACCTTTTATTTGTTCACTCCATCCAACTTATTCTTCTGTTTGCTATGATGCCCATGTCATTAAGATCTTGGGAAGAGAGAAACAGGTGCAAGAGAAATGGGAAGAAGATTGACTTTAGATAGATGGTTTCTCTATATTACTTTATATGAAATTGAACACGGCAGCATAAATATATAGACCAATTTATGCAAAATGCTTCCACATTAGGAGATAACCTGGTGTCCCATGGGGAGCGGAGAGGAATTTTCATTAAAGATTCCTAATGTTATTCCATATATGTAAAAAAAGTTCTATACTAATTGTTGTAATTCTGCATCTAACAGTTACTCCCTCCGTCCAATGAAGCTGGTATGACTTTGAAAAAAGACGGGTCCTATGTTAGTACATTACATGGCTGACTTTGCTCCCTCAAAACCATAAACATGAATGAGGAAGAAAAAACTCTAAATTTTTGTGTGGGTCCGGAGTCCAATAAATTTCACTCATTTTGCAATGCAGACGGGCTTCATTGGATGGAGGGAATGTATCATTATTGACTGAAAACCTACCATAAGCTGCACTTTTAATGATTTCTCTAGTTATTACTCTTAATTGACTTCTAATTACTACTCCTACTTGACTTTGAACTTAAAACTGGCGCCAGAAATCATTCTACTTCTGTTCCACGACCTAAATAAAGCTATTTACAGCTTCTGACAAAATATTTGTTGCTCGGTCTGTGTTTCTCTCTTGTCTTGTCTCCTGTGAACATCTTAGGCACCTCCTACACTTAAATAAACTTATAAGGTTGTGTTCCTTCCAACCAGTACATACTGTACATTCATTTGGGGATATAGTTACTATAAAAATGATTTACTCTATTATAATCCACTACAGAACATGATTCACTCTATCACTTGTTTACAGGATTCTTGGGTTTGGTTTCATGGTGCTTGTTCTGTGGTCACCTATAGTCGTTCCTCTTCTGCCAACACTAGTGCAGAATTGGATGGTACACAAATCCACCGGGCTTGCTGAATATGCTTGCATTGCTGGCCTCTACACCTCAGTCATGATACTTGTCCCATTATGGGGAAAGCGTACACGAGGATATGAAAATCCATTTCAGAGATATGGGCTGGATATGAAATGCTCGTCAACGGTAAGCTATAATGAATATTTAAGTGGATGATTTTGTGTTGTTTCCTCAAAGCAGAAACTGGAAGTCCAGCCAAAGCTGTACATGTATTTGTTGGGGATACCACTTTTACTCTCCATGGGGGTAATTGCTAAGACTTGTAGGGGCAATTGTTAGGAGTTGTCTTATCTAACTTGTCATATTATTGTGACAATATATTGTATCTCCTTAATATGCTTAAGGATCTACAATAGATTAAGTAGAGAAGGTTGGATGAAAGGGGAGAAGTATAGAGTGAAAGTGGAGAGAATAAGATGAAGAGGAGATGGAAGAGACAAAGGAACATTACTGATCTATTTCTGAAATCACTATTCACGTCACTATTCATGTTACTGTAGCAAGAGTGCTAAAGCCTTATTTATAGTCTTAGGCATATAGCCTTACAATTACTTAATTCTACTATGAATAGAAAAATAATAAAATTAAGAAAATAATAACTAATCCTACTCCAACTAGGATTAACTAAATTAGGAAAGTATTCTAATCCTATTTTAATTAGGAATCATAACATTCCACCACGCTCCGCTTACGCCTTGCCCTCAAGGCGACCAATCAGGAAACTGAGCATAAAAATCATCTTCAATCACCCCAGGGAGCCGACTGCGAACTCCGCCGGGATCAAACGGAAAATTTGTGGACAGTGGTGGTGGATCTGAGCAACGGTGGTGATGCGGTGGCGGATATGGTGGTGGTCGTGGCTCAGTGGCTGCTGAAACACTTGTGAGGGAGAGAGTGTGTGTAGAACCGCACAGAAGAATGGTCTCGCTATCCGCGACCTTCTCATGGCCGGAGGAGTTGAATATGCCGTTGTTTTCAATGGTCGGGTGCGGCAAAGTATGGCCTGTTGAATCAGATTTATGGGCTCCTTGTTGTTGGACTCGATGTTGTAATGATGCAGTAACGACTATCGGCTGAGATGGTATTGGAAGTATGCCGCTCGTGTCCATAGAAAACGAGTCAATCGGTCGTGTAGTCATGTAACTAGGTACATAAGTACCAAATTGAACTTGTGAAACACCCGCGGTAGTCGGATTAGGGGCAGCTGATTGCAAAGTGGCTGAAATTGAGGTGCCTGAAATAGGGGCAGAAACTACCAAAGGAGTTGCTGGTATGGAGGTGAAAGAAGTGCCAGATTGGTTCAGCTGCAACTGATCAAGCCGTTGAAAGAGTTTGGCCATTTGTTGATTCAACTCCATGCGGGACTCAGCCATGTTGATTTGCAACTGATCAACCTTGGCTTCGAGGGATTGGAATCGCTGATTCGTCGAGAGAGACAAGGTCTGAACCACCATCTGAATCTCACAATATTTCCCCTCGAGTTGCGCCATAGTAGGGCCCTGAACTTGCCCTTCAACCTGCTGATCCTTGGAAGCACTTAATTCAAGGGGTTTCTCAGTTAAAACTCCGCTGGATTTTGTCATTGTAAGTCCCTAGGATCGATAGGCTTTGATACTAATATTGTATCTCCTTAATATGCTTAAGGATCTACAATAGATTAAGTAGAGAAGGTTGGATGAAAGGGGAGAAGTATAGAGTGAAAGGGACGTGAATAGTGATTTCAGAAATAGATCAGTAGTGTTCCTTTGTCTCTTCCTTCTCCTCTTCATCTTATTCTCTCCCCTTTCACTCTATACTTCTCCCCTTTCATCCAACCTTCTCTACTTAATCTATTATAGATCCTTAAGCATATTAAGGAGATACAACACAATAGAATTATTATAGCAGTTTATTCTATCTTCAGTTCACCAGCTTAGCTATGATTTATGGTGCTGTAATAGTTATTGTGTATATAATGGTATTTGACATGTAAAAACTTTTGTTTTTTGCTATTGTTGGTTTATATGAATGACGTCAAACATTATTTTATTTCAAGTGCCCTTGTTAATTGTATGCAGTTGAGTTGTGGGAAAGGAATTAATTGTTTTACTGTACAAGCTATAGCCTTCCTCTTGTATAATTTTAAATATTCCCTCCTTCCTGTTTTAGATGCTCCATCTGAAATAGCTTGGTTTTTTATTGGATGGTGGAAACCCAAACTAATGGGGGGAAGATGAGGTTGAAAATACATTTAAATTGGCCATATGTAGCATCTAAAAAAGAACTGTCCCCTCTTCCAGATGGAGCATCTAAAACAGGACGTAGGGAGTATTTGACATGATGGTTTTACATTTGGATTTTCATGTTTATTTGACAACTTTGTGTTTCCTGTCAGTTGTTGAAGTTGTTGTTAATTATGATAGCTTTATAAGTCTTTAATGAAATCCGCGTAAGTTTATCTCTGAAAGTAATTAAGTACTATAACATATTCCTCTCTATTTTTGCAGCTGTATAATTTTTTGAAAGGCTGGATTGGAGGAGTGGCGCTTGTAATGTCAATACATTCAGTGAATGTAGCACTTGGTTTTGCATGTTTTGTTTGGCCTTCATCTTCCCAAGGAGCACTTTCTTGGGTAAAAGCTTGTGGAAGAATGCTGTTACTGGCTCTTAGGGGGATTATCCCAGCGACCTGTCTAGTGGTGGTAGAAGAACTTCTATTCAGGTCGTGGTTACCTGATGAAATAGCTGCTGATCTTGGTTATAAACGAGCGATTATAATATCAGGTTTCACTTTTGCTCTGGTTCAGAGGTAACTACTTTATACCTCTACTCCTATAGCTATTAACATGTCTTACCACTTACGGATAGGTCTCTTTTATCAAATTGGTAGATTGACAAAGCTTTTCTCATATCCAATCAATCTATTAGTTTGTCCTCCAATTTGATGTCTGCTATAAATTCTGGTTGTCCTTCCAATAAGTTGTGTGAGAGTCTCATGTGATTGAAGTTTTAGCAACTTGGTTCAATAGTTTCCAATGATGTTTTCAATCTCACAATTTTAAGACTTAATATTTTTTAAAGAAGTATTTATGAGATTGCAATCGGCTACAAATCCTAAAGCTTAAATGCTGGCGTGATGCAGGTCTTTCCTTGCGGTACCAGGGTTATTATTGTTATCATTGGCTCTGTCTGGAGCAAAAGAGAGAGACCAAGGTAAACTTTCTGTGCCAATTGGACTGCGTTCGGGGGCAATGACGGCCGGTTTTATCTTACATGCTGGCGGCTTCTTGCTTTTGAAACCTGATGCTCCTCATTGGGCAACTGGAGCACATTCATGGCAACCATTTGGTGGAGCCATAGGTATGGCATTCTGCGGCGCCCTTTTGGCTGTACTTTTCTATCAACCTGAACCTTCGAGGAAAAATCAGTCATGAAACATTTATGAGGAAAAGTCATTCTTGAAACATCCTCGAAGATGTGGAGTTCGGAGAATGATGTTGGTTCTGCCATCTGACTGCTGGACTTCAATTGGTCGGGTGGAAGTGTGGCAGAGAAACAGGCATTTGTTGGTCACTTCTGGTCTTAAACATACAGGTGCAGGCCCATCTGCTTGCGTTTTAAGCTACTGGAATTTTGAAGCTTTGGGTCAGTGGTGTCAAAAAAGATGATGACTGTTGTGTGGGCCTCAACACGATAATTAATCCCCTATATATGAGTGTACCGCACCTTTCATGTAAAGTTCTGATTTCGGAATGTTCCAACTTCCAACCATATACTATATAGAGAGCTCTGTATATGCAACATCAATGTACATGGTACAGTCACTATAGAATCAATATAATGAAGAAAAAAACAGTTTTGGAGTTCCTTCGAGGCTTTACTGTTAATATTTTGCTTCTTTTGAGCTGATGTATAACTTTACTACTGGAAATGATGATCTACATCGTAGAATGATGATCGGGCTGTAAAATTGTGGGGCGAATATATATTTAGTATTGGCATGGTTGGGAAATTTTGTCAGTGTGTTTTCAGTTGTTTTCAAAGGGGCTAATCTGCCCAGACACATCCATGTCGTGATCTTTCACTCTACTAATCACATACTAAAAGAGCTGCAACAAGTGAGCTGGGATCCTAATCCGGTTCCGAGGGCCTGTTCAGCATCTAAAGCCCCTATCAGCCATGTGCATTATCTACCAGACTAATTCAAACACTTTCATTGATATGTTGGTGCTATCATACCTTGTTTGGGTAAGCAAGCTGGCGGCATCTCCCTAGCAAACGCCTACATTAGGGCTGCATCACGGGTCGGGTAGGGTCGGGTTTAGTAAAACCCGACCCTACCCGAGATAGGACCCGAAAAATTAAAATCCGACCCGGACCCGAGATAAAACCCATAAAGTTAAACCCGACCTCGACCCGAGATAAACCCACAATACCCGACCCTACCCGAGAACCCGAGATGAAACCTGAGATTTTAATAAAATAATTAATATAATTATAAAATTTTTAATTAAATATTTATATTATAATAATAATAATAATAAATTATATATATTTAAAAATAAGTTATTTAAATAGTATATTTCGGGTCAGATCGGTTCTTGGGTATTTTAAAGCAAAACCCGACCCGACCCAAGATAAAACCTGGGTTTTAAAACCTTGGAACTGACCCTACCCAAGATAGGACCCTACCCGACCCGACCCGGATCAATGTTGAGTCGGTTCCATCCGGGTTGGGTCGGGTCCGGGTTTTTGGTGCAGCCCTAGCCTACATAGCTTTCGTGCGTCTACTCATGTTCCATTGACTCGTTCACAATCTGCTATCAAGATTGAAGCTGTCAACTTTGTCGGAAAATTTTGATTTCTCTGCTTCTCTCCCACCTAAATGATGATTTTATTGGGAACATCCAGTTAATTCTCTAACCAAGATTGAGGGAATGAAAATAAGCATGTGCATATGTATGAAGCCCGATATCTTGTTCAGACGGTGCCAGGTGATTGAAGTGATGATTACTGCGTGAGATGTAGTTTCATAGGCAAAACAAACACAATCAGGCATAACAGACACCTGTCTTCAATTACCTTACATCGTCTGCACAATGAGTCAAAATCTTACATGCACATGCTTCCTGACACTCAAAATCTTACATGCAGATTACCTTACGGAGAAAGATAGATTCCACATAAGTCGCAGCTCGGTGTGCTTTGATTGGTGAAGGTCTGATGGGAAAGGAATCAAATTGCATACCCAGACAAAAAGTAACACCTCTTGATGGAGTTTCACTACAAAAAGTAACACCTCTAGATGGTAGAAACACTTGATTAGGACGTGTGAAGAATCTTCACATTTCTTTTGCCTACGCAAAATTATAAATAATCACTTCGGCGTTTGGCTCTGTCATCTGACTTTTTGTCAAGTATACATAATTTTAGTAGAACAAGCTTATTGGCGATTTAAATAATGACTTGTTCGCATCTGAAGCAGAAATATATTGGACTATTTGGTGAAGGAGAGTGCAGCTACAAGAACATTGGTATTTTTTTTGTTGAAAGAATCATTTTGTTTGAAAAAAACATAAAAAGCAATGGTTCCGAAGCTAGGTCAGGAACAATCTACTATAGAAATATGAAGCCAATCCAAATGAATGATTCCCGGTCCCCCATTACTGCTGCGATTTTATTCTGATTTCTTTCACTATTAGCAGATGCTTCGGCATCAACAGAGCCCGGTCAGTGAAATAATACCACCGAGAAGTAAATGGGTTAAAGTTGAGTCTCCCGAAGGCCGAAGGTAGTCTATAATGTAGCGCAGTTTATTTATCTACTTTGTGTGAATAAAGTAGTGTTGGATCACTAATCGAGTTGTTCTTATTCCAAAATAACATAGTGTATAACATATATTAGTTACACAATACTCCTCCCATCAGGAATTATTACTAACATAAGGTTTCTTCAAAATGAACTACAATTGGGAAAACCTTGTGTTAATAATAATTGCGTACAGAGGGTGTAGTAGGTTACAGGGTAAACATGATGAACACTAAGTGAACGTAGTGGCATACTCATGGCCATCAGATATTATATATGATCAAAAACCTCCCTTACGTAGCCAATACGGCTTACTGTTTTACATGGTAAACATTGAAAAACTCCCAAATAATTAATGTAGTATCGCTGTGTTAATAACAATGCAACTACATTAGTTAGTAACAACGTGAAGATGTAATGACGTGTATATATATATGTAAATGATCAAGACCACCTTATGCATCCAATATGTTTTATTACTACCCCTAACTGGTGTTTAATGAGTGACGGCATGTTACATGTACCACCAGTCTTTAGGCGTAGACGCAATGTCCAAAGTGAGGGACTCATGTCCCTTTAGGTTCCATTAATGTTGTGGTGGTGGTGACTGGTGTGGTGTGACTAGCACATGCCAATAAAATAAAAGGACAAGTTTCACAACAATAAGTGCAATATTGGCCTCATTCGATAATAACCTCCACATTAAGTTTTCCCAAAGATTTAGCGGCCGATTTGATCCTCCACAGTGCGTGTAGCAGCCCTATTGGCTCAGCCCAACATAAGATTCCTGATAAGCTACCTTTCAAATCAAGGTTTATTGCTGAGCGTGACTTAAGAAATTCGCTTTGCCAATCCCAGAAATAATATCTTAACTACGCCATGATTAGGAGCTGGTGGGCAATCCCTGAACTAAGAAAGTGGTAGTTTCAAGTCGGTTGGTTGAGGGCATCTGGCCCCTTCATTTCTCTATTTATTACTGAAGAAGTTGTTCACTTTCCTGTTAGTCGTCGTCCCCTTCTGTATTATAAAATGAGAAAGATGATGGAGGAGGAGATAACAGGGTCGTAGACAAGAGGAGGGTGGCCAAGCCCTTCTCCACATGCCTGTCGCTTCCCTAACCATATTGTTAATACACTATAACCATTAATTAGTGGCTTCTGAATATTTGAGGCAGACGATGAGCAGCTCATTAGGCTCCTGTATTTGGTAATTAGCGACCAAACCAAGTAATAACAATCATCCATCTCTAGTCCGTTAAGAAAAAACTTTCTAGTCACCCCCAAGCCGCCGTTTCTTTTGCTCTAATTACAAATATACCATCAGACGTCACACTCCCGCCCTACCTGTTTTGTTGACTTTTACTGTGGGCTCAGCTGTATATGCACCATATATCATCACAAATGCAATTTGCATTATAGGGGACGAATTTGGACGGAGGAGATTGACAACATCCATTTGTCTGGAAGAATTAGCCCCAAAAACTTCAGCCTTCCAGCCATTCCAATTCATCATCAGCTTCAGAATTCAGCAGCCCACTTAATGAACTTTGTAGCCCAGATGCAAGGACCATGGCTGCTGCAGGCTGCAGCCCACAGGAACCAGGTCCTCTAGTGTCATCTCCGTTAATAAATGCAAAACCGAACCCAAATCCTCCCTCCCCACCAACAGCCTCAGTCAAGAACAAGTAAACGACAAATTGGTAACTAGCCTCCTGTTCGGCGCTTCAGTGAAGTATGGGCTCCAGTGGAGTGGGACCCCCAGGCCTTTTACCCTCCCAAGCTCTGATTGATTTATATAATGAAGCTTCCTTCCTCCGTTTCCCAGCAACACCTCCTCCTCTGCTCTCTCTCTCCGACGATCAGGAGTCTCTCTTTCTTTGTCTTTTGAAAGATGGGAAAGGGCGGCAAGTTGGGCAAGCTGATAAGGAAGTGGCAGGCGGTGAGCAGGCTGACAGGCCGGACCAACTCCAGCGCCATTGCCTCAGCCAACGTCCCCTGCAGCGACGACGGATGGAACTCCTTCTCCGAATCGGATGGTAAGATCACCACTGGGGGCCTCCAGGCTGTTTATGTTGGCAAGTCCCGGCGCCGGTATCTGATTAGTTCCCAACTGGTGGACCACCCGCTGTTTCGGGACCTCCTTGACAAGTCGTCAGGTGATGGTATTACAGTGGGGTGCGAGGTGGTGCTTTTTGAGCACCTGCTATGGATGCTCGAGAATGCCGACCCCCAGCCGGAGTCTCTAGAGGAGCTTCTCCAGTTCTACGCTTGTTAAGAGCTAAGTAACACTATGATCAGAGAAATCATGAAGAATAACCAAGAGGCTTTGCATGGCTGGGAATCGGTCCTCATGCAATCTTTACTTCCTATGTTTTCTTTCTTCTTCTTCTTCTTCTACTTGTCAAGATGTAGAATTTGTAAATTCTTTTTTGGGGGGGTGGGGAGCTGCAGAGCACGTAGAACTGGACGAATAATAAATTGACTTTGACAGTAGAATTTTAAGTTGAGAGAGGAAGCGAAGGAATAATGGCCCGTTGGGGGGGTTGAGGATTAACACATTTAAGACTCGGCTATATTAGAAGGCCCCGATGGGGATGGTCTCTTTCTTTGTCTCTGAAAATGCTGGAATTCAGCTGATATATTTTCCATGTAATTGATTAACTCTGGTAAGGTCAATATCATCTGATAAAGTTTGAGCTGTGCATCCTTGTAGACTTCTCTTTTCCAACTTCTGCATTGATTGGTACGCGTTGCATTTTGCCATACACTGCCTATTAAAATTCCTCCCAGCACATCGAAATGCTGTTCGATTTATTGATTACTATATGTATTTGATACACACAATCTCCTCCTGCATTTAAGAGTACTATGGTAGCTAGCAAGGAATGGAGACCACACCAGCGGTGGAGCTCTTTAGGTGCCCAAGATATGTAGTAGCACGTCCATGCAAACTAAAATGTCTCACCCACCTGTCATATTCGTTTACATTTGACCGTTTGTTCGAGTATTCTATTAGGTTTGTATAAGAACAACAATTCTTATATAAGTAAAATGTTTGTATATCTGTTGCAAACAAAAGCTGGGAATTAAATTTCTCCATGGTGTTGCTAATGATTGGAATCTTACATTGATGACTTGTTTAATAACCTGCAAACATTCTTCTAATCTCCTCCATACATGGGCCATTATTCTGACTGCTGCCATCTGTCTTTTCCCTCACAACTAGAGGTTTTGACGCAAAGTTGGTAACAGTGATTACTCAACCTACAATCATTGTCAAATTAAAATATGTCGTATTAGTTAAACAAGAACCCGGGCGATTAGAAAACAATCCCAAAGTGAAGTTTCTTCATAAGGCCATGGAAACAGAAAAGAAGTTTGTAGCTTGAAAGGTAGGCTGTCTCTTTCAATTGCGCTGTGGAGGGCGGAGAAAGGTGGCGACCTTTTTGTAATTGGAACTTGGAAGGGGGTATCTGATCTTGGGCGTAGGGAAGGTTGGAGGCCGCCCATGTGCACAGGGGAGGGGAGGGCCCTCTGGCAGGTACAACATCTTTACTGTGTTGGGATTTTGTGTCTGGAAGGAAATTAAAAGGTGAACGCTTTGGAAGAGAACATATATACCTGGCTTGGTTGGTGTAAACAAAGCTCTATGCGAGGGGATGGGCTGGGTAAAGGTGGAAGTGCAGAAGAGGTACAATAAAGGGAGTTGAGAAACGTTGAGTGTGTTCCTATTTGGCCCGCAGCAAAATGACGAAAGAGGCACATGTATGAGGTTGTAAAGCAGGTTACGTAGCTGAATTATTTTTATAATAGTCTTATAAGGTAGTGCAGAGATAAATTCTTTTTGTAACTTATTTTTTCGGTTTTAAGCGTAAGTAATTTCCTAATTACCCTTAAGTGGTCCCACATGATAACTAATGAAATTACAAGACTAATTATTCTAATTCTAATTGGTTAAGGGTATGAAAGTAATAACTACTTGATGGACGTGGTTACTTAAGTATAAATAGAGGAGTTGGTCCTCTCTCTGCCCACAATGAATAAACAGACGATAGAAATTCCATCTAAAGAAGGAGATCGCCAGAAAGATTAGGGCAAGGGAGAGAAACCTCTCCTCATCGTTTTGCTATGGATTCAGGTACGCTCTATTACTAATTATGATGTTGTATGTTAATAAAGATTACTAACAATTGGTATCAGAGCCAACAAACGTCAGATCGTTTGATACTGGCCGTCAGCCGGTCCGGTCGTTGAACAGATCCTGAACATGGCGGTGACAGATCTGTCTTTTCCTTTTGCTGCCATGTCTTCACGGCACGCCAGCGACCGCCGTCATGACAGAAGATAAAAGGACGACCTTTTGGCCGTCGCCGGCCTCGCCGTGGCAGAAAGGGCGGCCCTTTCGGCCGAAATACTGGTGCTTTGTGGCGGCGGCGTCCGTGAACGACGCTTATGATGCCGTCGCAAGTTGCACACTGCCATCACCACAGTTGTGCCGGATCGTTAAAAAAAATAGCTTTTTGGGCCGCCGCTACCTTCGCGGCGGCCATGACTGTGAAAGGAAGAAGAAGGCACCGGAAATAGAGCGAAAGAAGTGCCGATGTCCATAAAGGGCTTACCTTTCGGCCGCCACAATGTTACCCTTGGGCGGCTGCGTCCATTGCGGCCGCACATGCTGCTCCCACCGATCCCAATCACCGTCGCAGCCGCTGTTGAGGATGATGTTGCCCTTGATGCCGTCACGATCGTAGCCCGTGGTGGTGGAGGGATTGGAGGTGGACATTGCTGCCGCCGATGAAGAAGGAAGGACGAAGCGGCTCATGGTCGCCGAAGGAGGAAAGTGACGGCGGCTCCGCCACCGCCGCCACCGCCTGCTGTAAATTAGGATTCCTCATTGAAGAGGATGACCTGTGAACCGAGTCACCTTATGAAGTGAACCGGACCAAACTGGTCCGGTCCATATTAAGAAAATCAACCCAACTTAAGATCTGAACCAAAATCGGACAGGCCCGACTTAATAATCCGGTTCGGTCCAATTTTATGATACAGTTCGGGTTATATGAATATTCTGGTTCACTATTCCAATTTTAAAAAAAATAAAAATAAAAATAAAAATAAATTGGAAATTGAAAGGGGCCTTAAGTGGTTTATGTCCAGTCATTATAATGCTTCCGCTATGCATTTTTTTATGTATTATTTATGAATTATCTTATGCATTTTGATGATGATGATGGATGAATATTCTTGTATTATATACATGTTTAAGCAAAGGTTTTCTCATGACTTTATTTCTATATTAAGTTACAGTTTGTAAGTCACCAAAGTGGCTTAACTGGAATGTCAATAGAAATAAGTCAATTATTGTGTCCTAATACATTCCCTAGTATTAGTGATGAGAATAACTTTTATAAATGACAATTCATTGACTCCTAGATATTATGGCTGGCCCAAAGGTGCACCAATCTTCTAGTGATCATTGAATTGAACAGGATTATTAGGGCGTGTACAGTGGTAGGTGACGCATACCCAAAGGTAGCGAACCGACTTAATGTGTGCACCTGACTAATAATTCTTACAGGTGATAGGGAACACCATAATCGTTGAATAACATAACATTAGATTATTCCCAAAGGTAGATGAAAGTTATGTTGTTCTTTATGTATGTATTATCCATGTGCTTGATTATGTCAAATTCATAGCCTAATGTATTGAGCATGATTATTAATTGCAGCATCAATTCCTATTTCTTTGCATTCCCATGCTTCCTCCATTCCCATGCTCCATGGCCTTAATTTTTCAGACTGGAAAGAGCAAGTCCAATTCAACCTTGGTGTTTTGGACCTTGATGTCGCTCTTAGAATTGAAAAACCTGCTGCAATTCCTGCAACTAGCAGCACTGAAGATAAGGCATTATTTAATGCATGGGAAAGGTCAAACGGGTTGAGCCTTATGTTTATGCGAATGACAATTGCAAACAATATTAAGACCACACTCCCTCCAACTGAAAGTGCCAAAGAATTTCTCACTAAAGTTGAAGAATATTTTAAGTCTGCAGATAAGTCACTTGCAGGCACTCTTATGGCTAAGCTAACCACGATGAAGTATGATGGTTCTCGTGGTATGCATGAGCACGTTCTTGAGATGACAAATTTGGCAGCACAACTTAAATCATTGGGGATGTCAGTGGATGAGTTCTTTCTTGTCCAGTTCATTTTAAATTCCTTACCTCCTCAGTATGGGCCATTTCAAATTAATTACAATACGATGAAAGATAAATAGAATGTAAATGAATTGGCCAATATGCTTGTGCAAGAGGAGTCAAGGCTTAAGGCACTGGAACAGAACTCAATCCACATGGTTTTTCAAGAGGTTAAAGGTAAGCAGCGAAAGTTTAAAAGCTCTAAAGGGAAGGCTCCTAAAAAGAATAATGCTACCAAGAAAGACAACCATCATCAGAAGGAAATGGGCATAAAGTGCTACTTCTATAGAAAGTTTGGCCACCTTCAGAAAGATTGCCAGAAAAAGAAAGACTGGTTCCAAAAAAAAGGTATTGATTCAACTTATGCTTTTTGAATCTAACCTTACTGAAGTTCCTTCTAATACTTGGTGGGTAGATTCTGGAGCTACCACTAATGTTTCCAACACTTTGCAGGGATTTCTTACAACCCGAGCCACAAACCTAAAGGAGAAATTCCTGTTCATGGGAAATCGGGATAAAGTTCTCATTGAAGCCATAGGCACTTATCGGCTGTTCCTCGATAGTGGACATCATTTAGATTTATTTGAAACTCTTTATGTTCCTGCAGTTTCTAGAAATCTAGTTTCTTTGTTGAAACTTGATGTTGATGGATACACATTTAAGTTTGGGAATAAGCATTTTAGCCTATTTAAGAATGCTTCTTGTGTTATTTTTGGTATTTTATGTGATGGCTTATATAGACTTAATCTTGATGATTACTTTGCTGCTTCACTACTTTCACTACATACTTGTGTTGGTGCTAAACGTAGCCTTATTAATGAAAATTCCTCAAACTTGTGGCATAGAAGGTTGGGACACATTTCCCGAGAAAGAATTGAGAGATTAGTAAAAGATGGGATTCTTCGTAATCATGATTTTACTTATCTCAATGTGTGTGTGGATTGTATTAAAGGCAAACAAACCAAACACACAAAGAAAGGTGCCACAAGGAGTAAAGAACCTCTTGAAATTGTCCATACAGATATTTGTGGGCCCTTTGATGCTCCATCTTTTGGTGGAGAAAAATATTTTATCACCTTTATAGATGATTTTTCACATTATAGTTATGTCTATTTATTAAATGATAAATCTCAATCAGTGAACGCCGTTGAGGTGTACATTACTGAGGTTGAAAGACAATTAGACAGAAAGGTGAAAATCATAAGGTCTGATAGAGGTGGTGAATACTATGAGCGATATGATGAATTAGGGCAACACCCAGGCCCATTTGCTAAACTTCTTGAAAGCAAAGGTATATGTGCTTAATACACTATGCCTGGAACGCCTCAGCAGAATAGTGTGGCTGAAAGGCGGAATCGTACTCTTATGGATATGGTTAGGAGTATGATGAGTAATTCCACTTTACCCTTATCTATGTGGATGTATGCACTTTAAGACTGATGTTTATTTGTTAAATAGGGTTCCTAGTAAGGCAGTTCTAAAGACTCCATTTGAGTTATGGACTGGAAGGAAACCTAGTTTAAAACACCTGCATGTTTGGGGTTGTCCAGCAGAAGTGAGAATTTATAATCCACACGAAAAGAAATTGGATTTAAGAACAATCAGTGGTTACTTTATTGGTTACCCTGAAAAATCCAAAGGGTATAGGTTTTACTGTCCTAATTATAGTATAAGAATTGTTGAGACCGGTAATGCCAGATTCTTGGAAAATGGTGAAATTAGTTGGAGTGCTGTAACACAAAATGTGGCAATTAGAAGTTAGGGTGCATGTCCCATTACCTATAACTTCTAAACAATTTATTGTTCCCATGATTGATGTATGTCCTATCAATCAAGAACAACAGATTAATGAGCCACAACTTATTGTTCCTTCAACACTCCATAATGATACTGTCATCAATGAGCAAGTAGTAGAAGAACCACAAATAGCCTTAAGAAGATCTGAAAGGCTCAGAAAGCCAGCTATTTTTAATGATTATATGGTTTATCTACAAGAATCTGATTATGATATTGGGACATCTAATGATTCGGTTTCATTTTCACAAGCCATAGAATGTATTAATTCTGAAAAATGGATTGAAGCCATGAATGATGAGTTAAATTCAATGGCCCAAAATGAAGTCTGGGAACTCGTTGAATTACCCGAAGGATACAAGAAAGTGGGTTGCAAATGGATCTTTAAGACCAAACGTGACTCAAAGGGTACTATAGAACGATATAAAACTAGACTTGTGGCCAAAAGATTTACTCAAAAAGAAGGTTTTGATTATAAAGAGACCTTCTCTCCTGTATCCAAAAAGGACTCACTTAGAATTATTTTAGCGTTGGTTGCTCGTTATGATTTAGAGCTCCACCAAATGGATGTGAAAATAGCTTTCTTAAATGGAAGTTTAGATGAGGAAGTTTATATGGACCAACCTGAAGGATGCTCCATTGAAGGAAAATAGCATTTAGCTTGCAAACTTAAGAAATCAATTTATGGACTTAAGCAAGCTTCCCGACAATGGTTCCTTAAGTTTAATGATACCATTACTTCCTTTGGATTTAAAGAAAACATCGTTGATCGGTGTATTTATCTAAAGGTCAGTGGAAGTAAATTTATATTCTTGATTTTGTATGTCGATGATATATTAATTGCAAGCAATAACCTTGGATTAATGTATAAAACATAGGACTTTCTCTCTAAAAATTTCGAAATGAAAGATATGGGTGAGGCAAAATACGTGATTGGAATAGAAGTATTCCGGGATTGTTCATATGGAATGTTGGGTTTGTCTCAAAAAACCTATATAGAAAAGATTTTAGAGAGATTTGGAATGGAAAAGTGCTCATCAAGCCCAATTCCCACTTAGAAAGGGGATAAATTAAGCTTATGCAATGTCTAAAGAATGAATGGGAACGGAAAGAGATGGAGGGAATTCCATATTTGTCTGCAGTTGGAAGTTTAATGTATGCACAAACCTGTACAAGGCCAGATATCAGTTTTGCTACTGGTATGCTAGGAAGATATCAAAAGGATCCTAGATTGGATCACTGGAAAGCTGCAAAGAAAGTAATGAGGTACTTGCAAGGAACAAAAGATCACATGCCCATATATAGGAGGTCTGAGAATCTTGAGGTTATTGGCTACTCAGATTTTGATTTTGCTGGATGTGTTGATGATCGAAAGTCCATATTTGGCTACTTATTTATGCTTGCTGGAGGAGCCATATCATGGAAAAGTGGAAAAGAATATATCATTGCTTCATCCACTATGGAGGTTGAATTTGTGGCATGCTATGAAGCCACACTTCAAGCTTTATGGTTGCGGAATTTTATTTCAGGGCTTAGTATTGTTGACACTATTGATCGGCCGCTGAAAATTTATTGTGATAACTCCGAACAGTTATCTTCTCAAAAAACGACAAGTACTCTAAAGGAGCAAAGCACATGAGATTAAAGTTTCTTGTTGTTAAAGAAGAAGTTCAGAAACAAAGAGTGTTTATAGAGCAAATTAGTACTAACCTTATTATTGCCGATCCATTAATGAAAGGATTACCTCCAAAGACCTTTATCGAACATGCCAATAGAATGGGTCTTGAGACTAATCCATAATGATATGAATCATGTTTTACTTATGATGATGTTTCTGCTCTATTACACTTTGATATCAATAAACGTGTTTCTGTTTTTCCTGTCCATATTATGCATCGATGTGAATGAATAAATATTTATGACAGGACTAGTCTCAATTTGTAGAGACATTAAGTGGACTCTTATGATTTCCTCTTTTAAATACTATATTGAACATATTATTTAATATTGTGGTACATGGATGGAACCATGTCGTCTAAAGACATAGAACCGCAATGACTCGTATTAATAGTTTATTTAATTATAGTCTTCTGTGACCAATCTGAATGGATAATCTTGTGCACCTTATGTTTTCTTGTTATTATTATGATAATTATCATTTGGACCAAGTGGGAGAATGTAAGTAATTCCCTAATTACCCTTAAGTGGTCCCACATGATAACTAATAAAATTACAAGACTAATTATCCTAATTCTAATTGGTTAAGGGTATGAAAGTAATAACTACTTGATGGACGTAGTTACTTAAGTATAAATAGAGGAGTTGGTCCTCTCTCCGCCCACGATGAATAAACAGACGATAGAAATTCCATCTAATGAAGAAGATTGTCAGAAAGATTAGGGCACGGGAGAGAAACCTCTCCTCATCGTTTTGTTATGGATTCAGGTACGATCTAAAAGCTGATAAAATTTATCATTTGGTTTAAAATCACAAAGTAAGCTCAAATATTAGAGGTTAACCTTCATTTTCACTGCACTTTATTTTATACTTTCACTGCATTTTGGCCTGTGTGAATTTGTTAAGCCCCAATGACCATGCAGATTACTGGGCACGGAGGTATCGATAATACTAGTTTAGCTTGAATGATGCGTCATCTAAGATATATCATGTTTTGTTATAGGCTCTTACTAATCCGGCTTACCATTTCCTTCTGGCTACAGACTTGACGGTGTATAGAATCTGATTATTATGGCTCAAGCCTAAACCAGTGTGGCAAGTGTGTTTTCATAGTGACAACTAGTCTCTGCTAAAATCAATCCTTAGGTCCCATACTTGTCAACTAGTGTTTCGGTCCGGACAGAAAATTGAACATGGTTTTAGCATTGCTTTTAGCAAAGGAGTCTTCTTTTACTTCATTGTCCTCCTATTGTTTAATGTCTGTAACATGTCACATGCCATGTGCTCTGTCTCTCCCTCCCTCTCTCTCTCTTTGAACGTTTGATTGTTGTTTATGTTCAATGGAGCCGCTCGTGGGGTGCACCAACCCAATAATCACCTGGTCTGCCCCTCTCTCCTCCGCCCCAGAGGCCAGCCAGACTATGGAGTCCAAACTCCAACGTGAAGCGCACAGGCGCCGAAAAGCCGGCAAAGAATTGGATGTGGGATGAATGGTGGCCAGGGAGAAACAGAGAAGGCCAATCGATGCAATGAACCTTGAACAACTTGAAAACAAACGGATTTTAATCATTGAAAACGAATGAACGTGAGCAGAATCGGGTGTGGTAGGGGTCCTTAGCAGATTTGCCAGTGTGTTGACCAGTAACATGTGGCGCCGAGTTAGTGCCCCTTAACGATCACCGGGCTTGAAGCTCGGCCATGTGATTGCATTTTTTGTCTTGGCACTCATGTGCGCCTCCCAGGCTGCTGCAGTCATCATACAACTATGATATCACTACATAGCGGCTTTGAATTTGACCCATGAATCTTTTTAGACATCCAAAATGTCTCCAAGTTCCTACCATTTCTGGGCATGTCGCCCATCCTTTCATCAACAACCCGATGTTTGGTCCGTCCTTGCATTCTTGCTCGGATATGAAAGATGGTTGTTAAGGTTCTGCAACTCTAAAATGGTCATGTACACACCTACATGGAGGGAACAATGGAAATTGCTTGAGGGAAGAAGGCATTGTACCCCGTACTTTTAAAACTTCGTTTTTACTCCAAAAACTCCTCAAGTTAACTTTTTATATATATATATAACTCTCCTCAAGTTAACTTATCACCTTAGTTTTTGGAGTCAAACTCCATATTTTCAGGTGCAATCTTCTAGGAAGAAACACTCCCTGGTTTATATAATTTGTGCCAAATTATTTGATCTCTTCACATTCTTAATGACAAAAATTTGGCTCAGTTATAATTCAAACCAACATCCAAGCATTAGAAACTACATAGCCTAAAAAGTTCGAGTTCTCAAACGAAGAACAAGGCCCAGACTAGCCAAGACAAGCAAATGACAATATACAGATAGAATAGCCTACAAATAATCATAATTTGAAGTAGGATGATGCTTTTCAGCACCCCAAAATTTTTCGGTAACACCCACTTTCATAAGAAGGGTTGAAAAAAAGTTATATATTCTAAGATGCTTGGAACTACCCCAATAGTACATTTTCACAGTAGATGTCGACCGATAAAACTCTCACTAGTCGATAGTAGCATTCCACCGACATAAAAAATAGTTGTTCCATTGAATTCAATCTAACGGTAAGGGTCCACCATTATATACTTGACAATAGGGTCGTGCCATCAGGATCTCTGATAGTGGAGTCATACCTACAAAATTGTGAATGAGAATAGTGTAGTGCTATTTAATAACTATAAAAAAATTTTGGGTTCTACCAAGCACGTGGAGTTACTGAGAAAAATTGGGATGCAGAAAAGTATGACCCTGAGAAAAATATAACTTCTACAGAAGTAATTGCCAGTCCCGAAGAACAATTTTGTTACAAATCAACATAAGTTATCACCAGCCAATCTAGTCGCTGGCGTGCAGAGTAGGAATTATCCTTGTCGAGGGAGAGGCTCTTCAGTCGGGCTGTGGACCAACTATTCAGTCGGGTTATCACCATATAACCTCAAACAATCATACTTGGCCCAAACTGCTTGATTTTGTTGGACCCTTGGCACGTTTAAGCTGGGACTGGGCCCGCTATTTAGAATGTATTGCTATCATTTGGACATTCTTTTTTTTTTTGGCATCATATCATTTGGACATTCATATTCTATTGGTTTATGAGAAGGTCTCATATACAATTTCTTTTTAAACTAAAGATTTTTAGTCAAGAAAAATAGCATTTAACTGAGACGTTGACGCTGTTAAATGTAAACTCAAGTTAGTCGAACTAAGTATTATAATACCGCACAAAGTGGCCGACACGCAGACGTAAATAATTCCCAACAAAGGCAGCACATGTCAATGAGAATCTTTGGTAATACTTGTTTAATACACATCCTCAACACAAAATTAAGCATCAGATGTGGGTTAGAATTAGATTTGAGAAACGGCCAGTAAAAAAATTTCTCTCCCGCTCTCCCTCCCTCTCTCCTCTCCTCCTGTAGCTAGCTCAAGGGGAAAAGGAGGTGAAACAGCAAACAAATTAGAGTATTAGACCATTCCCTCAAGCTACAAACCAATAATCCTAAGATATCAAGCATTCACCTAGGATGATCAGTACAACATCCCTTGTTTACATAAATTTTTTTATCAATCCGCATCTCTATACAAACCCACGTCTGTCACTCGTCCAAGGTTGAAGAATTGTCCTCTAAAAAAGAAAGGCAGGAAGAGTTAAATATGCCCCAAAACATCAAAACCACCAAAACATGATCAACTAGAAAATATAAGGAAAACGAGCTAGCACCTCAAACTATAATAGAGGAAACAAAAATGAGATAATCTAAGGACATGTATCACCTACACTATACTCCCCCTCTAATAATAATTGTCTGGATTGGAAATCGGAAATGAACGAATATTAGTTCATTTTGGGATTTTAATCCAGACAATTGATGTGGGACGGAGTAATTAATTATGCAGCTGTAGCTAAAGCTAAGATAATTGGGGAATAGTTACCATCGTCATGATCAAGGGGAGGAGGCTTTGGGTTGCGAGAGATGGTTTGGATTATGTACTTGAAAGTCTCGATCTCGCAGGGGAGGGTGAGGGCGCCGGTGTGGTCAAATCCGAACTCCTCCTCGGCCTTCTCGAGCAAAACCTTGAAGACAGAGTGGGTGAGGTAGCTGGTGGGGATGACGAATCTTCGGAGCTCCGGGCCGACATAAACGGCGAGGTATCCCCTAGGGACGTCCGGTGGGTGGTCGGGGCTCTGGCAGCTCTCCTCATCCGACTCGCTGATGACGTACGAGTCCATCAGCCGCTTGCTGATTGCAGGAGAGATCCCTGACGGCTGGTCCATCTCGGACGAGTCTTTGTTGTTGATGGTCATCGAATGCCATTTTTGGAGGATCTCTTTCAGCCTGACAATTTGCCGGATTCCGGTTACCTTGGCTCCACCGTCGTTGTTCATGGTCGGAAAGGCTGTGGACAACGTCGACGGAGGAAATTGGCTAGCTGGACTACGATGTTAATAAGGTACTGTCGGGATGCTGCTCTGGTTGAGGAGAAGCGTGATGCGATCTCATCAGATCTTGCAGCACCTGGGAGTACAGACTAGAAAGTGTTCAATTCCTTTCCTAAACTCAATCCCTCTAGTGTGACCGTGATATCGTACCGTCCAGGATGTGCATGCTGAAGGCATGCACGAGACAGTAATTTACATTTAATTAATTGCGTTAAGACGTATTATTCTCTTTTGGCAGAGATCTAATTTCTAAGCCCATGTTCAGAAAGGTCAATACTGATACCTAACCCCTAGTCGTGCCCTGCTATACAATTTGCAGCTAGCATGCAATGTAATATCTCCTATGTATCCATAATATCTAATTTGCAGATAATCGATGGGGAAGGAAGATGTATCTTTAAGATGTGGGCGACGTGTTTGAAATTAACATTGTTATTAAATTACACGATTAGATTATAAATATGCATTTTGATATACACTAGAAGCCTAAAGATAAATACTTGTATTATAAAAAAAACCTTAAGATAAATTCTTTGATTGTTAAAATACCGCTTCACATACATAGATTGTAAAAATGTATCATAAAATATATCTCAGGGTACTCTGTTGAAGTTATGCTCATTTGAGGTTAGGGTTAATGCTAATATTCATATATATATATATATATGGATGGTAAAAATGCATGTTAAGTTCGCCCAGATCCAATCCAAGAAACCATTGATCACTTCAGTATAGAGAGAACTACCAAATTAAGGATTTTTTTATTGGTACGGAGTTAAAACCTATACAAGATGTCAAAAAATGATGAGAATGAAGATTCTCCATACCTGACAGTATTATCGTGAATGGTGGCCATCAGGGAGAGGAACCACGAGGAGCAACTGCCATTGGAGAGCTCCGAGGAAACCCTACGGGTACGAGGGATGAGGGATAAGAGCGATTGGGACGGCGGCCCGCCCAAGAGATTCCCCCACCGGCTTCTCTGTTAGTTTTTTTTTCTTTTGATACAAGCTTCTCTGTTAGGTTTGCTCTAAATTTGCAGCATATTCGCGGTACCGATCATCCCCCGCACTGCCCGATCGGCGTTGGTTGCGGACTCGAGCGCCTTAGGCTTTTTTTTGGCCTTCCTTCAGGGCCACATTGCTCGAAAGCAAAACTCATGTTGACCATCTCTAGGTACAACAACATTGGAATCGTATACGTTACATTTCCCACAGAGATGTCCGAACTCCTAATCGTGCCCTGACATGGACACCAATTGCAACGACAAAGGTAAGTAGGATCCATTGTAAAGATCTGGGCTGAGTCAGTCAAAGTGACACGTGTGGCTATCTCTCTTTTCTCGTCGGACGGGATTTATGCTCATTCGAAACCAACGTCTTCTTGTTGCGAAAAGAGTGAGGGTGCCTTTGGCAACGTGGATTTAGACCTTGTGATACGAAGAATCACGGGATTTATCTAAATCCTGTGTTTGACAACTCTTTTTTTTATATAATTTAATTTTTCTCTAAAATCTCACCCCTAGAATATCGTAATTCTGATTATAATATGAAAAAGGGTCACCCAAAATGGTATAGGTGACCTTGTTATTTGCCAAATCATACGATATTCTTTCAATGGCGCGATTCTAAGAATCACACCTCTAAATCCAAGTCAAAGTTGCCAAATGCACCTCTAAAAGCAAGTTTTGTAATCCTTTCAAGATTATATAAATCATGATTTTTTTTTTGCAGCCCGAACTTAATTGTTCGCGATGCTCACACTGGATTTTCTTGTTTCTTTTTTAAAAAGGCCTAAGCTCGATGCCTAAACATAGGTTGGCGCTGCGGTGATCACCGTTTAAATGATCGGAAATGCAATACAATTACTCCGTTGTTGTGGGTATAAAATTTTGTAATTTAAAAATATTATTATATCTTTAAGAGATTCTTAAGACTTATCCAGGGGACGTAGCTCATATGGTAGAGCGCTCGCTTCGCATGCGAGAGGCACGGGGTTCGATTCCCCGCGTCTCCAGTCTCCATCAATATTTTTATGCTTTTACTTTTTTTTATAGAAATCTTCATTTCCGAAGTGATAGAACGTAGACTATTTTATGACAATCGTAGTATTGACTATTGAGGGAAAAAAACGTTTTAGACATCTCACTCTTTTGCTCTCTTCATCATATACTAAAAATCAATCCGAAACTTAAAATCAAAATGAAATGAGGGATCATTCTAAATCCTTTGGGTACTCTCCAAAATCAAGCTCAAGCACTTTCTGCCATGACTTTCTCAATCAGATCGGCAGCGTCTTGGACTGTCGAGATGTGCTCTGCTCCACCCTCACCAATGGACACTCCAAACTTCTCTTCAAGGGCCATCATAATTTCAACCTGCAATATTATTTAAAATCAAATATTTTTAAGGCATAGACAAGGCCGATATCCAATTATAAGCGCATATTCCCAGCTAAATTTGTTAGCACATTGTTTCGATTGTCAGTATTAAGGCCTCAAACATCTACTGCTTATTATAATTAGCTACTTTTGAATCTAAAAACTACAATTAGGAGAGAGAGGAAATACTGTGTCCAGTGAATCGGCGCCTAGATCGGAAAACTTTGTCTCAGGAGTCACACTGCTTTCATCAATGGACAATTGCTTTGCTATGGTAATTGTGACAGCCGTAAGAGTCTCGGGCTTAGCCTGCCATAGAAATCAATGGAAACTATCAGTGACATTTGGATGTAGACATGATCAATCTCGACGTATTTATGATTAATCTTTTGTACACCATCATACTAAGGCAGTTTACTACATATTACCGTTGAGCAAGTAATTGTCAACTTGGTGCAACGTAGTGGAGAATGCCTGTCTACTGCTCGTGTAAGATGAATTTTGTGAGTCAGCCTCAGTCCCCCTGCTGAAGGAATTCTCTGTCCGAAAACGAAAAGAAAAATGCAAGGAAATCAGCTCATTTTTTCATGAAAATTGGTCACTGTTTGTCTGTGGCTGTGGAACTTACAACGGCTGAAACATTGCCGTGGACGCACTTGGAAGGGGCTGCTGCAAAGTTGGTGGGCTGAGTAGCCACTGGAGCTGGGGAAATGGACAGAAAGGTTGCCATTCCCTTTTCTGTTATACACGGGGAGGATGGATGTAGAAGTAATAGAAGTGTAGAAAACCTTCCCCAAGCAATAGGCTAGCTGATGAAATTGAAAGTCTGCTTCAGCTTTAAATAACTTTTGTATGCATTAGCAAGTTCAAAACTGGGAGATAATTACGAAGCAGCAATGAGCTAACGTTATGGAAACCCGGTGGAGTCTACGATGCTCCTTGTTGTTGCTTGTTTTGTTCGGTCGATTAGTCAAAAGGACGCGAGCCTGCAACAATAATTAAGAAATTCTTCCCTGTTAAAGTACAAGAAGAATATTACTCCTTACATATACATCAGCGTTTCTCATATTAGTTAATGGACCACCCACGCTATTAATGTAGGGCCTACAATAAGGTATGCCCTTTCTTTTGGTGTGCCTTGAAAGGCCTTACAATTTCTCTCGCAGTCATTTAATCCAAATTAGAGTTATGTATGAACGTAGAGTTGAGTAAATTGGTGCATCAAAGGCCATCTACAAGGACAGAAAGAAAGGTAGAAGTGATAGGGCACAGCCTTTTCTAATTGACTTCGGGAAAACATTTATGCGTCACAGCTTCACCCTTCAGCTGGGGGGCGGGGGGGAAAGTGAATGCCAGCAATATTGCCATATTGCAAACTATTCCAATTTACAGGGGTGAATGATTTGGATTGGCAATCCTTTGCCGGAGTCATAGATTAAGGGCCGTTTGGGGCATGATTAAAAGTAAAATATCCAGCCTGAAATACATCCTGAGGTGTTTCAGCTGGATATGGAAAAAACCTGAATGCTACCGTGGATGTCCAAAATCCACTCTAGATATTTTAACTTTTTCATGTCCCAAATGGCCCCTAAGACTGATCTTATATAGGGCTGTTAAAGGTTCTTTTATGCTTTATCCGTTTGGGGATCATTCCGTTCCACGTCTCATAGGGAGGCCAATTTTTTACCGTTCACCTGTGGCTGGGGGTAGGAAGTATTTTCCTCCGTATGTTGGAGGGTCCAAGGTTTTTAGAGGATTTGCCTCCATTAAATAACCTTTCTAAAAAAGAAGCAAAAGTTAGTAACGAACTGCTTAAGTATGCGAATTTTCAAGGAAAAAAAGAAAGGTTTAATGACATGAGTTTACAACTTCTGCAGATTGGTTCAAAACGCTTTCATACAACCGTAAAGGGAATGAAACCCAAAAGACAGTCAATTTCAACAATTAAGATGTTACCAATGTGGAGCATAATACAGCAGGAAAATGAAGTAAAAAACAAGGGTAAGGCACAACGTCCAGCCTCTCATATGGTTTAAAGGCCTTTCAATACTAGTAATTGGGGGGGGGGAAGCTAGAGATCACTTGGAGGATGATTCCCTGACGTTCATATGATCATTTTCACTTCACATGTATAACCAGGGCAAAGTTTTCACATGATGGAGGAAGAGTATTTGACGGAAGGAATCTCCACAAGGACGCGTGTAGTAACATAACCTTGAAAGCTGTTAGTCCTCATCAATCATCCTTCAAGCGCTTCAGCATTTTCGCAGCCCATCGTCTAAATCTTCGCTTTAGTGTGTATCCCACAATGATTCCAGCTACAAAGCTGATGGCACACACCTTTGAACAAGTCCAAAGTGTAACAGTATGCCTGCTAATTCTGCACGGAAAATCAAAATCGATCACTATGGCGACACCCAAAATGGCATACATTTGGAATAAACAATCCCGATATAAGATATTAGGACTCAAGTTCACATAGTTTTTTATTTGTCTAGCATGAAATTAGCTGATAGAAAAATGCTCTCTTTTTAGGGTAAGATAATCGCTAAAGCAGAATCTGCTGAGTAATTAGGTTGGCAATAATGGGCACAAAACTGCCAAAAAAAGAGGTTACTCAAACATATAAAGTATCCATTACGTGACTGTTCTAGTTTCAATATAACACATGAGAACATACGATATCCACAGGGTTTTTTTCATTACATTCTACGAACCAAACCAAAAAAATGGTGTCCTTCATTCCTAATATCAAAAGAACACAACAAATAAATTAAATCAGTTACAATTTTTATCTGATCAGATGGAAACACCCCAAAGAAATAAAAGTTTAAAGTTTGAACCTGATGTCCCAAAAAAATTATACTCCCTCCGGTCTTTTTTAATAGGCATCTATTATAAAAGAACGGAGGCAGTATAAAATTGAAATTTTCTATAACCTTCTAATTTGCATCTCGATGCCCACATAAACATCTTTTCAGTTGCAAGGTAAAGTATAGCAAGAAGGCCTACTATACTTGCATGCAATAGGATGCATTAACGACATCCTAGAGGCAACTCCCCTGAGGAGGCCACTGAAGGATATAGGAGCAAAATTCAGTTCTCCCACACAATAATGACATCATATGAAAGTCTAATGAGTTTCAAAGTTAGGATACCAAAAACCTATTTTACAATGAAAGTTTGTAAAGTATGAGAGTCCAATAAAATACATCTTTTTCCAGTATCATTCAGACGGTTTGACAGTAGCTAAAATTCACAATCAAAACATGAAACAATCATGTTGCCTAAGCTAAAATTTTTTATACATTATCCAACACTGAATCAATTCATCCAGCTTGCTGCGCATATTCAAGCAAATGCTCAATAACATGGCTAAATGCCGATTTGTCATACAGATGGATCCTGAAATCCACCACTTATCCTTACAACGAATTTAAGCTGGCTCTATGCAATTTTACTGTCTTTTGTTGTAGACTACCAACTCCTTCCTGTCCAAATTGAACTATTCCCACTTAACCATGACTTGCAACAAAAGCAAGAATCCTACTTACATTCACTGGAAAATCCATCAATTTTCCTTTTCATTGGCCTACTATTATACTTTCTAAATTTACAAACCAAAGTCAGCCTTTTTTCTGCTTTCATCAAAAGATTGGCTTACCGCAAATTTCATACAAGTAATGCTCGCCAATTTAATAACAGTTCACTAGCTGATGGACAACGCCAATGAGACCAAATGATATGAAACAAAAATTAAGGAATACAAGAAAAAAAAAAACAATAAACGACGGAAGATTCCGACACACCCGGGAGATGCACGTACGACGACGCGAGACTGGCTCGATGGCAAAGCGGAGCTGGTATGGTCATAACCGGCGACGGAGGAACCTTGGTCTTTTACCAGGGATCGAAGGCCTTGACCGATTTTGTCCATCGCCCAGTACTCGAATAGCATGAATAGAGAAGAACGGAAAAGGATTCAACCTTGCGCAGGGCAAGGCGAAGCGCGAAGATGATTTTAGGGTTTTGGAGGCGGGATGTCCTAAAAGCAGTGGGAGACGTGTCTGCTTGTGGGCCGGCACTCCCCCCTCCTCGTTCCATTGGCAGGCCCATTAAAGGGTTGACGGGCCTTCAGGCTTCGCAGCTTTTGTAATCAAAATCAGGGGAAGTAAATAAATAAATAAATCAAGGGTAGAAAAAGCGATCCACATTGTGAACTAGGCAAAATCAATCTTTGTTTTTTTTAGCATTAGCAATTAGACAACATTTTGAAGGATGGGGTCTGTCATATCATGTATCATGTGATTACAGAAAACGCTCCTTATGTATCATGTTGTGGTTTCCATGGGAAATCCAAGGTATAAACAGTTGAAAAGTTGTAAAAAGCTGGAGTCATGTACGTTGGCAAATTGGGCTGGGGGAGCTGGAAAGCCTGTGGTCGAAGCAGCTTTGCCTACCAACTCCAAGTGCCACACACCAATGTAGCAATTTTAATGTTTAGGCCCACATATAACGTGCTGTCACGAAGTCACCATGATCACTCTTTGGCCGGGAATGTAGGCTTTTCTCTATTGAACTGGGGACCACCACCATATATTTCTGGTGTGAATGTCAATGCCATCATGAAGCTCGTCTGTTTTGCACTCCAAGGTTCCTCCATTCCCTCACTCCCACGTCATCTCACAGGCCACAATCCTTTCGAAATAAACAAAATTGCCAACTTGTCGGCAGCTTGCTTTTTCCACCCAAGTTTTCAGCTAATGTTTTCCGGCCTGAGCTTCACATTTGGAGCCAATTATGGTTTACCAATTTTAATTAGAAACCTGGTTGCATGAGATCATTCTCGTACATGAGAATAATCTTTTAGGTCGTTGGATTCCTATCCAGCGGTGGATATCAAATCAGTAAGTAAATAAATGTGAACTATCATTCTTGTAACCGTCAGATCAAAATCTAATGGTTATAACTTGAACTCACCTCATATAAGCCAAATGAGAACGAACTCATTTAGGAGTTATTTGGGGTGTGAAAAATTAGCACAATCTAGTTGAAAAAATCTAACTAGTTTAAATTTTTGGGATAATCCACTAACCAGCATGATGTGTTTTAGCTGCTTAGTGGATTATCCAAAAAAACTTAACTATGTGAATTTTTTAGAATGGATGAAACTGATTTTTCACGCTCCAAATGACCCCTTAAACTTTCCCTTTTAATTAATTGATTTTACTAACTAGTTTATTGTTGTGCATGAACTAGGGAATGCACAAATGCTGCTTCAGGCTCCGGGTTTATGTACTATGTTTCCTGCGCAGGCAGCCAGCTTGGTTATACTCGCGGCTAGACATTGGAGCCGCCAAATCTAACATTCCAGTTTCACAAACACGTTTTTTTTTTTGTTGATACAATCACAAACACGTTTGAACTTTGACATGACACGTTAAAGGTGTTACAGGTGCCGTAGAATTCCTCGGTCATTAATTAGTGAACCATCGTTCGTCAAACATAGTGTTCACTTCGGACACTGGACCCAAAACGAATAGTCGTGCTTCATTTTTTTTTCTACAATGGAAGAAGTATAATTAAAACTTACCATTTACTCGAAAGTTAAAAAATATGAAAAGTAACCAAGCCTATGCATCCAGAAAATTTTCAGTGTAGATATTACACCAAGCTGGCATGCTAGCATATGCCGGTCACCAATCAATAAGAGACACGCAGCCCTCTTGTGGCCTTTCTGTCATAAACAGTTTTAACAAGTTTAACAGGTCCCAAAAGGGGGTTGCATGTCTCTCGTTGATTGGTGACCGACACTACACTAGCATGCCAACTTCGTGTTGTATCTATACTGAAAAATTTCCTCCTATGTATCACAAAAAATAAAAAAAACCTAACTAACTAACTAAGCCTAATAGATCTATAAAACAATTGAAAGAGAGTGAGAAAGAGAAGAGAGGTAAAAGTGAACCTACATCATTTATAACCTACTTGTTTTTTAATAATCCGCACAAGGTCGCAATCTATACTTCTACTTGCATAGATATACCAATTGTATGATAAGGGAAACAACTATTTTCTTATCATTTTTTTATCTCTTGTATTTTTTTTTAAAGTGAAGAAACAACTCCTTTTTCTTTATTACTACGAACTACTATAAGATAAAGAACAACACAACTATTCCATGCCTACCACATTAATTGAAAGAAAAAAGAATTCTGCAAATAATTGATGCAAATGTCAAACCTAATGTAGGCTACTACCCAATCGTCAAAGTTCCCAGTTAAAGCATGCAAACATTGCCTAAATTCTTCACAAGTCCCTTTTGAAAATGTATATATTTAGCCATCTACTAATAGATAAAACGTGTAGAGGTCACCGGTGGCGCAAGACAAAAATCGACCAGAACCAACATTTGTAATAATAAAGATCTTTCATTTGTAATCTCCAACACACTATCTAAGGCGCTTTTAAATGATCGACCTTAAACGATTATTCACAGTCTTAGTGCAAGGCTCCACTGATCTAAGAAAAGATACAACATATTTTTTTTCGAGTTCTTTGTGCACTCCAAAGAACCCAATCTCAAACTCAAAAAGAGTGTGTTTGCCCCTACATGGAATCGACATACAGAATCCAACTCAAACGAATAGCCAATCAAGATGGTGGAGAGTAGGAGAACAAAGATGATAGCAATTCGGGAAGAACTCTCATATTAGGAGAGCTCGAACCCATGTTCAGGAGAACTATTCAACGAAAGCCACGTAAAAAAACAACTAATTTGGCTATTTTTGGATGCAACTCATCGAGGTTCGATCGATCGGGTCTAGCAGGAGTTTGGATCGAACGTGCCTTCAGGCCGTTCAAATGGCCAATCGATCGCCTGCCTGTTTTCTTGTTTCACAAAATGTCAACAATCCCCTACCTTTGCGTCATCGAATTCAGGCAATCAGCCGGGCCCCAAGTTTCCACAGGCTGGACCACAGCTACCTCATTCATGGGTTAAAAAAAAAATCTTCAATAGGGTCATAAGCCATGGTACTGGGTACATAAATTAGTGCCTCGACATGCCAATTGAGATTTACACACCTGTGGCACTAGCAGTTTGATTTCCAAGTTCTAGACGCACATCTTCCATAGGAGCGCGCCTACTAACAGCTGCAGGGCAAGCTCCTTCCGCATGAGAAGTTATTAGCTGCACGCCGCGCATGAGAACAGTGTGCTCATCACCAATGGGTGATGGGCACATCTCTCCTGCTTATCATGATTACCATGAGCAGGGGAAACGTGCTCATTACCCATTGGTGATGACTGATGAGCACACTGTTCCCCCTGCGCGGCGCGTAGCCAATAATTTTCCCCCTCTGCATATGCCGTAGATTTTCAAAATGGATGACTCATGTTAAGTGGGTGTAAATCCCAAATGACACGCCAGGCGCACTGTATACTGATAACATATCCTGGCATGAGCACTTTGGGAGTGTCTGAGAAGTGAGAACAAACATTGCAGTGGCAAGCTCATTCTACTAGCGAGTTCGGTCGTAGTTCATCCCGTCATTTGTGGTGGTTTTGTTTTTGTCCGGGACCAGATTTCAAAATTCAAACAGACGAGAGAAGGGCAGTTTGGTCAGTCCAATAGCAGCTTTTCGCAATCTCATTAGGATTTGGGTGGGTTAGTGGGCTTGAGTTCGTGCTTAGCTCCCCGCTCTCCTCGGCCGAGCTCGTCTAGTGTGAAAAAGGAAAAGGCAAAATAAAATAGAGAAAGGAAGAGAGGAGATTAAAAAAGGACTTAGGAAGAGTAAAGAAAGATACAGGACCACCACCACCACCACCACCACCGGCCGGATGTGACTCGCGCCTCTTCTCTGGTAGGGTTTCTGCCAGCCAAATCCAAATCATTCGCGAAATTGAGACCCCAAGAGCTTCGAAATGCTAAAGTTGGTGGAGATGGGGAAGCTTTGATTGGGATTTGAAGCACCTGAACGCCGAAGATTTAATTAAAAAAATGCACGTCTATTTCGATCGCGGCGTTTTATAAGTGAGTGGGAAACGCACTCGATCTTTATCTTCTGTTTTTTTCAAATCCAAGTAGTTTCTGCATAGCATCGGGGTTTTGATTTGCCTTTTCGTATTCTGTGAAATTGTTTTGGGGAATCCTGGCGGGGATGATAACGGTTGGCCTGAAAAATCGTTGAACGGATTGGGTTATCTCGGCACTTTCCATTATTCGCTTATCTGACAATAGAACGAATAGAAGCACACTTTCTGTGCATGGATTATTCTAGCTAGTTTAGCTTCAGTTTATATTGGTGGTTCCCGCTATATTGAATCCAGACATACTGAGCTATATTAAAAGCAAAATCCGTTGACTTGATTCTTCGGTGGCTCTAGCATTACCTGATTTTATTGTGTTGCCCATTATATCACAGTTTTACGGGCTTCATCTCCGCGTTTGGAGGTAGCATTACTTATTGCTTGTTACTGATAAGATTGAAATTAGAATTTTGTTAAGAACCTCTGACATTGTGGAGCTTTTGTCACTTCAGCTGTGTAATTTAAAAGTTATGCAAATTCAAATATCTATTTAATAATTGCTATCTCCACATATGGCATTGCAGACGTATTTATAACAGATTTTCATAATTTTTCAAACGAGAGCTGAGGGCAGAGAAGGATCTTAAACTAGAAAAATGAGATCTGATACTCCTCTTGATTATGCAATTTTCCAGTTGTCACCTAAGCGGACACGGTGAGACGCTCCTCTGATTGCTTTCTGCTTCTGGGTTTTTTGAGGTATGGATGGTCCTTTGTAGATTTCTATGTGTCTGAATGGCGTTTGTTTTCTTGGTGCAGCTGTGAATTGTATGTGTCAGGGGATGGAATGACTGAAAAACTTGCTTCTGGGCTCTTGAAGCCATTTGCCACTCATTTGACAGTAGCAGAAGAACAGGCTGCAAAGTTAGTTCAGTCAATTAAGCTAGAAGTTGATAGGCGCAAAAATGTAGGAACCTGGTTCACCAAAGGAACACTTGAAAGGTCAGAAGATTATACACTTTCTGAAAGTAGTGCTACCAGAGGCTACTGTTGTTTTATAGTACATTATGACCCCTCTCCATCATAATTTTTAATTAGGGATTCTAGTATATGGATGCTTGCATTAGACTTGATTTTAACTGACTTTGACTAGCCTGCGCTATATATTTTTAGATTTGTTCGATTTGTCAGTACCCCAGAGGTGTTGGAGCTGGTAAACACTTTCGATGCAGAGATGTCCCAATTGGAGTCTGCACGTAAAATTTACTCTCAGGTGAAGTATTACTTATTTATGTGTACTTGGAGTCTCTGGGGAATAATGGTTATTGCTTCCTTTTTGCAATTTTGCTAATGTATAATTTGTTATTTTAGGGAATGAGTGATCAGACACCAGGCACATCTGGTATGTTTGCCTTTGTTGCATTATTTTTATTGCTGTTAGTGTTCATGAAAAAATGGTATTATTATTATTGTTACTACTACCACTACTGCTACTTTTATTGTTTTGACTGTTGTTGTCATTAGTGTTGCTATAGTAATAGTAGTTATTGTTAGTCAGATTATAATCGTTATTAGTTGAATAGCTTTATTCTATATTGCCAATAAGATGGCGTATAAAGCTGTTCACATGAAGTACCAATCTTGTATATCCTTTTTTTGTTTCTCAAACATAGATGGTGTCTACCTATTTTTGTGTTTGTTATCAATCTTCTGTTGAACAAGTCGGGTCTCTTTATGTACTTCTGTAGTTTGAAGTGATGCTTGTGGCACAAAACATTGAGTCAATATATTTATAAAAGGACAAAGATTAATTGTTATAAAACTGTACGAATTTTGATTTTCTTTTTGTATTAATTGTATTAAATCTATAACTTTTTTTACAATTAAAATGCATTTGAAATTGATTGGTGTTGATCCGGTCAACTAAAATGTTTGTGATAATGATGATGATGGTTGACAGGTGGTAGTTTGATTGACAACCTCTGCCCTTTTTAATTAGCTGTTTGTTTAGCCAATGAATAATTTGAACTTATTTGTGGGAAAGCTTTCTGGTAGCGGCTAATTTATGAACTATCACCATCTGTGTCTAACTCAGGAAAAGATGATGCAGAAGCTTCAGCTGCAGCAGATACCACCAAGTAAATAACTTCTCTTGCTTCCTGTTTTTCATGGTTTTTTGGTGAAACTACTAGTTGCTGCTTTCATTGCGTCTTTTTATTGAACCCTGATGGTCATCGATAATAGTTGTCCAAAAACCGAAAATGTTGAAGTCAGTACCAAAGGAAAGAATATTAACTGTAAGGATAGAGTCCTTAGTACTCACCTAGATTTTGCTCTTAGATTGATGTAAGTCAGTTTGGTTGGAATGCAATAATACTGTTATTTTTCTTCGTAGTTCAGAAAGGATAAAACTCACATCCATACTCTCATAATAACCGAAGGTAAGACTTTCTGTTATGTGTTTTAGGCTTGACCGTGTGTAACAAATAGAACATTAAAATTGCCCTACATTCGAAACTAGTCATATGGTAGCCAATGCCTCTCAGTGGTTACTTTGAAATCTTAAATTTGATGCTGTGTAAAGTCTCTCATTAGCTAGGAATGCCATCATGTTGTGAAGGTAACAGGCAATTTGTGTCTCTCGCTATGAAGCTTTTTAACATGTTTTAAAAAAATCCAGCTTCTGATTTAGAATTTAGCTTGCTAAGAGAATGGGCTCTCTGTTTTGCATCTTCATTGAAAGCTTTTAAATTTAAGCATCTTTTTATATTGGTAAAACTTAAACAACTTAAACGGAACACCTTATTTTCCAATGGTTAAAATTCTTGAATTCTGTAAACTAGTTATTTCTTATGCCTAGATGAGAGCTTTATAATTGTTGAAAGAAGTAGAGTCGGTTGCTTATCTTAACCAAAATTTTTCATTTTTTTCCTTGAAGGTCAACAATTGGTCTATTATGAGTCTTAGTTGGCAATTAGTCTTTAATTCAGAAAACGTGTAGTACTTTGTTTTCTGAATACTTCCTCCCAATTTCTTGGAAAATATTATTCTTATTAGGGAGCCATCAGCCAAGCATGTGATTTAAGGGATTTGGAGAATTCTTTTTGTTTGCAAATTGTTATATTTAGTGAGGCCTGAACTTCTTTCTCTGGTTCTGCATGTTTTGAATATCTACTCAGAAAGGAGCTTCTGAGGGCTATTGATTTGCGACTCTTGGCAGTGAAGCAGGATCTGACTGCAGCTTGTGCTAGAGCATCAGCTGCTGGTTTCACACTTGACAATGTTTCTGAACTCCTCCTTTTTGCGGATCGTTTTGGAGCCCATCGTTTAAAGTAAGATTTTAGAAAAGTTGTACATAATTATGTCTTTTTTGTACTTACTCTTTACACCATGACAACCACCCTTTATATCTAGCTGCTAGTCTAATTATGTTCTTCACCGTAGCCAACCAGAAAGAGTTCTGTCTTGTTTTTAGGAAAGCATGCTCTTCCATTCAGTTAGGCGGATGACTAATTAAGTAGGTTAATGATGTGCGACAATAATTCTCATATGCAGTGAAGCGTGCAGCAAATTCATCTCTTTATGTCAAAGGCGACCTGATCTGATAAATCTGTCATGGAATGGCATTGATGATCGAAATGTTCGCTCTTCATCTGGGTCGGACATGTCCCTTGATGACCCCAACGAGGATCATAATGTAGCCACTATGAACAAGCCAAGCCTGGCCCATCAAACACTTCTTAATTCACAAGATGCTGTTCCTCCACCTGAGCAACTTAAACCTTCATCAGTATCCTCTAATAAATTCCCATTGCGCCGTTCCTCAAGTGTGCCAAGCAATGAGAAGGGAGACTCTTCCACGAAAACAGAAGTGGAAAATGCTACTGATCCGCCTCTAGTCCTGCAGCAGCAGCCACCAGTAAGGAGGCTTAGTGTCCAAGACCGTATCAGTTTGTTTGAGAACAAGCAGAAGGAGCAATCGGGCAGTGGTGGAAAGATTGCTGTAGGGAAGTCTGCGGAGCTGCGAAGGCTCTCCTCAGATGTGGGATCTTCATCAGCGATTGCTGACAAAGCTGTGTTGAGAAGATGGAGCGGGGCAAGTGATATGAGTATTGAATTAAATAATGACAAGAAGGATGGTGAGCGGTCTGATGGTGAGACACCTAGTTCCTTGTCTAATTCTCAGACTTTAACCCACTCTATTGATCCTGTGGTCAGGGGTGATGAAAATACATCAAAAGTTGCTGGTGCTTTGAAGGAAGTCCAACAGGTTGGGATCATTTCAGAGAAGACAGATGAATTAAACGATCAAGAAATGCTAAAGCACAATTATAGAGGTCTGTTAAATCAGAATGAAGCGCATTTAGAGACTCAGTTAAGGGGTTTTGCTGGCAGGTCTCAGGATGCCGAGGATGACAAGCCTAATAGAGGGGTTGAATCTTCATTACAGAGACAAGTCAAAATATTCCCAAAAAGTGTTGAGGCTATCACATTAAGGGATCCGTCCCGTCCCGGCATGCGTGGCGGAATTGCTACGAGCTACAAAGTGCAAGTTGTAGAAACAGACCTGCAAGCTATAACATCTCAAAGTCGTGCAAAGTCTGTTCCGAGCCATGCAGAAGTAACTGAAGAAAAAGATCTACCACCTTTACGAACTTCAGATAGAGTGTTTGAGGCTACACAAGAGAAAGCCAAAACCAACAACCATTTTGGTGAACACCGTCAACGGAATTATCCTGCTGATAATCTCAAGGAAACAGGGAAAAAAGAGTTAACAAATCGTCATTTGCCACTTGGGCCTCCCGTTATTGAATCATCAAGTGAGCAAAGAATGAGGCTGCCTAGAGAGAAATCTGTCTCTGAACAGAACAGGAGTTCGTGCATTGCAAAGGACGGAGGGATTTCTTGTCATGAAAACGTAGCGCCTACTTCTATGGAGAAAAGTGTAACAGAAAGTACAGAAACATCTGAACTATCTCCAGTGACCTTGTTTGACCAAGTACCAAAGATAAGGCAGACAAGGGGTAACCAAGAGCTGAATGATGAGCTTCAAATGAAGGCGAATGAGTTAGAAAAACTTTTTGCTGCACACAAACTTAGAATACCTGGAGATCCGATGGTTTCCTCACGGAGAAGCAGGTTGCCTAACGTTCCGGCACAACAGGCAAGTACTGTTTTGGAAAACAAAGTTGAAGGAAGCATACATCTGCTACAGCATGAGAAAACCAAGACAACTGAAGCATCTAGCAGTTCCTGTAACGAGGCAGAGTATGATGCGAATTTAATCAAGAAAAAAAGGAATGTTGTGGATGGTGCTGAAAATCTGGCTAATACTGGATCCATGGAGGATTTGAGAGGAACTTTCTATGAGAGGTATATGCAGAAACGGGAGGCTAAGCTTAAAGAAGAATGGAGTTCAAAACGAGCACAAAAGGAAGCAAGAATGAAGGCAATGGAGGACAGTCTTGAGCGCAGTAGTGCCGAGATGAAAGCCAAACTTGCAGGATCTGGGGAAGGTTCGACTCACAGTGCTCGAAGACGCGTGGAAAAGTTAAGATCTTTCAATCTGAGGTCGTGCATGAGCATGGATCAGGTAATTTTGATCCATAATTCTTCTTTCCTACATCTTTTATTTCTCATGTTTTCTCATTGCAGATTTGTTCTTTTAGTGAATTTCCTGAATTGTCACACAGATCTTTCCTCATTGCCTCTGTCGATGAGTGTTTATTGAAATGAAGAAAAGGCAGAAGGCAAGTCACTGTTAGTTTTAAAATCTTAGGAGGTACAATTAGGAAAAAGATAAAGAAAACTTTTTGTCCTGATTTGTGTTTATAAGTTTATGAAGTCATCTACTAAGAAATGTTCAAAACTAACAACGAAACGCATCTTTAATCACCATTATATTACCCCTCATTCTCAGTCTTTGAGGCTGGATTCGTGGTTTCTTGTCTTAAATGGACTTCATAAAACATTTGTGCACCAGCCACCATGACGTCTCTTTTTGTCAAACAATAACAGCAGACGCTGACCATCAAGCTTGCTTTGAAATTGTCTAGTTCAAAAGTATAAAACTAATGATGTTCATAATTTATTTGTACACATTGATGCCAAAAGAGGGAGAGGGAGACCTAAGAGAACTTGGATGGTATTAATAAAAAAGGATATGACTTTACTATCTCTTATAAAAGAGTTGGCACAAAAGATCCATGCCGCCGTCCCCAACTCCATGCCGCCATCCCCTGTTAGTTGGGAAAATGCGCTACTTGATTTTGATTATGATTATGACATTGCTGGCGAGTCATGAGATGATTCAGCTGCATAAATCATAACCTGTTCATGTTAGATAACCAAGTTTCCCGGAAGCTCGAGCCCTTAGGAAAGGGAAATCTTTATTCATTTATTGTGTATTCTAACATCCCTCCTCACGTGCAAGCGCCCACAAAGTGCGGCATGTGAAACATAATTGGGATATAAACTCATCCAGCGAGACTAGAACCCAGGACCCTTCAATAGCCTGGAGCTCTGATATATGTAAGTTAACCAAATTTTCCAAAAACAATTATGTTCCACGTGCTACACTATATAGATGCTTGCATGTGAGGAGGGGTGTTAAAATATACAATAAATGAATAAAGATTTCCGTTTCCTAACAACTCGAGCTTTTGGGAAACTTGGTTATCTTACATGGTATCAGAGCTCTAGGTCGTGGAAGGTCCTGGTTTCTAGTCTCGCTGGAGGCATTTATATCCCAATTATGTTCCACGTGACACGCTTTGTAGATGCTTGTACGTGAGGGAGGATGTCAGAATATACAATAAATGAATAAAGATTTCCCTTTCCTAACAGCTCAAGCTTTTGGGAAACTTGGTTATCTAACAGTTCATACTCCCATAATCACTGTAATCTTGATGATTATCATTGTGACGGGGGGCGTCAGTATTCAAAACTGTGTAGCTAACAGGATTAGCTTTTTATACTTTTTTTCCCACAGTTAGGAGAGTCCTTCCCGAGTGAAGGGGAAGGGAGTCAACCTGCATTTTCTGAGCAGATTTCTTTTGGTGATGGTGCTAGAAACACCAATCTTAAAAGGGCTGTGCACAACAGGAGCCTTTCTTCTGCCACATCTCGAGCCCCAGCAGTCCCAGTTGCACATTCATCGAGCAATGCTTCTAGCTCTGTTTCTATAAAGCGACGGCTTCAAGCAGAAAATCCTCTTGCCCAGTCTGTTCCCAATTTTTCTGATTTGAGAAAAGAGAATACAAAGCCTTCTGTTGGAAGCAGCAAGCCGGCCACCCGTGTACAGTACAGGAACTATTCTCGCAGCAAGAGTACTAATGAGGAGACACATCTGGCAAAGGAAGAGAAGCAGCGTGGATCCCAGTCTATGAGAAGAAGTTCTGTGGGCCATGGCGAGTTAAAGGATGTCTCATCTATGAATTCTGAGAGTGGTGCTTTCACTCCGTTTAAATTGACCAAAGAGCAACCCAAGCAGAATTCGATGGATAAAATTGTCAGAAATGGAGAGTCAAAGCCGTATCTTCGAAAGGGCAGTCGCACAGGAACTGTATCTGGAGCTGGTTTAGTTAAACTGAAGGCGTCCATTGGTTCAGAGAACTTGAGCAGTAATCTAGAGTCTGAACATTTTACAAATCCATGTAATGATGTGTCTGATTTTGTGAAAGTGGATGGAGAAGAATTTGCAGTGGATGATTTTGAAAAAGATTCTTATGAAGGGGATGCTAAGAATGAACATTTTCTTGCTGACTCGGATATTGAGAAATCAAGACTGAGCCAAGGTACAGAGAAATCAGACGACCCTGAGTCAAGAAATGGTGAAGCCCTAAGTTCGCTATCTCAGGCAGGTGATGACTTCACCAATGCTGCTGGTGCTGTTTCTTCTAAATTTGCTACAGCTGTTAGGCTCGTGCAGGACTCGCCAGGTGGAAGTCCTGCTTCTTGGATCCAACATTCATATACTTTTACCCAAGAAGCATCAGATGTTGATGCTTCATTGGACTCTCCCATTGGTAGTCCGGCTTCTTGGAATTCTCACCCACTGAACCAGATGGTGGAGGCTGATGCTATACGGATGAGGAAGAAATGGGGTAGTGCCCAGAAGCCAGTTCTTGTTGCCCATACTTCAGTCAACTCATCACGCAAAGATGTTACAAGAGGGTTCAAGAGGCTTTTGAAATTTGGAAGAAAAAGCAGGGGGGCAGACAGTCTTGTTAGTGATTGGGTTTCTGCATCAACTGCTTCTGAGGGGGACGATGATACAGAAGATGGACGAGACCAAGCTAATCGATCATCAGAAGATCTAAGGAAGTCAAGGATGGGCTTTCCGCATGGAGGGGCTTCTTCATATGATAGCTTTAATGAAGGGGAGATGTTCAATGAACAAGGTAAAATTTCCTCCTAGTTTGTTTGTAGAACAGTAGGTATTCCTTTGATTAACAAAAACGTGATTTTAACTTTAATGTTATTATGGTTTGGTTTCTGTTTGCAGTTCAATCATTGCACAGCTCTATTCCGGCAGCTCCTGCAGACTTTAAATTGCGGGAGGATCATCTTCCTGGAAGCTCCCTGAAAGGTAAAATTTCCTTTGCAATGGAAGCAGGGCTTAACCATGGAATATTTTGTAGATAGTATATTTTTTTTCACTTGCTGAAATATACAATTTATAATAAGCAAACGTGTGTGAGTATCCGAAGCATAGTTTTGACGTAGAAGACTTGGCTTGGAAGTGGCTATGTTCATCTTGGGACTATGGAACTTTATGATTTTTGTTCCATTCATCCGTGCTTAGCTTTCTGTCCTAAAATTCGTCAGTATTTACAAACTTATGGTTCTGTGATTTAGGAAGTTTACTTATTTTTGTACGTCAAATGTGGGTACTAACAAGCTGACATTATACCCTTTATGTGAAATTCTGACTCGGTTGTATTTCTTCTTTCTGATATTTCCCTTTGAATTTTCAGCCCCTCGTTCATTTTTCTCGCTTTCTTCATTTAGAAGCAAGGGCAGCGAGTCAAAACCAAGATGACTAGAAGATGTTTCCCTATAGGCGTTTAGCTCGGTGAGGTTTCTGTATGCCATTTATTCTATTCATAATTGCGGTTGGTCCTGATAGATTAATAGAGATGTGAAAAGGTGCGAGGTATCGTTGTTTGCCGCCTTCCTTTTCTTGAGGAAGTTGTTGAAATGTTGATGTATATGTAATATCATGTTAGTTTTGTCTTGTATTTTTTCCTTGTAATATCTAATATTTATGTCAAGTGACATTTGCCAATTGGCAAGAAATTGCGGTGTGGTTTTGTCCACCCAGCAATTTTTCATCGCTTTTGTCAATGATATGATTTGAATGTGAGGTGACCGTCTGACATATGGAGAGCATTGGTTGCAATGGGTAGGTACTATTGTCTAATTGAAGGGTTGATGCAGAAAAAAAAAGGGTTTTAGTGTGTGGACGGCATTCTGCGTCTTTTTCATTTGTTGCTCTCTCTAGTTTTTAGTTGACACATTTGACGGTGTAGTCTGAGGTAGTAGTACAAATTAAAAATTTATACGTAAAGTCTCTGGACCGCATCAGCGCATGCAACATATTCATTTAGGGGTTTTGCAAGAGCAATTAAAATGTTTGCAGCATCCGGTGTAGTTTGATTCTAGCCTAGTCTGACCTTCCCCCGATAGGAAGGAATTGATCACCAGCCCTATGCGATGATCCTCTGATTTAAGCGAAGTACATGAGAAAGCGTTAAACAATTTACCATTTCCAGAAAAAACAATTATTTATATCTTCAAAATAATAGTACCTTATAATTGGGAGATCAATAAAAAAATGGATATAAAAAGTCTCCGATTACGTTACATTTCCCATCTTCAGATGAAATAAACGAACTTTGTTATAAAAAAAATAAACGAACTTGTGAGGTTGGATAACAACGTAGGGATTCAAAGACGTGGCATATGGAATAGGATCAGCACATGTGTGGAACAATGACTTGGTTGTTCCCGGGTCACAACAATATAGAAACGACGCTCTGACTACTTAAATCCGATATTTGCTTCGGACTTCCTTGACTTTATTCGAAGACCAAGAAAGTAAAAACATTCTTATTCCTGAAAAACAATATCAACACTGTACATATGATTCAAATTACGTTCTCATCGATAAATAGAACGCAGCTGTTACATTTACATCAGCTCAATTAATTAGTGATTCGAGTAGCAGCCAACGGAACATACAAACAAGAAAGGCCTAGCAAAAACCGCACGGAAGGAAGCACCACAGACAGACAACTCTCATCCGGCGATATCAAATTTGCTGATTCTATATCCATCTTCTCCAATTAGCGATCTCCTACTTGGCTGCTTGTTCCTGAAGCTTTGGTGGCGTCGCTTACCTCGCCCGCCACCACTCACATAGCTGCGCTGGCCGCGGACAAAACAAAAGCGCTCTGCTAATTGCAAACTGTTGCCCAAGCACCACTATAGCCCAGCAGAAAATGCATTTTTGACCATCTTCCTCCTCGTCTCTTCTTCTCTTGCCCCTCTTTTAATCCTCCGCAATGCCATTAGAAGACGAGTCCCCGAGCCCCGCCTCGCCCATGGCGGAATCTACCTTCCAGATCGACCGTTCCTTCTCCAGCCGCCGCCACCGCTCCCGTTCCCCCTACACCGGCCGCCATCCTTCCCCGGCCAGCTCCCGCTTCTCCCTCACCTCCTCCACCTCCCGCGCCTCCGCAACTCGCCGATCACGCCGCCCAGCCCCCACCCCAACCTCCCCATTCTCCCCCGTCAAAGAAGACGCCTCATGGCAGACGGAGATCTCCTGGCAGTTCGAGCCGTCCGGCTACCGCGAGGCCAGCAGTTTCGCCGCCGCTCTCAGCCCCTGGCCAGCTGCATCTCCCACCTCCTCCCGCCGAAGAGCCTTCCGCTCCGCCAACGACTACTATCTTTCCCACACCAATCCTGGCGGAGCATTTCGGAGCTTCACCAACCATTACTATGAGTTCTCCTCGGTGGGCTTCCCCAACCCACCGGCCGCCAGGCGGCTCGAGTTGCACAGCCACGTAGCCGAGCTGGAGTCTCACCGCACCACACCCACGAGAATATCGCGAAGCTCGAGGAGCAGACATGGGGGCAGGGACGAGCTGAGCATGGTCGACTACGAGGAGCCGGCCATGGTGGCGGAGCATCAGATACATGTTGACAGTACCATCGGTACAAAGCACCATAGTTTCCATTTTGATCATGCTATGGACACTCTGGATCACGAACATGGGCATGAGAAAGGCTACGATGCATGGCAGCGGGTGAGTCACCATGGTGGCAGTGTCGGATACGCAGATGATTACAGATCGTCCAAGTACGAGGACGACGGCGATGGTCACGACGATGGAGGGGAGTCTGATGATGAGGATGACGAAGATGACTTGGGGCCGCCGAGGTCAGTTGGCTTGTTCAGCTTGTTCAGGTACTCGGATAAGCTGGACATGGTTCTCGTGCTGTTCGGGTGCATTGGAGCTTTGATCAATGGAGGGTCTCTTCCCTGGTATTCGTTTCTGTTTGGCAACTTCGTAAACAAAATCGCACAAGAGTCTAGCTCGGACAAGTCGAAGATGATGGATGATGTTCAGCAGGTATATACCGTCGTAAAGAAACTTACAATTATTATTTGTTCTTCTTATTAATTTCATCCAGACTAGTGTTGATGCTTGTAAATAGTTCATTATCTTAACATTTTTATGAACTAAAAAAGTTGGTGGTTCTTTCTTTGTGCCTCAGATATGTCTCTACATGGCTGCGCTTACTGCAGTTGTAGTGGTTGGAGCTTACTTAGGTGAGTTAAATTGATAAGAGTATTTGAGTCATCATATGAATATATTATAGGTATATATGAGCTTTTGGGTGATCATGAAAAACTCATGCTAGCTAAAGAATTCGGTTTGTATGACTGCGTATAGAGATCACTTGTTGGAGGATGGTGGGAGAGAGGTCGGCTCAGAGAATACGAACAAAGTACTTGAGGGCTGTTCTGAGGCAAGACATTGCCTTTTTCGACACTGAAATCAGTACTGGTGATATTATGCATGGGATTTCCAGTGACGTTGCGCAGATCCAAGAAGTTATGGGTGAAAAGGTGAGCTTCGTTCTTGTGCTAATCATCAACAGAACGCTAATTACGACTTTTACAGCTTAAATCTTTCTTTAGTATCTTCCACGAGAAAAAAAAAACCTTTTCTTGAGTCAATGGCTTCCATCTTTTACCTAGTGTTATTGCCTCTTTTATTAAGCGCAAGCCAAGCTCATCATTGGTATGCTGAAAGACAGTTTTAAAGTTATAAAAGCTGTGTGAAATAGTTTATTGGAATTAGGAAATTGACATATGATTTGACAAAGCCAAATGGCCTTCCATACAAGCCGGCCACTGCATATATTATATTGTCTTCACTCCTGAATGTGTGAATCTATAGCAATGGACAAAACCTTGGAGGAAGGGGACATGTATCCTCTCAAATGAGCTTAACTGACTAAGCGACTTATACCCTCTACATATGAACTTCTAATGCGCATGAAAACTTTTGTATACTATTAGTTATATGTATACTTTGTTTTTGAGCAAGGGGCTAGTAGGCATTCAAGTCTATCAAAACTGTAAATTTATTGAAACTTTGAAATGTAAAATGTAAACATCCATTCATGAGCCGAATTAGTTAAAAAAAGCTAAATTAGTTGACAACAAATTTTAATCTTTCATATAACACGGGTGATTAATTATTGCAGATGGCGCATTTCGTCCACCACATATTTACCTTCGTATGTGGATATACAGTAGGCTTCTTAAAGTCATGGAAGGTAGCCTTGGTTGTCCTTTCCGTTACACCTTTGATGATGTTCTGTGGAATCGCCTACAAAGCTGTCTATGTTGGCCTCACATCCAAGGAAGAGGTGAAAGAAATTTGAAGCTTAAAAATACGACGGCATTACCTGATTTTGCATACAGTGTCTTTGACCAAATTTCATGTACTGCCTGCAGGCCTCCTACCGAAAAGCTGGTAATGCTGCTGAGCAAGCAATTAGCTCAATCAGAACTGTGCTATCCTTCGTGGCAGAAGAGCATTTGGGAAACAAGTACTCTGATATCTTGGAAGGATCGGTGCCTGTCGGCTCAAAGCTTGGTTTTGCAAAGGGTGCCGGAATGGGAGTCATTTACTTGGTTACATATTCTACATGGGCTCTGGCTTTCTGGTACGGATCGATCCTGGTTGCCAGGGGAGAGATCTCTGGAGGAGAGGCCATTGCTTGCTTCTTTGGGGTCAATGTGGGAGGAAGGTAGTCAATCTTCCTCTCCTCTTGTTCTATTTGTTTTAAGATACTGTTCTAGCCTAGCTTCGAAATAAACTTGGGTAATTTTATTGGTTTGGTCAGGGGTCTGGCTCTCTCTTTGTCCTACTTTGCGCAGTTTGCGCAAGGAACCGTGGCAGCAAGCCGAGTATTTGAGATCATTGATAGAGTCCCTGAAATCGATCCTTTCGACGCAAATGGAAGATCATTCTCAACAGTGAGAGGGAGGATAGAGTTCAAAAATGTTACTTTCGCATACCCATCTCGTCCAGATTCGGAGGTTCTCCGATCCATTAGCATCGTTGCTCCTTCCTCCAAGTCCCTTGCACTCGTTGGAGCAAGTGGTGGAGGCAAATCCACCATTTTTGCATTAATCGAACGGTTCTATGATCCAACATGGGGTAAGCAATCATTCATGATGATATATCATGATATTACCATGATATGCTAAAACATCAATAGCATCTTTATTATGTTTATATCAATGAAGCCAAATGTGTATGAGAGTGGCTTACAACTTATTTTGATTGACATTGAAAATTGTAGGAACAATATTGTTGGATGGTCATGACTTGAGGACGCTTCAAGTGACATGGCTGAGAAACCAGATAGGCATGGTAGGGCAAGAGCCTGCTCTTTTTGCCAACAGCATACTCGAAAACGTTTTGATGGGTAAAGAGAATGCCACCAAGAAAGAAGCCATTGCAGCCTGCATGGCAGCAAATGCTCACAGTTTCATCTCCAAGCTCCCACAAGGCTACGACAGCCAGGTAATTTGTTTCCCCAAGCTAATTGTCCAAACCGAATGCTTGCTTATGACTGATTAATTTATGTCCCACATTAATCGTCCAATTTAGTTATCGAAAATGAGCTAATTTAGGAATTAGGGTTTCTTATATGCAAATTGTGTTGTGGTGCAGGTAGGAGAGCGAGGAGTCCAGCTATCCGGCGGCCAGAAGCAACGGATAGCCCTCGCCCGGGCCATGATCAAGAATCCAAAGCTTCTGCTTTTGGATGAGCCCACTAGCGCCCTCGACCCCGAGTCGGAGGCAGTGGTACAACAAGCCATTGAGAAGATCTCCAACGGACGCACCACTTTAGTCATCGCCCACAGGCTAGCAACAGTGAGGAATGCGAACACCATCGCCGTCCTCGACCACGGGGTCATCATCGAGTCCGGCGACCACAACCAACTGATGAAGCATGCCGGCCACTACGCCGACCTCGTCAAGTTGGCTTCAGAGAGCACCTTCACCTCCGGGTCCGACCCCAACCAGAAGGGAGGCGACACCGCCACCACATTAATCGGCCTCGACAAAGACATGAGTTCTCACAACTACGTGAAATCCATGCAGGAGAAGTCGGTCTACGAAAAGTCCATGCAGGGTGACGACGGAGACGATGAGCAAGTCTATGAACACGACAAGGAAAAGCCCAAAGAGTACCGTCTCTCGGAGGTCTGGAAGTTGCAAAGGCCCGAGATTCCCATGTTACTACTGGGCTTTTTGTTGGGCCTCCACGCTGGTGCGATTCTCTCAATCTTCCCGCTCATACTGGGCCAGGCTCTCCAGATTTACTTCGACGACGACTCCTCCAAAATGAAAAGGGATGTTGGGTATTTAGCGTTGGGCCTAGTTGGGCTTGGAGTGGGCTGCTTGATTTCGATGACCGGGCAGCAAGGCTTCTGCGGGTGGGCCGGGACGAAGCTCACGAAGCGGGCGAGGTCGCAGCTCTTCCAGGCCATCCTCCGGCAAGAGCCCGGCTGGTTCGACTCCGATGAGAACTCCACCGGCGTTCTGGTCTCTCGCCTGTCCATCGACTGTGTCAGCTTCCGGTCGGTCCTGGGCGACCGTATTTCTGTCTTGCTCATGGGACTGAGCTCCGCGGCAGTGGGGCTGACGATCTCCTTCGTCCTCGACTGGAGGCTCACCCTCGTGGCCGCCGCCTTGACCCCGTTTACGCTCGGCGCTAGTTACTTCAGCTTGATCATCAACATCGGGCCGAGACTAGACAATGGCGCCTACGCCAAGGCCAGCAACATCGCCGCCGGTGCATTCTCTAACATCAGAACAGTGACGACATTCTCAGCCCAGGAGCGGATTGTGAGTTCCTTCGATCAAGCATTGAAGGAGCCTATGAAGAAATCGACAAAAAGGTCGCAAGTGATGGGAATGGCGTTGGGTATGTTCCAGGGGGCCATGTATGGGGCTTACACGCTCACCCTCTGGTACGGGGCTCAGCTTGTTAACCATGGTCATGCCAACTTCGGGGAAGTTTACAAGATCTTTCTCATACTCGTTCTGAGCTCCTTCTCGGTGGGGCAATTGGCCGGGCTGGCGCCGGACACTTCCAACGCCCCCTTGGCGATTCCCGCGGTTCTTGAAATCATCAAGCGGAGGCCGGCAATCGGAAGCGACGGAAGGAAGGGGAAGAAGCTGGAGAGCACGAGGCCGGTGGACGTTGAGTTCAAGGCCGTGACGTTCGCTTACCCTTCGAGGCCGGAAGCTGTGGTACTGAAGGGGTTTTCGGTGAAGGTGAAAGGCGGGAGCTCAGTGGCCTTGGTTGGCGGGAGCGGGAGTGGGAAGTCGACGGTGGTTTGGCTTGTGCAGAGGTTTTACGATCCGATCGGTGGGAGAATCTTGTTGGGTGGAGTTGATTTGAGAGAGATTGATGTCAAGTGGTTGAGGAAGCAGTGTGCTCTGGTTGGGCAGGAGCCGGCTCTCTTTGCCGGGACTATAAGGGAGAACATAGCTTTTGGAAACCTTCAAGCCTCCTGGACTGAGATTGAAGAAGCTGCAAAGCAGGCTTACATTCACAAGTTCATCAGTGGCTTACCACAAGGCTATGAAACACAAGTATGCATAGCTAGCTGTTCTCCTCATGTAGTTTTACAACTTCTCCTTCCTTAGATTTGCTAAAAAAATGAATGCTTTTGAGTGTGCAGGTGGGGGAGAGTGGGGTTCAGATGTCGGGCGGGCAGAAGCAGAGGCTTGCCATTGCAAGAGCATTTCTGAAGAGATCGAGGATTCTGCTGCTGGACGAAGCAAGCAGCGCGCTGGACTTGGAATCGGAGAAGCATGTGCAGGAGGCGATCAGGAAGGCCTCAAAGCGGGCCACGACGATCATAGTGGCACATCGCATCGCCACCATCAGAGAGGCCGACTGCATAGCCGTTGTTCGGGAGGGGAAGGTGGCAGAGTTTGGGAGCCACGACTCGCTCATGGCTTCGCATATCAACGGCCTCTACGCCGGCCTGGTCCGAGCCGAGATGGAAGCCAACGCCTTCAACTGATTCTCCTGCTTCCCTTACCTTTATCCTCAATGTAAACAAAAACTCAAACACTGTAAATTTATGAGGAAAGTCTCGTATTCAATTCGTTAATCTCTTTTGTCTTGAATGTGAGGGTATGTAAGGTTTAGGCGCGAGAATCCAAAGGTCAGAAACCAGCGACGATGAACCGTCCTCTTTCGACCAGACCTTATCTAATTTGGTCCCCAAAAGGCCACTCTTCTCGTGCCAACTCTAAAGTTTCCATCATCAGAGGCCCTCCCGCTTCTGTCTCCTGGGACAGAACTCATAGGCTGCTAATCAGCCACGCCGAAACCAATCCATCCCCGGCTCTCGTGGACCAATCAGGGTCGTCCTGCTTCTCTTCCTTGAACAGCCCAGACAGAACTGAACGAAAAGGAAATTGTGCTGATTAGCTTGTGAGCTTAATTTGACACTTTGCCATGGCCTCCTCCATCTCCCTCCCAAAGCCTTACATTTCTACACTCCCAACTGCAAATACCAGAAACTCATATTCCCGCATTCCCACTATTCTCTCAAAATCATCTCAATCCCAAATATTTGGACTCCAGCTTTCAAACTGTTCCTTGCTCGCCCCAGCTTCTTCTTCTTCTTCCTCTTTCTCGAGGTCCAGGACCCACATTGTGGCCAAGGTACAATTTTTTTATTCCAACACTCACTCTCTGTTCTGCTAAGTTACACGGAATTGTTAAAAAATCCTCCAAGTCGGAGCCTCGTTTTTAAATGTTCAATTCTAGGTGAACAAAGGCAGTGTCCCGCCGTCATTCACCCTGAAAGATCAGGATGGAAAGCCCGTGAACCTCTCCAAATTCAAGGGCAAGCCTGTTGTGGTTTACTTCTATCCAGCTGATGAGACACCGGGGTGCACCAAACAAGTAAGTTAATCGACAATGGTCAATCTTTAACAATTAAATGTGAAGAAGTGTACATTACCTTTCGGAATTTTTTCTAATACTTGACTGAATCCTTTCTGAGATATATCTATAATTCTATGCTCGTTTAGCAGGAATAGGCTTAGCTCTCTTGACATTATGCTTACATATAATGCAGTATCGTCTAGCTTAAATGTATAATACTAAATCCAAGCAGCTTTAACATGTTATCGACATTTATTATGAAAAATTCACCCCTGGCGCTTGTAACTGTTAAGGAGTTACGTAAATTTTGAAAATCAATTGCATCTATTAAAAAGACTGGAGGGAGTATATTAAAATCACATAACAGAGGATATTGTCATAGGAAGATTACTGCAGCCAAAATTCTAATTGGTCAAAGATTGAGATTGTTAGAATGTTGCTTGGGGATTGATATAAGGTTTACTTATTTTCTTCGTTTTCATTGTGCTAGGCCTGCGCTTTCAGGGATTCTTATGAAAAGTTTAAGAAAGCGGGCGCTGAAGTTGTAGGAATTAGTGGTGACGATACTTCATCGCACAAGGTAACTTTTACTCATCTGGTACTTGTTTCAATGGCTGTCCATAATCCAATCTCTTTTTTCTTATAATTAATGATGCTGTAACTTTTTCCTGATACATGAAATACGAAATTCTATTCCTCTCCCTGTAGTGGACATCCCTACATTACATCCTCTTTGCTATCATAGTCCCAACTGCAACAAATACAAAGGCTTAAGGTACAGGCAGAGCTTGTACCCAAAAAAAGGGTACTGGCAGAGCAATAAGCAATAGAAGACTAGTAAAAATATGACTGTTCTTTGCTATGGCATTTGGAGGATAAGTTGATAATTTGGCACGGTAATTAGATTGGCCTTTGATACTCTTGCTTTTGAGTAATGTAGTTTCTAATAGCCGTGTGGGGAATGATATTGTGAAAACCATTTCCACAGCTAATAACCTAATCCCAGAACACAGAAAGAGCCAATACCTGATGGTAGGATCAAATTTTCATCTTCCCTTGGACCTTCATGATAGAACAGAGTTTTTTAGTTTAACAAATAAACTATTTCCTTCTTTTTGCATAAACATAATAAACTATTTCGGTTGATGCAGGCATTTGCTAAGAAGTATCGGCTGCCGTTCACTTTGTTGAGTGATGAAGGAGACAAAGTGAGGAAAGAGTGGGGAGTGCCCTCTGATCTGTTTGGAGCCCTTCCTGGGAGGCAAACTTATGTTCTCGACAAGAAGGGAGTGGTTCAGCTCATCTATAATAATCAATTCCAACCAGAAAAGCATATTGATGAAACCCTGAAGCTTCTACAAAGCCTTTGAACCTTATTTTCATTATTCTTGCACCAGACCAACTGCTTCTTTTCATTATATTGGTTCCGAGAATGACAATTCTGGCATTTATTATGTATGCTGTGAGACTTTTCGCTGAAGCTCTCGGGCACAACAGATGCTATCCGCATATTCTTATTCAAAGGTAAACTAAGTGTTAAATAATTTGGTGTCCAATTAGTCTAACCTACTATAAAACAGGTTTCAAACCGAAGAACTTGGCTCTAACACCATGTTAAATGACAGCTGCTCAAATATATTAGGCCATGATTAAGCTGTGGGAAAACAATATGTTACTATTATTATTATTATTATTATTATTATTATTATTATTACTATTATTATTATTGTTATTATCTTAGCGCTTAGCTAACAAGTTGAACGGCTGCTGCCCACAAGAAAAACCTAAAGCAGTGTTCTTGCATTAGAAAAAAGATTAGATGTAACCCTAATCTACTCCTCCATCCACATTTAGTGCTATTTGATTTTTCAAAATTAAATATATAGTTCTTTTTTTTTAAATTTCATGTATAATTCATTTTAAGTTGGGTTTGGAGCAGAGTTGAAGGTAAGAAGACTCTTGCTTAATAAAAGGTTTTTGGTGCTTAACACGTCTTGTTTGTTGCTTGCAAAACTGAGAAGGCTGGTGGTTGCAAGTGGGCCATGCTAAGAGCTACATGGACAATGAGATATGTTGCCCAAAAAAAAAAGCCACGGACAATGAGTTAGAACTGTAAGTGGGCTTAAGTGACAACAGGCCCTGTCCAATACCTACATCATGGGCTTCCGAAAAGAACCCAATTGTGGGCAGCGAATTCATACACTTTTTTTGCTTGGTTGGAAATTTGAAGTCACAGTTGTTCTGCCTCATTCGAGAGTCCGAGAATCAGCAGGGCCTGTATATGAACCCTTTCTACAGAAATGGGCCTGAGTGAGCCCGATCTTCTGACTTCTGACTTCTGAGTAACGGAAGACAAAACATTCATCACACAAAGGGATAGTTCCTTCTCCACGTTCAATCTATTTGTAGAAAACTAGCAAATCCTATTGTCAAAGTAGAAAAAGATAAAAACAATCGCATTCATTAACACATGTTAAAATGGGAAATTAATATGATTAGACTGGGGACCACCTACTTCAAATAATTCTGAAAAATGTAAATATATGGTATTGATGTAGACCAAGGCATGGAGGGAAATGAGGTCCCCCAATGCACTAGTTTATCTTGGTACCTGTTGCCATTTATCGTCTATCAAATCTTCCCTTAGCAGCAGCATTCACGCGCATTACGATCTTGCATGTTCTTCCAACGGCGCTCCTCCATCTGTCTGCTACGCATTTGCATGCATTATAATGCTTGTGATGGCCTGAGTCTCCCTTCTACGACCTGTACCTCTCACCCTTTCACCACGAGTCCACACTTCATCATACGAAAACAAAAGAAGATAAATATCAGACGAAGATGCCAGCCAACAAGGGTATTATTTTCCTCCGCACACAGTAAAAGTACAATGTATCATATATCAAAAAAATGTACAATGTATCCTATACGGCTATACGTCTCTTTCCTTCATCATCATTGTTCAATACAACACATGGGGCCAGGAGTGTTTGCTCTTCGCATTAAGGATTGCGATCCACCGTTCGCCTTTGATATTTTACCATTTGGCTAGCTTTCTAGAAGCTCCCACTTGGTTTCAAATTTTCCTCACACTCCATCACTCATCAGGCATTCCCAAAGGGCATAACATATACGGTTGTCTCAAATAATAAGCCGCTAATTAATCAGCTTGAGGTTTATGGGCTTGCAGGCCTACTGACGTTAACGAACTTTAAGAGCTCCAATGCTTCTCATTATATGTTAGTGGCTTCTTTATTTATCATCATGCAAACGAAGAGAAGACAATTTCATGTTTTTTCGAAGGGCATCTACCCCGTCGGTCTCCCCACCACGAGTCATCATAGTCCACTTACAATGCAATGAGTCACTGAGGCCAGGGCATCTTACAGCTAGAACGTGAAAAAGGCAGAAACGAGAAAAAAGTGAGAAAGAGGGCCTGCATCTCTGAAAACCCCCTTACCCTCAAAGTTAATGATGGATATCAAAGAAGCAATTGGGGAATTCATAGTGCATTATTATGCAAGTGCAGTCTTCTTCCTCCGTCAGTTGACCTCTCCTTCGTCATCAGATGGGCTCTGGTAGTATGCCCCGAAAGATCTGATGCAGCTCAGGGAAGAGGCGCTTTCTCCTTGTCACTTTCATGGAGACCACGTGGAAGGTGCATTCTGATTGGATGATAGAGCCACCCTCCACGTCTTGAATATGAGAGAATTAGAGAAAGGGCCGTCTGATTCATGAGTCGTCACATCAGCTGCGTCTCAATTGTCACAAGAGCCCCGCAGCAGCAGAACTGTGGTCCCACCCTTCCCAGCCTTTTTATACCCCAACTTGCGTTTGGCACTGTAGACTGTCCGGTAACTTTATTTTTCTGGCAACTAGAATGTCCGGTAACTTGCTACTTACCACATGAACTCAAGAAGTCATGTACTTTTCTTTTTCAACTGAGAAAAATCATAAAAAGAAAAGGGAAAAATTAGTCACCAGGAGGGTAAAGTTAAGAAAAGGCCAAAGGACAAAAAAACTGAAAATTTTAGGTGTGGTGGTTGATAACGCTAGCCAAAATCTTGCCACGACTTTGAATCTCTTGATGACGCGCAACGGCGACTGAATGGCCCGGCTTGGTGCCATACAAGAGAACGTACATATACACGTACAGCGTACTTGAGTCTGTCACAGGACCTGCTCCGCTGCTCGATCGGGGGCCTACAGCCTACGTATGGCATTGTCGGTCAGTACAATCGTGTGCGCTGTCTCACATCTGCACATGCACGCCATATGCAAATTAAAAAATGCTTCTTCGGCCACCTCACGTGCCCCTCATGGAAATGCTATCGGCCTCACATTTGATTTCCTTTCATCACACTAGCACGTGAGGTTGGCCGCTATAAATAATCGGGAGGAATATCACAACTCATGCAAATTATAGTCACGTTATATTTTTAACAAGAAAACTGCATGAAGTCGTGTTCATAATGGTTGGGTTTCTAAACGTAACTACTTTCCCCTGCTCGGCCGGCTATTAGAAAGTTGTAGATGTCTAGGATTTAAGATGTCGTTAGTGCATTCTTTTGTTTTTATGAATTCTTTGTACATTTTTTTGTTTGATTGATGAGTATACCATTCTAATGTAGGCTTTGCAGCGATTTATCTTCAAATGTGCAATAGAACTAACTTTTAAGTTTTCTCTTGAAATGTCTCCATGTAGGTCGATCTATGTTGCTACTGAATTTATCCTCATCATGGGGGAATGAATGCAAATAACTCATCTTAGAGTGATTCTACGTAGGCTGTTTATCGCTTGCCAATCTGGTTGTCACAATGCACTGGCCCAATACGCCAGGCCGTGTCCCTATACAGCCTACCGCCTAGAGTGTGCCAAGCTTGAAGCTAGTGGTCCCGGCGGTCCAAGCAAACGTAAAATTGTCATATTCAACATTTTCTACGTAATGGAAGGCAAGTCGACATTTTACCAACTTGCAATTGTACTACATGGAACTGAAGAAAAATAAACATGAAAGTTGAAACAACACTTAAAGGTGCTCCTTAAACCATTTGGTGGGAACAAAATAACATTCAGTTGGCAACAGTTAGCTGAAAAAAAATCCTTTGTTCCAGACCATTGAAGAATGACTATGTTTTTATTTAGGCTAACTGTGGTGCATACTTACATCTTTCTTTAATACTTTGAGCTGGGACGATATACTCTCCGTCTTACAAAGTTCCCTACTTATTTCTAGTTCCACCGGAAATGATCGTTGGTCAAGGAGTTTTCCAGTGGATGAGACGCAATGGTAGATCTTGTCTTTCCTCCAACTCAGGCAGGTATGTCAGTAAATGGATAAATAATGTTTGTTTGGTTAAAAATGCATAAATAGTTGAATGACCATCGTAGCCTGGAAAGCTCAGGAGTAGGGCAGACTGCAGAGTTGTAGCTGCATTCGTTCGGACGGGGACCATGCCCGCAATCGGAAGAAAGAAGAAATTTTTGAGATAGAGTTTTGGTCTCATGGATCTACACATCATTTAAATATGTTAAAGAGAAACGTAATGTTGTATCTCCTTAATATGCTTAAAGATCTACAATTGATTATGTTGAGAAGGCTAGATGAGTGAAATGGGAGAATAATAAAATAAAGAGGAGAAGCAATAGATAAAGAAAAACTACGGATTTGAATTATGAAATCTTCATGCACTGTAGCAGTAGGTTTAAAACCCTATTTATAGTATTAGGCATGTAGCCTTATAATTAATTAATTCTATTATAGATATGAAAGTAATCAAATTAGAAAAATAATAATTAATCTTACTCTAAATAGGATTAACTAAATTAAAAAAATATTCTAATTTTATTTCAATTATAACTAACTAATAAACAGTCCTAATAAAACTACTAATACCATCTACATAAGGTCCAACTAGAATTAATTAAATTAAAAAATATTCTAATTCTACTCCAAGTGGATTAACTAATAAACAGTCATAATGAAAACCGTCATGGTTGTATATATATATATAGAAGGGTTTACATGACATCATTCTCATATAAGGAGTATGAGGCCAATCTTTATAACCGTTGGATTCTGATCGGAGGATGGATATTAAATCATTGGGTAGGCGAGTGTGTCACATCAGGGAGAGTGAGATCATTATGGCTATTCGTAGCCGTTAGATCAAGATCCAAGGGCTACAATTTAAAGTGGCCTCATATAAGTTATATGAGAGCGATCTCATTTAAACTTTTCCCATATATATATATATATAGGATATTGGCGTTTTCACTGCAATGACTAATGACACTTCTGTATAAAGCATAATAAACAATACTCTGAAAGAATAATAGTAGAAAGAGAGAGTGGGCTCCAAACTGGAGTCTTACCTGCACGCTGAGCACTACTGATTCAAGACCTGCCAAGCCTGTTTCTCTTCCTGCTCTTCTTTTCCCGCTAAAACCGTTTACTTGCCCTTTCTTATAGGATAAATAAGAGAGAATAGTTGGCATCCAAGAGAAACTGATGAAGAGAGAGGAAGAAGCAGATGGTTACGGTTTTTGTGGGCAAATGCCATTCGTTTATACACCTCCCTCTGCATCGCAGTCATCTGTTCGTGAGGCGATTGGTGGAAACACCTTTTTCAGAAGGAAGCCATGCACTCATCACCTTCCTTATGATATTATGCATATCGGGTAAGTTTCTTTTCCTGCAAAAAACTCTGGGCTACCATGTGCGTTTTTTACATTCTCATTTATCAAATGTGGATAAAGGTCAGGTGCTTTTATTTTGGATAAAATCCGAGTTCACATTAGCCATGTTGTTTGCTGCTTTTGGGTTGACGACTATATTATAAGGGTGGCCAAATAATAGATTTGTATACCTTGTTATCAGTTTATAGTAGTTACACTAATTAACAGCTATACTTAATCAAGCTTTGTTTGGGGACGATTAGTAAAGGAGTGTATGAACTAGAAAATTTCCCTTTGTTTCTAGAAATGCAACCAATATACTACACATCAAATAAACTTGTAGAGGCCATGAAAGGTTTTCCCTTTTTTTATACAACCATGACGGTTTTCCTGCCATTGTTTTAGATGCAAACAAATTTTCTTTCCAATCTATCTAACGTAAATCCCTTTTCGGTTAACTTTGCTTGCCTTTTTTAATGATGAATGCATGCCTTTTTCTTTGCTTTGTTTATTTTAATTTTTCTAACTAGTCCAAGTTCGTTGATGATCACTCTATTCCAATTGACATCTGTAGTAATTTTTAAAACGAGATTGAAGTTAGTTTCAATAACTTTTTGGGATACAAAAAAAGATTTAGTATTAAGTCGCCAGTAAATACCACAATGATAGAACGATATCGTTCAAAGGTAAGGCTATCCATAAAAAAGAAGTAAGGCTGCTGAGTAAGTAATTATCAAGTTCTCTTTATGGACAGCTCGTAAAGCAACAATCTTAAATCCAACTGGCAGAAGTTAGTAACTGTCAATGTTCAGTGGTAGACTAGGGGAACAACCCACCAGGCCTATGGGTCGTCTACGGATCGGCCATAAATTTGATCAGTATGGCTTTTCTCGGAATCTGGCCCGCGACAAAAAATGCTGTGCGTAAACAGAACATATAATCCAAACCGGCTTTATTGGGGCCTTATTCGATAGAGCAATATAATCCACATAAATCAGTTTTTAAATGAATTCTTGACATCTTCAACTGCACGGAAAATCAACTTTAAATGATTTGGATCCGCTGTGAGTGCACTCAGATCTTAATGCTCTCACATACCAGTGCAGTATCATGCATGTATCTATCTAAGAAAAATGAAGAAGATCAAACAAATTTTTTTAACAGCAGCTTATAAATGTGACATGTTGAGTTTTGGTAGGACAAAGAAACTTCAATCTATGGAACATATGAAGATCCTAGCAAGGAATAATTTACTTCACATTCGATTTTCTTTGTTAATAAGAAATAAATTTTATTAGAACATCCACAAAGAGACACAACGAGTTGAAAGAGGATCACGCCCATAGGGTAAATCCCATAGAAATCCATATTAAAAAAACTATAAAAATACAAATTATATTGTAGTGACGAATTTAGCCTCCCAATTTAGGCAAAACGACCGAGGTATATAGGTAAGAACTAAGAAGGGATATATCCCTGATGTGCCTAGCATCCAAACTAGATGATGCTCCCAAACTAGCCAAAACAATCAAGTGATCGACTACTAAAGTTATGGACAGGCCTCCCCCACCATGTCATCCAAGAAAACACGATTCTGGTTTCCAAAACAATAATTCCTCATTGATCCAAAATCTTATGTTTAAAGAAGAAGACGACTTTCTGAAGACTGTTCTTATTTGACATTAGTTTGTGATCTGTGCATACATTTTAAACACAATATTGTTCTTCAAGAGGTCAACTCAAACTCGTGAAAGCCTCATGTAGCATACAACATTCTTTTTAAAATTTGAACACAATTTTCTAAAGACGCAAGATTAAAGAAGAAGAATCAGAAGAAAAGAAACAATGCAATAACTATAAATTTTGAAGAATTACTTTCTGTCTCTAGATTTTGTTTGCCCTCTGACAAGTTTGAAGAAGAGTAAGAAGAGAGGGGAAAATGGTAAAAGAAGCAGAAGGAAAGAGGGGAAGGTATGGAGCACTCCTGTCTTGAATAATTGAACATGCTGTGGAATGCCTTACTGAAAAGCCCAGATTCCGTGTGGAATGCCTTCAGTATGCTAAAGGTGGTAAAAATACGATACCGAAAACTAAGATCAAAATATGGCCTGCAAAAAATGGAAAAGAAAGTAAGGGTTACAACAGTAATGAAGATTCTTCTGTCAGTTCAGAGCCTTTGCTGACGTTTTAGGAAGTCTGGTCCCTGGTACATTACAACCTTGCAGAAGTGCAGGACAGGCATACGGAAGAGCTTCAAGCAAGCTACTCGTCAACTTCCCACTATGCCCTCATGCATTGCCCACCATCTTTTTGCTTTAGGCTTTTAGCTGGAAGCAGTTGGCAAGTTTCTGCACTAGGGGCTAAAACAGAGTTGTCTCACTAATAATCAATGTAAATTTGCCATGTTTAATTGCTGCATATCATTTAACTGGTTGATGCTGAACTATGGACAGCTTCGTGGTAAAAATTATAGGGCTGGCCATGTGAAGTGCATTTAACAAGCTTGCAGGAAGCCATGCAATTTATTACTTCCAAATAATATTTTGCTTCTGAGGCTCTAAGTTTCGTTATCCTAGTGAATCCGGCATTGCATTCTATCCGGGTAGGGCACATGGCAGGAGAAACAAACGTTTGTGAGCACTTGATGGCATTTTGTAGTTTTGACGAAAAGAATGGGTTGTGTTGGCTATATGCTGTTCCAATTTCCAACCGCCCCGGCCCCAGTAAACCAGGAGTTCATAGGAAAAGTCCTAAAACATATCCTCATCTTTGCCAAAAGAGGTAAGAAATGGAAAGAAAAATGCATAGGCTGCAACACTGTACTGCACTATTTATAACAACCCATGAGGCCCCTCCCCAGCAGCACTGTCATGGTTAGTACTTTGCATCCTAGAAATGGAAACAATGACACCATGATTCTCCCATCCCACCTTCCTCTGTGAACATTCCTGCTCCTCCTTTCTACCCTAGTCCTTGAGGACGAAGCGTGCATACAGGACAGCCAAGAGATGAGGGGCAGATCATCGGCCAAGAATGGCAAGGAACTGGACAAGTTCAAGCACAAAGAAGAGCCTCATCTCTCTGGCGCTTACATCCGCAGCTTAGTCAAGCAACTCACCTCTTCAAAGACAAAAGACCCAAAATCCTCTGGTTGCGAAAATGCGTCTGATGGCAGGCTTTCTCCTCCAGATGCCACAAAATCTCCTGAGGCTTTGAGCCAAAACCAGCCCCAAGGCCCCCAACCCACCCAGCCCAAGAAACAAGTCAGGAGGAGACTCCACACCAGTAGGCCTTATCAAGAGAGACTCCTCAACATGGCCGAGGCGCGGAGGGAAATCGTCACTGCCCTCAAATTCCATAGAGCCGCTATGAAACAGGCTAGCGAGCAACAACAACGACAACAACTTCAGTTACAGCCACCAATGCAGCCAGCAAATTCCCTTGATACATTGAATTCCAGTCGATATCCTGGAATTTGCCCTTCTTCAAATTTTAATGCTGATCCTACTACCATCCCTGAATTTCCAAACTATTCATACAATAACTACTATTGCTATCCATCCAACTCAGCTCCTTTCTCTTGGACATCCTCTTCACCTAGGACTGTCCTACTACCCCTTCACAACAACTTCAATCTCCCCCTTCCAAATCAACTGTTGGGCCTCAATCTCAATCTCAAGGACTTTGACAACATAGAAACTTTCTCGTCCTACCACATTAACAACGACAATTCCTCTAACAGTGCCAATGCACCATCCTCCTCGTCGTCTTCGTCTTCTCCGAATTCGGCATGCGCCGAAATCTCGACGGTGGCCCCGATTGACCCGTCTCTGCCGGTCGGCGGCATGCATCAGGCAATGGACGAGGATGAAATGGCGGAAATAAGGTCGATCGGGGAGCAGCATGAGATGGAGTGGAACGATACGCTCAGTCTAGTAACGTCTGCTTGGTGGTTCAAGTTTCTCAAGACCATGGAGTCCGGCACAGAGAGCCACGAGGAATGGAGGGACGAATATGGGTTTCCTGTGTTTGATGATCACGCGAACATCCCCGCTTGGTCGAATGGTGAAGGCCCGGCAAATGGTACTGCTGCTGAGACTTCATTGCTGCAACAACAGCAATTCTTTGATAATGATTTGCCTAGGTATGGACTTACTTCGCTCATATACCTATTTCTTTATCCTTTCATTTTCTGATCACGAGTTCATTAAACTAAATGGACATCGAACCTTAAACTAAAAGGCTGATCTTACGCACGCACTGGAATCGGAGTAGATCGTTTAATTGAGAATTAAAGTAATCTCATCGAAATCTAGTTTACTTTTCTTTAGCTAGCGCTGTCATTTAAAAAACGTTTGTATTTGAGCCGTCGGTAAAACAAAACCCACGTGGTAGAGTTCACACTGATGTATCTGGTCGACTTTTCAATGTGGCAAGAGATGCACAAGACAAGTGTCCATGTCAGGTGGTAAATTCTTCACTAATTTTGTTTGGTCGGATTTGATTTGATTAGGTTTAATTTATTCAACAAAAGTATATAGTTCCTAATCAGTTAGAAAGAAGGGATTTCATTAGTCCAAGGACTAGATTTTCAAGTTATTCTGCCATTTTATCTCCTAAAAAAACGAGGAATAAAAGGATGAATTAGAGCTGAAGCTCTTTCTTTTGTTAGCAAATTAATTTGATCGTATGCCTTGTTGTTCTGCAGCTTGGACATTGGAGAAATAGAGGGCATGGATGGAGATTGGTTAGCTTAAGAGAGTTGCGCTCTTCTTTTGTCCTCGGACGTTTTGTTTCTCGCGTTGCAATAAGGCTTGCAGTGAGAATAATCCATGAGAGAGAGATCCTGAATCTCATTTTGAGTGCAAAACCAAAAGCCAGAGACTACGCGTCTGGGTTGTGTAATCTCTTCTATTGATTTTGGATCTTTATTTATGTTTGAATACCAAATGACGAAATGAGATTCTTCCTATACTAGTCTCTGCGTCCAGTGAAGCTCATCTGGATCTATAAAAACACAGGTCTAAAGAAGCGGCGGCTTCTTCTAAAGCCGTTTTCCCTTTCATTAAAATTCCCATCAGGCTGCCAGAGAAGCACCTTTCATCCAGAGGCAATTTGCGGGAAAAGTAGCTTCAAACAAAGTGATTTACATTCCCCCTGACATGCTGCATTTCTCTCTCAAAACCAAATACAGGGGAAGAGCTCTCCCAATAAATTTCACTCATTTTCCAATTCAAACGAGCCTCTTTGTGTGAAGAAGAATTAGATTTGTGTGAAGAGCCAGAAGGGAGTATGATTTATCTGTTACAATGGTTGGGCTGGGCTGGCTGAAGCGACTTGTATATAAATTAGAAGCATTTTGTGTGAAGAGCCAGAAGGTGAAGAAAAATCATAAAAAACAATCCAAAGAGAAATGACAGCGTAGTTTCTAATGAGATTCGAAAGATGATGGGCTTCATTCACAGCTAAGTCACGATCTAGGATCACTCAAATAGCAGCCCATCAACATATAACAATTTCACATTGGCCTCAGGCCTCAAGGCGACGTTATGGGCTTCTTTTTATAAGGCGAAAACTCATTTTCTTGTTAGTATGTGATATATACAAAATATATAAAATTTTTATATCTTTCTACCTATAAATTAATCATAATTTTTAGTTAAAATAAGAATAAATATTAGTTATTAGTGTTATATTTGTAATTGAGAATTTAATAAATAATTGTATTTAATTGATTTATTTAAATACATTAATTGAATTTAATAGAGTATATTTTATTATGCGTTTAAATTGAGTTTACTTTTATTTATGTAGGTGTCATTAGCTCTAGTTGTGGATTATTGAATTATGTGTCCAAATGGATTTTAATGTGAAGAGAACAACAGGTATTAATCCAAGCAAAAGAAAAAAAGGAGAACCAGTTCGGTCTGTTGGGCAGTCAAAAGAAAAAGGGAAACAAAGGCTTTATTTTGCTCGATTGACCGACAAAGAAGGAAAGCTCGGGGGCTGATCGACAACGGACTGAAGCGATGACGACGAACAGCTCGACGACATGGTTCTGGTTTGACGGCCATGGGCGAGGAACAACGGCCATTCGAAGCGACGATGCTGCGATGAACAGGAGCAACGGAGAGGGAAAACAGAAATAGTCGTCCGTGTCTCGATTTGGAAAGTCGCGTAGAGCCGATTCGAGAAAATTGAGCTTCGAAGTTGCTTCAGAATGGTAAGCTGCCATTTTCAGTTCAATTGAAGATTGTAATCTAAAGAGGTCTGATTTGTGCTAAGTTTAAAAAGCTTCAATTTTGGGTGTTATGGCTCTATGTCGAGAATTAAAGTTAGGAATTTTTACTATAAATCTGGACAGAATTCAAAGTAAATTGAACTGGAAATCGACTGATTTGGAAGGCAGCTAATTGGAGGAGGTTTCTACACGAAATTTGTTTAGAAAGATTACTGATTCGAGGAGATTTGGAGCAGTCCATATAAAATAGAGGGGAAGAACAAAATAGAGGGGGAGCGGGATCGAGAGAGAAAGACCGAGTGTTACAAAGTTTTTTTTCTTTTTTCAATTTTTATTTTCAGTTTTTAGATCAAAGCTAATATTTTTATTTAATTCTCTAAGGCAAGTAAGTTTTTTTTTAATTCTAATGAGTGTAATTATTAATTTTGTATGTGTTTTTGTTAGCATGATTGGCTATATTGATTGCTAAGGCTAGGATGAGCCTGTAGTAATTGTAGAGAATTCCTTACTTGTGAAAGTTAATCTTCTCTTAGAATTGTGCGATAATGTTTGTGCGTTTATGTTTTAATTACTTAATTAATTGTGAATATAGTATCGATCATGTTTTAGCTATAATTTGGGATTACTACTGCCAATGCATGCTTGTATTAATTGTTTAAATAAAAAATTGGATACTAGTTGTGATTTACTCGTAAGTGGATAGATATAGTGATTTGAGTTATTAATTTAAATAGCATAAAGAGTGCAATTTTTTTGTATGAATAATTGTGCGTTAAAGTACAATCTTATGTAACAATGTGAATAAGATTCTAGATTATTATGAGTATTATGGAGAATGATAAATGATTGTATGTTCAGGATTCTCCATGAATTATTGTATGTCGATTCCAAAGCTTTAGTAGTTTGTTAATTTGATAAAGGTCATTTTTTTATTAATTAATTTAATTAATCGTTAGTTAGTTAATCAGTATCTATAATTCCATAATTAATTCAAGGGTTTAGTTAGGGTTCGATTAGATTTCCGTCATATAAGTCCCTGTGAGTTCGACCTCGTAAATTGTATGACTATACTCCAGTACGATTCGTATACTTGCGAGTAAAAATTAAGAAGATTAATTATAACAACAGTATGCTCACTTGTTGACCTCTTGAACATGTTAGAGCTATTACATATGCAGAGTATATTTAATTTACAGTGTTTATAGAGGCCTAGAGGATCATTTATCTTCTTTTTAGTCCCGGTTACTGTATGGGCTAAATGCTTCTAAGGGCCTGTTTGGCAGCCCTTTAAGGGGTTAGATTCTCTAAGAATGCAGCTTCTTTTAAGAAATCTCCTCTTGAGGAGGTTTTCAAAAAAAATCTAACTTCACTTCTTTTAATGACATATATTGTAATTGTCAAAAAAAGACAGGGGCATTTATAAAAAAAATACGGTTTCATGATGAGATGTTGTTTTTTGTTATTAAATACTCCTATTTTTTTAAAATTACAAATCCTACCACCGAACCCTAAATTCTTTCTTAGAAGTGGATTCTTCCTAACCAAATACCTAAAATGAAAACCCTAACTTCATCCCTAAAATCTAGATTCCCTACTCTTAAAAGCCCTAACAGCCGATTATTTTTCCTCCACGAATTCTAGCCCATTTCTTCACATATCTCATCAGTGATCACTGTGGTTGATGCTAAAGGTCGATATGCAATGCCTCTTATAGAACTTCGTAGTTTCCCACTTGACTTTTGTCTCTTCATTCGTCTGCTTAAACATTCTGCTTTCACTTGGGAGCTTGAAACGGTCACCCAGCCATTTGCACTGGAGCTCGGCCGAATGCAGGTTCGACACGATTTCTAAGTAGCCGACAAAGGCCATGTTAGAAACTAGAGGATAGAAAGTCCCTCTGCTGGAGTACAAGCACTAGATAAGATCCAAACAAGCTATGCACATGGATTATAATTAAACAGAGATACATAAACGGCCTTTGCCTATGTTGCAAAAAAAGGCCTTTGCCTCGTGATATGATGCTGGATTTTTGTAAATGTGATAGCTAGGAGGAGATTGATAATTAAATGGCCCATATTAACATATTTGAAATACCACATCTTTTTCCTTTGATAAAACAAATCCCACGTATTGATGGACTGTACCTGTATAAGGGCGTGACCTCGGAAATATCGAGGAAGTCACGACCACGAGACTTGAATAAGTGTTGGAGACCATGGAAGACAGTCAGCATTTGGAGTTTGTATCACGTCATCCTTGAGAAAATTTTGAAGTATCAACCTGGCTGACTTGATGTTGATTGGATTTGAACGTATAATATACCCACTCTGTTCCCCATTAATAGTCTGATTTAGCATGCACTGATCTTATTTCAAATAACCAAATATGACTATTAATATGGAATAAAGGGAGTATTATGAGGTACTCTTTTCTTTTGTAGAAAAAGGATGGACGCATCTATACAAATTCTGCATGATTGTCATCTCAAAAGATAAAAGATTCTGCATAATTGAATGGCCCACCGGTAACTGCTATTTCGTACTCTGATCACTTTTAATAGGTACTGCTCTTATTTTTTTAAAATCACTCTCAGATATTGCTACTATTTTTAGTGGGACATCTTTAATCATGTCTATTTTTGAAAATGCAGTATTCTTAAAACTTCAATGATCATGAGAGACCATATGCTTAGCATTACGATGGAAGTGGTTTTGTCATGCCCCGAATTTCAAAACCTCGAATAATGCGCGGAAGCACTAACTCAATTAAGGTCATGAGGCTGAAACCCGGGCCGCGACTGAATACTCAACACTTACAATCCCATTCCAGAATGCTTAACTAATATCCGTTATACAAAAATCTTAAATAATAAAACAACTACACAATTACAATAGTCCAACAATTTATTAAACATCAAAATAAATTCAGCACACAGGCTGATAAGTTCTCCGTGAACAGAAAATAAAAATGATAAATAAATCCACATCTTATCAACTTCCGTCATCGAGCTCCAAACACGAACCTTGCTAGTTCTTCTCCACTTTAATTCCTGCATCGAGAAATGCATGAGTATTTTGAAAAAAATACCCAGTAGGAGCCTAGAAAAACCCATAACATGTAATAAAATAGAATACTATAGAAATGAGCATTAAAGACACATTTAAGAATATCAGGTAGAGTAAATACATGGTTCCCTTACCTACTCAAAATCAATATCAGAGACCATCAGCGGTCAAGAATGAATAAACATAACTCAGTTCCCAAACGTACAGAGCGTCAGGAAGATCAATAAGAATACTGACTCCAAATATCCAAAGTGTCGGAGACAATAATTTCTGCTCTCTGTTCAGTCCACTTCCCTTATGGACATCAATACCAGATCATCCTAGAAGTTCTACAGAGGAACCCGGCCATGCGTCTAGGGATGCTGGCCCCATCGGTGCTTACGGGCACAATGGGCTGAGACTGCAGACCTTCCATAATGTCATACAGTCTAAAGTGCACGCATTGCCATCATCAGCTGAACTACAGAGGTTCATATATCATCTTAGATCACAAATGATCTAGTAATGGCTCGTGAGCATACTATGAATCCAACTAAGAGTGTTCATCAGAACTCTTAGTGGAGAACCAGTTTACATGGAACTGAATTCATCTAGAATCAACCAAGGTTCTCTCAAACAGAGACCCAGACCATAATTATCAATGAAAGACTCTCATAGGAGTAAGACAATAACTTTGTCAAGGTCATCAGAAAGGACTCACATTGGAGTATTTAAAAAACTCTTAGAATGATCAACATCGGATGACTCCAATCATGACTCGTCAAGAATCGAGATACTGAATCACTTCATCGTACTTAGCCTCTAGATATGATAATTCCCATGCACAAGAATTTAAGGTCACCAATATCAGGAATAGGTCAAATGTGATGTACAAGGTCTTTTGGATTTGTACGAGAGAATTCCTTGAACGATAGGTCAATCAAAGATTTAAACTCAAAGAGATAATTATTTTCGGACAGAACCCATGACTCGCTATTCATACTCATATAATCTGATATTACTGTACCCTGTACCCTCAGAGTCTTACAATATAATAATTAGGTCATAATACTATGTATACGTATACTTATAGCGTATAGTATCCAGCCGATTTAGGGTTTGATCATGAACACAGTGTTCTGCCCCATGCAAAACAACTGATTCTAACCACTACCACTGTTTATCCAGTATGTTTTAAATTCTTAAATTTTTATCTCAATTAGCTTTATCTGTCTAGTTTATAACCCACCAAAGATCATAATTTTCTGAGTTGTATAGATTTAATTATGATTTTTTGATCACTGCTGGTTGGTGTAGGAACAGTCCTGGCCGAGAGCAGTTATCTTAATCCACTTTAATTATCTGATGATAAACTCGTAATTAATTACTTAATACCACTCACTGACATCAGGTATTAACTCTCTAAGTATTTTACAGAACCTCATCCACCCTAATTTCATAAAATTTTCTTCCCCTTTGTGCATATCTTTTCAGCTTATTAGAGTATATAACCATCTCTTCACCAAACCCGAAAGAACTCAAGTAAGACAATTAATCTCAGATGTTGGTCAACACCAGTACGTACTAACATGAACTCCAGAATGTAGGCTGAGACATCAGAAGCAATAATATTTAATTTCACGAGAATTAGATCAAGGATTACATAAGGATCTCAACCGATTACCAAAATTGGATCGAGAACATTAAAACAGCATGAAACGACTCGATCGACCCATAAAGCTGCCAACTTTTGTTGGACAGAGCATGACATTGAATACACCAGCAATATATAACATGGATTGCACGGTATACAATATGGGAATGTCACACTAAGCACTAAGACGAGATTGAAAACAGGAATGTTCACTTTATCAATTACCATATCTCATGCATACATTTAACACGATCAAGATATGTGACATGAAACAAGACACTTCTTCATATGATATAGACATTGAAGAATCATTCACAATTCACGATATATCTCATCGAATTAACCAAGAATCAGAGGTTGTGGAAAAATTAAGCATCCTACCTCTTTGACGATTTACAACTTCTACGCGAGTTTTGACTACCACGTGCACCACCCTCTTTTCGTCGAATCACCACCACCACAATCCTTTGTGGAAAGGAAGGAACTACTGATCGAAGGAGGAGAAGAGAGGACGAGCTCTTACTGGCTTGCACGACTCCCCAAAACGTCCAAAAGGTTGTCGGCTTCTACTAGTGAGTTTAAATAGTAATTACCCTATTACCTTTAGACGAATCACCACCGTGGATCCTTATATCATCCAAGGGCCACAAATAGACCAAGATAAAAGAGGATCTTCAATTAGAACGTGGTAACTCCTCAATTACTCATTAGTTACGATCCCAATTAGTTAGGAAATTAAGTGCAATTAGTTGGTTTCCATAACTAACCCACAATCTCCTTCTAATTGAATTCAAATTTGATACGGTTTTAATACTTACCTAGTCATGCTTTTAATTGGCTCAATCAACTCAATTCCCACCTTAATGTCGTCCCAAATTCCAGCCCTTAGATATCTCCATATTAGTTAGGGTTTCCCCCAATTAAGGTGGTTTAAAACCCTAATTCTCCACTTAGGCAACTACCCTAATTAAGTCGATCTCCCACCAATGATCTTCTTGCAATCAAAGGCCACAATTTCGTCCACAAAAAGGAAAGGCCATCTATCTTGGATGTGATCAATCCACAATCCAATTTAATTACCATCCTTTTTAGTAAGAATTTAAATCCAATTAGTTGGTTACTTAAATTAAGGTTGTAACCTCCCAATTTGACAACCGGATTCACTCTCTCATATTTCCACATGGCGTGCCCTTAGATTAGTTTGGTAACTACCTAGGTTGCCCCACCAATCATGTCCAAAACTCCCTCTATTAGATTCCTTAATTACCAATTAAAAGAATCACAAATCCAATTAACACACAAACCGGATTTTGAGCTAGATATTTATTCTTTTTAAAATCGGATTTGGAAAGAATTAAAATTCCCTCTTCTCCTTGATTCTCTCTCCCCTAACCAAATATTCACATGCCAGCCACGTGCACAGTGCACAGAGTGCTGTGTCCACGTGGCTCTGGCCCTCAGGTGTTCCTGCGGCTGGTGCGTGGCACACAGATGAACGGCTCCAATGTCCCGCGAATGAAGTGTGCCGAAAAATACTGCACAACTCTTGTGCCACACTAGTAATTCAATTTAATAACTCAAAATACTGAAATGAGTCTCTACACATTGGACTCATACCCTGGCGCATGGCCCTAATCCTGGCGTCAGGTGCACTCAACCCCTGGCGCCTGGCCCCAATTCTGGCATCAGGTGCACTCAGCCCCTGGCGCCAGGCCAGCCTTAGCGCCAGGTTGTGCCCAGTGCCAGGGCTAGTCCTCGCGCCCTGGTGTACAGCCTAATCTGGTTTATCAATTCCACTCTTCTAAAAACATCACAAAACCAATTCAACACACCAGATTAAAAGATTTCAAAATAGGCACCAAAACTTTCCTATTTTAGAATAGTTTCCTAAAATAGCAGTTTTGGTAAACTTACAGAATTTTCGGGTGTTACAGGTTTAAAAATAGGTTAAGGTATACCTAAAAAATAAAAAAATAAAATAAAAAGGTTTGTTACTATCTCCAACGAGTAGTCGGGCCTTTGTGCCTCAGTAAGCTTAAGGGTTTGTGTCAAAAGAGGTTAGAACAAATTCTCTCATGACTGTTAGGCTATGTAGTCTATCGAATTTGAGGGGTGAGTCTATAAAGGTATCTTAAAACCTAGTGCCCTAAGCCAATTGGTTGGGACTCGCTGGCTATCTCTATTGTTTCTAACACGAGCTTTATAGACTAGTAGAGCGAAACATTTCATAGTCGTGGCAAAAAAAATGGTGTATTATGTTTTTATACCCTATACTGTAGATTTATGGTTGATAATGCTTAAACATTACTTCTATCATTATCCTTCAAGATAACGACGCTATAAAATTATTTTGGGTAATTAAGCTCGACTATAACTTGACTAATGGGTCATATTAGAAGTGAAATACAGATATTTAGATTGTATGCTTATTTGTTTCGTACATATATTTTTTTAAATAGCACTTATATATCTATATTTAGTAAATATTTTCAAGTTGAAGGTATGGATAAAACCACTAATTTAACGTATTTGTGCTTCAATTGTTTATTTACGCAAGTATTAGTGATTAGTTTCTTTAAACGTAGTTGTAGGTATATGAAGGGATATATAGGGTTTTACTATTTTAAGTTACATGTTTGTGGGTAACATGACTCTAAACTATAACGAGACAAAATTCGTTATACTAGGGATACCTAGAGGTTTAACGACTTGTTGCATATGCTCAATACAATCGTGTTCCTAAGAAAATAGCATTTATTCTTTTAGTAGTTAATTTCTTAAGTATTTTGTTTTATTTTGCTTGAAGACTAGCAAAATATAGGTTTGAAAGTATTTAATATACACACTCTATATACTTTTATAACTATTTGTTAGTGCACTTTAAATAACAATAAATATGTGTTATTAGTGTTAGGTTAGTAATTGGGACTTGTTAGTTAATTTTGCTCTAATTGGCTCTTTTAGATGTGTTCAATGTTTTAATTGAATTATATTTTTATTCTGTGTCTAAGATTGGGCTTAATTTTTATTTAGATTTCAAGAGTTCAAGATGCGAATCGTCGAATTGAAGCACATCGAATGGGTGTTTGTGAAGAGATCCAAGATCTGATAGTTAGAAAAACTTAAGTGGGTTTTAAAAGTTCCAAAATGCATTAAAGTGGAAAATCAAAGAGGAACAAGTTTGGACCATGGATTTACACTAAAAGAGACAACAGGTACTAGTCTTAAACGAAAGGACCCTCTACTTCATATCTAATGGCCTAAGGTGCATATACAGGAGTTAATTAAAATAAAAAAGAAAAAAGTAGTCGGGCAGAGCGCTTGCCCGTTCCAGAGGAAGGAAGAAGCACTAGGGCTCGGGAGTGCTATGGTTCGAACAGGATTGAAGCAAGCTTGACCTGGCTTGGATTCACTCTCATATTTTGCACGGGTTCTGGCTGGGGTCGTGCTCGGGATTTGTAGAGGCGTGCTCGATTGGGAAGGTGCTCAGATTTGGAAGACGTGCACTCAGCTGCTTGGCAAGTTGGGGGTTCGATTTGGAAGGTTGAGGTTCTAAAATTGGAGAAAGGAAAGCTCGACTTCGCACTCAGATTTGGGATACACTTGATACACTTGAATTGGAATTAACAACGAGTAAGAGAACTAAAACTAGAAGTTTGGAGCTCGAATTGGGTTTGGTCTTCCACGGATTGGTTCGAGCTTGTGTTGGAATTTGGCAGTTCATAGTCGGAATTGGGAAGAATAGAAATTGCATAAGATTTCATATCTGGTTCAGAACAGAAATTGGATACGGACAGATTTGGAAGTATCAAAGTAGAGCTTTTTACATATGACCTGGCGCCAAACACCGGTTTGTCATATTACCCGGAATCCTTTTCTTCCTTCCATATGACCCGGAAAGTACCCAAAATACCCTTAGGTTTAGGTATAAGGCACACACACTTTGGTTTTCCATATTACCCGGAAAGGGAGCGACTACCCGGAAAGGGAGCGAGTACCCGGAGAAGCTGCCGCTAGTCGGAGAAGAAGGCGTTCCGTCCGGCCGCTCCGCCCATATCATCGCCGGCGCCGGCGTCGTCGAAGTCCGAAAAGGTCATCTTCGCGGCAACAAGCGGGAAAAGGAGCGGGAAAGATCGGGTATTGGAAAACAACTTCAACGGAGGCAAGGCACATCGAAAAACTGGTAGGTGAAGTTAAAATACGACGATTTATATGTTGAAAGTTGGTTCCAGAGAAGAAAGTTGAAAACGTAGCAAGTTTTCAACTGTTGTTACAGTCGTGTCGTCGACAACACGACTGTTACCATAGTCGTGTTTGATGAAACACGACTCATATACGATGCACTCATATACGGTTTTCAATATATCGTGTCTCACGGATTTGTAACTTATGACGGGTTTTTAATGGCAGGTACGGATGGAGAAGATAGTTCTTTGTTTACACTACGATGGAGTTTTGACGGATTCTGGTAAGTACGTGGGCGGGATACGGAAGCTCCTGCCTATAGATACACGAATAAAGTACCTAGAACTGTTGCAGCTAGTCGAAGAAAGATTACCGCTTAAGTCTACACCTGGTACATTAACTTTGTCATATCATGTTGAATCTGAAGAATACACATTTCTCCTTGAAGACGATAAAGACGTAGAGTCAATATTTATACTTCACAAGAGCAAGCAAGGCACAAATGGACTAGTCCGCCTGTACGTGGAGTGGACTTCTACGGGCAATAACACCGAGACATCGACTCTCAATAAGGAAATAAATGCCAATGCGAATAACAGCCCGGCCGAGAGGCTACCAGAGGCAGAAGTGATGCCGGGCAGTAACACACCGCCGGAGAGGCTACCAGAGGCACAAGTAATGCCGGGCAGTAACACACCGCCGGAGAGGCTACCAGAGGCACAAGTGATGCCGGGCAGTAACACACCGCCGGAGAGGCCGTCCAGCCCGGGCAATAAGACACCCGCATCAGCAGTCGAAGGAGGAAGAGATGGGGACTATGCGAGGTGAGACTTCTAAGGCGCGGATACAAGCAACACGTGTGCTATTATAGTCGACTATAATAGTACACGACTAAAACGGTTATCGTGCCGTATTGAACACGACTATATACTCGTCGTGTTGAATCGTAGACGACTATAAATCAATTCGTGTTGCATAAAACAATACCTCATAGTACACGACTAAAAGGGTTATCGTGCCGTATTGAACACGACTATATACCTAGTCGTGTTGAATCGTAGACGACTATAAGTCAATTCGTGTTGCATAAAAGAATACCTCATAGTACGTGCAATCGTTTTGTCAAGTCCATTCATACATGTTTTTGCCCGCAGTTTCGGAGATGGAGAAGGTGAAGATGAAGAAGATGACGATGAAGATTCCAGTCCAGATGAAGAAGAATTGTTGGATGAAGATGAATTACCGTGGTCTGCAGATGAGTGGGATGAGCCTCTTACAGTACCACATTTCAGCCAGCCATATCACACGCGAACATCAACCTCTAGAGGTCCAACGGCAAGAGACACATCTGAAGGGAAATCTGTCGCGTCGGAGGACAATGACTATCTCAATATTGAGGGTGATGGTGGTTGGGATTGGGGTACCTATTCTGCAGAGGCCGGTCCTTCAAAACATTGTGAAGAGGAGACGATGTTGACCGGAAGTTTGCAAGCAGAAGACTACGAGGCACAACTTACCTTAGGGGCTAGATTCGAAAGCGTCAAGCAGTTCAAGATGGTTCTAACTGATCTGGCAATCAAGAGGAAATTCATGTTCAAAGTAGCGGATGAGAGCAAGGACACATTCGCTGCAAGTTGCAAGGTTTCGGGGTGCAAGTGGTACATACGAGCGTCGAACAGACTTGATGGAGTCAGCGTAACAAGGAGGGAAGAACGGCATACATGTGACACTTCTCTAAGTTCGAAAGATCATCCATTGGCTTCTCACCTCTGGATCGCGAGGAAGTGTCATGGCCTCCATAAGGATTCAAACTCCATAAAAATCTCAAATATCCAACAATACATTGAGAAGCATTGGGGCGTCACCGTCAACTATAAAAGGGCATGGAGGGCGAAAGAGGAATTGATCCGATTGATCGATGGCAACCCTGAAGACGCTTATCGTATTTTGCCACAATACGGAAGGGAATTAGAGCGGTCTAACGCAGGTACACATGTGGTCATCGAAAGATCAGCTGATATACCTGATATCCCAATTGAGTTAGCCGGCTACGACTTCAGACGTGTGTTTTGGATGTTCGGCCCGGTTGCAAGAGCATTCCGAAGAACACTGAGACCGTTGCTCACGCTTGATGGAACATTCCTAAAAGGAAAGTACCCTGGAGTATTATTGGTTGCTACAGCAATAGACGGCAATCAACAATTAATGTGTCTTGCATATGCAATTGTGGATAAAGAGAATATCAAAACGTGGTAAGTTTAGAACCAGGAAAGACGACTGTATGAGTAGTCGTGTTAGGCACGACACGACTGGGCACACAGTCGTGTAATCGACAACACGACTACTCATCTAGTCGTCCTTTGCTTATAGACGACCTTGTAACAACCTGAAGCATTCTATGTTTAATATGTTTGTCTCTCACTTGTACAGGACGTGGTTCCTCACCTTACTTAAATGTTTTCTCTTTACGGACCCCCCGGCATCCCTGGACACTATTGTCTCTGATAGACAGAAGGGACTTCTGAGAGCGGTCGCCGATGTCTTTCCCGAGGCTCACCATGGGTTTTGCCTCCGGCATATGGCCGCAAATATGCTTAATACTTGGAAGGATAAGTACCTGAAGGAACTCCTATTCCGAGCTGCAAAATGCTTCAGGAGACCAGAATTCGACGCTACGATGGAGAAGATGAACACAATGAGGCGGCCTGGAAATATGTTGACAATATTCCGAAAACACATTGGGCGAACGTCGAATATCCGGGTAAAAGGTACGGCACTCTCACGTCGAACGCGTCAGAAAGTGTAAATAATATGCTTCTAAAGGCAAGGTTTTGGCCAATAACTCGGTTGATCGAGCAAACGCGGGCGACCACAAGCGTCCATTTTCAGAGACGCCGAATAGAGGCAGACGGCCTACCGACTCCGTTAACAAAATATGCACAGAATCATATCAATCAGATGAGGAATCAGAGTGCTGGAACAGTTCGAGTTCAACCGCTATCATTACGGCAGTTTGAAGTGACATCTTTATACCATGTGGTAAGCATAAATTTGTTTTCTGTAAGAGACGCCTATAACAAAGTCGTGTCGTCGAAGACACGACTACCCATACAGTCGTGTCTTCGACGACACGACTGTATTGTCGAATACACTAATTAATTCATGTTTTCGCATCAGGATGTTGTGGACCTTACGAATAGAACATGCACATGCGGCTTCTTCCAGAGCATGGGACTTCCGTGCAAGCACGCCATGGCATGTATTGATGAGAGGAGTCTGGAAGCGGTAGAATATTGTGAGAAGTGGTACTGCGCAAGTACGTACCGCACCACGTACGAAGAAGTAGTGTTCCCTACTTTAGACAGAAGTCAGTGGGGAAATTACGGCGTATTATTTAAATGCGAACCGCCAAGGCTTGATGCTCCAAAGAAGGGCAGGAGAAAGACAAAAAGAATTGAGTCACAGCCCGATCCACCTGCAAGGCCACGTGCGAAATGTGGGAATTGTCGTGAAGTTGGTCACAACCGTACAAAGTGCACAAAAAGCCCCGTTCCGAAAGAACATCGGACGCGCAGGAAACGAAAACTTCCGCAACAAGGCAAACTGTCTACGAACGAGACAGCGGATGTACGCCGCTCCGGCTTACCTCAGCCCCCACCATTCTTCACTTAGGATGTAGTCAAAGTCTTGTATAGCGCAGAAGGCCTACCCAAATTAACATCTCTACTGTCGTGTATTGTGAAACACGACTATATATAACGTCGTGTTCAATCAGGGACGATTATATACGTAGTCGTGTTGTTCCAGAGACGATTATATGCGTAGTCGTTTTCCATCATAGACGATTATATGAAACTAACCTGTTGTATCAAGGCCGTATTCACATTCATGATAGCGATATTTTGTCTACATCTGGTATGAGTCAAATATGTGAACTTTGTACATTAAAAATGAAGTTTGTACAGTGAAAGAATGTGAATAAAATGAACTTTGTACAATGACATCTGGTATTTACAGGAAATGAACTTTGTACATTAAAAGAATGTGAATAAAATGAATTTGAAGTTATTCTTTATCCGGAAGCCGCAAAAAACCCGCAACTGTGACAGCATCTTTTGTGCCTTGTCCGGAATCGTCGTCAAACTCGCTGTTAATAAGCCCCCGAATCAAGGTTGAAGCGATGACTGGTCGCCACACTCGTGTGATTGTGGACTGGTCAAACTCCGGGGGGTTCACATTGGACGCCAAATGCGCGACGTACATCATGATGAAGATGCCACAGTCTTTCGAATTTTGTTGCCACGGCGCTTTGGTTATCTGAGTCATCTTCCAGTCTAGCAAACCAAACCACCCCAGCTTGCCTGCCATAACGACGTTCATGAACTGCGTGAATTTGTCAGCAGCTTTTCTGTGATGCGGATATAATTGGGCTCTGCCAGACAGTGGGTTGTAGAAGCGCCATACACAGTGCGGGAAATGGACATACACGAGGCAGAAGTGGGAGCCGGTGCGGATTGGGAAAAATGCGTAGAACATGTTCCTATTCAAGCCGTCCAGCATCCTCCCGAGCTTTTTAACCAATTTAGCATTATTTCCCCCTTCCTGGTGCTCCTGCGAAAGCGAAAGAGATTTAGACAACGATCTAATAATATCATAATTATTTACTTATCACTCCTTCTGCAGGGAACACTTACGTTGTCGAATATCTCTTTGAATGCGTGGCAACCAAAAAATGCCCACGGATATTTCATCGGGTTTCTCTCGTTGCGCTGGCTCAAAAGACTTAAAAAAGCATCTATAACCTACAGAAAACATATTGAGGAGTCATTACACTTCGGTAAGGCAACATGCAACTTCCAATTAAAAGTCGATTATTCTATATATACGATCTGCATAGTAGTCGTGTCCTCGATAAACACGACTATGCGTATAGTCGTCTATTCCATAGACACGACTACGCGCAAAGTCGTGTCTTCCAATACCGACTTTATGTCTACAACCCTATATATGAAGAGCATAGGTTTACTTACATTGGTGTTTATTTCTGTTGTTTGTAGGAGGGATAAATAGTCGTCATCACATAGCGTTGGGATTGGATAAGCCTTCCTCGGATTGGCCATCCATCCATCTATTGCCACTCTATCCCGCTCTAACAGTACCCCCATGTCGAAGCATAACTCCGAATCGGCATAGTGGTCGGGGAGAGCAATTACAGACTTAGACTTCTGAGGGGTTAGGAGGACATCGACGTCAACCGGCTGTGATGCGGTTAAGCCAGTGCCCTCGGCGACCTCCTCCTCCTCCCTCGCCTTCTCCTCCTCAGCCTCCTCTTCCTTCAACTCCTCCGTCTTCTCCTCGTCCATCGCCTCTTCGTCTGCTTGCACCTCCTCCTCCTTCCCCTCCTCCTCCTCCTTCGCCTCCTCCTCCTTCCCCTCCCCCTCCTTCGTCTCTTTGTCCAGAACATCTGCCTTCACCTCCTCCTCTTCGACGTCCCCGCCCTTCACATCCTCCTTCACCTCCTCCTTCACGGTTTCGATATCCGACTGCCGTATGGAAGAGATGACCTCATCGATGATAGAGGTCGCCTCTCTATCGGATATGGTTTGTTCGGAGTCGGCTTTCGGCTGAGGGGACCTATTTCTTCTTTTCTGCTCCTCCGCCATTCTCCGTATATGGTCCTCTTCTCTAATCCTCTGCTCCTCCTTCGAGCCGACAGTCCTGAAGCGCTTCCTTATCACTACACCAGGAGGGAATATGTCCCGGCCGTACGTCGGACGGGACTCGACTTCTGCACGCTCCATATCTTCCTTGAATTCTGGTTGGAGCTTCTTCAAAAACATCTTGGCAGAGGATCTCTTCGCAGCCCGTTCCATCTTGTCTTCCTCAACCGCGCGTTTGATGGGAGCTGAAATGACATTTTACTTCTTCATGTCAGTAGTAGCAGCACGATAAAAAACATAGTCGTGTTATATAGAACACGATAAACCACATAGTCGTGTACCATTAAACACGACAAATATAGTAGTCGTGTATGATGGGGCACGAAAAAATAAATCATCGTCTACAACTTACCTTTACCCCATTTCGTCGAATCCAGATGTGACTTCCTTGCCAGCTCCTTCGTCCGCATACCGATAGGAGTGTTCTTATTATGCTCCTTTTGAAGTGGCCGCTTCTTTGGGTCCATCTGATGCACTGATGACGATTGTGGCCCCATTTGGGGCCACTTCTTCGGCTCCATCTGATGCACCGATGACTTCTTTCTCTCCATTTCGGGGCGCTTCTTCGGCTCATTCGTCGGCTCGTCAGTCATCTCCTCCTTCGGATGCTCGAAGATCTGACCTTCTAACAGCATTGACGCTGAGGCGGCAGAGGACTTCATAGAGTGGAGAATCTCTCGCAGAGGTCCCACTCTCCTTCCCATCTCCTCATAGGAAGACAGAGCTATCTCTATTAGTGACTGTATGCCCTGAAGGGCACCCTCCAATCGGCCCATTGCAGTTGCAGTCGACTGGGCAGCCTTTCTCGAGGAAGTGGAGGCAGGTTGGTTGGGAGTCGTCTTCATTTCCGGCCTCTGCGGCCTCTGCCGTCGTGGAGGATGGGCCCCTGAGGTTGACGAAGCAAGGAGATATGCCTCTCCGGCCATGGGGCTGATTACGTCGACGAGTTCCTCCCCTATTTGAAGATTGTGGAACACTCCCGTCCAATAGTCGGCCATGCGGTGCTTCTTCTGTGCACCTTTCTTCACCTCTGTAATGAGGGCCCCACTTCCTGGCCATCTTTTCGCCCGTGGGCTGGTAGGGCCCATGACAGGATGGAAGATTGTCGTGTGCTCAAAAAACCAAATCTGCAAATTAAACAGTTGAAAACATTATAACAATGCGCGGTTGCCTTAGTCGACTATAAGTTCAACACGAATTGAACTATGGTCGTGTCTTAAAAAACACGACTATATACCTAGTCGTGTTTCATTATACACGACTATAAATATAGTCGTGTTCTATGATACATGACTATATATATAGTGGTATTGTATAAGACTTTTTCCCGATCGAAGACTATGAATGCTACATACCTGAAGGACATATGCGGCTCCATTTAGGCATCCACCGCCCAGGCACTCTCCTTGCGATCTCGCTCCCACTAGGCGGCTGGTATGGGTTATACCAGAAACCAACATCTTATGTATAGCCCCAGCCCAATTGTATGACCTCAATCTTGGGAGGTCGTCAATGTAACGGTACAAAGAGGGATGAACCGCTCTAGTGCTGTGTGGAAACAACACCGTGGAGAAGAGGAGGCAGATGATCATCCTCGCAATGTCCTCCTCTTCCATCTTCAGTTCGCCCGCGCTAAGCTTGTCTATCATTTCCTCAATGTGTGGAATGTCTGCTCTCCTCGCGGCGAAGTACTTTCTGAAGAATTGACCTTCCGGTCGGCGTGTCAAAGAGGGGAGGACCTCAACTCTGTCGCCCTTTGCGGGCAATCCGGTGATAAGGGCAACATCTTCCTCTGTGAAATGTAGCGTCCTACCCTTGATATTGAAGACCTTCGCCGACTCATCCCAGTACCTGACCAAATGGTCGAGGAGGTTCCGAGATACAACAACGTCCTCACCTTCAAAAATGACAGCGAAACCAGCCTCGTTCATCAGCTGGGCACATCTTTGGTGACGCTGTAGGAGGGCCGCACACTTTTTCATCGCCCCCGGTTGACAACACGTCTTCAGCGCCGGTCGCGCATTATATGTTCTCTTCACTGGTCGGTCCATCGGAGCCTTCCTTTTCCTGCCCCTCTGATTTCGCTGCCGAGGTGCGAAGACAAAATCATGATCCTCCTCCTCTTCCGGTGGTATTTCCTCCATAGACTCATCTCTTTTTTTATCCATCTGCAAGGAGTGAGGTATAGTGGTCAGTACAAAAGTGTCCTGAGTGCAACACGAAAATATAAAAGTCGTGTCGTCGCGGACACGACTAAATACACAGTCGTGTCTACTCTAGACACGACTTTATAGTTCATAGTAAAAATTAAAAATTCAAATGTCCGACCTTATGAAACTAAAATCAGGTAGGATAGTTGTAACTTACCGTAGTTTAGTCGTCTGTATGTCTGTATTTCCTCGCAGGTGCCTTCACAGTCTTCCTCGCCGTGCACCGAAGCTCAATCCGGTCAATCCGCCTGTTGCATGCAGGCGGAGGGAGCCGCGGGGGTCTTCTCAAGGTTGAAGATCAGAAATCCCGACGGATGCGCTTCAAATCGCCGCCTTTGTCCACTCTCTCTCAGTCGTGTCGTCGAAATCCAGCAGGGGGGCAGCTCGATATCGAGATGGGGGACGCGAATAGGCTCGAACTCGTCCGTGTATTCCGCCGGTTGAATCGCCGCTCCAACTCGCCGGTCGCCGGTGCCGGTGCCGTCGCCGATGGGAATCGCCGGAGAACTTCACACTCGAGGCGTGTTGTACACAACACGCCTCTTCGCACAGTGTTAACACGAAAAAATAGAAGAAAGGGCATTTTCGGTACATCAAGTCCAGATTCCGGGTCATATGAGATTTCACGGGAAAAACCTGGTAATATGGGAATATGAGATTTTGCGCCAGGTAATATGGAAAAAACTCATCAAAGTAGGACGACTAGGGCTGATTAGGGCAATGGGTCCTGGAGCTATCTATATAAGAGGACGCCCGAGGGGGGACGTCCGATGACGGTTTTGACCAATGGTAGATGAATGAAGGGCAACATTAGTGGCTCGAAGGGCAACAATACGCATAGAACAGAAGGGGCATTATTTTAAATTTTATTTTTTCTTGTCCCTTATGTATCCAATGATGAAAATTGCGCTCTAAATTAATTCGATGGGGGTGAAGTTAATTGGTTTAATTCTTTCTATTTAATGACATTTGCTTTTATTTATCGTGTCATACACATTGAATTATTAGTAATATCATTGAATTAGAAAGACGATGCTACAATAATCGTACTAGATAATTAACATTTGATTGTGTGTCTTCTCCGATTACATATAATGCTTGGGTAATTACTTTTAGGTTGAAAAAAGTACCTTGAGAATTCTACAAATTTGGAATTATGAGCGACATAGTATGTCAATTTATTGCGGATTCAATACCTTAGTTTGTTCATCTTGGTTATTCTCAAACACTTAAATTAATTGTCTAAGTTTTTTTTAGTCAATTTCTCCTACATAATTCATTCCTTCCAATTTTGTCAGAGTCTTATTGAAGTAGTAATTAGTGATTTTAGATTCTAATTTTTCTCAAATATGCTCTCTCTATGGATCGATCTCGGTTTCACCGAGTTTTATTATTTTGCTACTACCTGCACTTAGGTAAACACTTTTAAAGTTGTAGTAATTTGCCTCAAATCGTGTAATCGATGACATAATGTGAGGGCAAAATTCAACAAGTCATATCTTCTTCATCTCTTATCTATTTTTTGCCTTTATTTTTGCGTTCTTCTTTATTTTTCCCATCTTTCTTCTCATGATGATAGCTTAAGGATCTTGAGACACCACACAGTGGGGATCATGAATAATTTTAAAATAAGAAAGAAAAAGAAATGAAGCAAAATAATAATGACTTCACCACATGCTCCCTCTTTACAAATTCATCATCCCCACTAGAAGTTGTCTAATAATATTTTAGGATATCTTCATAGAGAAAAAGAGGAAAAAAATAAAGAAAAATGTAAAAAGAATGGGTGAAAACATATTAGAAATGAGAGAGATATGACTTACTGAATTGTACCCTCAAATCATGCCACAAATCGTGTACACGATAGACACGATACAATGTCTATCCGTTTTCGCCAATTCTTTATTTTTGTCTCCTCTTTCTTCCTATAAAGATATCTCAAATTTATTGAGACACCTTGTGGGATGACGAATTTGCAAAGAGTACTTAGCCAGCAGACTACGGGTACTTCTGGGCTCCGCCACTCTTTTCTTCACCTGACTCAATTACACAACAGCAATGGTATGGTATCATCGAGCACACAATAACACTGGTATCATGTCATCAAGGATTTAAATATACGATTTGAGGGTAACATTCAATCTCGTTATATCTCCCTAATTCTTATTCATTTTCGCCTATTCTTTTTGCATTCTTCTATATTTTTTCTTCTCTTTTTCCCTATGAGAATATCTTAAATTTCTTGCGATACCTTCTTGTGGGGATGAAGAATTTTCAAAGAGTAATTTCACACTGGGTCAGAAGTAATTCTCAACGCAAAATTTTAATTTTCTTTGTTCCCAGAACTTGCAAATAAAAAAAATAATAGTTCTAAGTTGTCGAACAATTTCTGTAATAGAATGAGGAGATTGTAAAAGTGCTTCTTTGGGCTGCATTAATTTTTCTTATTACTCGCGGGTAGAAGAGGCCGTTTAACCTGAGAAAGTTGTCGAAAATATTTGTGCCTATCACACAACGTCGTCTCTCCACCGGCAAGCTATGCCTCCAACATGGAACTTCTTCGCCATATGATTACTGCAGGGGAAGTTTATGTGAAATGGGGTATGAGGGAGGGTTGGGCGGGAGGGCACAATAGGAAGACTAAGTCCCAAAATTAGGTTATATAGAATGAGCCTGGAAAAATTAGGTAACATGGCATTCCGAGCTCATTGGCCAAGTAATATGGAAAAATTTCGCTTACTGAATATCCATATTTTAAATAACTCAAACAGATGTCTTGGCTCGTGGAACGGCAATTCGAGTGAGAAATGATGGGCTATCGAGGTGCTGCACCGTGCACCATAATGTCCAAAACAACCAAAAACTAGTTTTGCCGACACGTTTACGAGGTCGTCGTACATCTTGTGACAAGATTTGTGGCTTCTTGAGATCTTGGGTTTCTTGTTTTCCAAAGAGACAAGAAGAAAGTGCTTGTAGTAACAAAGGGATTCTATTGAGTGGTTCAGTAAAGTAGTGAAGTCATTTCTTGTATTGGCGGGACCAAGCCCTCAATGGTGCGACTTTCCCGATGGCGCAGTTCTACTATACAAGTTGGAAAATTAACGAGTAACAATGCGGTGGCAGAAGCAGGGAAGAAGAACATGCATTGATTGTCCCAAAGTGTGTGGGTTTTGTGTAAATGCAACGGCAGAAAAGCTAGCCGCGCTATAACTTCCCTCCGAATTTCTGTGTGGAAGACCGGCACCCATCAAAATCAGTAAGCTCTCTCCAATGAAGCCCGCTTGCATTTGAAAATAAGTGAGATTTATTGAACTCTAAGGTCCGTACAAACGTGTTTTTGGTTGTAAAAGAGCAGAGTCAGCTATGTACTGATGGCCCGTATTCTTTCCAAATTGAGACGGATCATCATTGGATGGAGGGAGTATTTACCTTGCAACAGTGTATCTTCGAGAAAATGAATGACTGTTTTTCTCATTTTAGAAATTGGTTGAAATCCACCATCAGTGGCGTGGATGAGGCGAGGCGCGAGTGCCTGTCGTCGTCAAATGTGTCTACTACAGTCTTAGGTATTGGCCAATTTAAGATAGTAATCCTATCTTATGGGTCTATGAAGGAGGTGTTTCTGCCGCTCAAATGGCATGAAAGGCAGCTTTGCTAGCTATGCGTTTATCCTCAGATTGGTGCGGCGAAAATCTAGTTATTGAAGGCGATGCTCTCGAGATTATTCAATGGCTGCAAGGGGAACAAGACTAAGAGTCTTTGCAGAGAGTTGATGTTGGAAGCTAGGAGTCAAGCGGCTTTGCTGGAAGGCGTTGAGTTCGCTCATGTTTTTCGTGAAGAGGTTTGCATTGCTGAACCATCAAGACCAGGAGTGGAAGGACGATGCTTCATTGTTTTTAAGTGATCCGGTCCTTAGAGACTACTCTGTATTTTCTGAGCTGTATCTGTTAGGCTATGTTTACTTCAAAAAAAAAAACAGCACTCATATTATCTATGGCCAAATGCATGCGATCGTAATCGCCATGGCCTATCTCAAGACTAGCTACCACTTCTAAGTTCTAACAAACTCTCAACAAATGATTAATTTCAATTAACTAAAACCATCTGAAATGTAAATGATTGAACATCTAATAGAAGCCATCTAAAGTAGAATTCTTATTTCACATTTAAAGTTGTTGATTAATGATGTCATGTGGCTAAGTGATACGCTTGATTGCCTTCTCAAGAAGGATGTGCCTTCTTTATAAAATGTACACTGTACGCCGACCATCCACTTATATACGTCCATACCTCCTCTTCAATTCCTCCTATATAAACTACTCCACTCCAATCTCCATTGTCCACTGCTTTCCTTCTGCACTTCTTGTCTCTCCATTTGACAAAGAAATGGCTCTTCTCAAATCTTTCTCCCTCTTATTCTTCTTCCTTCTCCTCTCATTCTCCCTTTCCATCCAATTATCTCACACGGTCTCCGCCAGCTCCCACGACGCCAACAAGTCCAATAACCTCGTCCGACAGTCGTGCGTTAACGCCCGGTACCCAACCCTCTGCCTCCGTACCCTCTCTTCTGCCGGGGCCTCAGCCAAGACCCCGGCCGACCTTGCACAGGCAGCCGTCTCCGTGTCTCTGTCCCATGCCCGCAACGCCACCACCTTCCTGTCCAGCATATGGGGCGGCACCAGTATGGCCGGCAGCAAGAGGGAGAAAGGGGCGGTCAAGGACTGCGCGGAGCAGCTGTCGGACTCGGTGGACCAGCTGCGGCGGACGCTCAGCGAGCTGCGGGAGCTGCGGCCGGGGACGTTCAGGTGGCAGATGAACAACGTGGAGACTTGGGTCAGCGCCGCGCTGACCAACGAGGACACTTGCCTTGACGGCTTCCAAGGCGTCGACGGTGCCGTCAAATCAGCCGTGAAGAAGAAGATCCTCAATGTTGCGCGGCTGACGAGCAATGCCTTGTACTTGATCAACCGCCTCGCTTCCACTCGACCCTGACACCGTCCAACAATGCTGAAACTATATTGTCTTCGTTGGGATTAGTTACTTGCTTGTTATATATAGTATGAAGATGACATATAGACTCTTATGTAATCAAAGTATCAAACTAATGTTCTCCGGAAACAGGGAGCAAGTGTCATTTTTCCGTTGTTCAGGGCTTGGATATCGCTGCGTTCTGAAATCTTTTGGCCAATTGCCTATATGTCTGAAAGAGGAACGGCTGTGTGAGAGTGTTCATGGCTCTTGAATCAGGCTTACGTTGCTCATCGAACACTGAGGCTTTTGCGGCTACTTTGATGTCTCCGTCGAGTGGGGGCCTCCTTCACGTGTCCTTCTTTGAGTCATCGAAGTGATACACAAAAGGAAACAGTGCATAAATCTCACATGCACGCGGCATCTAGCCAAGGACGACAATTTTTTGTCTTGGTTAAGTAGGGGAGGTAAATAACAGCGAATAGAGAGGTAAGAACATGATGTTAGTAACTTAGGCTTGATGACACAAAAAAAATACATAAGTCTATTTTTTGGCTTTAAAGGCTCTCGAATTAGGTGCCCTATAATCGTGACAGTATTATTTTAAAAAAGTAGCAATCTCAACTGGCTATTTGCCACTCCCTCCGTTCAATTGTACTTGTTTGGATTGGAAAACCGATAAAATTGATTTTAGTTCTGGTTTTATATTCTACACAGGTAATATTGGATAAAGGGAGTATTAGGGGTTGTTTAATTAGTGAATTTAAAGAATTTAAATCTCAACTAATAGAAAAATTATTCAGGCTTAATTGGTGTAAAATAGAAATGTCATTTGGTTGCTGAAGTGAAAATTCGCAATTCAATCTTAATTTGATGAATCTCCTCACGAGAAGATTCACAAATTAAGCTTGAATTGAGGGAGAATTTCTTTTTAGTCTGAGTTTTAAATTTAGCTCAAATTTATGAACTAAATAAGATTAAATTAATTATTTCTAAATTCAAGTTGAATTTGTTGCTAAATTCATGAACCAAACAGCCCCCTACTCTCGAGAAAGCGATTAGTTTGTGAGCGCGGCTCAACCAGTAGAAGTGCGCTTTTTAGACGACAAGGGATATTAATGCAACAAAACAACAAATCGAGGGGAGATTTGGAACTGCTCGTCATGTTTAATTGATGTACACATTTTTTTTAAAGCTAGAAGATTAGGAGGGAGGCCATTCGTGGTAGGAAAATGAGTTTTTTTTATACAAGGTAGGAAAAGGAGTTGGGATCGATCAATAGAGCCCATTTTTTCTCGTTCAAAGGATTGATATCTTCCATAAATTGTTTTTCTGACAAGGTCACATGAGCAGATCACCCCCCAACGGAGACAGCTCGCATCAACCAGCGGAGGAAATAAGGACGATGGGGGGCCCTTTGCCAGCTTACATTTAACTGGCTGGATTCCCACTCTCCACAGTTGACATGAAAGAAGAAAATATCAGTTCAATACAAAAAATCTACAAAGGGTGCGTTTGGAAGCACAAAATAAAACAGGGTAAAATTTTTTATCCTAAGGCTGATAGTTGACATATGTTTAGAAGTTGAAAAAAGACATGGATGACAGGTGACAATTTTCACTCTGTTTTGGTTCAACTGATTTCTGTTTGAAAGCATGAAAATTTATTAGACTGCTTTACGTTTGGGAAGCACTGTGAGAAATACCCTGTCAGGGCATAAATGTACCGAAAATATCTCTTGCTAATATTTCAATTGCCAACACATATTCCCAAAATATGATGTAGGGCGGCCAGTTCTCCTGCTCCCCCCCCGGCTGGCTGGTCGGATGAGCCCTGTATTTTACGGCGACCCGGCATTACCATTCGCTTCGCCTCTAACATCGATTACTAGAGGGAGAATCACATAGTGTATTCGTTTACAAGATTGGCATCCTTGAGTACGCGGCTCCTGCCAGAGTTTGAAATGTGTTCCGTTATCATATTATCGGTCGCTCGATATAAGTGCTCATCATCTAATATATTCCATCGAGTAATTGGGATGTCGAAGGCCTTGCTCATCGTGTAATCGATTACTCGTTATCCACATCATCGTGTGGGCATCTATCATTGGTACAATTACTCGATTGCGTTTCTCATCGAGTATTCGATTACACGATATAAGTGCTCATCGTCTATTCTAGTCCGCTCTTGAAAACCCTTCTCTATCGTGTAATCGGGATGTCGAAGTACTTGCTCAACGTGTAATCGGTTACGCGTAGGCATCTATCGTAGTTTTGATTACTCGAATTTGGTGATCATCGAGTAATCGATTACTCGTTATCGGAGGTTTTCTATTATTCGCTTTCGCGACCACCACGTCAAACGGATCATTATGTCTGAGTGCCGTGTACCCTTCATCGTGTCATTATGCATGGGTGCCGAGTAATTCAACGCATGTGTCAGAGTGCTTGCCGGACCTGTCACCCTCGACGCCTACAATGCCAAAATGCTCTCGCCCTTCCTCCCAATTATTAATACCCGTTTCCAGAGCTTCAACACCATTGCGCAACTGCGACTACTCGGTTACGTTTTCGTGATTCCACTTTCCGGCGGCAGCGGGGTTCCATATTGCTAGCGGCGGAATCAGGCCTCCAGTCGATTTAAAGCTGGTTGATCTGCAGGGTATCCCTCATCAGGGTGTCGGGTTATCGTCGAGCTGACCATTCCTCCAAAGACAACTCCACCCACCAGTAAGATTTAAAAATCAGACATTTTTTTGTTTGGAAGTTGCTATATTTTTGTTATATCGTTTGATTTCGTGTGTCCGATTGCATGATTGCGCTAGCATATCGTGTCACTGGATTCCGATGCTGTCAATATCGTAACCTGATTTCAAATCCTAATGGATGCGTTACAGACTAGATGAATCCACCGCCAATTCCCACCCAAGAGAAGAGATCTTCCCAGACCCCGAGGAAGTATAACGCGAGGCCAAGCCTTCGAACCCAGTGTACACCCGACGCTCTCACCAAGTCTCTACAAGTTACAGAGCGTTACCCACACTGCATGGACCTATTGAAAGAGATGGCTTTTCATTTGTTATTCGAAGGCCGTCATATAGTTGTGGCTAGAAATTTGCTTGATGTTTTGTTGGACTGTTGGGATGAGCGTCTGATGGTGTTCAACATCAAGGGTAGAAGGTTATCCTTCACTGAGCAGGATGTTGCCCTCATCACTGGGTTGCGGGCCTTTGGTGAGATTGTTAATTGGAAATCCCCTGACGGTAAACTTCTGGCCCCAGAAGGCTCATTCTACCATAAGTTCTTCTCCACACGAAGACCGGATAGGCAATCCATTGAAGAAGTGCTTGATAAATGTCTGCGGGGGGTAGCAGATCTTTCAGATGATGACTTGGTTCATATTATCGTCCTCCACATGTTTTCAACCATGCTCTTCACACAATCGTCAAGATCAGTCCCTACAAAGCTATGCGACTATCTGGACGACCTCTCCCAACTGTCCAAGTATAATTGGCCGGGCGCCATCCATAAAATGCTTGTCTTGAAAATGTCATATTCATCTAGATGTTTGCACTCTAGATCTTCCAGAGAGACGAGTAGTGGCGGGACTCTGGCAGGATCCGCGTATGTATTACAGGTGAGTCTTTATATTTAGCTTATAGTGTAATTGATTACTCGATTCATGTAGATATCGTCACATCGAGTACTTGATGGTAGTGGATATCGTCCCCTCACTTACTCGATATGCATCTCTACCGTGTAATCGATGACTCGGTATCATTGTATATATCCAATAGTGGCTAATGATTTCTGTTCTCCTTCTGCATATATGGTTCTTCGAGCACACCAATCTGTTTCACTCTACTATGGCTCCATGTAGTCCAAGAGTGAGAAGGTGGCCTCGAGCTGGGGTGCTGGTGGATGAAGCAAATAAGGGAATCCAATTCCATCACCAATTTTGACCGTATTACCTTCACCTATTGGAGACGTTGGATGTCCAAACCGACGTCGTTGATGTCATAACCCCATTATCGGAAGAGTCATCTCTCATCTCCCTCCAGCAACCTCAACCTCCGTTGTCACCGAGGTCGATACATCCGTCAACTGTCCACCATCATGTCACTTCCATGGAGGGTGTTCTTGAGTGGATTAATTCCCTCCTTAATGTCGCCCTCGAACAGAGCGATATGATGGAAAGTCGAGGCTTCAAAGTCCCTCAGATAATTGAGGGTATTCAAAAAATAAAGGAGTGGAATCACTCAGTCAGAATCCTAGTTGACAAACTGGGAGTTGACGTACCAGAAGCTCCCCATCAACCACCCCAGAAGGTTCATATGCATGGCCGTGTCGGCCGAAAGTGGCCACACCCCGTACGCGGTGAGTCGAGTCGGATGCCGTCAACAACAACTATGAACCCAGAACATGTTCGCCAGTCCCCCCGTGCGATGCTGGCAGAGAGGCCCCAAATGCACCAGCCGGATGTGTTACCCCAGGCTGAGGCAGAGCGGCCTCCAACGGAATCACCTATATCACTCGCCCGATATAATTCACCATATATACGCCAATCGAGTCATCGATTACTTGATAGATGTCTCCATCGTTTAATTGATGACACGATAGCTCTGTAAATCGTGTAATCGATTGTACGATATATGTGCCCTTCGTGTATTCGATTGCACGATGGCTACTCTATCGTAGTTGCACGATATACATTCCTCTAAATGGGAATCCTCATGTCTAAATGGGAATCCTCATGTCCGTCATTGCCTTTTTCTTCTTTTCAGCATCTAGGGCACATATGACTTGTGCCGAGGCAGTGCCACCGTCAGTTATTCCAAAGTTTACGCGCGGGAATGCTCAACTTGTACATAGCTTCCTCCAAAAGTTACGCGATGAGGTTGAAGACGAACCTGTCCCCACTTCTGCCTTCCCACCCGGTCCTCCCGTGCTGAAAGGAAAATGAAGGCGATTAGTTAAGGCCTTCCCGGATCGACCGACCCCTCGAGCAGTGGTGCGACCTGATGAGACCCTATCGTCTGAAGAGAAGGGTGACGATACGCACCTTGGCAGAAAGGGAAAGGAGCATGTAATGGAGGCTGAAACAGCAGAAGTTCGTCAGACGACAGACATACCCACTGACTACGTGGGAACTAAGATATGCTTCGAAATGGATGTGTTGTCGCCTAAAGATCGAACGACGATTATGTACTAGATGAGGCACCCAAGGCAGAAGTATCTACTGGATACATTATACGATGCAGACTACTTAAGTTTGCTGCGGACCGAGGAAATAAATTACACGGTGCATGCACATGATGCTAATTTATTCGATGGTATTTTGCTGATTGGGATACTCGATGGTTGTTTTAATCAAATACATGCAGGTCATTGATGCGTTCTTTGAACTGCTCCGAAAGAGGCAACAGATGAACTGGGTTGCATTGATGTATCCATACTGCTTCTTTGGAGGAATCATGGCCACTAAATATATTGAACTCGTAAGTGTGTGACCTCTTCTTATTTTTACATGGTGCTGTCGGCAATCATCTAATATATATACTTCTCATCTCATATTTCATTCTTATGTAGGAATTCAGGCCCGCCGGTGATAATAAACAGCTTATAGATAAGTTGGTAAATAGCCTGCTGAAGGGACTCGACAGAAAAATGACGTATGCCTTCTTCCCAATGCACATAAATACCCATTACTACTTGCTGATTCTACACTTCCCCACCCTACGGTGGCGCTTCTACAATCCTCTTAGCGGCCATCCAGCGACGCATCCACACCATAAGAAGGCTGCCGATCGTGTAGTTGCCTGCCTGAATAAGATCCTAACAAACCAATTCAAGATGAAGGGAGTTGCTGGCTAGTTTATGTCCCAAATAAGGGATGCACCCTTCCAACGTAATTCCGAAGACTGCGGAATATACGTAATGATGTACGCAACATAGTTGGCTTCGGGGGTCGTAAAACCAGTTTTTGATCAGACGGCCATAACAATGCTCTATCGGCCGATGATCGCGGCAGTCCTGTTAAGGGGAAGTATAGAGATGGAATTTGACGACGTAGCAGCATAAGGTTTACAGGACATCGCATTGGCCGCTAAAAGATCGTAGTGTACTAGAAAAAGCGAAACTACTGTACATAATGATATTACAGTATTCTTTTGGATATGCTCATTACTTTACCTATAGACATTGCCATGTACCTAATGAGAGATTCATTTATTAATCGATGACTCGACATAAGAGCTTATCGTGAACACGATTGCTCGATATGCATGGCAAGGACCACTATCGTGCCTGAGATAACTCGACTGAAGAGCTTATCGTGACCTCGATTGCTCGATCTCGATCCAGGCAAGGACCACAATCGTGACATCGATGACTCGACTGAAGAGCTTAGCGTCATCTCGATTACTCGATATATTGAGCTTAGTGTTACCTCGCTTGCTTGACTTGCATGCGCAGGACCACTTCGTGCCGTCGATGACTCTACTGATGTGCTTATCGTGACCTCGATTGCTCGATATTAAATGGCACACATTTACCATGGACGACGTGGCTGACTCACTGGTGGATCAGGCGGGATATCAAGGGAGTTCCCGATCTCATCCCGAATTCGATCTCGCAGCTGAACCATTACTCCGTCATCTGGCCCCGACCATTCCCCGGCATGACTACTAGACGGATGATTGTCATTAGATGGTTCTTCGATCACTCGGAAAGCTTCATCTGTTTCGTACGCGGGCAGCAACTAATCTCTCATGTCAGAATCAATGGCACTATTGTGTTGCTCGTGAATAAAGTTGTGCAACGCGGCACAAGCATACACAACTTTGCTTGCATCTCAATTGGATAAGGGGGCATGTTTTCCATAATGTGCCAACGTTTTTTGAATGCCCCAAACGCACGCTCAATTATATTCCAGAGAGACGCATGTATGTAGTTGTACATCTCATGCCTTCCAGTTGGCCGTCGTTGTTGGAAAGAAGCAACATGATACCTGTGACCTTGCCCCTTGTAAGGACCGAGGAAACCCAGCTTGTTCGCATATCCTGTGTCAACCGCGTAATACTTGCCTGATGGTGGTCGTGGGAAAGCAGAATTTCCGTCTTCTAATACTGAGTCGAGAATTCGCTGATCATGGGCGGACCCCTCCCACCCTGTGACGACATAAGTGAAACGCATGCTGAAATCGCACACACACATGATATTTTGTGTAGTGACCTTTTGTTTACCCCTATATGCGTTTGACACATCCGACTTCACCTTCGCCATGACATGCGTGCCATCTATTGCCCCAACGTAATCTTTGAAATATGGATAAAATTTTCTATTATTTCGAATGTAAGATGGCATGTGCTCGAGTGGAACCATGGTGAAGATTCTAGCATGGAACCATTGCTCTAACGTGGTGAACACCTTATACACATACTGATGTATGGTCTCTTCTGAGTGGGAAAATTCATGCCCCAACCTATGAATAGATGTACCGTGACCCATGAACTGACAAAATATCATGAGTTGTTCTTCAGCAGATGCGCTTCGACTATCTTCCAGACCGGATGCTCTAGCCTGTCTACATAATTCAACGAACGTCTATTTGTTCATACGACAGACGTCCCTGCACATTCGATCATTCATAACAGTATATAACATGTCACGTACTAACTCCTCTCCCCTGTAGCGATGTGGGTGAACAACATTATGAGATGGAGGATTTGATAAATATTCCATAGCAATGGCACACTGATTAACTATTGCAGCATCCTCATCGTCGTCACCAAAATACTTCTACCTCTACAAAGTGAGAATAACGAAATGAACATATTGCTGATTGACTAATAATAAATGTTAATACTACTGAAATGAACATAAATGCTTTGCTTACCATAGGGTCCATGGGTCCCTCCTCAGGAAGTATCAAAAGATCCTCGTGTAATCAAATGTACGATGTCCTTCGGGTGTCTATCGTGAATGCGATTACACGATAGCCTCCATTATCGTGGTCGGCGGAGGAAAGGTAGAAGATATATAAGTAAGCAACGAGGTGCACCTAGAAGATGTATATATAAGCATTCCCGGACTCACATGCAAACAGTACGAGAAAAGGCAATACTGACATGGAGAAAATCATTCACCACACACTCATGGCCTACATATAGGTCAGAGAAGTAACATGCATACAGTAGGATAAAGGACAATAATCACATGGAGAATAGTAGGTAGGACAAAAATCCTAAAGTGGATAACATCTTATAATGTTATTGGGATAGTTCACCCCACACGAAGTCCACAAATGCATAAAGTGGATAACATCTTATACAACATCATAAAATCACAAGTTTCTTGAAATCAATAGTGAGGCACACATCTAGATGGGCTGTGTCTTCCCATTCCACAGGTTCTTCAACCACTGCTCAGCAAAATATTCATCGTCTTCTAGGTGCATCCACAACTGTCTATTAGTTTCCGTCGAAAATAATGTTATTGCAAAACTGTACATTGGGTTAGAGGGGTCATATCCAGGGAGGCGGCGTAGTAAACGAAAACATATGTTGATTTCATTAGTCTGTGCTTGCTTCTCTGCGAGCTTCGCCTCAGACAGCATACGATCGTGCTTCTCGGTAAGCGCATTTCTTGCCATCATAGCGTCAGACAGCGACTGGAAGCCGGTAGATATTTCAGAAGAGGAGTAAGTCTTCCTCTTCGAAGTCTTACGCTAGGCACCAAGGGTAGGAGGGGTAGGCCTGAGGGGATCACTGGTGGTGTGTGGAGGCATCTGTAGGGGAGTTTGGGAAGCAGGAGAGTCGGCATTCAGAGGCTCCTACACACCAGAACATGAATAATGTTATTATCACAAAAAATGTAAGACAGCTACAAATACATATCGATGACACGATACAAGCGGATGATGGTATCACAGGGTGAACGAGGTTATGTGTTATCTCCCTCCCAAGTACTGATCAAATTCATTGGGATGCATCCTAGGGTGATCCTCATCGGTACCGTGTGAACTATCCGGTGGCAGCTGTGCACTGGGGGGCACCGGATTTTTTGGCCGTCCATGATAAGCCTGACTTCCAGTAGCAAGGTTGCCATCGAATATTATCGATAATAGACCCTCCATCTCTCTCAAGCATCCCCAAGACTTCAATCTCATGGCTTTAGGGTGTCTCTGCGGCAGAAGGAGATGAGAGTTAGATTGGCAAGGAAACATCCTGGGTTCGAGTTTCCAAGAAATTCAAAATTACGGTTACAGAATAAAATGTCAGACGATACGCACCTGTCTAAAAATCTTCCAAAAATCAGGATTCCCGGAGGTATATGTTTGTGTTGCTTCGTTATACCCACAACCAGTGTAATCTGACATCCACTTCCATGCATTGTAGAGGTACCTAGTCTTGTCATAGTGACTCCGTATTTTTTCTTCATTCACAATTATACCCTTCTTCGCCAACTCTTGGCTTACATAGTCGTAGCCTCCGGGTTGAAGACCCTTACCCTTACGAAATCCCGCCATAAGTGCTTCGGCATACGATCCGATAAATGCATAGTGCTCTTCCTTGTTCCACTCAACCTGTTTGACATACTTTGATTTCTTGGCTGGGCTTGCCATCTATACCACACAAGAAGAAGCATATGAGAAGAGAGATGTTGACGTAATCGAGTACTCGATTTATGTGTCTACCGTCTACCCGATTACTCGTTCTCGAGCCAGCTACGTCGTATAATCACGATAACCACAAGGAAATCGAGTAATCGGGTAGACGGAAGACACAGATCGAGTACTCGATATATCCATGTACCGTGTACCCGATTACTCAATCGTCATACACCTCACGATAACCACATGGAAATCGATTAATCGGGTACACGGTAGACACATATATCGAGTAATCAAGTACTCGATTTATGTGTGTACCGTGAACCCGATAACTCGATCTCGAGCCATCTATGTCATATAATCACGATAACCACATGGAAATCGAGTAATCAGGTAGACAGAAGACACAGATCGAGTAATTGAGTACTCGATATATCCATGTACCGTGTACCCGATTACTCGATCGTCATACACCTCACGATAACCACATGAAAATCGATTAATCGAGTAATTGGGTACACGGTAGACACATATATCGAGTAATCAAGTACTCGATTTATGTGTGAACCACTCGATATATCCATGTACCGTGTACCCGATTACTCGATCGTCATACACCTCACGATAACCACATGAAAATCGATTAATCGAGTAATTGGGTACACGGTAGACACATATATCGAGTAATCAAGTACTCGATTTATGTGTGAACCGTGAACCCAATAACTCAATCTCGAGCCATCTATGTCGTATAATCACGATAACCACATGGAAATCGAGTAATCGAGTAATCGGGTAGACGGAAGACACAGATCGAGTAATCGAGTACTCGATATATCCATGTACCGTGTACCCGATTACTCGATCGTCATACACCTCACGATAACCACATGGAAATCGATTAATCAAGTAATCGGGTACACGATAGACACATATATCGAGTAATCGAGTACTCGATTTATGTGTGTACCGTTACCCCGATTACTCGATCTCGAGCCACGGATGACGATCGAGTAATCGGGTACACAGTACATGGATCTATCGAGTACTCTAGTACTCGAACACTCGATTCCCTCAGTGGCTTATCGGGAGACAGTCCGATCGGCTCGAAAAGAAGAAGTATTGATTAATAAAAAAGGAGATCGTGTAAGAGGTGAAAACAGAAGAAAATAAAAACTGTTAAAATTGGCCAAAAAGAAGCAGATCGACCGAAAATCGTTAAACGAAGAGGCAGTACATATGCATTCATCCGCATCATATTCATTCGTCTAATCGTCAACGAATATGCATCCTTTATATATTTTTTTAGAGCTTCAGTAATATCCAATGAGCTCGCACATATGCGAATTCAGAGTACATGTTCTGGGAAAAATTACAGGGAGAAAGGCATACGATAAGACAGATTCAAATTCAAAATTCAAACAACCAGGGCCGTGTGCTTACCGGCACGTCAATGAAAAGGGATGGTCTTCGACGACGGTGCGGTGGCAGGAGTTGCAAGAGGGAAGGGAAAATGGTTTATTGGGGGGTGGGGGAGTCGCGTGAGAGACGGTCGGAAGAAGATGGTCGAGGACGGGAGTGATGGCGGCTGGGATGAGAGTGAGCGAAGAAAGGAAGGAAAAAGGAAAAAAACCTAAAAAACGAGAGGGAGGGGCACCCCATGATTTTTCGTCAGGCTGATTCTCACTCGAGGGAGAATCAGCCTTTCAAGGGTGAAAGGTAAAAATTTATCACCTTTCACAACCAGGACCCACTATTCACCTTTTCAGCTAAACAAACACAAATCAGGTGATAGGTGAAAATTTTAACCTATTACCGTCACCGACCACATTTCAGCTTTTTAGCTTACAAACACTTTTCATTTTCACCTTTCAGGGCTGAAATATTGATTTTTCAGCTTTCCAAACGCACCCAAAATCGCCTCCGGGGTCCCAACACCAATCGAGTGCATTAGTGTGAAGACTGTAAATGTAGACAACTATGCCTGCAATTTGATCCATACATCCATTTACATTCTTGCCTTTTGCTACATTTTAGATATGATTATTATTTTGGGACGATTTGCACCATGCCTTACTTTCCCAGCATCTTCCTCCCAGGAAAAAAAATTAAATTGTACAATACCGTAATAAGTTATGCGTAATTCGGTAAAAATAATCGGGCAGGTTGCATAATAATAAAAAAAAGAAGGCAGGGTGGCTAGCATGATTAGATCTATAAATGAGGCGGACGGCTCATTGATGGAGCAATAGAGAATTTGGCGAAGGACAGTAAAGATTAAGCAATATACCAGATTGGGCAGGGATTGGAAAATGGAAAATTGGAATTTTGCATAGCATGATTAGAGCTATAAATGAGGCGGATGGCTCATTGATGGAATCATGGAGCAAAAGAGAACTTGGCAAAGGACAAAAGAAATTAAGCAAAATACCAGATTGAGCAAGGATTGGAAAGGTGGAAGAATGGAAACAAGACACGGGTGGTCAATACAGGCGGTCGAAGGGAAGATAAGGGCGTGAAGCTGAGTAAAAGACGGTGTTCTTTGAGGGGCAATGGCTGCCCTGGCCATGAATCAATGGATACTCAAATCTTGGACATCTAGATTGCATTACAACGTAGTAAACATGCAATGGATCTCTCCACCACGTGTCTTAAGGGCGATGATGAATTTAAGATGGAGGTATTCGACTGACTTTTTTTTATTACTTACTTTGCTGAGCTTATTAGAAAGTGATATACTCACCGAGGTTTTAAAATCCGGTGACCAAACTGGAATTCTTGTCGGGCAGGTCCAACTGGGGGTCAACCGGATTGACCCAATTCATTAAAAAAAAAGGCAGAAGGGGGACAGCTCCCTCTGGCTGTCATCGGAGGGGGAGGAGTGGGCTCTGGTTCGAGGCGGCGGTGCCCCAGCGGGGGCTCTGCTTCGAGATAGGGCGGGGCAGCCCTGCCTCGTTTCGAACCAGAGCCCCACCCCTCCCCCTCCGGAAAGGAGAGGAGAGGGGTGGGGGTAAAACTCGGACCGGTCGGCCGGGTTGCCGGTTCGACTGGCAGGGTTACAATGACCCAGCCGGGTCAACCCAAACCGAAAACAGGTTCGACTCTGGTCAGACCGGGTTGGACCGGCCAGTCTGGTCCGGTTTTTAAAACCATGATTAGGACCTAAGTAAAATCCGTCCGTCCCATACATATTGTCTTATTTGCAAGAAATGTAAATGCTATGAAAGGCCTTGGACCACAAAACTAAAATGTAACAAAAACAAAAACATGCTTAGGGAAGAAAAAGACAAAATGTGATTTTTTAGGAGCGTTGGGATGACTGATCATTCTAATCCAGTCCATATAATGTCCTTTTCAGGAGCTAGGGGAAATGCATATGAAAACATAATTCTCATAGTAAGGTCGAAGTAAATGTTTAGAACAGCGTGGTTGGAACTGAGCAATTTTTTATCAGCAAACTCCCACTGGGATGCAAAAGATAAGCTTAAACATTTCCCATTGCATGCAGTCAATGTTAGAAAAATGTAGTCACTTAAAACAACCAAAAGTACGTAACCTCACAGCAATAGGAGCTTGTCATTTAACACTATAATATAGTATTGACATTGAGCATACATAATACAGTAAAAATGATCAAACCAAATAACAACTCAGGGCAAATCGTGTTAGGAGGCGAAAAAGAAGGTGAGTGATCACCAAAATAAGGTACTGTGGATGACGAATCTTTGTGCGCTTCTGAGGCTGTCAGACCCGGAATTGTGGGTAATGCAGGCAGCTGAGGCAGAGCTGGTTTTGGCAGGTCCGGTAAGGGTGGCAGCGCGAGCTTTGGCAGTTCTGGGAAGGGAAATGGAGGCAGTTGCACGGCAGGCAAAGGCGGCAACTTGGGCTGTGGGAGTTCTGGAAAGTCCGGTAAATGTACATCCAAGTTGATGCTGGGAAGGAGACCATCTCCAAGACATGCGTTGATGGTGGCCAAAGAGAGCAAACATGTGAGAACATATATGCAGGACGACATCTGTAGAAGATACAAGATGTTTGGATTCACAGTTTTGGCAGGGAAAAAGCAAAAGTGTTTTGGTATTAGTTAAATTTTGATTTTAGAAGAGCAGGGGGCTACTTATATTAGAAGGGTGCATGGGAGGCAATGTGGATGATTTGCCTATTATGGGGAGTTATCAGGTATAGTTGTTGGATTGTTTCACATATGGTCCTGAGAATCAGTTGAGATCCCAGTTAGTTCACCTTCCACCCCACCTTAATACTGAATTATTTATTGATTAGCTGTTGTCCTGAGCTCTTTGCAGCCTGCTACGGACAGGACATTAGTTGTTGATCAGGCTCTACCGCGTGCCCAGAGACTATGAAATTTTCAATTGGGCAGTTGGATGCATAAGAAGTTTAGTAATAGTTTCATCTGGTTGGGCCTCTTCAAGGCTTTTTAACTTAGGATAAGAGGGAGATAGGCAATGCCTTTGTAAAAACATATTAGCACATCCACAAGGCCGCCCTTTCCTCTATTTTTTGTGAATTTTTTGTTATGAATGAGTTCACTAGATCACGGCATCTTTCAAAGTGAGCAAACCACATCCTACCTATCAGGTGGAAACTTGTACTCCAATTTTTGGACCCAAAAAAACCATGGGAGTCTGACTCTATAAAGCAAGTAAGGTGAACCAACAAAAATAGATGATGAATTTTCTTTGATTTCTCAACTAAAAGTGAACCACAAACCATATGCGGGTTTCATTAGTCACTTACTTCTCCTTGCTATATATAGCCAATGTATATCATCCTTGTTCACCAAAGTTAACTTGCTCGAACTACTTGTAGTACATGACCTAGGTGCCTTCTTCTAAGAATGGCTTCTCGCACGTCCTTCCTTGTGTGCTTCTTCATCGCAATCTCCTTGTCAACTATCAATTCAGGTTGTGCAGTTCGTCATCTTCTTGAGACTGCGGAGGAGGTGGTTTTGCCTGATATTCCAGAACTCAGTGAGCCGGAGCTGCCGCCATTGCCTGAAGTACATTTGCCTAATCTGCCGGGCTTCCCAGAATTGCCTAAACCCGACCTCCCCACCTTGCCAGACGTGCACGAGATTGAGCCCAAGTTTCCATATTTGCCCAAGCCCACATTGCCGGAAATTCCTGCCATTTCGAAAATCAGAGTCCCTGAACTGCCCAAAATTCCATTCCCCGCCATTCCCTCCATCCCATAGGAAATGCCATGAGGGTCCTCATCTAGTGACAAGTGACAACTGACAACAGTATGTCTCCGGAAGTTATAGTGCAGTGGAGTTGAGCTGTGTGTTACTATTAATTATTGTTCCAAAGTTGTATGTTGTCATGTTCTTTGAATTTTGATTACATATTTATTAGACACGTTGTATGGGATTTCAATGTCCATATATTTCAACTAAAATTATAACTCAAGCAATAGCTTTTACCAACAATTTGAGGTTGGTGGCAGGATCTTGCGCCTCCGTTCTATCATGTTTTGTGCTTCGTTATAGCTTTTTCATGCAAATGGGAGTCTTTTGGCAAAAAAAATCAAATGAAAAATGACAACACTTTCATTGTGGATTTTTCAATGAAATCTCCCTAAATTTGATTGACAACTTGAAAGACACACTAAAAGATTTTATAAGTTATCATGCATTGCAACGAACAGAACTATGACTGATGTAGACAACAGAATTAAACCAAATTGATCCTTTATAAAATACCAAAGTAAACCAGATCATTCTTCACGAAGTAAATAAGCGCGGAACTTCTCTGCTATTTCTAATTCACATTGATAAGATTCTTTTGATTCGGCTAGAGCTACTCATTTTGTGAAACTATAAAAGCCTTACGAATAATCTACAGAGAACTGGCATTTCAACATCCACATGCGAAAAAAGACCAGCCGAAGCACCAGGAAAGTTGGCTTTCTTCATCAAGGTTTGACGCGCCCCATGAAATTAATTTAGCAGGCAAACTCAAAATTATGTTTAGTAAGATTAGAGCCTAGCTAACCTGAGACCCGGAAGCTCCCAAATGGAGAATTGACTGAAAGCAACTGAATGTTTTTTTATTCAAATGCAAGCCACTGAATAATTGTCACAACCGTGCATTAGAGCCTTTTACATATTACCTGGCGCCAACTTTCGTTTTCTTATATTACCCGAAATTTCTTTGTTTCTTCCGTATGACCCAAAAACTACTTAAAATACCCTTCTTCCTAAAATTTAACATAAGTCTTCCTTCTTCTCAAAATTAGCGATTTACGAGAGCAACCAGTTGGGGAAGAAGACATTCCGGCGAAGGTCCATCCATCATCGCGGTTCAAATCACCGTGGAAAAAATAAAATTTTATACCGAAAAACATCAAAATCAGCGGAAAAGACGAGAAAAAAATCTATAATGAAGAGATTTTGATGTAAGAGCAGTGAGGAAGCCCGCCCAACTATAAAAATTTAGATCTACATGTAAAGAAACAGATATAAAGGTCACTCATTGGTGCTCGACCGCTTGTGGATATTAAATAAAAGGATAAAAATGGGGAAAAATGTGAAATACTCGTCAGTGGGCGACAAGTTCAATTTATATATCTTTCTGTGATCCTAAGAAGAAAAAATAAGAAGAAAGAAGAAAGCGGACGTCGGAAAGCTTCCACTTTCCTCTTTCTTCTTATTTTTTCTTATTTTTTCATCCTAATATATCTTCGTGAGGTGGAAGAGGAGGAAAAATAAGGAAGAACACAAATTTTTTTTGCAAAATGGATAAAAAACGAGCGAGTTATTACATTTTGAAAATTCTAGTAAAATTATGTCGTCAAAGACACAAATTGAATTCAGTAGCCACCATGGACAGAAAGAATACCATCCCAATCTTTTCTCTATCCATGGGTATGCCAGGAGATTCAGAATTGAATTGTTAATGGATTCCTGGGAACAAACATAACAAACATATTAATAAAAAATAGATAAACTCCATCAACTTCTTATAAGAAAACCTGTTAGTTATCATGTTTATGTCATTGCACATAGTTTGGGTGATATCCCACTATATGAAAAATCATGTGATCAAAATACAAATAATCTTGATCTAAGAGAAATATGCAGATCTATTGTTGAAAATTCCAACGAAACTAGCACATTGCAGGTCCGTTTCACACAAAATTTAAAATTCTACTCGACCAGTTTATCGATTTCATATCATCAAATTAGAAATATAAAATCCATAGCTAAGAATGTATGTGTTATATTAGCATTATGCATATTTTAGATTAAGACGTTCCCAATATAAACATTTTATCAAGTCCCCAAATAAAACTTTACTCGTATAAGAACGAGGGGTAGAACCAGGTATCGGCTAATGATAACATTATTTGAACACGCTTGGAGACTAGTAAGTTTTGTGCAATGGTTCGGTGTAATTCACATGTGAAAGTGAAATTCTGTCTCTGATTTTAAGAGTTTCATGTCTCTAAACTGAGCGTCGATGTTGTGATTAGCCTGCGCCTAAGGGTCCATTTGTTTTATCTTATTAAGTGCTGAAATGAATAAGTGGCTGGCTTTTCAGTGTATTTGTTTAACTTGCTAAATAAGTGGTTGAATTCAGTCGCTATACACAATGTCACCAAAAAAATTCAGATAGCAAAATGGACCTGATTTTTCTGAAAAATCATACCAGACCATCCGTCGTAGAGGGCGTAAGGCTGCGGCCATCGCCGTCGCTGGCATATCTCTCCCCTTCGTCTGTGGCGTCGGCATCGCCATCGTCCTCTGCTGAACCATCCCCGGCGCCTTCGTCCTCTGTCTCTCAAGAAGCACACGGCTAGTGGGACGAAGAGGGGAGAGGATCACTTCGCCATTTTAGTGCCACTCCTAGTCCGACGCTTCAAGTGGAGTTGACAGAGATTACTGTAGAAGCGGAAACGAGCTTAGATGCTAAAACCCTCGCAAAAATCGCAGCTTTCGGCCAGAAAAGATGCATCTGCCTTCGAAAACCCGGCGAGAATGTAGGGTTTTACCTGCGCGGGTTTGTCCTCTGGGGCAATGGTTTCTCGGCTCTGCGTTTGAGAACTTGAATAGCTCCGGCCTTTCATGTCGATGGCAGCAGCCCGGGCACTTCGCTTCTGGTATTCCTTTTGTTTTCAACTTTTTTCTTCTTTCGTCGTGAATTTTTGTCTTAAGGGATGAAAAATGGCACAGGTTCAAGTCTGCTGTTCTTTTTTCGTTGTGAATTTGTTAGGTTCTTCTCGGCGCTGCCACTATTCGGGAACTAGAGGATCATCACCGTCCAATGTGCTCTACCATGGCGAGAGCCTATTTAGACCCTGTTTGGCAATTTTTGTTTTGAAGTGTTTTTGTCCCAAAACGGAGTTTGTTCAAGTTTTCATCTCAATTTTCAAAACTCGAGCATGGAACGTTTCAACCTGTTTGGCATAGTACGAAATTCCATTTGCTAGGGGAGCATAGAAGATCTGAACCCGTTTGTACTTTGATTCCTCTTCGATCTCACACCTCTGGAGAGACTACGGACCAACAAGGTGCTGCCTTATTTGTGATTCCTTTTCATGGCCAGAGGCTCCCTTTTCCTTTTCCCTACCCAGCATCTCCCATTGATTGAAAATTTCTCTTCTACTTGAGACCGAGTTTCAGGCTAATGATCCATCAATTTCAAATCTTTTTGTGTTTTCATTTCTTCTGATCTACGAACCCAATGCTCTCCATCCAACAATCACAATTTGACCAATGCCAAACTGGTTCTTTGGGCCCGTTCCCATCTTCTGTTTAGAAAAGAAAATGAAAACCATAGAAAAAAGGTTCCCAGGAACGTCCCAAGCTGAGAATGTAATGACTTGAATCATTACATTGATTGTTTTGCTTGTTGAAGTTCCATTTGTTTCATCTGACTTTTTAAATTTAGATTCAGTTTAAAAATTTTCAGTTCAGATTTTTCAGTATACTTTTAATATTCAGATTCAGACCAATCAAATGGGCCCTAACTCAAGAAAGTTGATATAATCATCATGTACTAGGATGCCTGCAGCCGAACCTCGTGATCAACGCAGACACATCATTCGGTGCATCTCTAATAACTCGATTCACATCATTAGCTATCCGAGTTTACCTCGTTTCCCATGTTAAGGTGCGGTCAATCCAATTCCCCCTCACTGTTTTAGGTAATGAGCTAGTTCAATAGATCTACTCACTCCTAGTTTCAATATCGGAGGTCCTATCGAGGTTTACATAAACAGATATAAGAAACCAAACAGTTTCATTAACGTCCAAAAACAAACATGTAAGAAGACCACTGCACAGGTGAGATTCCCGGCTGCAAGATAAATCCACAACCAGAACAATTAGTCAAAACTCATCCACCTGCTCAATCCTGTGTATCTTCTTCTTTTTTTTTTCCCTTTTTCATTTGGCTCAATTTTTACAGAGCTAACAAGTAGATTCTAGCATTTTTTTATGCAAAAAACTACCAACAGGTAGGCTTTATGCACTTAAACAGCTCCCTGGCCAACATTCATATATCTGAGCCTTGGTATGTCATCATCTTCAGCACTGCGAATATCAACTTCGGCCCAGCACTTGGGTAAATATTTCCTTGCACTCTTAGCCGCTAAACTTGTCCTCGTCTCACTGGTAAGGGGCAAAAAGGATGGACGAGTTGTGGCCTCCAAATCCGAAAGAATTAGAAAGTGCCACCTTTATGTTCAACCTCTCCTTCTTAGGACCAACCAGCACCTTTGTGTCCTGAAGAAGTTATACATATAAAATCACCCGAAAAAAGGGAAAAAAGTTAGACAAGTTATAAGTGAGAAAACTGGCAAAGATAAACAAAACAGCAAAAAAACTCACCACACCAAGATCTGGGTTTTCAAGATTAATATTTGGGTGAACCCACCCTGTCTGAATAGCCTGCATATGAGCAGCAGTCATGACCATGTTAGAATACAAGAAATGTACAGGGAAAGTGCTATCAATTGCAACCAAAGAAGAGAGACATCACAACAATTTTAAACAATCATGAGCATTATCAACCACAGGAAAAAGAAAAACAATTTTATATGATTAGTTATAGTTATTCCAACAAGTGACAAATAAATAGTAATATTTACCAATCAATTAAAACCAAGATTCAAATCTAGTCAGATAACTGCAACAAAATCCTACCTTATGCTATCAACTATTTATTCGTAAAAAAATTCATTGCAGCCTTGAGGAACGAACACTCACGTGTATCAATAAATAAAGTACAAAACAAGTTCACAGCTCAAAATACTACTTCCTTAAAAATGCAAGTTTAAATTAGAAATTACGAGCCACAGAGTCAAAACTTTTCTGAGCTAAAACTTGAATAAAATTCTTCCAGGCATAAGCTCAACTTGGCTTAGATCATTTAATACGTTTCCTTTTTAAATTTCCAACTTCGATTATAACATCGTAGGTATATTTGTCTGCAAAAATTACTTACCATGACACACATTTTATATATCAATCAGTACACATATAATATAAGGTAATTTTTTTGCAAAAAGCTGATTAAGATGAGCCAATTTAAGCAAGACTAGGATTGAATGCGGGTCTACAAGACCTCCAAGCTCGGAGTAGAACTAAATTGAGCCGAGCCACCAAGGATTACTAGACTACCAGTGGTCATGCGAGCTAACTCAACCATCTAGCCTACACTTTCAGAGACATCAAACATTCATCATCATCATCATCATCATCATACGCCTTATCCCAGCTATATGGCGTCGGCGGCATGGATTATATACCGCATTTACTCTTATCGGAATCAAAATAGTACAAAATCCATACAAAGAAACATAGTGGCAAGTTTTTACGCCAGATGCCCTTCCTGATGCAACCCTCCGAAGAGGGGACAAACATTGCGTTTGGAAAATACTGCCACTTATATCAAAGAAATTTTTTACAAAAAATGCTGCCACTTTTAAAAGCTTACAGGAGCCATGATGTTGAGAAGAATCAATCAGTTGTTTATGAAAACAAAAAAAAGGTAAAAAACTTGTAAATATTAAGGCAGAATCAAAGATGGTTAACAAGATGATAAAAGGGAACACATCTAGAATCACGGCCTCAATTATTATATAGAGAGAGAAAGAGAAAAACTTACCTGTACAGTTGCAACGGCTTCTACAGCCCCCGCTGCTCCTAAAAGATGACCAATCATGGATTTTGTCGAGTTCACTCTTAGCTGAAGGAAAAGTAATTAACGCCCACCACTCAGCCCAAAATAAGAATGCTACAGCATATGTAAATAGTCAAAACTAAAAATTTGTAATACGACAACCTGAACACAGAAATGACCAATATTGCCTATTAATCCTATCATGCCACTATTGAAATGCTGTAGACTTTTTTATGGCTACTTTGGACTGTAGACACTGCCCACACAAAAATTAACAGTCAGGGCTAGAGGGATTCAAAGTCTCCACATCCGCCTCAGCCCATGATGAACCAACCATATGGAATAGGCCAACATGCCTTGAAAAAACTTTAACACCCTCCAACTATGAAAGCACTAAACTTTCCCCTTTCTTTTCCTTAGGCATAAGCGCAATGAGATGAGCCACCCCAGTCACTTCGTTTACATAGTTTATGTCCAATAAATGCTTTCACGTTTATAAAAGAGCACATCTAACAACTTGCATAGAAATTCTGAAATATATCGACAACAACAACAATAACAATGACAAGAAAAATTAGCAATTCAGCCAATTATGTCATTGGCAATACCAGCACATATGATCCTAGTGGCATGAGACTGAGAACCTGAAATTCCAGGGACAGAAGGCAAGTGACCCATGACAAAATAAATCCCACTGACAGTATCCATAAAGATGTACTCCCTCCCTTCCATATTAGTAGTCCTATTTGGTCTTTCAAAATGAACTGATTAATATGGAGCAGATGAAGTAGATAAAAACAGCAATAAAATGATGCTGTAATAGCACCTCAGGATTCTCCCCAAAGCAGCGAAGCAGAGCTTGGAACTCTTTCAAATCACCAGACTGTGTTGATGTAGCATGTGCATTTACATAGTTGACATCTTCAATGGATACCCCTGCTTGGGATAAGGCTTTCTCTATGCAAAGAATAACACCTGCGCCTGAATGAAACAGCCATTTTCAATATTTGACAATCGTAAGCAACCCTATCTGGAAACCGAACAAAACAGCAGCTCTAAACAAAATATACACAGTTGTACCTTCTGGGTGAGGTTCGGTCATGTGATAAGCATCATTGGTAGAGCTACCTCCAAGAAACTCCGCGTAAATTTTTGCTCCTCTTCTCTGCAAGACCAGTAACATCAAAACAAGAACATCATGTCAGCTCACCACTTCACATGAACAACTCTAACTACTGAGACAAAGACGATTGTATAAACCTTGGCATGTTCGAGGTCTTCCAGAAGGAGAACACCAGCTCCTTCACCCATCACAAATCCATCACGATCCTGTCGAGCAGAAAAAAAATTGTAACAGCAATGCAAGTATACACTCATAACTTTACCATCATAAAAATTGTTGTAAATTTCAGCTCCCAACAGAGGAGAAAACATTGGCAAATCGCAGAGAAACACGAAGGTATGATAACAGATACGTACAACATCCCATGGACGAGAAGCCTTGGTGGGGTCTTTGTTTCTCTGTGAAAGTGCTTTGCATGCTACAAATCCTCCCAAGCCTGTATTTGTTTCTTAAAACAATGAAGCATGATTTGTTTCTCAAGATTGTTACTGTATATCATAATTTGCTTTCACGTACATGCGGGCATCAATTCTGAAATACAATTAAGCCGAATTTATCTCCATAAAATAGAGAAATATTATGTTGTGTTAGATTTGTGCATTTAGCTGTTACGTGATGTGGCTCTACGTTTTGCTAGTTTGACTCTGTCTTTCAATTTGACTTTTCACAAGAGATCCCCAAGTGATGTGACTTTTCAATTCTCATTTGAAATTTGGCCAATGCATACAAGTCAGAAAGGCATTGACTGCAACAATGATAATTGTGATGGCTGTCAGAGAGGTATATTTGTTTTATTTTCTTTTTTACTCCTCTAACAATAGCGTGCATTTATAGTGCCACCAATGACTCTGGCAAATCAGATTAGTCGCCAATAAGCATCAAACAATTCTCCCAATTTTATAAAATATCCATTTCCATATCTAATAACTGAAATTAACAATCCCCAGTCTTATACAATCTAATTCAATCCTCCACGAAACTTGAAAACTAAAAAGGTCCACTTGATAACCACTAATCATCTTTGATCAACAAGCACACAGATTCAACTTCCATATGGATTTGCTACATTAGAAATCACAATTGCCCAGTAAGTGGAAAACAAAATTTTGAACAATTAGCCGACAACAAAACAAGATGCCAGATAAGGAAATTTAACGGACTGACCAAGATAGAAAAGAAGGATCAGTACCAATGGGAATAATTGCTGCATCAGATCCACCACAGAGCATCACATCCTATTTATATTTTCAACACAGTGAAAAACAAGAAGCAAGAGGACAAACGTTCAACCATTAGTAAGTAAAGGAAGCCAGGAACTTACCGCTTCACCTCTGATAATGTGGTTTGCAGCATTCAGTATACAGAAGTTGCTTGTAGCACAAGCAGTTGAAATTGAATAGTTGGGGCCCATCCAACCCTAATTTTTACAATGTAACACTAAAATTGGATAACCAAAAAATATAAAGTGAAAACAATTTCTTATGATAGTTAGCTCACCAAATCCATTGCTAGCATTGCAGAGCCCATATTAGTTGTTGCAAAAGGTACACAAAATGGGTTCATCTTCTTGTAGGAGACCCTTAAAGCTTCTATTGCATCATTGAAAACCTGTACAGAAATATCCATTATGATTATTTCCTACAATTTATTTAACACTTGCCGCTTGTTCTTCAAAATTTCTTCATCACCAATTAAGGAAGTGAGTAACAAAAGGTGCAGATAGCTTGTATATTCATAAAACCTCATACGAGTATTAATCTGCAAATCAAATAACTGAACCTGGCAAGCTTTTTATCACAATTTCATTTCAAGCATAGAAATAGCAAGAAGTTATCCATCTGTCCATTCAGGTTCATAGTTTTCTAAATGAACAGGTGGAGGGAGAATGATACTTGGAATTTGAAAAAAATAATATCTTAAATCTTTGAAGCAAAGCCCACAAGGATGTGGAGTAACGTGGCATGTGACATAAAAAAGACGCAGCAAGTGAAATAATTAGATATTATAAGACCATGAGAATTAAGAGGTTATCAAACAGAGTCTCCATAACGAACTTCTAAAAAAAAAAACAGAAAAGAAAAGAAACGCAAAAAATTGAAAATACTATAGATTTAGTATATATAGCACATTAATGGGAGGAATTACCTTCATCCCACCCATGGCAGAGCCAATCAGCACCCCACACTTTGCCTTGTCCAACTCTTGCTGAATCTCTTCAGTCATTCCCCCGTCCGCCAATGCTTTCTTTCCAGCAGTCAGCAAATAAAGCATAAATTTGTCCATCCTCTTAGAAAATTTTGGTGCAACCCATCCCTCTGTGGAGAAAAATTTAATTTCTCCTGCAATTCTCTGAAGAAACAGTAGATTGGAATAAGAGATTTAGGCCAGGAAATATGTTTTATACCACAAAACAGAAAAGGATACTACCGTTGGGAAGCTAGCACATTCAAAACCTTCAATTTCACTTATGCCACTGACACCCTCGAGAAGATTGTTGTAGAATACATCTGCCTCATGGCCTAAAGGAGTTACCACCCCCAGGCCTGTCACAACAACTCTTCTTTCTTTTGTAAGATTTCTCTTTCTTGTCACAACTTCTTTTGCTGGTTCCACAGCAACAGCCACAGTTCTTCCTGAGACTGTAATAAACAATTCATTGAATCAAACAAAACACACACACACTAAAGAATGCCGTTTTTCATTTAAAGAATGCTGCAACGTGAACATCATGCAAAGCTCGCAACGTAACATGCTAATAAATATCAATATACCATCATGCAAACACAGTCTTCAGTAGTTTATTGAATAATACTCCCTCCATTCCGTATTAATAGTCCTATTTGGTTCTTCAAAATGAACTGATATGGCACGGAGGCAGGAGTAAAAAGCGCATGATGGATTTATGATTTTTCAAATTTCAAAATATAAACCAGAGTAATGTAATCACATGGAGGTGTTGCAGTGTCTCCTTATGAAATTATAACAGTTGTAAGAGCAAAATTATATTGAGCGACGATTGGTAATTGAAAGAAAAAATCACAAATGACTAAAGTTATGTGAAAGGCAAGCGCCTGCCCATTTAAATTGCAAATGAATGATAAACGCAGATTTCAAACCCTCGATTCATTAGGATAAATTTGTGAATTTTGAAATGCGTATTGGCGAACACAAGGAATACATCTCAGGAACATCTTAAGCAAATCAAAGTATTATAAACCTCCCGTCAATTGACAATCTACTTATATCAATGACGGAAATATCAAATCGAATTCATTAGCCAGCACCATATAGGACTCGTAAAAACCATTAGGAAAAAAATAGAGTTGCAGAAATGAGTTAGAAATCGAGATAATGCAGATCAGCAACCTGCGGATGAGGCAGCGCCATTGACTCGGCGCTGTTGGCGAGTGGTGTCCCCCAGCTTCGACCCAAACAACGAAGAATATACATTCTCGCCGAACAAGGAGGAGGAGCTGCAGTAGGCTTCGCAGGGCTCGAAGGCGAGGCACGAGCTCATGAGCCCCTGGAACGTCGATCCGTAAAACGAGGAGATGAGGCCGGTCGGGTGGTAACTCCCCCTGCAACCCGCCGCCGACCTAGCGCCAACCCGCCTCCGCCGCGGCCACCGGATGAACCGGTCGGAGGACGCGAAGGCGGAGGAGGACTTAAGCGATCCGTCCCGCTCGCAGGCGACCGACATGCAGGCGGCGACGAGCCAGGTGCAGAGCGGAGACGCGACGGTGTAGACCGCCATTGCTGCTTGGAGAAGGAAGGCTCACGAATCCCAGGCAGGTATCGCCGCCACTACAAAGGAAGCTGTATTTCCGAGATTTTCGGGAGGGGAATGGTCGTCGGAGGGAGATGGAAGGCCACGGAGGAGCATCAAACGGTCGTCTCGTCACCAGCCCAGGCCCCCGCTCACCTTTTCTCAATTCTCGCCAACTCCTGCGGCTCGTGACTCGTGAGGCTGTCTCTCCGCTCCAAACTCTTCAAAGCATATATCATCAGACGGAAAGGGGACTTCAAATTTATATTCTTTCTTTTCAGAAAAGGCAGGGCCAGACTCAGTAAATAACAGTATTTTTTAATTTGTGCATTATTTTTGTATAAATACATACATCAAATAAGTCCAAATGTTTGGGAGATAAAATGCATTTTTGTGACCAGGAAAATTGTCTTCCATTATTAAGCATATTGTACTTGACAAAAAGTGTATGCACCAATAAGCTCATAAGCATCGGCGTGCGATACTGCAGGAGAGGCGGGCGATTTAACCCCCCTGCCTTTGTATTAACACGTGCTGCTAGATTCAAATTCAATGGCATGCAATGTGCGTTGGTGCATGCCAATGCAATATTTATAGAGAAATGTTGTATTGCATATAGTAAATGAAAAAAAGCTTAAATGATATTGCGAGTTTTTTCCATATTACCTGGCGCAAAATCTCATATTCCCATATTACCAGGTTTTTCCCGTGAAATCTCATATGACCCGGAATCTGGACTTGATGTACCGAAAATGCCCTTTCTTCTATTTTTTTCGTGTTAACACTGTGCGAAGAACACGCCTCGAGTGTGAAGTTCTCCGGCGATTCCCATCGGCGACGGCACCGGCGACCGGCGAGTTGGAGCGGCGATTCAACCGGCGGAATACACGGACGAGTTCGAGCCTATTCGCGTCCCCCATCTCGATATCGAGCTGCCCCCCTGCTGGATTTCGACGACACGACTGAGGGAGAGTGGACAAAGGCGGCGATTTGAAGCGCATCCGTCGGGATTTCTGATCTTCAACCTTGAGAAGACCCCCGCGGCTCCCTCCGCCTGCATGCAACAGGCGGATTGACCGGATTGAGCTTCGGTGCACGGCGAGGAAGACTGTGAAGGCACCTGCGAGGAAATACAGACATACAGACGACTAAACTACGGTAAGTTACAACTATCCTACCTGATTTTAGTTTCATAAGGTCGGACATTTGAATTTTTAATTTTTACTATGAACTATAAAGTCATGTCTAGAGTAGACACGACTGTGTATTTAGTCGTGTCCGCGACGACACGACTTTTATATTTTCGTGTTGCACTCAGGACACTTTTGTACTGACCACTATACCTCACTCCTTGCAGATGGATAAAAAAAGAGATGAGTCTATGGAGGAAATACCACCGGAAGAGGAGGAGGATCATGATTTTGTCTTCGCACCTCGGCAGCGAAATCAGAGGGGCAGGAAAAGGAAGGCTCCGATGGACCGACCAGTGAAGAGAACATATAATGCGCGACCGGCGCTGAAGACGTGTTGTCAACCGGGGGCGATGAAAAAGTGTGCGGCCCTCCTACAGCGTCACCAAAGATGTGCCCAGCTGATGAACGAGGCTGGTTTCGCTGTCATTTTTGAAGGTGAGGACGTTGTTGTATCTCGGAACCTCCTCGACCATTTGGTCAGGTACTGGGATGAGTCGGCGAAGGTCTTCAATATCAAGGGTAGGACGCTACATTTCACAGAGGAAGATGTTGCCCTTATCACCGGATTGCCCGCAAAGGGCGACAGAGTTGAGGTCCTCCCCTCTTTGACACGCCGACCGGAAGGTCAATTCTTCAGAAAGTACTTCGCCGCGAGGAGAGCAGACATTCCACACATTGAGGAAATGATAGACAAGCTTAGCGCGGGCGAACTGAAGATGGAAGAGGAGGACATTGCGAGGATGATCATCTGCCTCCTCTTCTCCACGGTGTTGTTTCCACACAGCACTAGAGCGGTTCATCCCTCTTTGTACCGTTACATTGACGACCTCCCAAGATTGAGGTCATACAATTGGGCTGGGGCTATACATAAGATGTTGGTTTCTGGTATAACCCATACCAGCCGCCTAGTGGGAGCGAGATCGCAAGGAGAGTGCCTGGGCGGTGGATGCCTAAATGGCGCCGCATATGTCCTTCAGGTATGTAGCATTCATAGTCTTCGATCGGGAAAAAGTCTTATACAATACCACTATATATATAGTCATGTATCATAGAACACGACTATATTTATAGTCGTGTATAATGAAACACGAAGGAGGGGGAGGGGAAGGAGGAGGAGGGGAAGGAGGAGGAGGTGCAAGCAGACGAAGAGGCGATGGACGAGGAGAAGACGGAGGAGTTGAAGGAAGAGGAGGCTGAGGAGGAGAAGGCGAGGGAGGAGGAGGAGGTCGCCGAGGGCACTGGCTTAACCGCATCACAGCCGGTTGACGTCGATGTCCTCCTAACCCCTCAGAAGTCTAAGTCTGTAATTGCTCTCCCCGACCACTATGCCGATTCGGAGTTATGCTTCGACATGGGGGTACTGTTAGAGCGGGATAGAGTGGCAATAGATGGATGGATGGCCAATCCGAGGAAGGCTTATCCAATCCCAACGCTATGTGATGACGACTATTTATCCCTCCTACAAACAACCGAAATAAACACCAATGTAAGTAAACCTATGCTCTTCATATATAGGGTTGTAGACATAAAGTCGGTATTGGAAGACACGACTTTGCGCGTAGTCGTGTCTATGGAATAGACGACTATACGCATAGTCGTGTCTATCGAGGACACGACTACTATGCAGATCGTATATATAGAATAATCGACTTTTAATTGGAAGTTGCATGTTGCCTTACCGAAGTGTAATGACTCCTCAATATGTTTTCTGTAGGTTATAGATGCTTTTTTAAGTCTTTTGAGCCAGCGCAACGAGAGAAACCCGATGAAATATCCGTGGGCATTTTTTGGTTGCCACGCATTCAAAGAGATATTCGACAACGTAAGTGTTCCCTGCAGAAGGAGTGATAAGTAAATAATTATGATATTATTAGATCGTTGTCTAAATCTCTTTCGCTTTCGCAGGAGCACCAGGAAGGGGGAAATAATGCTAAATTGGTTAAAAAGCTCGGGAGGATGCTGGACGGCTTGAATAGGAACATGTTCTACGCATTTTTCCCAATCCGCACCGGCTCCCACTTCTGCCTCGTGTATGTCCATTTCCCGCACTGTGTATGGCGCTTCTACAACCCACTGTCTGGCAGAGCCCAATTATATCCGCATCACAGAAAAGCTGCTGACAAATTCACGCAGTTCATGAACGTCGTTATGGCAGGCAAGCTGGGGTGGTTTGGTTTGCTAGACTGGAAGATGACTCAGATAACCAAAGCGCCGTGGCAACAAAATTCGAAAGACTGTGGCATCTTCATCATGATGTACGTCGCGCATTTGGCGTCCAATGTGAACCCCCCGGAGTTTGACCAGTCCACAATCACACGAGTGTGGCGACCAGTCATCGCTTCAACCTTGATTCGGGGGCTTATTAACAGCGAGTTTGACGACGATTCCGGACAAGGCACAAAAGATGCTGTCACAGTTGCGGGTTTTTTGCGGCTTCCGGATAAAGAATAACTTCAAATTCATTTTATTCACATTCTTTTAATGTACAAAGTTCATTTCCTGTAAATACCAGATGTCATTGTACAAAGTTCATTTTATTCACATTCTTTCACTGTACAAACTTCATTTTTAATGTACAAAGTTCACATATTTGACTCATACCAGATGTAGACAAAATATCGCTATCATGAATGTGAATACGGCCTTGATACAACAGGTTAGTTTCATATAATCGTCTATGATGGAAAACGACTACGCATATAATCGTCTCTGGAACAACACGACTACGTATATAATCGTCTCTGATTGAACACGACGTTATATGTAGTCGTGTTTCACAATACACGACAGTAGAGATGTTAATTTGGGTAGGCCTTCTGCGCTATACAAGACTTTGACTACATCCTAAGTGAAGAATGGTGGGGGCTGAGGTAAGCCGGAGCGGCGTACATCCGCTGTCTCGTTCGTAGACAGTTTGCCTTGTTGCGGAAGTTTTCGTTTCCTGCGCGTCCGATGTTCTTTCGGAACGGGGCTTTTTGTGCACTTTGTACGGTTGTGACCAACTTCACGACAATTCCCACATTTCGCACGTGGCCTTGCAAGTGGATCGGGCTGTGACTCAATTCTTTTTGTCTTTCTCCTGCCCTTCTTTGGAGCATCAAGCCTTGGCGGTTCGCATTTAAATAATACGTCGTAATTTCCCCACTGACTTCTGTCTAAAGTAGGGAACACTACTTCTTCGTACGTGGTGCGGTACGTACTTGCGCAGTACCACTTCTCACAATATTCTACCGCTTCCAGACTCCTCTCATCAATACATGCCATGGCGTGCTTGCACGGAAGTCCCATGCTCTGGAAGAAGCCGCATGTGCATGTTCTATTCGTAAGGTCCACAACATCCTGATGCGAAAACATGAATTAATTAGTGTATTCGACAATACAGTCGTGTCGTCGAAGACACGACTGTATGGGTAGTCGTGTCTTCGACGACACGACTTTGTTATAGGCGTCTCTTACAGAAAACAAATTTATGCTTACCACATGGTATAAAGATGTCACTTCAAACTGCCGTAATGATAGCGGTTGAACTCGAACTGTTCCAGCACTCTGATTCCTCATCTGATTGATATGATTCTGTGCATATTTTGTTAACGGAGTCGGTAGGCCGTCTGCCTCTATTCGGCGTCTCTGAAAATGGACGCTTGTGGTCGCCCGCGTTTGCTCGATCAACCGAGTTATTGGCCAAAACCTTGCCTTTAGAAGCATATTATTTACACTTTCTGACGCGTTCGACGTGAGAGTGCCGTACCTTTTACCCGGATATTCGACGTTCGCCCAATGTGTTTTCGGAATATTGTCAACATATTTCCAGGCCGCCTCATTGTGTTCCTTCATCTTCTCCATCGTAGCGTCGAATTCTGGTCTCCTGAAGCATTTTGCAGCTCGGAATAGGAGTTCCTTCAGGTACTTATCCTTCCAAGTATTAAGCATATTTGCGGCCATATGCCGGAGGCAAAACCCATGGTGAGCCTCGGGAAAGACATCGGCGACCGCTCTCAGAAGTCCCTTCTGTCTATCAGAGACAATAGTGTCCAGGGATGCCGGGGGGTCCGTAAAGAGAAAACATTTAAGTAAGGTGAGGAACCACGTCCTGTACAAGTGAGAGACAAACATATTAAACATAGAATGCTTCAGGTTGTTACAAGGTCGTCTATAAGCAAAGGACGACTAGATGAGTAGTCGTGTTGTCGATTACACGACTGTGTGCCCAGTCGTGTCGTGCCTAACACGACTACTCATACAGTCGTCTTTCCTGGTTCTAAACTTACCACGTTTTGATATTCTCTTTATCCACAATTGCATATGCAAGACACATTAATTGTTGATTGCCGTCTATTGCTGTAGCAACCAATAATACTCCAGGGTACTTTCCTTTTAGGAATGTTCCATCAAGCGTGAGCAACCGTCTCAGTGTTCTTCGGAATGCTCTTGCAACCGGGCCGAACATCCAAAACACACGTCTGAAGTCGTAGCCGGCTAACTCAATTGGGATATCAGGTATATCAGCTGATCTTTCGATGACCACATGTGTACCTGCGTTAGACCGCTCTAATTCCCTTCCGTATTGTGGCAAAATACGATAAGCGTCTTCAGGGTTGCCATCGATCAATCGGATCAATTCCTCTTTCGCCCTCCATGCCCTTTTATAGTTGACGGTGACGCCCCAATGCTTCTCAATGTATTGTTGGATATTTGAGATTTTTATGGAGTTTGAATCCTTATGGAGGCCATGACACTTCCTCGCGATCCAGAGGTGAGAAGCCAATGGATGATCTTTCGAACTTAGAGAAGTGTCACATGTATGCCGTTCTTCCCTCCTTGTTACGCTGACTCCATCAAGTCTGTTCGACGCTCGTATGTACCACTTGCACCCCGAAACCTTGCAACTTGCAGCGAATGTGTCCTTGCTCTCATCCGCTACTTTGAACATGAATTTCCTCTTGATTGCCAGATCAGTTAGAACCATCTTGAACTGCTTGACGCTTTCGAATCTAGCCCCTAAGGTAAGTTGTGCCTCGTAGTCTTCTGCTTGCAAACTTCCGGTCAACATCGTCTCCTCTTCACAATGTTTTGAAGGACCGGCCTCTGCAGAATAGGTACCCCAATCCCAACCACCATCACCCTCAATATTGAGATAGTCATCGTCCTCCGACGCGACAGATTTCCCTTCAGATGTGTCTCTTGCCGTTGGACCTCTAGAGGTTGATGTTCGCGTGTGATATGGCTGGCTGAAATGTGGTACTGTAAGAGGCTCATCCCACTCATCTGCAGACCACGGTAATTCATCTTCATCCAACAATTCTTCTTCATCTGGACTGGAATCTTCATCGTCATCTTCTTCATCTTCACCTTCTCCATCTCTGAAACTGCGGGCAAAAACATGTATGAATGGACTTGACAAAACGATTGCACGTACTATGAGGTATTCTTTTATGCAACACGAATTGACTTATAGTCGTCTACGATTCAACACGACTAGGTATATAGTCGTGTTCAATACGGCACGATAACCCTTTTAGTCGTGTACTATGAGGTATTGTTTTATGCAACACGAATTGATTTATAGTCGTCTACGATTCAACACGACGAGTATATAGTCGTGTTCAATACGGCACGATAACCGTTTTAGTCGTGTACTATTATAGTCGACTATAATAGCACACGTGTTGCTTGTATCCGCGCCTTAGAAGTCTCACCTCGCATAGTCCCCATCTCTTCCTCCTTCGACTGCTGATGCGGGTGTCTTATTGCCCGGGCTGGACGGCCTCTCCGGCGGTGTGTTACTGCCCGGCATCACTTGTGCCTCTGGTAGCCTCTCCGGCGGTGTGTTACTGCCCGGCATTACTTGTGCCTCTGGTAGCCTCTCCGGCGGTGTGTTACTGCCCGGCATCACTTCTGCCTCTGGTAGCCTCTCGGCCGGGCTGTTATTCGCATTGGCATTTATTTCCTTATTGAGAGTCGATGTCTCGGTGTTGTTGCCCGTAGAAGTCCACTCCACGTACAGGCGGACTAGTCCATTTGTGCCTTGCTTGCTCTTGTGAAGTATAAATATTGACTCTACGTCTTTATCGTCTTCAAGGAGAAATGTGTATTCTTCAGATTCAACATGATATGACAAAGTTAATGTACCAGGTGTAGACTTAAGCGGTAATCTTTCTTCGACTAGCTGCAACAGTTCTAGGTACTTTATTCGTGTATCTATAGGCAGGAGCTTCCGTATCCCGCCCACGTACTTACCAGAATCCGTCAAAACTCCATCGTAGTGTAAACAAAGAACTATCTTCTCCATCCGTACCTGCCATTAAAAACCCGTCATAAGTTACAAATCCGTGAGACACGATATATTGAAAACCGTATATGAGTGCATCGTATATGAGTCGTGTTTCATCAAACACGACTATGGTAACAGTCGTGTTGTCGACGACACGACTGTAACAACAGTTGAAAACTTGCTACGTTTTCAACTTTCTTCTCTGGAACCAACTTTCAACATATAAATCGTCGTATTTTAACTTCACCTACCAGTTTTTCGATGTGCCTTGCCTCCGTTGAAGTTGTTTTCCAATACCCGATCTTTCCCGCTCCTTTTCCCGCTTGTTGCCGCGAAGATGACCTTTTCGGACTTCGACGACGCCGGCGCCGGCGATGATATGGGCGGAGCGGCCGGACGGAACGCCTTCTTCTCCGACTAGCGGCAGCTTCTCCGGGTACTCGCTCCCTTTCCGGGTAGTCGCTCCCTTTCCGGGTAATATGGAAAACCAAAGTGTGTGTGCCTTATACCTAAACCTAAAGGCATTTTGGGTACTTTCCGGGTCATATGGAAGGAAGAAAAGGATTCCGGGTAATATGACAAACCGGTGTTTGGCGCCAGGTCTTATTTGGCTTACATGAGGCCTGTTCAAATTGTAGCCATTGGATCTTGATCTGATAGCTACAAAGCTAAGTGATGGTCACGCTCACCTTCCACTGACCATCGTTGGATCGGAATCTAACAACCCAAAAGACTGTTCTCATACCCTTTATACGAGAACGATCTCATGTAAACCAGTCTCATTGTAAATAACATAGCAACGGACAATGAAAATTGCATAGCCAGAAAGCACCAAGCACACACTAAAGTTTGCACATATAAGCATAATTATGAACACATAAACATAGAAATAGGCTATATATATAAACATATAAACGAAACTCATCTGTAAAAGGACAACCTACTAGCTTACAAAAAAGAAAGGTGGCCATATGTATATCAAACACAAAAATACGAATTAATGCCAAAAAACATATAAATACAAACTGAATAGACATTTGGGAAAGTAATGTGAAGGGGGGGATTAATCTAATGAACACAATCGACCACTGGCTGAGTGCTGCCCTAACTCGACTCCATTAGAGGTGTAAACGAACAGGCACATGCGGATAAGCTACGTCCGTAACCGTCTAGTCATATTAAAATTAGGTGTCCGTCCATCCAGACACCCCTATGTGTCCGTTATGGACACGGATCATTTGCCTTAAAAATTGTCACGGACACAGACGGCTCTGGACGTGGTTGCACCCTGTCTGCAACCACATCCGATCATATGCCGGACGACCAAATCTATCCGTATCCATGACGGACAAATTTTTATGTCCATTTAGACACTAAAACGGACACGAACATCCAGACACCGTTTACACCCTAAACTCCGTGCATCCATTGACGACCCAATTATCTTGCTGCAGTGGCTCGCAGGACCCAGTGAAATTGTGCTCACTCGAAACATTCTCAGTTAGCGAAATGGTGGTTCTACAGGCTTAAATGGGGGCAAAAATTCTGAGCATCAGGATTCATTGATTCCTAATTTTGGGGGAAATTGGTAAATAAGTGACCACCCAACTAAGCTGAGCCAGTAGTTTCACACGTATTGCACTCTGACATTGTACGTTAGTGGCTATTAAAAGATGATGAATGACGGCAATCTATTCGGTCAGAACTTCGGGTCCCACATTTGTCTAAATGGAAACCACAAAACAAAAATGAGGAGAGGAAGCAACAGTTTTTCACAATCACCTTAAGATGTGAAGCTTTTAATTATGAGCCTTATAGGCTTATACTATATATAAGCACTAGTTGGTAACATCAATTCTTTCTCGTTGAAACCCACATCAGAGATTTATTATTCACCGGCATTCAAAAACAAGGTTTCCTATTTGCGGCAAGAACAAAATGGTATGTTATATGTTCAGTAATTGGCTCAGTTTCTGCTCTATCATCCCAAGAAAGTGCATCTGTTCTATAGAAGAATGGAGACCAAGGAGCCAGTCGAACAGAAAGAACCAGTCATACTCATCCCATAATGTAGTTAAGTGATTTTATGCAAGAGGGCAGCGATATAAAGAAACAGGAAGTTAATAAAGTCAATTCATAGGTAGACCAAACGTCTTTATTTCCCATCTAGAATCGGTAGAACACAAAAAAGTTGCAATAATTGTCTTACCAGTCATGAGGCGAGGTACTTCCCCTGGCACCTACCGCAATAAAAATAAATTTATGAGCAGCTGCAATATCTGATACGCACCTCTCAAGTCTCAACAAAGAATAGAGATCCAATCTTAAATACGTCACTGATTCATCTACGCTTCCAAATCTAGGTAAAAGAATTGAAAATACAAGATCAATTAGCTCAAACCAGGTTAGAACTTATAAGTGAAACACTAATTTTAATGAAGAAAAAAAGGGAACCACGTGAACGCACAAAGATTCAGTTGACATAAGCTGAGTAAATTAAAAAGCTTCATGTAAGCAATAGTAGCCTTCAAAACAATGAATTGATGAGATTTACCATTTGTTGAGCTCTCATAACAGTGAAAAATGAGTAAAACACAGTCTATACGGATTCAAGCCTTTCACTATGGTGATTATAAGCTGATATATATTTATATCTTCTGTGTTTAATCTGCTTGCTTTTGTCGGTAGCCGCTCTTTGCGAGTTTCTGATTTCTTTTCTCTTAAATAATGTCAAGGATCTTCAAAGAAATATGCTCACGGTTGGTGTTTGATTCCCTGGCTTCCTACTGGCCGTCGAAATCAGATCCTCTCCTATTTGTCGATTCTTTTAACTGCCGATAAGTATAAGAAAAGCCAAAAAAATGCCGGGACGTCGTCCAATAGAAAGGGAAAGGTTCTATCTAAACCCGGTCGGAACAACGAACCAGTAACGGCCCGACCCAGTTTTGGGCTAATCCAAATGGTTTGAACGTTTTTAGGCCCTGTTTGGCTCATCCTTTGAAGTTTAAAGGGTAAGCTAAAATGTCCCATTCTCCCTTTCCGTCCTTTATGGTCTTAAAACCCGGAAAGAGCCTTTCCGGGTGGAGGAACCAAACGGGGCCTTAATCTTTTGGTATATAAAAGGCAAGACAATAAGCTAAATAGTTGTTTGATAAATAAATAAAAAATAAATGAAAGTGTTAGGCTTGTTTATGTAATAAAATATAAAGTGGCCCAACTATCTAAATTGACACTGATTTGGGCTTTTAGAACTGTCTAGATAATGGGCCTGAGTTAGAATATTTATTAAGTTGTGGTTTTAAGTGGCAGATCTGAACCATTGGATGACATATTGATGAACGGTCAAGATTCTAGGGTTCTTAATAGTGGTGTACTGGTTTAGTTATAAATACACCATTAGTCATCCTAATACGGTGTCTCAAGTGAGATTACTCTTAGCCAAGTTCTAAACAGAAATTCATTGTTGGTTGAAGACGATTAACAGAAAGAAAGGCTCCAGGTATGCCTATATCTTTTGCATTAAGTTCTATCACAAAGGGCTGTATGGCTCTAGAGATATTTAAACCCTTAACCCAATAACCTCTTATGGAATAATACTACCCTATGTTATGTCGCCCACAATTTCATCCACGGGGTGGAATTTCCAAGGGAAAGTGGGTGATGTAATATTGTCATTTTAGGCTTGCCACATCAGCCCTGTGGATGAAATTGTAGGAAACTTAATGTAGGAAAAACATTTTTCCTTCTTCTGACTTGATATCACATTGAACAATGAACAAGGAATGTACTATCAGAGATATATCGGCCATCTAACGATATAAAATATTAGAGATAGTATGTAGAACAATATCGGTAGCTTACAAATTATATTATTAGATATTACCACAGCTTAAGATTTTAATTGATTTTTTAACATATATATATAACAATTATACTTTATGTAAATATCTTTCTAACGATTATACTTTTTATTGATATATTATTTGCCCATTATCTAGTTTTTATTTGAAAACATTGTACTAATTAATTTTTTATTTGACAATAATGTAATTTTAATAATTGAGTGCATATATCAATAAATGAAATCGGTTAATATAGTATGTTGTGATCTTTACCAAACAATGTTATTTATGCTTTTCACATATCGCATATTACAGGTAGGTAAGAAAATGTAAGCCCATCAAGGCACACTAAAAATTTGACTCTTTATGTCCCAAATTATTTGCTTATTTTAAAACGAAAATGAATTAATTTTATACTTGTTTTATAATATGGATAGCTAATAAGGTAATTGAATAGCAAGGAAAAAAACAAGATGGAAATATATCAAGTCACATCATGTCCCCTTGTGTCCTACTTTTTATTGTCAAAGTAAGTAAATAATCAAAAGTTGGATATTGTAAAGGTAAATTATGTGGCAGTAGCACATGAAAAAGGTTTAGACATGCAAATCAGATTGGAATATCGGCGAAACACCCGTTATATCGGCGAGTTTTGAAAAACTGACAAAACCAAAAATGGAGGCATATCAGCGAGACAACTTTCCATACAATGAACCATGACCCAAAACAACTCCCTCTGATGAAACCAAAAAGGCAAAAAGAAAATATATACAACCCAGCCCTTACGAATACGATCAGATGCTCCCTTCTTGTAACATCCACATGAGTGCCTCCAATCTGCACCATCACCTATCTTCTACGTCCGCTTCCTCCAATCTCCCCCAGTTGTCTAAAGGGAAGCATTGAAGTACAAAAATTTTCATTAGCAATGCTCATATTTTCTTGTATTTTTAAGATTTGTGTTTTACTCTATTGTGCCTTAGTTGCAGGTCTTGGCCTATGTTAGGGAAAAAAAAGTTAAAGATTACTTATTTGTTGACCCCCTTGGATTGCTGGCGTATGAGCTGCAAATGCATTAAAAACTAAAATATCTGCACCACACTGGCATGCTCTCTGCCCTCTTGCCCAATCAGTTTTTTTGCCATTGACCTCAAAGAATCTCGTCCATATTAATTAAAACCATTCTAGAAACACACAATTATGAAATTGGTATTTGCCCGATCTTATGAAGTTTGCTAGTGAGGTATGGAGTGTGACGTCCTATGCAACGGATATGCTTTTATTTCTTACGTGCTTGCTGTCATATGTTCGATTTGTTCAATACTGTTGGTGTTTTGATGCGACTTTCTTTTTTATATATATTTTATTTATTGCATTGAATTGTATCGGGATGTATACTTTTGATGGCTAATGAAGTTGTTTATGCCCTCTAGGACTTTTGCATAAAAAACACAGAAATGTGTGCGCGCGGGCGTGTGTGTTTGAGAGGGAGAGAGAGAGTCATTTGTTGGACAGATTAGCTTGTATAGAAGAACGATTGTGGTAAAGGACATGCAATAAACGTGAATGAGGAAAGATGTGGTTGGAGGCTGTATAGCGTCTAATTTGGTCAATCTATCTACTCTAGTTTTATGCACTGATTGAGAAATGAAAACCAGGATTTCATACTTACGCCTAATTAATTCTGGTCACATTTTGCGTCCTTAACCTCTTCTCATTGCAAACAGACAATTGCCATTTGCCAACATGAACTTGACAAAAAGAGCCCCTTCCCATTCCCCAATTCTCATGTTGTTGTCAGCATTGTTTTTGTTCCATTGGATGTTCTCCTTTTTTTACATATACAAATTGGATGTAAACCTCACATATTTTTTTTTGGCAGCGGTTGTCCTCAATATTAAATTAGCCTTCTTTAATAGATTTCGAGATTTGATATTTTGGCCCCTGCCTGGAAATTGTTTAACTTTGGCTTGTTGAAGATTGCTCTCATTCTGTTTGTGGTTTGTAAAGATATGTGACGAATCTGAGCTTCGGATATCCTCGTGTACAGAAAGAAAACTGAAGAGCTAACAGAGATGGCTTAGGTTCATGCAAGCTACATGAGAATGATCTTATATAAACTGGTGCACTTCAAATAAAATCAACACGAACTCGATCAGAGGATATGCTATTGCTCAATGATTTGAGAGATTTTGAGAAAGAGAAATAGTTTTTCATGTTTTTTCTCTCTCTGTGTATCTTCTTTTATTTTACTTTCACTATTTATAAGAGAACTCTAATAGGTTCTTTCTGGAATGAAAGAACGCTACTTTTGAAAAAAATTGCAAAATTTAAACTTTGCCGGTGTGATCGATCGTTTTAAAAAAAGATCAATCATGACTCACTTTTGCAAAATCACAGTAAATACGATCAATTGTTCTTAAGGTGATCGATCGCTATCCCTTCTGCGATCGATCGCGGATGCAACTCTTTAATTTCAAGTCACTATTATTTGCAACAGAAATGTCGTTGTTCTCACTTGTCTCGCGGACTTGTGTGCTTATAGGGTAAAGGATATTGATTCAGGGAGCGATTAGGATAGGGCGGAGTATGATGATGTCGTGGTTTCGAAGCTAGATCCTAACGATGAAAAGTGTTTTGAGAGGATTGAAGAATTCATTCTAGGTCATATGATCTAGTGGCAGCCTTTTTTCTGGCCATTTACATGTACTCTAATGGGTAACAAGGATTAGTACTGCTGCGATTACAAAAAAAACTACCAAGTAGGCTCTATTTAGACATATTTTGCCATTGAGGAGCTAAGTTTTTTTTAACGTTGGGATAAGAATTTTGCGAGCTCCTTAATTTTTTTTTATGTGATCTAAGAGCATGTTACTGAAGAAAAGATTAATGGATGGAGGATTTTTTGTTATTAGCACATTGATGATGTTTTTGTTTACTTTTACATGATGCAATAGTTGGCCAGTTGGAGAAATTAAAAGTTGATCAGAGCAAATTGTATTTAAGGAAGTATGGATTGACATTGACTGGGAAGAAGGAGGATATTGCCCGAATTAAGGAGCATCTCGAATGTGTATTCATTTCTCACTGAACTTGTAACTTCTTGTTGAACTCTATGGATAAAATATACGTAAACAGTTGTTTCTTAATCTTGAAATCTGGATGTCATTTTCCATGGTCTCTTACTCAACCTGCCCAATTTCTGGGACAAAATTGAATCCTCTTTATTTATTTACTTTAATGTATATGACTAACTAGTTAGCATTTTCTGGATATATTGGGCCTAAGTTCATGTTTGTTGTTGTCCCCATTATATGTTATTCCTTGGACTAATCTATCAGGCGCATAAATTGTAAGATGATGATACCGCATTCTATTTGTGATGTCGTTTCAGGGTCAAGGATAAATATCATGTGTCTAGCTTTGTTATAAACTGCAAAGGTGTAGTTTATAAACTCTTTACTGATAAACTCTGGTGGAACATGTACATATTGCAATTATGCTCCAATAAAGACTAATCGTAGAATCACCAAATCACTTTTTTCCATATTCGAAGAAAGTGTAGATATATTTGTCTACTCTTTTGTTATAGCACTTTGACAAGCACCGTGTTCCTATACAGGTGATGCTTGCACTGGGCTTGAGAAGCACTTAAGAGGTAACCTTGCTAGATCTTATAGAGATACAACGCTACAAGGGAAGGAAATGCGGAGTAAACATTCCTTGCGAAGGTAGTGATACTTTTGTTTGAATATATATTTTATTTCTTTTCAGCTCTTTCTAATTCATTGATAGAATAGCTATCAAAATATTTGAGATAGAGCTTCTAAGAAAAAAATGTATGTATCTGGCAAAAAGAAATGATCCACAGTAGTGTACAACCATGCAGAGAGTTTATATCAAGTCGAGTTAATGAGAGACGCCTCATCACACTCGAAGGTTTCTAATTAAATTATAATTAGCAAACTTCAAAACCACCTTAACAACCTTACAACCACCATAAATCTTCATGCTCTAGGATCATGATCTGATGGCTGTCATTAATTTAGTTCAATTGAAGGAGATTCAATTGATGGATTTGCCCATAGAAATAATATGTATATTCTATACAACAGTAGGTGAAATGGGGTGTAGGTTTACATCTAGACTTGATATATCTTAGGTGGTACTCTCATGTTCAACTTTTTGAGGCTTACTTTTGTGGGGCCATCATCAGAGGAGACTATGGGACGAGTGGCGATGAGTATCATACAAACATGCGGTTAGAATCCTTAGGAAGTACGATGAGGGGCCTAGATTGACGAGTGAGACCGACTCATCTAGGCTGATCATAGATTTAACCCCAAATTAACGGCTGAAATATGATGAGGCTCAATAGATGGGTACTACTACTACATACTTGAATAATCCGAATTTGGTAGACCCCTCATCAAAGGGGATTTTCAAGTCCTAATTGGTTCCATTTCCACACTATTTTACACATCTAGGAAGTGCCATGATGAAGGGGGACCAAAACTAAAAATGGGCCAAAAATTCTTGGTGCTCCCATTTAGCGATGTTATGCCGGTTCTGTTGGTCCCACTCTAAAAAATTATCGATAGGACCCATAATTTTTAAAATCAACGTGAAAATGTCTTTTCTCTGGTTGAGCTGAGATCACCCTTTCACTTATATTTACCTTCACAATATTGTATGCCCTATCTTCACGAGATTGTGTATGTCCACTTTTGGGTGTGTTTGGTGAGAAGTCAATTGTGTTTTACTCTGTCATCACTTACAAAAGCGCATCTGTTCTCTATCCCAAATCGATAATTCTTTGCTTAAATTTTACGTTGTGGTTACATCACTTTTTTATCAACAAATCAATTGTCTTTTCTGCAAATATTTCAGGATACTGAACAGGGCAAATAGTGAAAAAGAAAGAGCAAATGCCAAACTAGTGGGCATGTCTGAAGGAAAAGGTTTTCAAGATCAAAATATGTCACGTAATAACGCGTTCATAAACACATTTTCTGCCGGAGCTCACGAATTAGCAGCAAACTGCACGCTCCCCAACCCACCTGCAGTAAGCAGTTAAAAGATGCCAAACAATCACCAGTCTCCGCATATCCCTGCATTTCAACAGTTCGGAAGACCTGTTACTACTCAAGTTTCGAATCAGTATGATATTAGGCATCAACGACAACTGCCAACAAGACAACAGCCAAGTTCAAACAGGAACCAGTGTTATAACAGGCAACCCTTCAGGAATTCTGGTTGTTCCTCTATTCATACCAGGCAGCCATTTACAAACTTGAATGGTTCCTTGTTGGGAGAACGGCCAAGACCATTGCAGCAAATTAGCTGCCGATATTACCAGCAAAGCAGCTGCCGCTATGGAGATGCATGCTTGATGGCGCCGATTTGCTGGAGTTTACAGAATTTAAAAAGAGTCGGCAGAAAACAGAGGCATAAAAACATAGCATCGTGGAAGAATGGAAAGAGTGAAATTACGAAAGAAGACACGGTGGTTATAGTTAGTTAATGTAGTAGTCAGGGGCATTTAAGTGAAGTGAAAATGGAAATGTATGAGTAAGACACGACAGTTAAAATTTGTTAGTGTTAAAACTGGGGCCATTTTAGTAAACTTATAAATACACTATGCTATAAAAAGGCCTGCGAGCCATAGAATTGGATAGCTTAGATTTGATTTTGAAATTATAAATTATCTAGGCTCCAGAGTGGTTTCTCCTCATTGGTGAGTGGATTCTCGCCTTTCATCCTTTGTATTTTGTTTTGTAATCTTCAGATTTCAGTAATACAAGTTGAAAACAGAGCAATTCGCTCTCATATATTTCCCAATTCGTGTTTGTAAAATTGTATATGTAAGGAATTACTGTTCTAGACAATTTTGCTGCATCAATTTGGTATCAGAGAGAGTTGATTTGCATACAACCATGGCTGCAAGGGGTTTTAGTGGTGAACTGGATGTACAATAGCAGATATTGGTTACGATGCAACAAGTCTTATAGAAATTAGGCAACAAGTCTTACAGAAATTAGGCAACAAGTCTTACAGAAATTAGAGCAAATGTCTGTTGGAATGGCACCTCCGCAAATTTCGGTCACAGATCCGAGAAATACGGCTGCAAACCAAGGTATTCCATCTGGATCTATTAGAAGGGGTGTAAGAACATATCATTCCAATAGTGAAGAATCAGAAGAAGATGATGGCATTCCTGAACCACAGTTGAGATTTCAATATTCTCGAAGAAATAGGTCTGACAGAACAGCTAATCATCCATGACATGTGAATAGAGGAGAAGAAGCTGGAGGTATGCCATAGAATCTTCATCATTTTTGACCTAAACTTGAGCTACATGAATTTGATGGAATGATGCACATGGAAGACTTTCTCGATTGGCTTGTTTCTGTTGAAAGATATTTTGATGGAATGGATGTTCCTACTGAAAAACAAGTTAAGGTTGTGGCTTATAAACTAAAAGGAGGAGCATCTGCTTGGTGGGATCATGTACAAATGGTAAGGAGGCAAATAGGCAAATCTCTAGTTTGGAGTTGGAATAAAATGAAGCAATTGTTGAGGTTTCAGTATTTTGAACAAGTGTTGTTTCAAAAATATAAAAATTGCAAGCAATGAAAAGGATTGTGCAAAAGTATGTACAAGAATTCCAAAAACTGCTCGTAAGAAACCATGTGAGGGAATCAGAATAGCAACTTATTGGCAAGTTTATCAATAGGTTGCATTGGAAAATCTAAGAGAAGATCGGACTTTAGCATGTGTACACTCTATCTAGAGCCATTCAGTTAGCTTTGAAAACATAACAGTAGTTCGAAACCCATAAATCTTTTGTTCAGGGCTCTAACAGGCAAGGGACAAGTTCCTATTCTAATTCCAAATTCAGAACTTTTATGATGGACACTAATGAGCCTCCAGTTGTGACAAAGCCTACTGCTGAAGTTAAAAAATTTGTTGAAAAATAGGAAAATCAGTATGCAAAACCAAAGTTATAAACTTGTTACAAATGTTTACAACCATGGCACATTTCTAGTGAGTGTCGACAAAGAACTAGTTATCAGTCAGCACGAATCTCAAGATTATGCTAAAAATACTTCCTGTGAAGAGACAAATTTACCTATTACTATGGTGGAAGCAGATGAGGGGGAAGACTATGACACTATAGTCAATTCTCTGTTATTGCAGAAACTATTGTTAATGCCAAAACAGGAATATCAGTATCAGAGAAATCAAATTTTCATTACAAAAGGCACTGTTCAGAAATATGTTTGTAATGTTATAATTGACAGTGGAAGTTGTGAAAATCTGGTTTCTCAGCAGCTAGTGAAGAAGTTGAATTTGCAAACTGAACCTCATCCTAATCCTTATACATTGGGTTGGATTAAACATTGGGTTGGATTAAACAAGTGGGAGCTCTTAAAGTGTCTGAGAGATGTAAAGTCCCTTTTTCTATAGGAAAGAATTATCAAGTTGAGCTAGTTTGTGATGTGGTGGATATGAATGCTTGTCAGATTCTATTGGGCAGACCTTGGCAATATGATGTTAATGCTCAACATAATGGCCATCAAAACACTTATACTCTTGTTCATCAAGGAAGAAAATTGGTGTTGCTGCCGAAGAAACTGTATGCACCTCAACCAAATTATTCTGTTAACTGTGGTCAGGTATTGTTAGTGACTAATTTGCAACAGGAGCTGAAAAATGGGGAAGAGCTCTATGCATTGGTAGTAAAAGAAGCTACTATAGTTTTTGTTGTGCCTATTCAGTTACAAGCTTTATTCAAACAGTTTGAATCCATAATGCCTGAAGAATTGCCTAACTGTTTGCCACCTATGCGAAATATTAACATCAAATAGATTTGATTCCTGGAGCAAGCCTACCTAATCTACCTCATTATAGAATGAGTCCTCAGGAAAACAAGATTTTGCAAGGACAGATGGAAGAATTGCTAGCTAAAGGATTGATCAGAGAAATTATCAGTCCTTATGGAGTTCCAACATTAAAAAAAGATGGAACTTGGAGGATGTGCATCGATTGCAGAGCCATAAACAAAATCAATGTGAAGTATAGGTTTCCTATACCTCAATTGGAGGATATGTTGGACATGTTGGAAGGATCAAATATTTTTTCTAAGTTGGATATGAGAAGTAGATATCACCAAATTACCATAAGGGAAGGAGATGAATGGAAGACTGCTTTTAAAACAAAAAAAGGACTTTATGAGTGGTTTGTGATGCCTTTTGGACTTACAAATTCTCCCAATACTTTCATGAGATTGATGAATCAGGTACTAAAACCTTTCTTCCACAAATGTGTAGTTGTTTATTTCGATGATATATAGGTTTACAATAGAAATGAAGAAGAACATTTGTCACATTTGGAAGATATCTTCAAAGTATTGCAAGACAACTCCCTATTTCTTATTTCTTAATATAAAAAAGTGCAGTTTTTTCCAAACTGAATTGAAGTTTTTGGGATTTGTTGTGGGAGTACATGGCATTAGTGTCGATTAGTCCAAAATAGACACTATCATGTCTTGGCCAGTTCCAAAATCTATGAAAGACTTGAGGAGTTTCCTTTGTTTGGCCACTTTTTATAGAAGGTTTATTCGAGGTTTCAGTACTATAGCTGCTCCACTTACTGAATGTTTGAAGAGAGACAAATTTGATCGGACAAAAGCAACTCAAACCAATTTTGAACAGCTGAAATGCAAATTGTCTTCAGCTCCATTGTTAGTTCTTCTATGTTTTGATAAAGTATTCGAAGTGGAATGTGATGCCTCCGAGGTGAGAATAGGAGCTGTACTGTCACAAGAAAGAAAACCAGTAGTATTTTACAGCTCCAAGCTAAATGAAGCTAGACAAAAATTGTCTGCTTACAAGCTTGAATTCTTTGCCTTAATTCAAGCTCTTAGGTAATGGAGACATTATCTAGTTCAGAGGGAATTCATTTTACATACTGACCATCAACCACTTAAATTCATTCAATCCTCTAATAAATCTGACAGGATGTATGCCAGTTGGATTGTAGAGTTGCAGGAGTTTGTATTTTGTTATCAAACATAAATCAGGGCAGTCTAACATAGTAGCTGATGCTCTTAGTAGACGATACACTCTATTGTCCACCATGCAAGTACAAGTATTTGGACTTGATGATATCAAAAGTTTATACCCTGCTGATCCTGAATTTGGATAAATCTGGCAAAACTGTTCTAACAAACAATTCCATCATGAGTTCACTATATATGAAGGATTTCTGTTCAAGAATAATAGGTTGTGTATACCAGACTATTCTTTGAGATCGACTTCAGGTTATTAAAGAAACTCATGCAAGAGGATTGGGTGGACATTTTAAAAGAGATAAGACAACACATTTAATGCTTTCTAAGTTTTATTGGAAGAAAATGAAAAGGGATGTTCGAAAATATGTGCAGCAGTGTTTCATCTGTCAGCAAAGTAAAGGAAACATTCAAGACACTGGATTATATATTCCTCTTCCTATTCCTGACACTCCTTGGATTAACATTACTATGGACTTTTTGCTAGAATTACCTAGAACTGTCAAAGGGTTTGACTCCATTTTTGTGGTGGTAGATCGGTTTTCCAAGATGGCATATTTCTTGCCTTTTAAAAAAACCAATGATGCAACAGTTATTGCAATACTGTTCTTTAAAGAGGTGGTTCGATTACATGGTTTGCCCAAACCATTATTTCAAACAGAGAGTAAGTTTCTCAGTCATTTCTGGAGAATGTTATGGAAGAGACTAGGTACTGCATTGCAATTCAGTTCTACATGCCATCCACAAGCTGATGGCCAAACAGAGGCGGTTAACAGAGTCTTAGGCAATCTTCTTAGATGCCTTTCTGGGAGATAACCTAAGCAATGGGATCTATTTATTGCACAAGCTAAATTTGCCTACAACTGTTCTCTTAATAAGTCCACTGGATATTCACCTTTTCATATATTATATGGTTTTAATAAATATAAATATTATATTTATTTTCAGATATTATATGGTTTTAATCCCCGAAATCCATTTAACATGCTGCCACTGTTTCAGTTTCTTAAAGTCCCCAGGACTGTCACAGACAATTGGCTCGATTGCTTCCATCTATGCTACTATGTCAAAAAAAAAGTTGGCTCATATTGTTTACGTTTTGCGTGTCTTGACCATTCCATTCTCTATGATAATTTTATGAAAAATTAAAAGTGTTCCCCCAGTCGGTAAATTAAAAACTCAGCCATGCGGAAATATTGGCAATCCAGGTACTTCATGTACCAAAAAAATCCAGGTACTTCCGTCGTAACAAATCGTTTTGTGTTGCTTACTTTGTTGGTCTCTCGACGTCTTGAGACTTCCCTTTCTGCTATGCCACTTGTAATACCACTTTCCCGACACTTACTCCTCAAACGCCAAACCCCTAGACTCATGGAAAGTATCTCCACCAAATTTCTATTCTTTCTGTCCGACTTTGGTGATATGTCATAGCCTTTTCTATTATCTTTACCTGTACTCACTAGTCCAACTTTCAAATGCCTGCTATGAAAACTTTTATGGTTGAAAGTGTAATACAGAAGACAAAAGGATAGATAACATGAGATTTGAGACTTGAATTTATTGTTTTAGCTTCCACTGCTTTTAGAATTTTATATCCATTTCAAATTAGACTTCTCATACAAGAAGAAACAACTGGAAGTTTCAACACCTACATTTCTTTGGCACCCTATATCAGCACAATCAGGCATCACAACCAACTCTTTCAAAAGCAGACAATTTTCTTTAGGATGCCAATACAAAGTGATCCTGACCCAATTAAGAGCTTAGGGCTGCCATTACATCCGATGCTCTCAGCACGATGTACTCTGAACCATCGCTGCCTTTAAATTCACTACCTGCAAACTTGGAATACAATACTGTGTTTCCTGGAGCCACCGAGAGTGCCTTTCTATTCCCCTCCTCATCCAAAGGCCCGGGCCCTACTGCAATCACCTGCGTTGCCAGCCTATGTCTGTTAGAGAAACATATATAGAACAAATAAAAAGCAAACTGTAAAAAGTCTCCAAATCCAGCATAAGGACTACAAATTACCATCCCGATAGAAGGCTTTTCTTTTGTTGCCTCTGTCAGCAACAAGCCACCTGCAGTCTTCTCTTCAGCTTCAGCAACCTGAGATTGCACGACACAGAGATTATGAGAAGGGCACCTAACAAACCTTTCTTATTTATTAAATTCTCCCACCAGTCACTTTTAATAGATACAGTTTTTTTTCAAATGAGCTGATAGAATAGGTCGATTTCCAATTTTAGATGAACATAACCCAAAATCTAAAATCTTATACACATCAATGTGCAGAAAAGCAGGAATGAGAACCTCAGCCTCCCACATTATCGTCAATAACCTAATATTTTCACTTTCTTTAGAATTTTAAAAGTACAATTACAAAACTTACATACTCCCTCTGTCCCATATTAAGAGTCTTTGATTTTCAAAATGAACTACTCATCATTATGAAAAACCAAATAAGACTCTTAAAATGGGATGGCGGGAGTAATATGCTTTCTCAAGAAAGGCCTAGGTTTTTGTACCACAAAATAAAAGCTTTAGGTAGCTAGGTTCTTGTACCAAAAAACAAAGCCCGAGGTTCTGTTTCTTCTATGGTTATATGCTCTTTTATTTTAATCCTTGGAAACAAAACTGCTTGCCATGGGTATTAATCCTAGGCCTTCATACCAAGTGAAATAACAATACCACTATGAAATAAGCTACAACCGTTGTTTCCGTAAGAAATTCATGTAGTATCTGTCAGAGCCATTTTTTTTGTAGGCAATGCTGACAAAAAAAACACTCTGGACAGTATTCAAAAAGGTGTTGAACGCTAGCATTAAGAGCTGAGGTGCAATCAGACCATGAGGTGCACGCCTGTTGAGGTGTGTCCTCGCCTCAACGCAAGGATTTTTCCAATTTCCTAATACTTTTTCCACAACATTTGTTTTCAATTCAATATCCTCACCTTAATAACTCCAATATTGTATGACTATCTACCAATATAGATTGCATTTCTTTCACTTATCGGGACCAGATCACACCATTATAAAAGTTTGGGAAAGGAAATGTCGTGACAAACCTTGATCAGAATGCGATCATTAAGAGGCTTCATATCTTTCACATCCTCAGTCTCAAGAATACCCACTATGTCATCCTCTTTCAGCAAGATATGATTGGTGCCATTGAATTCCACCTCCGTGCCAGCATATTTGGTGTACACGACTTGCGCACCAGTCTGCCCCATAACTCATATCAGCAAATTTACATGCATCTAAATAGCAAACCACTCGTATCATTTTAAACAAATAGTACAGCAGTAACATTTATCTGCAGATACCAATGCAATTCTACAACTAGACATCAATAACATCACGATTGCAGACAACAATTAGCTGGATGAGCTATATATTGACAATGATCACGTATACCTGAACACTAACGTCCACCTTGTTCTTCCCAATAGACCTTCCATCACCGACAGCAACCACCTCACCTCCTTGAGGCTTTGTCTGTGCATTGCTTGGAAGAAGAATACCCCCCAGAGTTTTCTCCTCGACGGTCTTGATCTTAATCAATACTCTGTCACCCAATGGTTTAATGTTCGTGTACTGATCCAAAAACATAAACGAAACCAATTCAATCGAAACCATTCAGGGTATAAAGAAACGCTAATTTGCAATTAGCAATCTCTAGAGCATCATACAACCAAAATAATATTTTGAATATCTATGATTGAGCATGGCTAGTAGCATATGGCTAAGTTGCGATGACACATCTACTGAAGTTATACGATGAAAGGAATCGTGAAGGAGAGACACAGAGAGGTGGGATTGACCTTGGGCGCGACGACGGTGGCGGCCTTGACGGAAAGGCCGCGGAAGGATCTGCGGCTAAGCCCGGCACTAGAAGGCCCAACAGATGAAATCTTGACCGGAGAAGGACGAAGACCTCCAAATGTAGGCAGGCTCTTGGTGGCGAAAGAGGAGCCGGCAAATTGTACGGTCGCCATTGACAGGACCTTCAGGAAAGTAGTAAGTCAGCTCAGAGGGCACTGAGAAAGCCCCCATAAATGGGATTCGCAAATGATTCATTTCCTCTTAAGTTATCAATATAAATCAAAGAAAAGGGAGAACAAGAGGATTGCAACTAACAATTTAGAGGCGATATCCTGAAAGATTGAAGCTTGGGAAGAGAGAGGTATGCTTCGTCGCACCTTCGCAGTCGCAGACTTGACTTGCCAAGACACCGCAGCTTAGTGAGGAGAAGATAAAAACCCTAACAACGTACATAAAAGGAGATGGGATTTTGGACGGCACACGAGGCTTCTAGAAGATTGTGCTAGGTTTGAAAGTGGGGCTCCTTTTAGAGTCCAATGGGCTAGTTAGGCCTCAAGATCCTAAACTCAATCATTGTACAAAACACAAGGGTCTCAATAACAGACAAGCTTCCAATCTCGCCTCATGCTAGCCCACGTGTGGATTTTTTTGATCCGTGAAAAAGTCTTTGATTTTTTTCATTTTTTGGCAATCTCCATTTATGTTTGGTAAACTTAAATTTTTAGCTAAACTCTTGCAGTTCGCGTATGCCACGAGTGGCTATGATATGTATTACGACCTTTTAAATAAGCCACTGTAAATTATATCCAAGATCAATTACTTCCCAACTGGTAAAAAAACAAGAACTTTTAGTTACTCCCACCAAAAAAGATGGGTACTTTCAACTTGTGCCGGAAAAAGAACGACCAAGTACTTCTGAAAGTAAAATGTGGCATCTAAGAATGAAAATTTCGAAAAAAAATGCGGCATCTAATGTGGAAGCTTGGGTAATTTCTCTATAGCTACAGCATAACTACTTGTGTGTTTTTTATAATACATAACTACTTGTGCGTTGCATAAAAGAAAGCATAACCACTCTAATGTTCGAGATTTCCCTTGCGTTTGTGTCGCCCCCCCTCTCCCATTCAAAAAAAGAAAAAAACGGTAGGTCGTCCCCAGCTCAATGCTTTTAGCCTTACCAATAAGTGTTTTTTTTGGTTGACTTGGATGGCCTATAGTCCCCTTTTCCTCTCTTTTTCCTTCTTCCTCCTTATGCTCCTTCTATTTGCCTTGTATTGGTTGAGGTTGCTGAGCGAGCCTAGCAGCTCAAGTGTCATGCGTCCTCGAGTGAATGCTTAAGATCCATGCGGTGGACCTCAATCTGTTGGGAAAAGACTGATTATGGTTACGACTATGAACTTGAAACTTTTATAACCTCACTAAAATATAGAGTAGTGCATACCTCGATCCTAGTCAATCTTTAAGCACTTACTTCAAATCCAATACGGATTTAATAGAAAGTAGAATTTTATATCTAGCGTCGAGTAAAGACAACGACAAGGTTTAACTATACAAGCTTTTGCAGAATGACAAGTTTTTTTTAAATTTCAGCAAAATGATAAGTTAAGTGCATGAATATGGTGAAAGTTCTGAATACACACAGAAATACCCTTGGCCATCGGAAAGGATAGTTGATCCCATTCCATCAGCACTAAAATGCGAGTTTCATCCAATAAAATAGAAGCGCCATTGTTACTCTTCAAAGTTGGTTTCACTCCATTTATAAAATGTAAGGAGAATGTATCCGTGACCGTGGTCCATGATCATGGTACCTAGGGGCCCAAGCATAGTAGATCGATAAACAAGTCAGATAGATAGCTACTCGGTGGTAGTAAGGCTTTGAAGATCCATCCCACTTTCCCAGATACCTCATCTAACACTTCGTTATCACCTGCCAAAGATAATACGGGCACGTGGGTAAGTGATAGGACCCCTAACATCGTATGCTCAAATTCCCTCAATACTTACGCGCCAGAATGCCATGTGCGAACCAAGCTTCGGATAAAAAGAGTCAACACGTTTGGAAAACCTTGGCCAATCCAAAGTGGTCTTAACCCCGGCTCGCATATATACTCTCAGGCTCAGCCGCCATCCCGCCAACACACTCATCATCAGCAGCGGCAAAGATCACCCAAACAACAAATAAACAGCTGCTGATCGAGGATCTGAGGAGGGGACGATGAGGCCGAGCACAAGTGGCAATCGCATCGGCGGGGAGACGCAGGATGAGCTGAGGTATAGGGGCGTCAGGAAGAGGAAATGGGGCAAGTACGTGTCCGAGATACGCCTTCCCAACAGCCGGGAGCGCATCTGGCTGGGCTCGTACGACACGGCCGAGAAGGCAGCCCGGGCCTTTGATGCCGCAATGTTCTGCCTCCGTGGCAATAATGGCAAGTTCAACTTTCCTGATGACCCTCCCAACATTGCCAGCGGCCGGTCCCTCACCCCCTCCGAGATCCAGGCCGTCGCTGCCCGCTTTGCCAATGAGTCCACTCCTGCTTCAGTAGCTGCCAGTGATAAGGACGATGGTGGCTCGACGCCAATGGATTGCATGTCGCACTCATCGCCGCCATCCTCCGGTTCGGACGGGGTATTCCCCTCGGGGAGCGACATGACGGTGGATTGGTCGTCGTATTTGGATTCGCTGGTGCCTCCGCCCTCGGAGGCCGGTGGGGGGAATCCGGAAATGGGTTCCTTCTTTGGCGAATTCCACGATTTTGGAGATGACATGTACCTGCCTCCTCCAGAAGTGGATCCAGGAACCACGGATAATAATTACAATTATTTACAGAATTCCTTTTTGTGGAACTTCTGATCAATTGACATTGCAGTGAAAAATAAGAAGAACACGAGAAAGTAAGTATCTACTTAGCTAGTTGCTATATAGGAATTAGTCCCGGCGTGTTTTATAGCTGGAGATGACTCAAGAATGGCCGGACAAGCGAAGTCGGAGACGGCCGAGAGCTTTTTTTTCGCCTTTTTTGGGCTAGCTATTTTTTCGCCTTAGTGTGTAATAATAATTGTATTGTCTCGTTGTATTCGAGGGTTGTGCAATTCCCCTTTGTGGAATTGCAATAAAAATATTAAATATAGAATGGAAGTGCAGCTGTTCTAGTCGTGCGTTCAGATTTAACAGTACCCCCTCACCATTACGAGGTCAAGCTACTGCATTTATCCCATTCTGAAGCGTATTGAAGCATTTCTTGCATTCGAGGAGCTGACATTGACGAGTCCAGTTTGCCGATAAAAATATTAAATATAGAATGGAAGTGCAACTGTTCTAGTCGTGCGTTCAGATTTAATAGTCCCTCACCATTACGAGGTCAAGCTACTGCATTTATCCCATTCTGAAGCATATTGAAGCATTTCTTGCATTCGTGGAGCTGACATTGACGAGTCCATTTTGCCGATAAGCTTTCATATGAAGCATTGGAGGATCTTAGTTCCTCCGGCTTTGTGGCCACCGAGGTAGGCCCTAGAACGGCCAGAGGCCCAGAGGAGAGCCATTCTTTTGGCGCATGTGCGCTTTTGCTCTCTGATAAGCATGACCTATGAAACAGTTTTATCACGTGGCTTTTATATTTTGCCCTTTTTGGCAAGTGGCAACATTATATTGTGCCCTTTTTTAGCAACATTATATTTTGCTTTTAGTATTTACCATCATTTTTCGTTTTGTCTTTCCTTATGTTTTTACGTTTTTACTTATTGAATATTTGGGGTTCCTAAATACGGAATCTCCAACAATAAAGAAAGGGCAATGTAGCAACCGATCTATTATTGACAATAGAGCTAGGAAGAGTCCGACTAACTCAGGCATGGAGTCAAACAGTTGTATAAATTGAAGTTTTTTTTTCCTTGGCGAGATGAACTTTTATTCAAGTAAACCCATCATCAGCATTAAAGTGGTGCCTCCTTTGTCTATTGACAGTTTGGGTAACTGTTGGCGCGTTGCGTGCTTTATTATACGTGTGTTCTATTTGCTCTGTACGCCTCCTGTAGCCGTTTGTGATATGTATAACAAGCTACCAGCGTAAATTTGCACTGATAAATTCATACCTTTTGGCGCTTCAGAGTTGCCAAAAGAACTCTCTCTCTCAGACTTGCTCAATCATGCATCAATGAAACCGACATTAAATTTTTAGGAAAAGGATTGAATAAATAATCCCTCTAGCTACCCCACATTAACAACTGCATTTGGCATGTATCAAAAAAATAACTACATTTAGCAAGGGTAATGATATTACTACTCAATTTTTCTACTCCATTTTCTTACTCCTTCACGCTGGCGCAAGTTGATTGTCACATAAGCCCATGAACCCGCTCCTAGCTACATGTTGTAATTTGATGCCACATAAGCAGAGTGTGAAAATGAAGTAAAGAAGTGGAGTATCCCTTTGGAAAAACTGTAGTTGCTCCATTACTCCGCCGAATAGGAATGTTGCAACTAGGATAGGAATCACTTTCTAGAATAGGGAACGTCAAAATCACAATGTGTCCGAGTGAAGTAAACCAGCAGCGACTCATGTACCGTCAACAAAAAGAAAAACAGTAGCGCCAGGCCACTTTCGCGAACCCCACATTTTGACAAGGGCAGTGATAACCCTACAGCAGATTTTTACACATTTTCATACACAGCTAATGTGTATAGAAATGAGTGGGTGAACTGATGTGGGGTGATGTAAGGTCACATCAGTGTACCCATTCATTTCCATACACATCAGCTGTGTATGAAAAATGTGTAGGAATCTGCTGTACAAATATCATTTCTCTTTTGACAATGGCTCTTGCAAACGAGCCAACGCGTTTGCACGGTGATCTCATACTGATCCTGTCTAGGTTCTGAATTCTGACCATCCAGAATACACGTAGACAATATAGAGTGCTCACTCGGCCACTTCTTTCCCAGAAATACCAGTGGGGCGGGGAAGCAATTAAAACACGGTGAGTCACCTGCGCAATGTATTTTGCCCGCCACACTCCGCTGCTATATATGCCCCAGCGTAGTAGTGCGGAGCACAAAGAAGGTTGTGCATTTTCTCTATATATTACTTCAAAATTTGTGCATTTCCGCTCTGTGCAGTATGACTGTGTTCTGTGCAAACCAAAGGTAATTAACTTACACTGCAGGTGCCTAATGCAGAAGAAAAAGAAACATTGCACTCCAGCAGCGAGTAGCGGCAGCAGCCGTTTTAGGGGCAATGGTTTGTTAATTTTAATGAATCTAAAGCTTAATTAAGAGATAATTTATTCAAACTTAATTGGTGTAAAATAAAAATGTTATTTGTTTGTTGAAGTGAAAATTCACAATTCAGTCTTAATTTGATGAATCTCTTCACGAGGAGATTCACAAATTAAGCATGACTCAAAGGAGAATCTTCTTTCAGGCTGAATTTTAAATTCAGCCCATATTCATTAATCAAATAGGATTTTCTTAGTTATCTCCAAATTCGGGCTGAATTTGCCGAATTTGCTACCAAATTTATGAAGCAAACCACCCCTTAATCTTCCGGATGGTGAGGATGAAGGGTACTGATGGAGGCCCTTCGATGCATTGTTGCAGGCTATAGCTTTTGTAGGCAAGCGGCTCACAACTGGATTCTAATCCTTGTTGACGATCTTCCACTAAATGTGAAACTGGAGTAATTTTACGTACAGATTCTATTGCATAAATATAATTGGAGCTGCATTTGGCGTACAAGGTGCATGGGCACCAACACAACGAAATGTCAAATTATTTGAATCATAGAATTGGATCGAATAGCGACCAGTGTTCAAAAATTCATAACTTAAACTCGGCTCCATACCATGGAGTGGAGTCGACTCGGAGTCACAATGGAGTCATGTAGTCCAATCATTCCATTTTTGGGAATAAGAACACATATACTCCCTCCGTTCCATGTATACATAGGAGAAAATTGCCATTTTTATTGGACCATGGGGCCCACAAAGAAGTCACGTGACTTTCTTCTTCATGATATCTCTTCCCACGCTACACGACGAAAACCACCCCGCTGAGTTGAAGCCTTTGTATCTTTCTTTTCTTTTTTAAGGAAAGAGACCATCGCCATCACCACTATGGCATCCTCAACAAACGCCAAGTTCCACAAGTGTCCAGCACCACCACCGATCGTGAGTAGGCCTAGTTGTTTAGCACTTCCTTTAGCTGCTTTGCTGCTGTCTCCGGGACCTTGATCGATATCTCTCTCATCGTCATCCGTCGGCTACCCACCCGGTGGAGCAGGCCGAACCAGCGGTTCCAACCCTCGGACTCTCCTGTGGGGCTAGATCTGCAGAGCAGTGGTGACGGGTTGACGACGTCGCCAATGTCGGGGGAGGAGGAGCTCGTCGTCTATCTCTCCATCGAAAAAATTTGGAAATTGGGAAGCAAATAAGACAGAATTCGGCGGAGAGAATGTTTGATCTGATTGGAGAAAATCCATTTGGAATGTAGGATTTTGGTGGATTACTCAGCACTTGACCTGACCACCGGCTCCTCCCCTTCCTCTGCCACCTCCATCTCTAAGCTCTGGACACAGTCGCTCGAGTTCTCAATGTACCTCAGCCAAACCAACTTCTGCATCGACGGCATCGAGGGCGGCGAGTTCGACTGAATTTGCTGCAATTTGGGCTTTCCCGGAGAGTGATGGAGAAGAAGAGGAAATCATATGATTAGGCCAAATGTACATGAGGTATGTTTGGTTAGATATTTTAGGAGTGAGAAATCTGGATTTTAGGGAAGAAGAATTTGGGTGTTTGGTTGAGAAGAAGTAACTTTTATGGAAGAATTAAGGGTTCTATGGCATGTTCCATAAATAAACATGAAAGACAAGGGAAATTAATAAAAAAATGCAGTTTCATGATTGAAACTGCATTTTTTTTAATTTCCCCTGTCTTTTTTACGAAATTACAACAAATGCCATTGAGAAAGTAAAAGCTGGATTCTTTTAGAAAATCTCATCAGAAGGAGATTTTCCAAAAGAAGTTATTTTCTTCTAAAATCCAGCCTCTTTTGAGCAGCCCAATAGGCCCAAAATATTTCGGAACAATTATAATTTTCAAATATACATAGCATTTCGAAAATGAGGGAGTACTAATCAAGAATAATGATAAATATGGAGCAATAAGCAGAAAAAGGGCAGGCTCCGTATTTAAAAGTCTACAAAATCATACTTGTACCAAATACAAATTAGTTAATTATAAAGATTAGTGTTAATAATTATGTAGATCCATCAGAGTATAAATGGATTAAAAAAAAGTAAATACACGTGCAATGCAACAAAAATAAATATGAAGAAACTGGTTTTTCTTCTTCGAGGCAAGATTAGATTCATTTTGGTAAAACACATCCTTGAATATCAAGATCACGTAGTCCTTGAGTGAAGAACCCATTTGAATGGGTGTGGAATAAAAAGAAATTAATGCACTTTATAATTATACAAGATGCTTTAGTTCAAAACTGCATTTACTTCATTTTCTCACTTTCCAATGGGGACTTGGGTGATTGAATGCAAGGGGAGAAAGAATATCTCTTGGGAGAATGAAATTAAATGTAGTGCCTTGATAATTGGGAATTTCCTTAAAAAATACAATAAATATATTTAATCGGGTCATTTACCATAAATAAAGTTTTAGTTAAATAGAATTTTAGATTAACCAGCTATTTGAATGACTCCTCAGTGTCACGAATTTGCTTTACTCAACGAGTTGACTCGGTGATTCAGTGGAGTCATTAGCCGTCTTGCAAGTTTGAGTCAGCATACGAGTTTGACTCGTTTTCATGATGAGCCTAGTTGACTCTAACAACTCTTTGGAGTCAAAACCATAGTTTTAAAACTATGATAGCGACTATGGGCTGGAGTGGAGAATAAGAACTAGTTCGAGGGAAACAAGTTTTTCTTTAGTGTTATTATTACTTTAAGGGAAGGAATCTAAAAAGAGTAATGTTATTCCTCCTACTTTTTTATGACGGCTAACCTCGAGTGCTAGTGTGGTGAAAGGAAGTAAAAAGTGGAGCCCACAACATTTTTATAAGAGGCACATTATGTAACACCCCAAAAAATTGTAAGTTGAAAAGTAATTGAAATTAAAATTATGTAACCATCGACACATTGGCATCGACACAGAATGTATTAACTCATTTTTTTATCGTTATTTGGACATCCTAGAGGATGAAGGGTGGTGGAAATTAGGGATTGAATGTCGGAGAAGAAAGAGAAGGATTCTTGATTTCTACTCATCGGATTCGACGTATGAAAGCTAATAACCATATATTTTGTGTTTTTATAATCAAATCAAGGACATCACGTTAGATTGTTGTATTATCCATGTTTGAATGGAAAAACATGATTTTTAGAATGAAAGTAGATGACTTGAATGTTATGTCATGATACAAAAATTTGTATACTCGATTATTATGTTATGAAAAAGGAGATACGATACAAGGAAAACTGATACCATACTTTAGTCTATGACATTACAAGACAAGGTAGAATTAAAATAAAAGTTTGAATTGCTTGGATGTAAACATGCTTGTTTCATGCTATAACAAATGGTTATATATGATTTTATCTTTGAAGAATAATCATAATGATGAAAATACGAAACATGCCTATCACTAATGTTTACTCTCCCCGACAGGAATAGAGCTCTTTATCTCATGAGCTTGTATATATGCGAAGGAATAAGCATATCAAACTTGTAACAAAGCTTGGCATAATCAGATACAAGTGCAAATTATTAGGCAGTTTAAAGTACATCTTTATCTATGTACCAAAATAGGCATGCAGCTTTTTGATAGAGGATGAGACAGCTCAACAATTTTGTCGAATTTCTTGTACTAGCTGTCCTGAGGCAGCCACAACCGTTTCTTTCATGTTCTCACAACAATAAATTTCACACTCGCCATTGGATTTGGGGCTGTTTGTATGATTCGACTTAACAAAAGAAACTACACATTGTTGAGCCCTACATCACTTTTTCTACGCATTTCCATACACAGCTGATGTGTATGGAAATGTGTAGAAAAAGTGATGTACAAATATCATTTTCCTTAACAAAAAGATACCAATACTAGTCTAGTCCTTCTAAGCTTAGTAATTCACCTAGTAGTCTAGTCCTTGTAAGTTAAAAAGTGACTCTAATTCGTTTTGACCACCTCAAATCCCAACAGATCTAGCTGGTTACCGTTGTCTTTCAACCGCTCCTGATTGATGGGACTTGGGAGTACTATCAATTAGGCCCATTGAGTTCAATTTGTGTGAAACAGTAGAAGGCCCACAAAATCATCTGCAAGGCTTTATTCCGGCTCATTATATAATGGGCCGAGGGTGGACTTGAATGTAATTTTGTGCATCCACAGAGGGCTATTCAGATTAGCTTGAGATATGGTATACTTGGCCAAATCTCCGGTCCATTATCCGGAGGCCGGAGCGATGGGGCTCGTTGTACGTTGCTCGTGCCTCTCTTCCCTGCCCGACTCCGGCCGCCTTTTCGACCGGCGTCCTTCTCTTCCGGGAAAGCCTCATGTACAAGCTGGTCAGTACTTTCAGAGACTTTTTTTTTTCAAAAGATGCATATGTCTCTGGACTCCTCTTCACTTGTGTGTGATCAAGTGAATTTCCTTATCCAGTGTGAATTCGTGCTCATATCTGTGTTCTTCCACTGCCAGCATTGTGTCTTTGGCTTTGTGTTCATATATGAAATGGTGTTTTGTATTGAGAAGAGATGAAGGCAGGAGCTTTGCACTTGCTACTTCCCGGCCATTTCTTTTTTGTTTTTAAGCCAAAGCGGTTTATATATGAACTTATGATACTTTCTTTTAGCGTACATGTTATAATTGGAAAATATTGGGCTTTGGAAGTCAAAGAAATGGGACTCCTTCAGGTTTTCTAGAGTAGCTAGCATGCTAGGAAAACCAAGTAGTAGTCGCTTGTGAAGAAATATGTAAGCCACTTTGATAACCAAGGTCCACTTCTTCGATAATTTTGCCGAAGCTAGTCATGTTGGCGGCATTTAAGTTGAGTTAGTTGTTAGCTTTGGAAAGAGCATCAGATAAACGGCTAGCCTGATCAGTGACTATGCATATTTGATTCAGTTACTTCAAATGTGGTGCTGTTCTGTTTGTTGGGAAAAATCCTGAAATTTATCATCCATTTGTAGAGATAAATGCAGAAAGTAGTGTTTGTCACAGTTCCTAATAGGCTGGGTGTCTAAATAGAGAGAATAATATAGACAGATGCCACACTACCGTGGGTGAAAATATGCATCTTGTGGTGTCAATTGACAGATATTGTTGCAAGTCTCAAAAATAGTGTTCTGCCGAAACCATTAGCCTTGTCATCTGACTGGGAACTGAATCTAATTTAAAGCGTGCAATTTGCAACAAGGTTTCTTTCTTTCTAAGAAACCACAATTAGCTGGGAAGATAAAACTGATGTAACTTGTTGGCATTATGATGTTTAATAATAATCTCGGGAATGTCCTTTTGTTTTCTTATGATGTCATTTCTGTGGGATAAAACTTTAACCATTTAGATTTATGGATTTCAATATGTTTGAGAGTGTAAAGCAGAGATGAAGGCATTGTTCTCTCTTTTAAACAGAAGCCATATCAAGGACGCTGGTGGGAGAAAGGGTTGTGGTGGCCTTTCTTAATTCTTCCGTGCTTTCACAGCTTAGACCTGTTTTGAAATCGATGTATTACTTCATACCTCCACAGCTTGATGCTTTTAGGCTGTCCAAACGAAAAGGAACCTGTGATATTGGTCAAGAGCTGCAAAATTATGGATCTTTAGCTGTAAAGTACTTATTCCCTAATCAGGTATGATGGTGAGTCTCCATACTGATTGTTCAATTATTATTCCTATGCTTTAGTTTATTGAATCCCATACACGTATCTGTTATAATATAGCTGAACTTTGATTATTCCCTCTTCAATGTCTCTATTTCAAAATGTACCTTTAAATTATCATCATCATTGTTGTCACTGTTTCTGTTTCCAAATAGTATGTAATTCTCACATGGTTTACATATGGAAAATGATAATCGTCCAATGAATCTGTCCAACAAAAGCCCCCAACTCTGTTGTGGCGGATTTTGGTTGGACAGTGAAAAAGTGGGCCATGTGAGGTCTACTTTCTCTGTCTAACCAAAGCCCAGTTGGAGGGTTTTATTTGGACAGATTTGTTGGATGTGTATCAGCTTCCTTACATATAGACATTATACTACGTTGTGACAGCAATTTTGAATTAATTGGTTGAAGAAGTAGTGTTTGAGATAAGTTTTATGGATACTGAGCAATAAACCACACCTCATTTGCAGTTTTTACTGAATCAAAGCCTAATTGTGAACTTGAAACTTTCAGATAATTTTTGTTCTTTTGCTTTTTTTTTATCTTTGTGATCTATTCTACACACGAAACAAATCATAAGAGTTTCTCAGCTCTAGCTTCTCTTCTTAACTTTTTGCAGACTCATTCATCAAGCTTAACTCTCTGTCTCTCTCTCATGGTTTAAAAAACAAATTCTTTATATTGTGGCTGTTGCAGATTATGTTTTCAACTAAATTCCGTGGTGCATTCCTTTTAGCAACGGCAGTTTTGCTTGGATTACCTTCTGAAGCTTTGGCCGAGGCATGTGAAGCAGATACAATGTCTATTTTCAACATGCCTCTTCTATTTGCGATAGCCATGATAGGAGCTACTGTTGGAGGTTTGTTATTTTGATGCCGCCAACCACTGTATTCTTCTTTCTTAATATGTGTCATTTTAACTTTATCTGTTGTTCTAAATACCATATTTGACTCAATGTTGTTCTCACATAAAATCTTAGCAAAATTTGAGTCATGCATTTGGGTCGACATATGCGATGGTATTCACCCAATTAGAGAATTGGGTTTTTGAATGAACCAGGTCAAAGGTGGTGGCAGTTCCACTTGAAACTATAGTTTTTGTCAACCATCTAGAGTCTGTAACACCTCCTTTTCCAAATAGTTGGTGTGGGGTCCAAACTTGTGCAATATTTTTTCTTCTTCACATAGTTGATATCAGGTCCTGGCATTGTTTAATCTTGTCTCATTTGTAGCCTGAACTGCCAATGGATCTTAACTATCGTACGGTGGAAGATGCAAAATCAGTTACCAATGGGCGTGATAAATTTGCTAAGTCGATGACAGGGAAAGGGGCTTAGTTACAAGGAAACCTAACAAACTTATAACACCACCTTGACTTAGCAATTCCATGCATCTAAGAGCTATTAACAATCAGCAAGTTTTGAATTCTAGGAGTAACTATTAACCAGATCATCAAGGAGACGTTACAAAGCAGAGACATAACAAAGTAGCAAATTCAATACCATAAACAAATCTTTTAAAGCCATTTCAAAATAGAATTGCTGAATGGAGATAAAGGACACGCAAACAGAAAAAACTTAAAGATTTAAGCATAGGAGATGCCCATCCACAAAATGCTTAGCATTATAGTGGTGTCGTTGTCGTTGACGACACGACTATAACGGCGATTGGCTGCTTATAGCGTTATAGTCGTGTCGTCGACGACATGACTATAACGGAGACTTCTTTTTGTATTTTCGTGTCTTCGACAACACGACTATAACGCTGTAAGCACTACTGTGTTCGTGTAGTCGTGTCTTAGACGACACTGACTATAATGGAGATACACGTCTGCTACATGAAATATTTTTCTTCATTTCTAATAGTTTTTCCTGTACAGGCATACATTTCGGTTGGAATATTGTTTGTTCTACAAACATATCAGTACGATCTAAGTGAAGAATGGTGGGGGCTTAGGTAAGCAGGAGCGACGTATCTGCGATGTCTCGTTAGTTGTAAGTTTGCCTTGTTGCGGGAGTCTTCGATTCCTGCGCTTCCTTTGTTCTTTCGCAATGGTTGGGTTAGTGCACCTTTTACGGTTGTGACCAACTTGCCGACAATTACCACATTTCGACCTCGACCTTTCTGGTGGCTCGGGCTGTGACCCAATTCTCTTTGTCTTTCTCTTGCCCTTCTTTGGAGCTTCAAGCATGGGCAGTTCGCATTTAAATAAAACCCCGTAATTGCCCCAGTGACTTCTGTCTAAAGTAGGTAACACTACTTCTTCGTACGTGGTGCAGTACACACTTGCGTAGTACCACTTCTCACAATATTCTAACGGGTCCAAACTCCTCTCATCAATACATGTCATGGCATACTTGGACGGTAGTCCCATGCTCTGGAAGAAGCCACATGTGCAGGTTCTCTTCGTAAGGTCAACAACATCCTGATGCGAAAACATCAACAACATCAGTGTCTTCGAAGGGCTGGCTTTGATATTGTGAGAAAATGCTCATCTATGACATAAATAGTAGATGTGTGCACTTAATGGTGATGTAATGGCCCTTTTCCTTCGATTAGTGGTCTACGTCCTATTTGATGCTGGATTTTCTTTGTTAGTTAATCTGATAGTAGAATTGATGTACTTTAGTTTAATAGTTTGCTTATGCTTATATTAGTTCCAGTCTAGTATTATCTATTTCTGGTTATACTGCTTATTGCAATGAGAAAAGACTTTTTCCTAAACTCTACATATATTGGGCATTGGAGCCATTAATTTGCACTTACTGATCATTGAGAAATTGAAGAGCAGACCTCTACTTCTCCCCAACAACTTATTCCTTCTCCTTTTCTTTGTCCTTACTCTCCCCTTTCTTCTATTCTCATAATTCTCCTTCTTCCAACCTTCTTTACACATCTTATCATCTTTATTCCTTAGTTCTCTGAGGGATTACCTGAGGTGAATGATTATATTTTTTAGGATATTTGCTTATTCGACAGTTATAGTTCATTTTTAGAAATGCTTCCATAAAAATGCAATAAATCAGTCGAAGTACTACTCGCATCAATTTTGTTTTAATTAGTGAATATATGAATTTCATGGAAAGGGGGAAAGGTCAAGCATAACAATTGATTTTTGGGATCTTTTTATCAAATGTCACAAAATTGTTAGAGATATGCGAGAATCTCAACTTGTACATTTCAGGATTGCTTGCTCGACAGAGAAAAGAAGAATTGAAGCGCTTGAATGATCAGCTTCGTCAAATTAACGCAGCTCTTAGAAGACAAGCAAAGATAGAGTCCTATGCTCCAAATTTGAGCTATGCACCTGTGGGTAGAATCCCAGAGATGGAAGTAATTGTCGACTCGAGAAAGCAACAACTCATTGCAAACTTAAAGTCAGGCAAGAACTTCCTCAGGAATCAAGAACCTGATAAGGCGTATCATGAGTTTAAGGTAGCTCTTGATCTTGCTAAAGCAATAGGTGATCCAGTTGAAGAAAAGAAGGCTGCTCGTGGCTTAGGTTTGGTTCCCCATTTCTTTTCTAGGCAATTTTTCTTTACCATTTGAGCAATGCTACATACGCTTGCGGCCTGTTGGGCATGGAGCCCATGGAAGCAACCGCTGTTCCATTCCCACATGCAGGCCCCCCCCATCCCCACCTGCCGCAAGCAAGCGGGGTGTAAGCATCTGTAGCATTTATCTTTTCACTGTTATGGGTCCCTTAGCATTTCTGTTTTGCTTTAGGGGCATCTCTGCAAAGACAAGGAAAGTACAAGGATGCAATAAAGTACCATTCAATGGTTTTGAAGATATCTGATCAGGTAGGAGAGAACTCTGGTAATACTGAAGCTTATGGAGCCATAGCCGACTGTTATACTGAGCTTGGCGATCTTGAACAAGCTGGAAAGTTTTATGATAAGTATATTGCTAGGCTAGAAACAGATTGACTCGATCTTCTTTTCCAGTTAATATGCTCCTCCTGGCCTCAGTTTTTGTCCGGTTAGAATTTGACTCGAGTCTTCTTTGCTTCGGCGGTAGTGTACTCCTCTTTGGCCTCACATTTTATCCGGTTAGAATTTGACTTGAATCTTCTTTCCTTCTGCGTTAATATGCTCCTCTTATGACTCACAATTTGCCTGGTAAGATCATTTAATTGTGTTGTTAGCTACAATGCCACTGGAAATAGTTTGTTGTGAAAATTAACTTGAGTTGAACGGCAAGAAATGAGAAACATGTAATTTTTTTTTGGTAAAAGTGAAATCCTCAATACTCCCAGGTCTCCAGTAAGAAATATTAATGAGCTTAGTTTTTAAAGTGTGGATGTAATCCTGGTGGAATACGGCCAGAAAATACAGAGGACCCAAACTCATATAGCATGGGTGCTGTAGCTTGTAACGATGCTGCGGCTGTGGGCTATCCAACAGGAGAATATGAGAATATGTTGTATGTTACTTTGGTGGCTAGCAAACAGGTATGAGAATAGAAAGACTATGTGTCAAAAAAAAGAATAGAAAAGACTACCACAAGTGATCGTGACATTAAGGGGTCCAGTGACATTAAGGGGTCCAGTGCTTCAATTCAACTTCAATCATCATTTGTTTCTTTGTTTTTAGCTCATATCACCATTTGTTACTTTTTTTTTTGCTATAAATATCACCATTTGTTACTGGACCCAGCTTTCGTTGTAGCGTATTTAACTAGGATCATTTTTCTCACGAGATCACTATAAAAGAAAGGGACCTCTGAGTTGATTGATTTGACTATTAAGGTGTGTCATCTTTAAAAATGTCTCAAGTATAGTTTCATTGCTGCACGTCTTAACTTATGGGTGGGTTTATGGATATAGTCCTGACTCCTGATCACGCTTGGTGCAGTTTGGTGCGCCACGCCATTTTTTTATTTCCAGTGACTTATGCAACAGAGGCTGGGCCGAATCCCGGCCGTGAACGCGATTTCAGGGCTCTCATAACACCGTACTACTAGCTACGGCACTACGGTGATGTAGCTGTGAATTTCATGGCGTTTTCAGTAAAAAAAATCACAACATAACACGAAAAGCTACACCACCGTAGTGAATTTTCCCCCACTCAAGGCGTGGAAATAAAGTTCATCATCATCATCAGTGACTAACCCCTCCAAGAGGAATGACCTCCCCTCTCGCCCTACTAAAACCATCACAGGCCCGACTTGACCTGGGACCACAGCTCACAACTGGGAGAAGTCCAACCACCACACCTCAAATGATTGGATCCAATTTTGACTGGACTATGTATAACATTATGATATACTTTTAGAAGGGTTCACGTTTTCAACAGGTCTTGATTAGTTTCATCTAAAACTTAAAAGTAGGCTTAGCATTCATCTACACTATCTACTCCCAAGAAGCACATTGAGTCCCAAATCAAATTGGAAATAGTAAAAAAATAGTGCCTAGTTGTTGAAAAGCTTATGTTATACAGTAGACAAATTGCATTCCCTTTGTGCAGGGATTTCGTGGCAGATTACATCCCGACAAAATAGTAATTTTCAGACAGTTGCACGTATTACAATAACAATACATAGCCTTACCACATAATTTATAGAAGAAGTGGTCTTGTCAATGACTCATACCTTACTTAAAATATACAACCAATTGCTCCATTTAATAGAAAGTAACATGTGTAGTAATCTCTAGCGGTATACATGGAGTATTAATGTATCTTTTGGCATTTAAATAAAAAAATTTAAACTGAAATAAGGTCCACCTACCGAACACGAATGGCCACTAAAATAATGCTCATAGGAGAACGTCGATATCCATTGAATTATTAAACAATGCTTCACATATTATATGGTCCAAAGCACAGGACTTCAATTCATTTAGCCAAATAATTAAGATAGCCGTTATCTGCAGCATCATCATTTACTAAAGATGCAGGTATATAACTTGATCCGGACGACACTGCCTCCTAACTTGTATCTGTCAAGCATCTTTAATATTAATCTAGCCTGGCATTGCTAGATTAATATGCATATCAATAGGTTAATATGTTGAGTCCTGTTTACACGAGACTTGTATCACATAGCTTGCATGAGTTTGAGTAGTCTCCCGCCGTTAGATTTTAATTTAATGGCTACAAGGATGGGTGATGATTCACGTAACCTACTAACTGATTTGACACCCATCATTAGATCAAAATTCGATGGCTTGAGATGATTTAGCCACGTCATATCAAAATTCAATGGCTCAAGATTACTTGGACTCATGCAATCTCCATGAGAAAAAAGTCTCGTTTAAATTTTTCCCTATGTTAGGTGTAGAGTAGTGGTGAGGAGTCAGCATTTTGTATTGCAGACACGGGGACCCATATATTTGTGATATTATGTTGAAAGCTACATCTTTTAGAGTAGTAAACAAACGTTGATGCTCGTCACGGAGATTGGGCCCCGCCGGTTTTGTTATTTTTTAATAAAATTTTATGTAAGATTTAAGAAGAATGAAGAAATTGAGGTAGGTCCTTTTTCCTATTCTCATACACGAGAAAATCGTAAGAAGAGGACAAAACAATCCCATAATATAAAGTTTAGAGATGCCCCAGCAGATTTAAAAAGGTTCCCAGGGTCATACGCCTCTCAAACTTTATAGACATGATTGATAGAATGTTTGCCACTAGCTACTAATAGCATGCTAAGTAAAAAAACATATACCATTGGCCGGAGCCAGAAATTAGTTGTCCCAAGTAATCTTCTTAAAATAATGAACTTTGCTAATCAAGGGACGGAAACCTCAGTCTTCTTCTATAGGAAATTGTTCAAATGAAACTGGACCAAAGATCGGAAATGAATGAGAGTCCAAGCAAGAAAAATTCAGCTCAAGGAAATGTTTTTTCATCTCAATACGAGAAATTTAATTAAGGTATTGTAATGAAGATA